>CM054153.1:34143985-34163985 GCA_028751875.1 Rapana venosa | reverse complement strand
CTGTCCTCTTTAGGGTCAGGGAAGGTAAAGCAGCGAGGGAGAGGAGATGGGCGCCGCCCTCAATATGCTGGCCCTAGAGAAGTGAGGTCTCTGACGCCTCGCTCCCCTACGACCTTATAGGTTATGGGACACCTTTACCTTTTTACCTTTATAATAAATAAAAAATGTTACTATCTTATTTCTAGTGGGTAAACTATAAAATTATGGGAATTTATGCAGTGCTGAAGTTTTTAGCTGAATTTTTATCAGAGTGAAAAAGTGCAAAACCTTCTCTGCTACCCGTTACAGAGGGAGAGCAATTGGAGGGCACTGCAACGGAGCTTTGGGTAGCGGAGAAGATTTCCGGCATTCACGACTGTTGGAATGCCAACACACGCATTCACACACCACTTGTAATCAGTACACATAACAGGATAACATAATACACACACGCACAACACAACATAGCACAAACAGGACACAAACACTTAACAGCACAAACATAGTACACACAACACATAAACATAGGACCTGTAGCTACTGCTATGCTACTTGGGTTCGAACCCCTGCCTGCCTGCTGCCCTGTCTATTTCATTCCGACTTCCCATTGGGGCTGCCCGAAGGGCGATAGCCGACTGAAAATTTAAAATATAAACCTTCCTTTTGATGGTGCAATACTTAGCCACGCCCCTTTGTGTGAGCCCAATGCTGAATATGTGTGTTAAAAAGATTTGGGCATGTTGCCAATACAATACATTTGGGCAGTAACCTATAGCTGCTTCTTATTATGTGTGTGTGTGTGTGTGTGTTTTGTGTGTGTGAGAGTGTGTGTGTGTGTGTATGTTTTTGTTTTGTATGTGTGTGTGTGTTTAAAAAATCTATTGTGTCTGTCTGTATGCTCTTGTGTGTGTTTAAAAAATAAGCTATTGGGTTTCACACAATACAGTATCTTGTTGGTTGGTCTGTTTTAAGAATTAGCTTGACGTGTTTTGAGCTTCTCAGTTTTAGCTTTATTCTTTCTCTTTCTTGTCCGTCTGTAAAAACATCATTCTCCCGAAGGCATTTATTAAACCCATCTGTCTTTAATGTGAAAAATTACGACTTTGATTTGTTCACGGTAATCTTTTAATATGCTATTTAAATGTTTGTGTCAGCAACCAAACAGATATCTGTGCATGTCTCCCGCTGAAAGCAAGTTTAGACAATTTATTTTCTTTTTTCTTAACAATGTCACGCTCGGCTGAGCAGTCATCATAAGAAATAATTTTACTGTATTTTCAACAAGTTATATTAGTATTCTAAACACTCACTTAGCCTGTCAGAGGGATTAATAATAATTATATTCTCGTCTGTCAAATAAATTTTCTCTCTCTGTATGTTTTATTGTTGTGTAGTGTTGAAGAAGTTCTTGTTACTGCTACTGGTATCCATGTAACCAGTACACCTGTCGCATGTGGGGGAGGAAAACCCAATAGAAAAAAACCAAAAAACGGCATCTTGCTTCATAAAAGACTCAGTGACTAAACCATCAACCACAAAGCTACAGTTCATTCCTTACTTTCCTCTGGATGATCTGTACATATTGGTCTTTATTCTGGTTGCAAGAGAAGACAGAGCTACTTTCTTGTTCATGGATGGGATTACTATTAACTGGAAAGACCTCGACGTTGATGCCCTCAGATTTGCTATTGCTATTCGGAACAGCGGCAGTGACAATGACATTGAAGGGAACATTTCCAGTAATAAAGTCAACTTGCTCCTAAACCCACCACAGCTGACACAATTAACGTCCCTCAATCTACACCACATTGACCTTGTTGCAGTCTATTACACAGATGTTGTACTGTCCGACAATCATTTACAAGACTTAATGAATGAATACCAATAAAAATTACACACGTTTTTTTTAAACAGTATAAGAAGAAGATGACGACCGCTAAATACCCTTAATTTCCCCAGTGCACCAGATCCTGAAACTCTTAATGATAATGCTAATGCCTTTTCGTTTGACAAACATTACACAGATGCAGCATGACATTGAGCAACAACTAGCAAAGTATACAAAATGCAGGCGTAGGTACAGATCAGCATTTACTGTGTTGAGCTCTATTACTACAGGTACAGCAACTCTGTTTACAGTCACAGCAGGAACAGGCATTGACCTCTTGGCTACTGGAATTGGATCTCCTGCATCAATTGCATTGGGCTCTGTTCCAATAACAGCAGTAGCCTGTTCATTTGTCACATCAGTCTTTTCAAAGAAGGTTGTGCGTAAACTAGAACAACATGATGCTGTTGTTGCCTGACATTAGCCAAGCTAAGCTCATCAGGCTCATTATTAGCAAAGCTCTAACATATGCCACAATATCAGAAGAGGAGTTCAAACGTCTTCAGGATGACTACGATGACTACAAGCGCCAAAAGTTCGACCTACAAAACAAAACACAAAGCTATGCCTGTGGACATTGACTCAATAAAAAAAAGGAATATATATAAAAAAGGGGTATCTGCTTGGCTAAGACAGTGCTTTAAACGATCATCTGAGTACTCTATTAAGGAGCTAAGAGTTACCTGTGGTAGATTCACTGCTTCGTAACAAAACAAAAAAACAACAAGAAGCAATTAATTAATTAATTAATATTTTTTTTACTTTATGAGCTAGAGATTTAAGTTGAGGCTCAGTATGGATAAAGTGTTTCAGACAATAGAGCTAAATGTTACACAACCACAAAACGTGGAGCAAAGCAATCAAGATGCAATCGCACAAATACCAAACAACTTAAACATAGATCCACCAGTAAAGGTGCAGTTGGTTGCCGAAATTTTATACAACACGACAAGTAAAGATGAAGAATTAACTGTTCATGTGTCAACAACACAACAAGCACTAAACTCGTTTGAAGAGCTCAACACAACATGGGCAGATGAGATGATGCGCAACTTTGTACATTCTGCAAAAACGGCAAGAATGAGGGGATCAGGATGGACAGTTGGTAAAGTTCTTCACATAGAACTAAAGCAAACAAAGTTTCATCCCATTGTTGGTAGAAGTTACATTCCCTTGCCCCCTGATGTTGTAGCAAAACGTGCTGTGCTGAACATTTAGAACAAAGATAAGTGTTTTATGTGGTGTGTTTTGGCTACACTGCACCATGTAAGACAGAATGCAGAGAGAGTTTCAAACTATCATGAACATCACGACAAGCTTGACTTTACCGGCATTGATTTTCCTGTGGCTGTTAGGAGTTTTGACAAGTTTGAGGAACTAAACCCAACCATCAGTGTGAATGTGTACACCTGGAAAGATGCAGCCCTATGCCCACTATGCATTTTTAGCAAGTCTCCCACTGTAGGTGATCCAGACAAAAACCATGTAGACTTATTGTTGATAAATGATCATTATACACTTATTAGAACAATGAGTAGACTTATTGCACAAACAAAAGAACACCGCAAACAAGAGTTTTGCAGACGATGCTTGGTTCGTTTACCATCTCTACAAGCAGCTGACAAACACAGAAAACATTGTAAGAGTGAGACTGAAGCAATCACTGAACTTGTAACACCAAAGCCAGGAAGCAAGGTTTACTTCAAAAACATAAAAAAGCTACAAAAGAGTCCCTATGTAGTGTATGCTGACTTCGAGTCTATCATTGTGCCATACCAAGGACCAGCACCAGAAGATATTCCTAAAACAGTCTTACTCAGTAATCACCAAGTCTGTTCCTTTGCTTATGTTGTTGTTCGGTCAGATGGTGCACACTCAGAGCCAGACTTATACAGAGGACCAGACGCTGCAAAGATTTTTCTTGAACACATGAAAGCGAATCATGAATACTACTCTCAACAACTAAACCTACAAGAGATCATTATGACAGAATAAGACCAGGAACAGTATGAGTTTTCCACACATTGCTGGATTTGTGGTAATTTATTAACACCACAGGTAGCAGACAATCAGACAGTCAGAGATCACGACCACATCAGTGGTAAGTTTCGTGGAGCAGCACATAGTAAGTGTAATCTACAACTAAAAGTAGATCCCAAAACATGGAAGTTGCCAGTCTTTTTCCACAATCTAAGAGGTTACGACTCACACCTAATTATGCAGGCAGTAACTGATGAGTATAAGGCCTACTGCATTGCACAGTCATCAGAGAAGTACCTGACTTTTACACTAAATAGTCTGTCCTTCTTTGATTCTGCACAACATCTGATGGGATCTCTAGAGTCCTTGTCTTCATCACTGAGTACTTGCCCTATCACGAAAAAATACTTTGACACAAAGCTTGCACGAAGAGGAATCTGTCCATACGAGTATATGGATTCGTGGGAAAGGTTTGATGAAGAAGAGCTGCCACCAAAAGAAGCATTCTTTAACAGACTGACAGGTAAAGGAATCAGCGATGATGATTATCAGCATGCTCAGTGGGCATGGCAAAAGATGCAGTGTCGGACGTTGGGCGATTACCATGATCAGTATCTACTTGGGGTGTATGGGGTGTCAGGGAGGGGTAGTACCTCTGACGGGGGAACATGTCGCACCCTCTGGGGTGGTTCGTCCGCTTTTGTCCCCACCTGGCACCCAGCTCTCACCTGTGGCTCCAAGTAGCTGTTTGCATGCGGACAGCGGCCACACCCGGTTAAACCGCTTCGACAGGCGGGCTCTAAACCAGGTGAGGGTAGCCGTCGGGTCTCAAACCCTCGGCGAGTTAGGGAATGCCTACCCAAGCATGTGAAGACTGTAGTTGGCGGAGTGAGCGGATGAGGACACCTTCTATCCCAACGGTCACGAAGGCAGCGACAGCAAGCGTCGTGGAGCGCTATGGGCACGGCAAGGCACTACAGACGCCGTGGCCATCACTGCAGCCAAGGAAGTCCTGGTCGTGACGGCTCTTCCGTACCCCAGATCCATGGCTTCTAAGGCCGAGAGAGTGGGATTGCCCTGTGCATCGACTTTCCCACTTTAAACACTTTCCCACACAGGTTTTCCTAATGTGTGTTAGTCCCCACACCCTCACACCCCCAAAACTACCAAAGTCCTGCGGCGATGGGGAACGGGCGAAGCAACAGGTGGAGGTGACCACTGGAAGTTGTAGTTTGAACCTGCAACGTAGGCGGCCTGGTGGCAATAGTCGTTCTCCTCCTGACCCCGGGACAACAGTGGAGCTCGGCGTTCCCCCAGGTGACTGAGCAGCCTCTTTAGGACAGCACTGCTCACCCTCACCTGAGGGAGGGGACTGGAAAAGGTGTCCCAAACAAATGCTTGTCCCTTCCAACTGGCCAGCATACCGCGGCTGGCAGTTCTACCTCCAGCGGTCGAAACCAAAGAAAGAACAATTAATCGTTGGTGCGTGGAACGTGCGCACACTCATGGACAGAGAGGCTCTTCAAGGCCTGAGAGGAGAACGGCTCTCATTGCAAGGGAACTGGCCCGCTACCGCATTGACATAGCTGCCCTCAGCGAGACCAGACTAGCTGAGGAAGGATCTGTGGATGAACTGAAAGGTGGCTACACTTTCTTTTGGAAAGGCAAGGCCAAAGATGAAGAAAGAATTCACGGAGTGGGAGTGGCCATCAAGACATCGCTCCTTAACTCATTGAGGTTGTGCCGAAGCTTAAGACTCTTTTCCTTTATTGTGACGTGCCGAAGCTTAAGATTCGGCAGACTTACGATTTTTTTTAAAAACACAAGTAATGGTTAACTCAAGGGAAATTACTCTGGCCTGTAGGGCAATCATTTTTCTAAACACAGTTGCTTTCCTTGACCATTAGCTTGCCTAGTTTTTATCTGTTGGCCAATTTTCTTTGACATGTCAACAGTGATTATCTTTGGGATTTTCAGGCACCCAGTGTTTTTGATTCTTTTAAAAAAAAAGTATGTTGTACAAAAAGTGAAATCACATGGATTCAGCTAGCTTCAGGAAGTTTACTTTGGTGAAAAATCATCACATTGGTTTAAGGGGACTAGTTGATGAATAGTTCAAGCCATTTAAGATACCAACCCTAATTTTCAAAACTTTTTATTTTTTCAGCATTCAGTGACATATTTTGGAAATTTGTAAAAAAATAAATACAGTCATCTATTAAAAAACTGTGAAACAATCTCAAAAGAAGACATTATAAACTTTTCAATGATATATAATGAGTATGTCATTATTATGTTGGGTAAGTCTGCTGAATTTTTCAAATATAGCCAAAATCATGCGTCACCACAAAATGGCGGGATCCATTTCACTGCGACTCCAATGAGTTAAACAACTTCCTGATCTACAACTTCAGTAAACAACAGCTGATGAAACTCCGCTCACCCCTGAACCGTACCCGGCATATTTACCCTCATCAGTGCATACGCTCCAACCCTTACCAGCAGCGATGAAGTGAAGGAAGCTTTTTATGAGGAGCTCAGTGCCCTCGTAAAGGACACCCCCTCTAATGACAAGCTCATCTTGCTGGGCGATTTCAATGCCAGAGTTGGAGTGGACTGCAGAAATTGGAAAGGCGTGCTGGGGCCACACGGAACTGGAAAGGTGAATTCCAATGGCTTGATGCTTCTAAGCCTTTGTGCTGAACAACACCTCACTATAACAAACACACTGTTCCGGCAGGCCGACAAATTCAAGGCAACATGGATGCACCCAAGATCCAAGCAGTGGCACCTGATCGACTTTGCCATCTGCCGCCAAAGAGACATCCGTGACATCAGGATCACCAGGGCCATGCGAGGAGCGAGTGTTGGACAGACCATCGTCTAGTCAGGGCCATCTATCCCTGCATATCGCTCCAACTCTGCGCAAGACGCCGAAAGTCCTCAGACCAGCGTTCAACGTCGCCAAACTAGAACAACATCAGCAACGCAGTGAATTTGCAGAAGACCTCAATGGCCGACTGATGCCCATGGTCCCCTGACTGGCTGCCCAACTCAAAGGTGGGAGCAATTCAGAACACTGGTGACGGAGTCAGCAAAAACCACTATCGGCCCAGAAAACGAATTCATCAGGACTGGTTCGACGAGAACGACGAGCACAATCAGGAAACTCCTGGATGACAAGCAGAAAGCATTTGTAGAGTGGCAAAACGACTCCTCCTCGGCCCCAAGCATGATCGCTTCAGCATCTCCAGAAACAGGCCCAAGTTGCGCTGCGCAAGATGCAGGATGTATGGTGGGAGAGGAAGGCAGACGAGGTCCAGAGATACGCTGACACGCAGAACTCCAAAATGTTTTTCATTGCCATCAAAGAAGTCTATGGACCTTCCAAGCCATGTACTACCCCACTCCTGTCAGCAGACGGTTCAACCCTGCTGAAGGAGAAGAGCAGCATCAATGAACGATGGAGAGAGCACTTCAGCAACCTGCTCAACAGACCCTCCAGTGTAGACCCCCACGCCCTTGACCTGATCCCACAAAAGCCCATTGTACACTGCCTCGACCTCCCCCTCACTATGGATGAAGTCTTGAGGGCAATAAGACAGACCAGCTCAGGCAAAGCACCCGGGATGGATGGAATCCCAGCAGAGATGTTCAAATCTGCCGGACCTGTGGCCCTTGCAGCTTTCCACTCCCTCCTCACCAGCATTTGGGAAGAAGAAGAACTGCCCAAAGATTTCAGGGATGCCACTGTCGTCTCCCTTTTTAAGAACAAGGGTAGTAAGGCTGACTGCGGCAATTACCGGGGCATCTCCCTCCTTTCTATTGCTGGGAAAATATTGGCTCGGATCCTCCTCAACCGCTTAACGAACATTTCCGAAGGAAACCTGCCGGAAACACAGTGTGGATTTCGCCCAAACCGCAGCACTGGGACATGATCTTCTCCGTCCGACAAGTGCAGGAGAAATGCCTAGAGCAAAACATGGACTTGTATGTGGTCTTCGTTGACCTCACCAAGGCCTTCGACACAGTGAACAGGAAGGCTCTCTGGATCATCCTATCAAAACTCGGATGCCAGACAAGTTCGTCAACTCATACGCCAGTTTCATGACAACATGATTGGGCAGGTTCTCTTGGGTGGAGAAGTATCAGGCCATTCAATATCAGTAACGGCGTCAAACAGGGATGCGTGCTGGCCCCAGTCCTTTTCAACTTTTTTCACCTGCGTCCTCAACCACGCTATCAAGGACCTAGACCTTGGGGTATTACCTGCGATACAGACTTGATGGCTCACTGTTTGACCTCCGCTGACTGAACGCCAGGACAAGGTTGTGGAGAAGTCATTCTGGAAGCACTTTTTGCTGATGACTGTGCTCTCATGGCACACAAAGCGTCTGACTACAGCTCATCACAGATAGTTCGCAGAAGCCTCTCGCCTTTTTGGGCCTCACTATCAGCCTCGGCACGACAGGGGTACTATTTCAGCCAGCGCCTGCTTCAGCCGCCCTCCCCCTCTATCTCCATTGAGGGCACCCAGCTAAAGATAGTGGATGATTTCAGATACCTCGGCAGTACCATCAGCAATGATAACACCCTGGATAAAGAGATCAACGCTAGGATCTGCAAGGCCAGTCAAGCTCTTGGTCGCCTCCGAGCTCGTGTCTTGAACCAGCACAACATCCAGCTTTCCACAAGCTCAAGGTGTACAGAGCCGTCGTCCTCACCAGCCTACTCTATGGATGCGAGACATGGACGGTGTACAAAGACACTGGAAGCAGCTGGAGAAGTTCCACATGAGAAGCCTGCGGTCAATTATGAACATCCACGGGCAAGACCGGATCACAAACTCGAGGTCCTGGACAGAGCTGGGATGACCAGCATCGAGGCCATGATACTGATAGCCCAGCTTCGATGGGTTGGTCACGTGACCCGGATGGACGACCAAAGGCTCCCTAAGCAGCTCATGTATGGCGAACTGCCCTTGGGAAAGGGGAAACCCAGGGCAGACCACGCAAAAGATTCAAGGACTGCGTGAAGTCCAACATCAAACACGCTGACATCCCTCCCAAACAGCTGGAGTGTATGCTATGGACAGACCAGGCTGGCGTGGCCTAACCATCCGGGCGCATGACAACTTCGAGGAGAAGAGGCGACATGATGTGACTGCAGCACGATCTAGGAGAAAGGGCCCTTTCAACCACCAACCCTGAACCCCCGGCCCAGTTTCCTTGGCCCCACGGGCACCCGCGTCTGCCTATCACGGATTGGCTTAACCAGCCATCTCCGTCCCCACATAAGACAAAGACTAAAACCATGAAAAAACAGTCATCATCGGATCGATGGACAAACCAAGATGTATCTACTTGCTGATGCATTTTTGCTTGCTGAGGGTCTTTGAGAACTACAGAAAGACGGGCCCATGAAACATCATGGACTAGACCCATCACACTTATATTACAGCACCAGGAAGGGTTTGGGATGCTTTCTTGAGTTTACTGGGATGAATATTGATTTGCTGTTTTGACCTACCATGCAAACAAATGATTGAGGATGGTCTGCGTGGTGGCATCAGTATGGCATCACACAATTACTGTAAGGCCAACAACAAATATTTTTGAAGACTATGATCCTAGCAGACCTTCAAACTACATCTGTACAACCTGTATGGATGGGTGATGTGTCAGTCATGCCATAAGAAAATTTCAGTTGTTTAATGGCCCTTTCAATGTTGATGAGACTCAAAAAATGCTATCACAAATGGTGCCTGATCAAGCAATGGGCTGGGATCTTAGAAGTAGATTTAGTCTATCCCCATGATCTACATGATGCGCACAATGATGACCCCAAAGGCTGCAGAAAAGGCTCAAAAACATCTCCAAAGAACCACCAAAGCTTGTACCAAACCTAAACGACAAGAGCAAGTATGTTGTCACTACAGACTGCTGCGTTCTACCTAAGGCATGGGTTAATTCTTACTGTGTTCATCGTATCATTTCGTTTGATCAACAAGAATTAAATGAAACCATACATCATGAAGAACACTGATCTGAGAACGAAGGCCACTGATGGATCAGAAAAAGATTACTTCAAGCTCATGAACAACAGCTGCTTTGGAAAAAACATTGGAGAAACCCACACAAAAAAAGATGTTAGATTAGTCACAAAAGAAAACAAAACCCATAAAGCTGACATCAAAGCCAAGCTACCAAGATTTCAGGCAATTCCGGGACAGTCTGTTTGGCATCCGATGAAGAAGTTGTGGGTTAAACTAGACAAGCCAGTATTCATTGGGTCAGCGTGTAGAGCTGTCAAAGCTGTTGATGTGGATTCTTTTTATGATTACTTTAAGCCTAAACATCTGCGGGTAAAGGTCTTGTACACAGGACACAGACTCTTTCATCCTAGACATACCCAGAAGATATATACAAAGATCTTGCAGAAGACGTGGTGCTGAGATCAGAGTCATGGTATGACACCAGTGATTATCCAAAAGACAGTCCCTTGCATTCAACAGTAAACAAAAAAGTTATTGGCAAGATGAAGGATGAGATGAACGGCACTATTATCAAAGAATATGTTGGGCTAAGGGCTAAGATGTACTTGATGAATATGACCTACTGCTTTCAAGATATCCAAAACTGGATGATAGAGAACAAGTTACAACTAAACGCTGATAAAACTGAAGCCATGCTTGTAGGGACCAAAAACAAACTCTCTTCCATTACAACAGCTTCAATAGAATTCGGCAATGCATCAGTCCCTCTATTTCCCCTGCTGTAAAGTATTAGGGGTCATTATTGACAACACACTCTCTATGCAAAAATTCATCACCCCGGGCCCCCCAGTCCTGTTCTATCAATTCGACGAATAGTGCAATTCGAAAGTACCTGTCCACGAGGCAACATCAAAAACTCGTGGATCTCTCATTCTTTCACGTCGGGACTATTGCAATTCTCTTTTGGCTGGTCTGCCAGCATCATTATTCACTCCCTTCAAACGTATTCAAAACTCTGCAGCTCGATAGCCCTCAAAAAGAAAAAATTGAGCACATTCCCCCTCTCTTGCGATCTCTCCAATGGTTTGCCTGTGCCACAAAGAATAAACTTTTAAGATCAGTACTCTCTATTACAAATGTCTCCCCCAAAACAGCACCTTCCTACCTTGTGAATGTCTCCACCTGTACACCCTTCTCTTTCCCCTTTCGTTCTGCTGCAGATTCCTTGTGCTTACAAACACCTAGATTCAACCAGTCCACCGTTGGCCGTCGCTCTTTCTCTGTTTCTGGTCCATCGATTTGGATGGCCTACCTTATCTATCTTCGCCAAGGCCTTCTTGTGATTTTTAAAATCTGGCCTCAAGACATTTTTGTTTCAAACCTAAGAATTTCCTCTCCTGTTTCATTTTCATAGCTATCCCTGCTTTTCAACAGCCAAAAATTCATCCCCCTGCCAAAGTGTATAACGCGCGCGCGCGGCGCCCTTTTTGTGTGTGTGTGTGGGGGTGTCCCATTTGGACTTGTTAGAACTATTATCGCTTTTTGGTTGCATGCTGTGTAAGAATGGTTGAGTGCAAGCGCTTTGGTTTGTTGTGCAAGATACAGCGCTATATAATTCCATTTATTATTATTATTATTATTAAAAAAAACCCCAAAAGGGTGTTGGTAAACAGGGGGTTTCAAAACAAGAAATCAGTCATGATTAACTACTTTGAGGCTCTGTTTGAAGGTAGGTATTTCATCATGACAAACCCAAAGCTTGCTCAACACTGCACCAAATCAACACGACTGTGGTTAGAAAAAGACACTGATTGCACAGGACACAAAACGGATATATTCTTCACCAGAGCGCTCATAGCACTTAAACACTGGAGAACAAACAGTAATTAATAAATAATTTTTTTTCATATTCATATAGAAGTTGTGGTCAGGTCAGAGACTCCATCTGCTACTGGTAAAACCCTGTAACCCAGTACCCACCTGCCACATGTGGGGAGTAAACCCAATAAAAAAATCCGACCTGGGAGGGATGGGCTCCGCCAGGTTTGATTTGCCCCAAAATACAACCATGAAAAAGACAACCAGGAATTTCCATACCGGATCGGTCGTTTGCCCGGGTTACCCAAAAAGGGCCGTTTCCTTCTGTTTCTCATCAGGACAGAGGTCGAAAGTATGCTACTGATGTAAAAACAACAAAATCCGTGCCAGAAACAACACCATCATTGGCACATGGAATGTAGGAACACTAAGAGCTGCAGGCAAAGTGGAAGAACTGACACATGAGATGTCCGATATCAATGGCAATCCTTGGGCTCTGCGAAGTCAGGTGGAAAAACATGGGAGAAACAACGACCCAGGAAGACCACAAATTATACTACAGTGGAAAACGGGAAATAAACATAAAACACGGGCGTGGGGTTTCTCGTTCACAAAGACACCGTGAACACCGTCATGAGCTGCCGCCTGTGTCCAGCAGACTTATTACCATCCGTCTGAGAGCAACCCCTTTAACATAACTTTTAGTACAGGCATACGCCCCTACATCAGACTGCACAGATGAACCCATAGAAGAATTTTATGACCAGCTACAAGGGTTCTGAATCAAACCCCAAAGAAAGACATCCTCGTTGCGCAAGGGTGACTGGAACGCCAAGGTAGGAGAAGATGCATGGAGAGATTGGGAGGGCGTTTGGGTGGGCCACATTGTAATAACCAATCAAATGAAAGGGCTTGAGACTCCTGGAGTTTGCCAGTAACAACCACCTCAGCTAGTGAATACACTTGGCCCACAAAGAAATCCAGAAAATGGACATGGCATAGCCAAATGGAAAAAACACCACAACCAAATAGATTACATCACGGTGAAAAGGGACGGTTTCAGTTTTAGCGTTGACATCGCGCAGACACAAAGTTTTCCAGGAGCAGACTTAGGGAGTGATCATGATCTTGTGATGATGATTTTCCCGTCTACGTCTAAGAAAATCCACAAGGGGAAAACAATCAGGATCAAATTTGACATCGAGAAGCTGAAGGACCAGAGGTAGTAGAAATTTTTAAGCAAAGGATAGGTGGAAAGTTGCAGCACTCACTGTGATAGACTCAGAATAGATCATTTGACGAATAGTTTCAATACAGCAGTGACTGAAACAGCAAGCGAGCTTCTTGGCAAACCCCGACAGGTCAAAAATACCATGGGTCACATCTAACTCCTACAACTATGCGACAAGCGTAGAGAGTTGAAAAAAAGAAAAATGAAAAAAAAGAAAGAGCAGAACAATATAGGGCAGTCAACAAAAGAATCAGGAAGTCCATGACGGAGGCAAAAGAGAAATGGATCGGTGAACAGTGCCAAGACATTGAAGAGAACATCAAGAAAAACAATAGCAAGAAAGCTTTATCAGCTGGTGAAAAAGACCTAACTAGCACAAAACAGGGAAAAGGTTTAACAATCCAAGACAAAAAATGGAAGTGTCTCATTTGACGATCAGGATATTCTGAACAGATGGACAGAATACTGCTCCGACCTGTATAAACTATAGAACCGCAGGAGACCCAGAAGTTCCTTAATGTACCGGCAAAGCAAACACAAGACAGTCACCCTACCCTCCGAGAAGAAGTGGAAACAGCAGTCAGATCGCTGAAAAGGGAAAATTCAGCAGGGGCTGACAACATTCCCGCTGAGTTGGTTCAAGCTGGAGGGGAAGCCATGATCAGCGCCCTACTAAGAATCTGCCACAAGATCTGGCAGACAGGAAATGGCCACACCATGGACACGTCATCATCATCACCCCCCCCCAAGAAAAGGGAAAAATACAACAAATGCCATAATTACTGCACAAACAGCCTCATATGCCCCCCAAGCAAGGTCATGCTGCAGATAATATTGAATAGACTGAAGCACAAGCAGAGACCATCATTGCTGAGGGAAAAAGCAGGTTTCAGAGCAGGGCCGCAGCACAACAGAAAGATATTCAACCTCAGAATTTCTATGTGAGCAGTACCTTCACATCAACAAGACCTTTACCACGTATTTATCGATTTTAAGAAGGCATTTGACAGGGTGTGGCATGCGCTTTGTGGGAACCTTGAATTTGTACAGCATCAATGCAAACCTGATCGAGTCATTTAAACAGCTGTACAGCGGGGGCCGTCAGTGCAGTGTACTACAACAACAACATTGGAGAATGGTTCCGAACAACAGTTGGAGTTTAAAGGCAGGGCTGTTTACTCTCACCCACTCTTTTCAACATCTTCCTAGGAGAATATGGCTGATGCATGGAAATCATGAAGGATCAGTCAGCATTGGTGGGAGAACGATCACAAACCCCGCTTCGCAAATGGGCATTGATGGAATAGCAGGATCAGAAAAAAGAGCTCGCCAGCCTAACAGAAACTTGAAAAAGGCCTCCAAAAACATTTCGGCATGGAAATCAGTGCAGAAAAAGACCAAACTGATGACTAATAAAAACCAACGGCATTAGCACTGATATCAGGGTTAATGACCAGAAGCTGGAAACAGTTCAAAGCTTCAAGTACCTGGGAGCCATTGTATCAGACCAGGGATCCAAGCCAGAAATAGTATGCAAGGGCTGCCAGACAATAACAGCTTTGTCAAAAATAAACACCCTCTGGAGAGAAAAGAATATCTCACTTATCTCCAAGATCAGGGCTGCATTGCTCCCTTGTCATATCCATATTTCTGTATGCCTGTGAATTTATGGACCCTGACTGCAGATTTGGAGAGAAAAGTACAGGCGGTGGAGATGGAAGCTTTCGGAGACTCCTTGGCAAACTCTACAAAGACCACATAAGCAACGAAAGCGTGCATAACAGAATACAGCAAACCCTTGGACCCTATGAGAACCTTCTAACGATCGTGAAAAAACGTTAAAATTAAATGGTATGGGCATGTCACAAGATCCAAAGGACTTGCAAGACAGTTTTACAAAGGCACTGTCCAAGGAGGAAAAAGAAGAGGCAGACCAAGGAGAGTGGGGGATAACATTTAGCGAAATGGACAGTCCTAGAACTCAAAAAAACCTGAGAAAGGCAGACAGAGAGAGGATCGGAGGGAACTGGTTGTTGAGTCTTTGAGGGTGCCCCCACGGTCGTCAGACTACGGGACAGATAGATAGATAGATATAGAAGTTAAAAATTCTGATTGAGGCTCACAATGGATTGCATACTCTTTATCAAATACTATGGAAGTGGTACAATACCTCGACTCTGCTTTTACAGCTATGACATAGAAAACTTTGGTGAGCAAGTAGAAATAAAACTTGATCATGGCACAAAAGAAGAAGTGTTAAATAATATTCTAGGAATTAGTATGATGAGAGAGTGTCCAACCCACTTCAGTGTTATCAACATGTTCCCATAAATTGTAGTTAGTAACAAAAACAGTTAGATGAGACCATACAGTCACTTACTTCTGATGAAACAGTGGCCTACCTTACTAAAGGGGGGACAGTATTAGGTGCACTAGCTGCAGTTCCTCTCTAACAAAAGCGTTGTGGTGCAGGCAGTGGACAAATAATAAATAGGAGGACCCATCTCCACAACTTTTTTTATTTCATAAGTGTCTATGCTCCAGATGGGTTCTGTTGCTTGCTTGTGACTTTTGCTGGCTTCCGCTTTCCAGGAGCATTACAGATATTTTAAGTTTCTTCCCAAAGGGTATTAGTGGTTGCTTTGGTGGTTTTTGTTTGGATTTTGCTGCTGTATTGTTTTGTGTTTTGAGGCCGTCCGCAGGTTTTAACCTGGGGGCTTTAGTTACCTCAGAGTTCAATCGCTCTTAAAAACTGCAGGTTAGTTTCTTCCCCACTCTGTGTTTCGTGTGCCTGGGATCTTTGATTTCTTGGTGGTACTGATATGAAAAACAGTCTTTTGCTAACAGTTTTTTTAAAGCTTTCAACCAGTGCTTAAATTTTTGGGGTTTTGCCTGGTATGACTCTTTTTATTGCTACTCCATGCTTTAGTAACAGCTGTTTAAAATGCTTCTTTAAACTCTTTACCATCGTCGCTCTGAATAAGTCTGGGATATTTTAAGGGGCCTCGCTATAGATTTCTTGCAAAGCAACTGCAGTTGCGGTACCCACTCTTTTCATTTAGGGGCTCTGCATCTTTAACCTAGAAGCTCGTCCCACCACAGTAAGAGCATACTTTTACCTCTTTCTTCTGATTGTGTCATGGGGTAAGTAGTAAAGGTCTATTTGGTGGATTTATCATTTGGCTTCTGTTTTTTAAAGGATGGTCTATTAATGCGCCTTGGTGCAGGAAAAATAGATCTGCCATTTTTGCTTGTTTAGACAACCACTTCTTTGCTACCTCAGAACTTACCTCCTGCTGCAATACTCAGTTTGTTAATAGCTGTTTGTCCTTTCCAGTAACCTTTTGGTTGTGAAATAGATCTTAGAGGTTTGGCATCCATTGTTTATTTAATAAATTTTTAAAAATTGTTGGTTAACCAACCTTCTTTTGCTAAGAAATATACTATTGTCATGCCCCCACAAAAAAAGCAATCTCGCCTGTTTCTGGGTTTCAGTGGGTTGATAATAATCACGAAGCTGTGGTTTAGTAATAGGAGATATTTGTTTGCCTTGTCATATTGTGTCTCTTTTATTGCCGCGTCAACATCAGAAAATGTTTTTGCGGCATGTCCATGTTCACGAAGTTTTTCTTTAAATTAAAAGTCTAAATAAACAATTCTTTGTCTTTCGTATTCTGCCTGTGCTCTGTTCAGTTGTTTATTGCTTTTTTCATGTCTCTTCCTTTCTTCATCTGTATGAAGTTTAGAAAAAAAGTAGTTGCTACCTGTAAAAGCAAGTGCGTTAATACAGCACCACCAAACATCATCACTAAAGAAGCCATTTTCGATTTATGGACTTATATTTTTGGAATGATTCCTGCTTTACCAAGAAGTCTTTAGAAGCAATGAATGCTGTTACAAACAGCAACTAGCTTAGCGCTATCCTCAAAGTTTAGTTTTCCTAAATCAGCAGGCTTCATTTTCAGAAGGCTCTTTCCTAACATTGTATAGCCAACGCTGAGCCACAATACGGCCGCGTGAAGTATAATTTTTTATATTAATTTTAATACATTCTGAATGGGTCATTGTCAGGTGTTTGCATTGAATGGTTGTGGCTGTGGTTTTGGGTTTGGTTTATGTTCTTGCTGCAGTTCTTGTTTTGTTGGTCGCTTGCTGCTCCATACTCTATTTAAAATATATAACCAAGGCCTATAGCAGTTACACTGTATAACAAATAAGACTGAATATTTGTTTTGGTGGTTTTGGCTTCTTTGTTCTATAGGCATCTGTTTTTCTGATGCTTCTCGAAAACAATCTTTTGCTTTGCTTGATTACTAAGTTTTTTTCTGTCGGTTTTATTCTGCAACCTTTTTCCAGCTTCAACTCTCCAGGGCTCTTGGTCACTGTTGTGACTTGTGGAAGAGTCTGCTGGGCTTGGTTCGTAGCATTCTCCTGTGCTTCCTGTTTGGTTCATAACTGTTTTCTGCTCTTCCATCTGTCTCTATATGGTTAATTTTATATGTTTTAATGTTATCGTACTAGCAACTATGGTGCTAAAAGGGAACCAAAAAAGATTTAAAACATATTTACAGCCAAGTGTCTCCAGCGTTCTAAACAAAACAGGATCTTGTGAAGGTCATATGCTAAGTCAGTTCTGAGTCCCCATAAAGACCCTACTTGTTGCTTTAGCGTATAAGCCAATAAGAGTATGCCCCAGGCTTCTCCCTCTTTGCTCCAGAAGAGATTCTACTATTTAAATACTTAATAATGTCTTGTGTGGGGTAATGCTGTACCTGTTCAACTGTTTGTTGTGTTCTAAGTAATGCTTTTTTTTACCCAGGGAGCAAGAGAGTACAACTTCTCCTTCTTATCAAGCAGATCTTTTTCATCAGTTTTTTCTTCTTGACTAGAAAAGTAGATGTATCTGTAAAAGCTCGTTGCAATTCTGTTGTTATTTTTTATCAATTTATTTTGTGTAAAACAATTTTGTTGTTTTGAAAATTGTTGATAAGTTGTTAACAAATTTGTTGATAAGTTGTTAAGTTGTTGATAAGTTGTTGACAAAGTTGTTAATAAGTTGTTGCAAAGTTGTTAATAAGTTTGTTAATATGTTGTTGATGGGGACTTGTTTTTTTTTGGACAAGTTTTTGATTTAGTTCTTGGCAAGTTATTGTTTTAGTTCTTGTACTAGTTCTTGAAGGTTCTTGACAAGATGTTGTATTAGTTCTCGACAAGATGTTGTATTAGTTCTTGACAAGATTATTGTATTAGTTCTCGACAGATGTTTTTATTAGTTCTGACAAGTATTGTTTTGTCACACATTTTTCCATAATTTTATTTGTTTTACCCCCTAGAAATAAGATTGTAACATTTTCATTTTTTAGAGGATTGGGAAAACAGGGATTCAAGGTAAAAATGCTACTTCAATTACCCAGTTTTCATATAAAACATTTGGGAACTTTTGGCCCCGATGAGGCGAAGGGCGAATCAGGCCAAAGTTGCGAGGTTTTATATGAAAACTAAGGTAAGTTAAAGAGTAGTTTAGCTTGGGAAAGTGTTTTCCCTATTTTCTTGATGCAAATTTTCCTAGATTTATTTTTCATGCAACCAGCTGAAGAAATCAGATTACTTCTTAAAAGCTCTTACATTGGTAATATGCATTTAAAACACTGTTGATTATGGTCACATGAATTGCATGTGTGTAAACAAACATATTCAAGATATGGTGACATATGTTTTTATGATCGTGCTGATACATTATGTCATAGAAACGTTAAAGCATTATGTTTTATTTACTTGTGCTATATGACCCCTCCATATGCCCACCATTTATTTTTTATATTGTGGCCTTTTGGCCGGGGTAAGTAAAAGTCTGATTCTCTCTCTCTCTCTCTTCTCTCTCTCTCTCTCTCTTCTCTCTTCTTCCTTCTCTTTTCTCTTCCTCCTCCTTCTCGGGGGGGGCGGGGATTGGATGTAAAAAAGCAATGGGTGCTTATTATTATCCTCGAAAAAAAAGAATTTGTCTTGTCATTGTCATTGTCGCTCTCCTTCCCTTTTCCCCCCCCCCCCCTCTCTCTCTTCCCCCCTTCCCCTCCTGCCCCTCCCCCCTCCCCGCCCCTCCATTCTGTCTCTCTCTGTTCCCTCCCTCCCTCTCTTTCTCCCCTGCTCTTCCTTTTCCCCCCTCCCTCTCTCTCTTTTTCCCCTCCCTTCTTTCTTCCCCGCTCTCTCTTCTCTCTCCTCCGATGTACCTGCACACTTTGAAAGGAAAGGGGTAAAAATCATTTTCTGAGGAAAGGTAAGGGAATGGCAAAAAGTAAAGGGGGGAGGTATCACTCCCCCACTTCAGTGCATCACAAGGCCCTCTGTCCGGCCTAAAAGGCCCCCGGCACATCCCAAAACGGGCCAGCTGCCTAGTCACCAACCTTAACTTGTGTGAATGAAGCCAGGGTTAGGGACAACTGAACCTTAAAGGGAAAAATCAAAACCGTAAAATGGTTTTGTGGGGTCACCTTCCAACGACAACACGCAGGGAGGCACGCATGCACCAAAGACCCCCCCCCCCCTATTTTTAAAAAAAAAAAAAAAAAAAACCCGGCACAATTTTGTTCGGAACAAAAAGGCTTTTTTGGGGAAAAAAAACATTACTCACTTTCACTCCCCTTCTTAAAAACACAAAAAACACAAACACCCCACCCCCCCCCACACACACACACACACACCCCCCACCACACACACACACACACAGTTCAAGTTTTCCCTTCAAAACTGGGCTGATCCATATAAAAGGGGTGGTTATCTGTGCAGTGTTATCATCTCCCAATATTAAGCATCGTCTGTGGAGTCATTCAGGTAAACTGAATGCCCTTCCAGACATTTTCCAAAGAAATGTTTTCCCTTATGGATTTCAAAAATTTGTATTTCATTTTTGTAAGAGTTCCATTTGTCTTTTAAAAATGTTTAATAATGTTTCAAATCGATGTCAAGTGTGTGTGCTAATTATTTTCCCTTTTTAAGCCAGTTGCCCTGATTTTTTTTTGTACAAGAGATTTTAACCCTAGACTTTCCCCGTAAAATAAGCATTCTCATTTGCGAAGCCAAAAAGCGTATTGTGCATTTAATGCTGATTCAAT
>CM054153.1:34113191-34143485 GCA_028751875.1 Rapana venosa | reverse complement strand
CAAAATCCGCCAAAAAGTTCCCAGTTTATATGAAAACTAGGTAAGTTTGAAGTACAGTTACCTTGAATGCCTGTTTTCCCTATCTCTTAAAAAAAAGGGGGACGGATAGCTCAGTGGTCGGAGAAACTCGCTTTTCCCCAGCCAAGTTAAGAAAAGCGTCGAGCATGGTTTACCATTTGGATGGTGACCGTTTGCGCGCCTTGGCTTCAGTACAGTTCCCCCAGTTCACCAGCTGCAAATGGGTACCTGTCCTCTTTAGGGTCAGGGAAGGTAAAGCAGCGAGGGAGAGGAGATGGGCGCCGCCCTCAATATGCTGGCCCTAGAGAAGTGAGGTCTCTGACGCCTCGCTCCCCTACGACCTTATAGGTTATGGGACACCTTTACCTTTTTACCTTTATAATAAATAAAAAATGTTACTATCTTATTTCTAGTGGGTAAACTATAAAATTATGGGAATTTATGCAGTGCTGAAGTTTTTAGCTGAATTTTTATCAGAGTGAAAAAGTGCAAAACCTTCTCTGCTACCCGTTACAGAGGGAGAGCAATTGGAGGGCACTGCAACGGAGCTTTGGGTAGCGGAGAAGATTTCCGGCATTCACGACTGTTGGAATGCCAACACACGCATTCACACACCACTTGTAATCAGTACACATAACAGGATAACATAATACACACACGCACAACACAACATAGCACAAACAGGACACAAACACTTAACAGCACAAACATAGTACACACAACACATAAACATAGGACCTGTAGCTACTGCTATGCTACTTGGGTTCGAACCCCTGCCTGCCTGCCTGCCCTGTCTATTTCATTCCGACTTCCCCATTGGGCTGCCCCGAAGGGCGATAGCCGACTGAAAATTAATAAATATAAACCTTCCTTTCTGATGGTGCAATACTTAGCCACGCCCCCTTTGTGTGAGCCCAATGCTGAATATGTGTGTTAAAAAAAGATTTGGGCATGTTGCCAATACAATACAGTTGGCAGTAACCTATAGCTGCTTCTTATTATGTGTGTGTGTGTGTGTGTGTTTGTGTGTGTGAGATGTGTGTGTGTGTGTATGTTTTTGTTTTTGTATGTGTGTGTGTGTTTAAAAAATCTATTGTGTCTGTCTGTATGCTCTTGTGTGTGTTTAAAAAATAAGCTATTGGGTTTCACACAATACAGTATCTTGTTGGTTGGTCTGTTTTAAGAATTAGCTTGACGTGTTTTGAGCTTCTCAGTTTTAGCTTTATTCTTTCTCTTTCTTGTCCGTCTGTAAAAACATCATTCTCCCGAAGGCATTTATTAAACCCATCTGTCTTTAATGTGAAAAATTACGACTTTGATTTGTTCACGGTAATCTTTTAATATGCTATTAAATGTTTGTGTCAGCAACCAAACAGATATCTGTGCATGTCTCCCGCTGAAAGCAAGTTTAGACAATTTATTCCTTTTCTTAACAATGTCACGCTCGGCTGAGCAGTCATCATAAGAAATAATTTTACTGTATTTTCAAACAAGTTATAATAGTATTCTAAACACTCACTTAGCCTGTCAGAGGGATTAATAATAATTATATTCTCGTCTGTCCAAATAAATTTTCTCTCTCTGTATGTTTTATTGTTGTGTAGTGTTGAAGAAGTTCTCTGTTACTGCTACTGGTATCCATGTAACCCAGTACAACCTGTCGCATGTGGGGGAGGAAACCCCAATAGAAAAAAACCAAAACGGCATCTTGCTTCATAGAAAAGACTCAGTGACTAAACCATCAACCACAAAGCTACAGTTCATTCCTTACTTTCCTCTGGATGATCTGTACATATTGGTCTTTATTCTGGTTGCAAGAGAAGACAGAGCTACTTTCTTGTTCATGGATGGGATTAATATTAACTGGAAAGACCTCGACATTGATGCCCTTAGATTTGCTATTGCTATTCGGAACAGCGGCAGTGACAATGACATTGAAGGGAACATTTCCAGTAATAAAGTCAACTTGCTCCTAAATCCACCACAGCTGACACAATTAACGTCCCTCAATCTACACCACATTGACCTTGTTGCAGTCTATTACACAGATGCTGTACTGTCCGACAATCAATTACAAGACTTAATGAATGAATACAAAAAAAAATTACACATTTCTTTAAACAGTATAAGAAGAAGATGACGACCGCTAAATACCCTTAAGTTCCCAGTGCACCAGATCCTGAAACTCTTAATGATAATGCTAATGCCTTTTCGTTTGACAAACATTACACAGATGCAGCATGACATTGAGCAACAACTAGCAAAGTATACAAAATGCAGGCGTAGGTACAGATCAGCATTTACTGTGTTGAGCTCTATTACTACAGGTACAGCAACTCTGTTTACAGTCACAGCAGGAACAGGCATTGACCTCTTGGCTACTGGAATTGGATCTCCTGCATCAATTGCATTGGGCTCTGTTCCAATAACAGCAGTAGCCTGTTCATTTGTCACATCAGTCTTTTCAAAGAAGGTTGTGCGTAAACTAGAACAACATGATGCTGTTGTTGCCTGACATTAGCCAAGCTAAGCTCATCAGGCTCATTATTAGCAAAGCTCTAACATATGCCACAATATCAGAAGAGGAGTTCAAACGTCTTCAGGATGACTACGATGACTACAAGCGCCAAAAGTTCGACCTACAAACAAAACACAAAGCTATGCCTGTGGACATGACTCAATAAAAAAAAGGAATATATATAAAAAAGGGTATCTGCTTGGCTAAGACAGTGCTTTAAACGATCATCTGAGTACTCTATTAAGGAGCTAGAGTTACTGTGGTAGATTCACTGCTTCGTACCCAAACAAAAAACAACAAGAAGCAATTAATTAATTAATTAATATTTTTTTTACTATATGAGTTAGAGATTTTAGTTGAGGCTCAGTATGGATAAAGTGTTTCAGACAATAGAGCTAAATGTTACACAACCACAAAACGTGGAGCAAAGCAATCAAGATGCAATCGCACAAATACCAAACAACTTAAACATAGATCCACCAGTAAAGGTGCAGTTGGTTGCCGAAATTTTATACAACACGACAAGTAAAGATGAAGAATTAACTGTTCATGTGTCAACAACACAACAAGCACTAAACTCGTTTGAAGAGCTCAACACAACATGGGCAGATGAGATGATGCGCAACTTTGTACATTCTGCAGAAACAGCAAGAATGAGGGGATCAGGATGGACAGTTGGTAAAGTTCTTCGCATAGAACTAAAGCAAACAAAGTTTCATCCCATTGTTGGTAGAAGTTACATTCCCTTGCCCCCTGATGTTGTAGCAAAACGTGCTGTGCTGAACATTCAGAACAAAGATAAGTGTTTTATGTGGTGTGTTTTGGCTACACTGCACCATGTAAGACAGAATGCAGAGAGAGTTTCAAACTATCATGAACATCACGACAAGCTTGACTTCCGCATTGATTTTCCTGTGGCTGTTAGGAGTTTTTGACAAGTTTGAGGAACTAAACCCAACCATCAGTGTGAATGTGTACACCTGGAAAGATGCAGCCCTATGCCCACTACGCATTTCTAGCAAGTCTCCCACTGTAGGTGATCCTGACAAAAACCATGTAGACTTATTGTTGATAAATGATCATTATACACTTATTAGAACAATGAGTAGACTTATTGCACAAACAAAAGAACACCGCAAACAAGAGTTTTGCAGACCATGCTTGGTTCGTTTACCATCTCTACAAGCAGCTGTCAAACACAGAAAACACTGCAAGAGTGAGACTGAAGCAATCACTGAACTTTTAACACCAAAGCCAGGAAGCAAGGTTTACTTCAATAACATAAAGAAGCTACAAAAGAGTCCCTATGTAGTGTATGCTGACTTCGAGTCTATCATTGTGCCGTACCAAGGACCAGCACCAGAAAATATTCCTAAAACAGTCTTACTCAGTAATCACCAAGTCTGTTCCTTTGCTTATGTTGTTGTTCGGTCAGATGGTGCACACTCAGAGCCAGACTTATACAGAGGACCAGACGCTGCAAAGATTTTTCTTGAACACATGAAAGCGAATCATGAATACTACTCTCAACAACTAAACCTACAAGAGATCATTATGACAGAAGAAGACCAGGAACAGTATGAGTTTTCCACACATTGCTGGATTTGTGGTAATTTATTAACACCACAGGTAGCAGACAATCAGACAGTCAGAGATCACGACCACATCAGTGGTAAGTTTCGTGGAGCAGCACATAGTAAGTGTAATCTACAACTAAAAGTAGATCCCAAAACATGGAAGTTGCCAGTCTTTTTCCACAATCTAAGAGGTTACGACTCACACCTAATTATGCAGGCAGTAACTGGTGAGTATAAGGCCTACTGCATTGCACAGTCATCAGAGAAGTACCTGACTTTTACCCTAAATAGTCTGTCCTTCTCTGATTCTGCACAACATCTGATGGGATCTCTAGAGTCCTTGTCTTCATCACTGAGTACTTGCCCTATCACGAAAAAATACTTTGACACAAAGCTTGCACGAAGAGGAATCTGTCCATACGAGTATATGGATTCGTGGGAAAGGTTTGATGAAGAAGAGCTGCCACCAAAAGAAGCATTCTTTAACAGACTGACAGGTAAAGGAATCAGCGATGATGATTATCAGCATGCTCAGTGGATAATGGCAAAAGATGCAGTGTCGGACGTTGGGCGATTACCATGATCAGTATCTACTTGGGGTGTATGGGGTGTCAGGGAGGGGTAGTACCTCTGACGGGGGAACATGTCGCACCCTCTGGGGTGGTTCGTCCGCTTTTGTCCCCACCTGGCACCCAGCTCTCACCTGTGGCTCCAAGTAGCTGTTTGCATGCGACAGCGGCCACACCCCGGTAAACCGCTTCGACAGGCGGGCTAAACCAGGTGAGGGTAGCCGTCGGGTCTCAAACCCTCGGCGAGTTAGGGAATTGCCTACCCAAGCATGTGAAGACTGTAGTTGGCGGAGTGAGCGATGAAGGACACCTTTCTATCCCAACGGTCACGAAGGCAGCGACAGCAAGCGTCGTGGAGCGCTATGGGCACGGCAAGGCACTACAGACGCCGTGGCCATCCACTGCAGCCAAGGAAGTCCCTGGTCGTGACGGCTCTTCCGTACCACCAGATCCTGGCTTCTAAGGCCGAGAGAGTGGGATTGCCCCTGTGCATCGACTTTCCCACTTTAAACACTTTCCCACACAGGTTTTCCTCATGTGTGTTAGTCCCCACACCCTCACACCCCCAAAACTACCAAAGTCCTGCGGCGATGGGGAACGGGCGAAGCAACAGGTGGAGGTGACCACTGGAAGTTGTAGTTTGAACCCTGCACGTAGGCGGCCTGGTGGCAATAGTCGTTCTCCTCCTGACCCCGGGACAACAGTGGAGCTCGGCGTTCCCCCAGGTGACGAGCAGCCTCTTTAGGACAGCACTGCTCACCCTCACCTGAGGGGGGACTGGAAAAGGTGTCCCAAACAAATGCTTGTCCCTTCCAACTGGCCAGCATACCGCGGCTGGCAGTTCTACCCTCCAAGCGGTCGAAACCAAAGAAAGAAACAATTAATCGTTGGTGCGTGGAACGTGCGCACACTCATGGACAGAGAGGCCTCTTCAAGGCCTGAGAGGAGAACGGCTCTCATTGCAAGGGAACTGGCCCGCTACCGCATTGACATAGCTGCCCTCAGCGAGACCAGACTAGCTGAGGAAGGATCTGTGGATGAACTGAAAGGTGGCTACACTTTCTTTTGGAAAGGCAAGGCCAAAGATGAAGAAAGAATTCACGGAGTGGGAGTGGCCATCAAGACATCGCTCCTTAACTCATTGAGGTTGTGCCGAAGCTTAAGACTCTTTTCCTTTATTGTGACGTGCCGAAGCTTAAGATTCGGCAGACTTACGATTTTTTTTAAAAACACAAAGTAATGGTTAACTCAAGGGAAATTACTCTGGCCTGTAGGGCAATCATTTTTCTAAACACAGTTGCTTTCCTTGACCATTAGCTTGCCTAGTTTTTATCTGTTGGCCAATTTTCTTTGACATGTCAACAAGTGATATCTTTGGGATTTCAGGCACCCCAGTGTTATGATTCTTTTAAAAAAAAAGTATGTTGTACAAAAAGTGAAATCACATGGATTCAGCTAGCTTCAGGGAAGTTTACTTTGGTGAAAAATCATCACATTGGTTTAAGGGGACTAGTTGATGAATAGTTCAAGCCATTTAAGATACCAACCCTAATTTTCAAAACTTTTTATTTTCAGCATTCAGTGACATATTTTGGAAATTTGTAAAAAATAAATACAGTCATCTATTAAAAAACTGTGAAACAATCTCAAAAGAAGACATTATAAACTTTTCAATGATATATAATGAGTATGTCATTATTATGTTGGGTAAGTCTGCTGAATTTTTCAAATATAGCCAAAATCATGCGTCACCACAAAATGGCGGGATCCATTTCACTGCGACTCCAATGAGTTAAACAACTTCCTGATCTACCAACTTCAGTAAACAACAGCTGATGAAACTCCGCTCACCCCTGAACCGTACCCGGCATATTACCCTCATCAGTGCATACGCTCCAACCCTTACCAGCAGCGATGAAGTGAAGGAAGCTTTTTATGAGGAGCTCAGTGCCCTCGTAAAGGACACCCCCTCTAATGACAAGCTCATCTTGCTGGGCGATTTCAATGCCAGAGTTGGAGTGGACTGCAGAAATTGGAAAGGCGTGCTGGGCCACACGGAACTGGAAAGGTGAATTCCAATGGCTTGATGCTTCTAAGCCTTTGTGCTGAACAACACCTCACTATAACAAACACACTGTTCCGGCAGGCCGACAAATTCAAGGGCAACATGGATGCACCAAGATCCAAGCAGTGGCACCTGATCGACTTTGCCATCTGCCGCCAAAGAGACATCCGTGACATCAGGATCACCAGGGCCATGCGAGGAGCCGAGTGTTGGACAGACCATCGTCTAGTCAGGGCCATCCTATCCCTGCATATCGCTCCAACTCTGCGCAAGACGCCGAAAGTCCTCAGACCAGCGTTCAACGTCGCCAAACTAGAACAACATCAGCAACGCAGTGAATTTGCAGAAGACCTCAATGGCCGACTGACTGCCCATGGTCCCCTGACTGGCTGCCCAACTCAAAGGTGGGAGCAATTCAGAACACTGGTGACGGAGTCAGCAAAAACCACTATCGGCCCCAGAAAACGAATTCATCAGGACTGGTTCGACGAGAACGACGAGCACATCAGGAAACTCCTGGATGACAAGCAGAAAGCATTTGTAGAGTGGCAAAACGACTCCTCCTCGGCCCCCAAGCATGATCGCTTCAAGCATCTCCAGAAACAGGCCCAAGTTGCGCTGCGCAAGATGCAGGATGTATGGTGGGAGAGGAAGGCAGACGAGGTCCAGAGATACGCTGACACGCAGAACTCCAAAATGTTTTTCATTGCCATCAAAGAAGTCTATGGACCTTCCAAGCCATGTACTACCCCACTCCTGTCAGCAGACGGTTCAACCCTGCTGAAGGAGAAGAGCAGCATCAATGAACGATGGAGAGAGCACTTCAGCAACCTGCTCAACAGACCCTCCAGTGTAGACCCCCACGCCCTTGCCCTGATCCCACAAAAGCCCATTGTACACTGCCTCGACCTCCCCCTACTATGGATGAAGTCTTGAGGGCAATAAGACAGACCAGCTCAGGCAAAGCACCCGGATGGATGGAATCCCAGCAGAGATGTTCAAATCTGCCGGACCTGTGGCCCTTGCAGCTTTCCACTCCCTCCTCACCAGCATTTGGGAAGAAGAAGAACTGCCCAAAAGTTTCAGGGATGCCACTGTCGTCTCCCTTTTTAAGAACAAGGGTAGTAAGGCTGACTGCGGCAATTACCGGGGCATCTCCTCCTTTCTATTGCTGGAAAATATTGGCTCGGATCCTCCTCAAAACCCCTTAACGAACATTTCCGAAGGAAACCTGCCGGAAACACAGTGTGGATTTCGCCCAAACCGCAGCACTGTGGACATGATCTTCTCCGTCCGACAAGTGCAGGAGAAATGCCTAGAGCAAAACATGGACTTGTATGTGGTCTTCGTTGACCTCACCAAGGCCTTCGACACAGTGAACAGGAAGGCTCTCTGGATCATCCTATCCAAACTCGGATGCCCAGACAAGTTCGTCAACCTCATACGCCAGTTTCATGACAACATGATTGGGCAGGTTCTCTTGGGTGGAGAAGTATCAGAGCCATTCAATATCAGTAACGGCGTCAAACAGGGATGCGTGCTGGCCCCAGTCCTTTTCAACTTTTTTCACCTGCGTCCTCAACCACGCTATCAAGGACCTAGACCTTGGGGTATACCTGCGATACAGACTTGATGGCTCACTGTTTGACCTCCGCTGACTGAACGCCAGGACCAAGGTTGTGGAGAAGATCATTCTGGAAGCACTTTTTGCTGATGACTGTGCTCTCATGGCACACAAAGCGTCTGACCTACAGCTCATCACAGATAAGTTCGCAGAAGCCTCTCGCCTTTTTGGGCTCACTATCAGCCTCGGCACGACAGGGGTACTATTTCAGCCAGCGCCTGCTTCAGCCGCCCCTCCCCCCTCTATCTCCATTGAGGGCACCCAGCTAAAGATAGTGGATGATTTCAGATACCTCGGCAGTACCATCAGCAATGATAACACCCTGGATAAAGAGATCAACGCTAGGATCTGCAAGGCCAGTCAAGCTCTTGTCGCCTCCGAGCTCGTGTCCTTGAACCAGCACAACATCCAGCTTTCCACAAAGCTCAAGGTGTACAGAGCCGTCGTCCTCACCAGCCTACTCTATGGATGCGAGACATGGACGGTGTACAAAAGACACTGGAAGCAGCTGGAGAAGTTCCACATGAGAAGCCTGCGGTCAATTATGAACATCCACTGGCAAGACCGGATCACAAACTCGAGGTCCTGGACAGAGCTGGGATGACCACATCGAGGCCATGATACTGATAGCCCAGCTTCGATGGGTTGGTCACGTGATCCGGATGGACGACCAAAGGCTGCCTAAGCAGCTCATGTATGGCGAACTGACCTTGGGAAAGTGGAACCAGGGCAGACCACGCAAAAGATTCAAGGACTGCGTGAAGTCCAACATCAAACACGCTGACATCCCTCCCAAACAGCTGGAGCTGTATGCTATGGACAGACCAGGCTGGCGTGGCCTAACCATCCGGGCGCATGACAACTTCGAGGAGAAGAGGCGACATGATGTGACTGCAGCACGATCTAGGAGAAAGGCGTCAACCACCAACCCTGAACCCCCCGGACAGTTTCCTTGGCCCCACTGCACCCGCGTCTGCCTATCACGGATTGGCTTAACCAGCCATCTCCGTGCCCACATAAGACAAAGACTCAACACATGAGAACAGTCATCATCGGATCGATGGACGACCAAGATGTATCTACTTGCTGATGCATGTTTGCTTGCTGATGTCTTTGAGAACTACAGAAAGACTGGCATGAAACATCATGGACTAGACCCATCACACTATATTACAGCACCAGGAATGTCTTGGGATGCTTTCTTGAAGTTTACTGGGATGAATATTGATTTGCTGTCTGACCTACCCATGCTACAAATGATTGAGGATGGTCTGCGTGGTGGCATCAGTATGGCATCACACAATTACTGTAAGGCCAACAACAAATATTTAGAAGACTATGATCCTAGCAGACCTTCAAACTACATCATGTACAACCTGTATGGATGGGTGATGTGTCAGTCACTGCCATAAGAAACTTTCAGTTGTTTAATGGCCCTTTCAATGTTGATGAGACTCAAAAAATGCTATCACAAATGGTGCCTGATCAAGCAATGGGCTGGATCTTAGAAGTAGATTTAGTCTATCCCCATGATCTACATGATGCGCACAATGATGACCCAATGGCTGCAGAAAGGCTCAAAACATCTCCAAAGAACCACCAAAGCTTGTACCAAACCTAAACGACAAGAGCAAGTATGTATGTCACTACAGACTGCTGCAGTTCTACCTAAGGCATGGGTTAATTCTTACTGCTGTTCATCGTATCATTTCGTTTGATCAACAAGAATTCATGAAACCATACATCATGAAGAACACTGATCTGAGAACGAAGGCCACTGATGGATCAGAAAAAGATTACTTCAAGCTCATGAACAACAGCTGCTTTGGCAAAACATTGGAGAACCCACACAAAGAAAAGATTTTTAGATTAGTCACAAAAAGAAACGAAGCCATAAAGCTGACATCAAAGCCAAGCTACCAAGACTTCAGGCAATATCCATGACAGTCTGTTTGGCATCACGATGAAGAAGTTGTGGGTTAAAAACTAGACAAGCCAGTATTCATTGGGTTCAGCGTGCTAGAGCTGTCAAAGCTGTGATAGCTGGAGTTTCTTGTAATGATTACTTTAAGCTAAACATCCTGCAGTAAAGGTCTTGTACCACAGACACAGACTCTTTCATCCTAGACATACCCACAGAAGAAATATACAAAGATCTTGCAGAAGACGTGGTGCTGAGATCAGAGTCATGGTATGACACCAGTGATTATCCAAAAGACAGTCCCTTGCATTCAACAGTAAACAAAAAAGTTATTGGCAAGATGAAGGATGAGATGAACGGCACTATTATCAAAGAATATGTTGGGCTAAGGGCTAAGATGTACTTGATGAATATGACCTACTGCTTTCAAGATATCCAAAACTGGATGATAGAGAACAAGTTACAACTAAACGCTGATAAAACTGAAGCCATGCTTGTAGGGACCAAAAACAAACTCTCTTCCATTACAACAGCTTCAATAGAATTCGGCAATGCATCAGTCCCTCTATCCACGGCTGTAAAGTATCTAGGGTCATTATTGACAACACACTCTCTTGCAAAAATTCATCACCCAGACCTCCCAGTCCTGCTTCATCAATTACGAGTATATTGCAATTCGAAAGTACCTGTCCACAGAGGCAACATCAAAACTCGTGGCATCCCCTCATTCTTTCACGTCTGGACTATTGCAATTCTCTTTGGCTGGTCTGCCAGCATCATCTATTCATCCCTTCAACGTATTCAAAACTCTGCAGCTCGACTAGTCCTCAGAAAGAAAAAATCTGAGCACATTACCCCTCTCTTGCGATCTCTCCACTGGCTGCCTGTGCCACAAAGAATAAACTATAAGATCAGTACTCTCTATTACAAATGTCTCCACAAAACAGCACCTTCCTACCTCTGTGAATGTCTCCACCTGTACACCCCTTCTCGTTCCCTTCGTTCTGCTGCAGATTCCTTGTGCTTACAAACACCTAGATTCAACCAGTCCACCGTTGGCCGTCGCTCTTTCTCTGTTTCTGGTCCATCGATTTGGAATGGCCTACCTATCTATCTTCGCCAAAGGCCTTCTTGTGACTTTTAAATCTGGCCTCAAGACATATTTGTTTCAAACCTAAGAATTTCCTCTCCTGTTTCATTTCATAGCTATCCCTGCTTTTCAACAGCCAAAAATTCCATCACCCTGCCAAAGTGTATAACGCGCGCGCGCGCGCGTGTGTGTGTGTGTGTGTGTGTGCATTTGGACTTGTTAGAACTATTACTCGCTATTGGTTGCATGACTGTGTAAGAATGAGTTGAGTGCAAGCGCTTTGGTTTGTCTGTGCAAGATACAGCGCTATATAAATTCCATTTATTATTATTATTATTATTATAAAAAACCCAAAAGGTGTTGGTAAACAGGTGGTCAAAACAAGCATCAGTCATGATAACTACATAGAGGCTCTGTTTGAAGGTAGAGTATTTCATCATGACAACCCAAAGCTCTGCTCAACACTGCACCAAATCAACACGACTGTGGTTAGAAAAAAGACACTGATTGCACAGGACACAAAACGGATATATTCTTCACCAGAGCGCTCATACGCACTTAAACACTGGAGAACAAACAGTAATTAATAAATAATTTTTTTTCATATTCATATAGAAGTTGTGGTCAGGTCAGAGACTCCATCTGCTACTGGTAACCATGTAACCCAGTACCACCTGCCACATGTGGGGAGTAAACCCAATAAAAAAATCCGACCTGGAGAGGGATGGGCTCCGCCAGGTTTGATTTGCCCAAGATACACCCATGAAAAAGACAACCAGAATTTCCATACCGGATCGGTCGTCGCCCGGGTTACCAAGGACCGTGCCTTCTGTTGCTCATCAGGACAGAGGTCGAAAGTATGCTACTGATGTAAAACACAACAAAATCCGTGCCAGAAACAACACCATCATTGGCACATGGAATGTAGGAACACTAAGAGCTGCAGGCAAAGTGGAAGAACTGACACATGAGATGTCCAGATATCAATGGCACATCCTTGGGCTCTGCGAAGTCAGGTGGAAAAACATGGGAGAAACAACGACCCAGGAAGACCACAAATTATACTACAGTGGAAAACAGGATAAACATGAACACGGCGTGGGGTTTCTCGTTCACAAAGACACCGTGAACACCGTCATGAGCTGCCAGCCTGTGTCCAGCAGACTTATTACCATCCGTCTGAGAGCAACCCCCTTTAACATAACTGTAGTACAGGCATACGCCCCTACATCAGACTGCACAGATGAAGCCATAGAAGAATTTTATGACCAGCTACAAGAGGTTCTGAATCAAACTCCCAAGAAAGACATCCTCGTTGCGCAAGGTGACTGGAACGCCAAGGTAGGAGAAGATGCATGGAGAGATTGGGAGGGCGTTTGTGGGCCACATTGTAATAACCAATCAAATGAAAGAGGCTTGAGACTCCTGGAGTTTGCCAGTAACAACCACCTCCAGCTAGTGAATACACTTGGCCCACACAAGAAATCCAGAAAATGGACATGGCATAGCCCAAATGGAAAACACCACAACCAAATAGATTACATCACGGTGAAAAGACGGTTTCAGTCTAGCGTTGACATCGCGCAGACACAAAGTTTTCCAGGAGCAGACATAGGGAGTGATCATGATCTTGTGATGATGACTTTCCGACTACGTCTAAAGAAAATCCACAAGCGGAACAACATCAGGATCAAATTTGACATCGAGAAGCTGAAGGACCCAGAGGTAGTAGAAATTTTTCAAGCAAGGATAGGTGGAAAGTTTGCAGCACTCACTGTGATAGACTCAGACATAGATACACTGACGAATAGTTTCAATACAGCAGTGACTGAAACAGCAAGCGAGCTTCTTGGCAAACACCGACCAGTCAAAATACCATGGGTCACATCTAACATCCTACAACTATGCGACAAGCGTAGAGAGTTGAAAAAAAAGAAAAATGAAACAAAAGAAAGAGCAGAACAATATAGGGCAGTCAACAAAAGAATCAGGAAGTCCATGACGGAGGCAAAAGAGAAATGGATCGGTGAACAGTGCCAAGACATTGAAGAGAACATCAAGAAAAACAATAGCAAGAAAGCATATCAGCTGGTGAAAGACCTAACTAGCACAAAACAGGGAAAAGGTTTAACAATCCAAGACAAAAATGGGAAGTGTCTCACTGACGATCAGGATATTCTGAACAGATGGACAGAATACTGCTCCGACCTGTATAACTATAGAACCGCAGGAGATCCAGAAGTCCTTAATGTACCGGCAAGCAAACACACAGACAGTCACCCTATCCTCCGAGAAGAAGTGGAAACAGCAGTCAGATCGCTGAAAAAGGGAAAGTCAGCAGGGGCTGACAACATTCCAGCTGAGTTGGTTCAAGCTGGAGGGGAAGCCATGATCAGCGCCCTACTAAGAATCTGCAACAAGATCTGGCAGACAGGAAAATGGCCAACACCATGGACACAGTCACTCATCATCACCCTCCCCAAGAAAGGAAATCTACAACAATGCCATAATTACTGCACAATCAGCCTCATATGCCACCCAAGCAAGGTCATGCTGCAGATAATATTGAATAGACTGAAGCCACAAGCAGAGACCATCATTGCTGAGGAACAAGCAGGTTTCAGAGCAGGGCGCAGCACAACAGAACAGATATTCAACCTCAGAATACTATGTGAGCAGTACCTTCAACATCAACAAGACCTTTACCACGTATTTATCGATTTTAAGAAGGCATTTGACAGGGTGTGGCATGCAGCTTTGTGGGCAACCATGAATTTGTACAGCATCAATGCAAACCTGATCAGAGTCATCAAACAGCTGTACAGCGAGGCCGTCAGTGCAGTGTACTACAACAACAACATTGGAGAATGGTTCCGAACAACAGTTGGAGTAAGGCAGGGCTGTCTACTCTCACCCACTCTTTTCAACATCTTCCTAGAGAGAATCATGGCTGATGCACTGGAACATCATGAAGGATCAGTCAGCATTGGTGGCAGAACGATCACAAACCTCCGCTTCGCAAATGACATTGATGGGAAAAGCAGGATCAGAAAAGAGCTCGCCAGCCTAACAGAACACTTGAATAAGGCCTCCAAAACATACGGCATGGAAATCAGTGCAGAGAAGACCAAACTGATGACTAATAACACCAACGGCATTAGCACTGATATCAGGGTTAATGACCAGAAGCTGGAAACAGTTCAAAGCTTCAAGTACCTGGGAGCCATTGTATCAGACCAGGGATCCAAGCCAGAAATAGTATGCAAGACTGCACAGACAATAACAGCTTTGTCAAAACTAAACACCATCTGGAGAGAAAAGAATATCTCACTTATCTCCAAGATCAGACTGCATTGCTCCCTTGTCATATCCATATTTCTGTATGCCTGTGAATCATGGACCCTGACTGCAGATTTGGAGAGAAGAGTACAGGCGGTGGAGATGAGATGCTTTCGGAGACTCCTTGGCATCTCCTACAAAGACCACATAAGCAACGAAAGCGTGCATAACAGAATCCAGCAAACCATTGGACCCTATGAGAACCTTCTAACGATCGTGAAAAAACGTAAACTTAAATGGTATGGGCATGTCACAAGATCCAAAGGACTTGCAAAGACAGTTTTACAAGGCACTGTCCAAGGAGGAAGAAGAAGAGGCAGACCAAGGAAGAGCTGGGAGGATAACATCAGCGAATGGACAGTCCTAGAACTCAACAAAACCCTGAGAAAGGCAGAACAGAGAGAGGATCGGAGGGAACTGGTTGTTGAGTCTTTGAGGGTGCCCCCACGGTCGTCAGACTACGGGACAGATAGATAGATAGATATAGAAGTTAAAAATTCTGATTGAGGCTCACAATGGATTGCATACTCTTTATCAAATACTATGGAAGTGGTACAATACCTCGACTCTGCTTTTACAGCTATGACATAGAAAACTTTGGTGAGCAAGTAGAAATAAAACTTGATCATGGCACAAAAGAAGAAGTGTTAAATAATATTCTAGGAATTAGTATGATGAGAGAGTGTCCAACCCACTTCAGTGTTATCAAACATGTTCCCATAAATTGTAGTAACAAAAAACAGTTAGATGAGACCATACAGTCACTTACTTCTGATGAAACAGTGGCCTACCTTACTAAAGAGGGACAGTATTAGGTAGCACTAGCTGCAGTTCCTCTCTAACAAAAGCTCGTTGTGGTGCAGGCAGTGACAAATAATAAATAGGAGGACCCATCTCCACAACTTTTTTTTATTTCATAAGTGTCTATGCTCCAGATGGGATCTGTTGCTTGCTTGTGACTGTTGCTGGCTTCCGCTTCTCCAGGAGCATACAGATATCTAAGTTTCTTCCCAAAGGGTATTAGTGGTTGCTTTGGTGTTGTTGTTTGGATGTGCTGCTGTATTGTTTTGTGTTTGATGGCGTCCGCAGGTTTTAACCCTGTGGCTTTAGTTACCTCAGAGTTCATCGCTCTTAAAACTGCAGGTAGTCTTCTTACCCACTCTGTGTTTCGTGTGCCTGGGATCATGATTTCTTGGTGGTACTGATATGCAAACAGTCTTTCTGCTAACAGTTTGTTAAAGCTTTCAACCAGTGCTTGAGATCTGTGGTTGCCTGGTATGACTCTTTTTATTGCTACTCCATGCTTTAGTAACAGCTGATTAAATGCTTCTTTAAACTCTTTACCATCGTCGCACTGAATAAGTCTGGGATATTTTAATGGGCCTCGACTATAGATTTCTTGCAAAGCAACTGCAGTTGCGGTAGCACTCTTTTCAGTAAGGGGCTCTGCATCTTTATACCTAGAAGCTACGTCCACCACAGTAAGAGCATACTTTTACCTCTTTCTTCTGATTGTGTCATGGGGTAAGTAGTAAAGGTCTATTTGGTGAGTATCATTTGGCTTCATGTTTATAAAGGATGGTCTATTTAATGCGCCTTGGTGCAGGTAAATAGATCTGCCATATTGCTTGTTTAGACAACCACTTCTTTGCTACCTCAGAACTTACTCCTGCTGCATACTCAGTTTGTTAATAGCTGTCTGTCCTTTCCAGTAACCTTTTGGTGTGTAATAGATCTTAGAGAGTTTGGCATCCATTGTTCTATTATAATAAATTTTTAAAAAATTGTTGGTTAACCAACCTTCTGTGCTAAGAAATATACTATTGTCATGCCCACCACAATAAAAGCAATCTCGCCTGTCTTCTGGGTTTCAGTGGGTTGATAATAATCACGAAGCTGTGGTTTAGTAATAGGAGATATTTGTTTGCCTGTCATAATGTAGTACTCTTTTATTGCCGCGTCAACATCAGAAAATGTTTTTGCGGCATGTCCATGTTCACGAAGTTTTTCGTTAATAAAGTCTAAATGAACAATTCTTTGTCTTTCGTATTCTGCCTGTGCTCTGTTCAGTTGTTCTATTGCTTTATCATGTCTCTTCCTTTCTTCATCTGTATGAAGTTTAGAAAACAAGTAGTTGCTACCTGTAAAAGCAAGTGCGTTAACTACAGCACCACCAATCATCATCACTAAAGAAGCCATTTTCGATTTATGGACTTATATTTTCTGGAATGATTCCCTGCTTTACCAAGAAGTCTTTAGAAGCAATGAATGCTGTTACAACAGCAACTAGCTTAGCGCTATCCTCAAAGTCTAGTTTTCCTAAATCAGCAGGCTTCATTTTCAGAAGGCTCTTTCCTAACATAGTATAGCCAACGCTGAGACCACAAATAACGGCCGCGTGGAAGTATAATTTTTTATATTAATATATTAATACATTCTGAATGGGTCATTGTCAGGCTGTTTGCATTGCAATGGTTGTGGCTGTGGTTTTGGGTTTGGTTTATGTTCTTGCTGCAGTTCTTGTTTTGTTGGTCGCTTGCTGCTCCATACTCTATAAGATATATAACCAAGGCCTATAGCAGTTACACTGTATAACAAATAAGACTGAATATTTGTTTTTGGTGGTGTGGCTTCTTTGTTCTATAGGCATCTGTTTTTCTGATGCTTCTCCGAATACAATCTTTTGCTTTGCTTGATTACTAAGTTTTTTCTGTCGGTTTTATTCTGCCAACCTTTTTCCAGCTTCAACTCTCCCAGGGCTCTTGGTCACTGTTGTGACTTGTGGAAGAGTCTGCTGGGCTTGGTTCGTAGCAATTCTCCTGTGCTTCCTGTTGGTTCATAACTGTTTTCTGCTTCTTCCATCTGTCTCTATATGGTTAAATTTTTATATGTTTTAATGTTATCGTACTAGCAACTACTGGTGCTAAGAGGGAACCAAAACGATAATACATATCACAAGCCAAGTGTCTCCAGCGTTCTAAACAAAACAGGATCTTGTGACAGGTCATATGCTAAGTCAGCTTCTGAGTCCACATAAAGACCTACTTGTTGGCTTTAGCGTATAAGCCAATAAGAGTATGCCCTAGGCTTCTCACCATCTTTGCTCCAAGAAGAGATTCATACCTATTAAAATACTTAATAATGTCTTGTGATGATAACTGCTGTACCTGTTCAACTGTTAGTTGTGTTCCTAAGTAATGCTTTGTTTTACCACAGGCAGCAAGAGAGTACAACTTCTCCTTCTTATCAAGCAGACTCTTCTCATCAGTTTTTTCTTCTTGACTAGAAACAGTAGATGTCATCTGTAAAAGCTCGTTGCAATTCATGTTGTCTATCTTTATCAATATATTTTGTGTAAAACAATTATTGTTGTTCTTGACAAATTGTTGATAAGTTGTTAACAAATTTGTTGATAAGTTGTTAAGTTGTTGATAAGTTGTTGACAAAGTTGTTAATAAGTTGTTGACAAAGTTGTTAATAAGTTTGTTAATAAGTTGTTGATGGGGACTTGTTTTTTTCTTGACAAGTTTTTGATTTAGTTCTTGGCAAGTTATTGTTTTAGTTCTTGTACTAGTTCTTGACAGGTTCTTGACAAGATGTTGTATTAGTTCTCGACAAGATGTTGTATTAGTTCTTGACAAGATATTGTATTAGTTCTCGACAAGATGTTGTATTAGTTCTTGACAAGATATTGTTTTGTCACACATTTTTCCATAATTTTATAGTTTTACCCACTAGAAATAAGATAGTAACATTTTCATTTTTAGTAGAGAGATAGGGAAAACAGGCATTCAAGGTAAACTGCTACTTCAACTTACCTAGTTTTCATATAAAACATGGCAACTTTTGGCCCAGATGAGGCGAAGACGAATCAGGCCAAAGTTGCGAGGTTTTATATGAAAACTAGGTAAGTTAAAGAGTAGTTGAGCTTGAATGCCTGTTTTCCCTATCTCTCTGATGCAAATTACCTAGATTTATTTTTCATGCAACCAGCTGAAGAAATCAGATTACTTCTTAAAAGCTCTTACATTGGTAAATATGACATTAAAACACTGTTGATTATGAGTCACATGAAATGCATGTGTGTAAACAAACATATTCAAGATATGGCTGACATATGTTTTTATGATCGTGCTGATACATTATGTCATAGATAACGTTAAAAGCATTATGTTTATATTACTTGTGCTATATGACCACTCCATATGCCCACCATTCATTTTTTATATTGTGGCCTTAGGCCGGGGTACAGTAAAAGTCTGATCTCTTCTCTCTCTCTCTCTCTCTCTCTCTTCTCTCTCTCTCTCTCTCTCTCTCTCTCTCTCTCTCTCTCTCTCCTCCTTCTCGGGGGGCGGGGGATTGGATGTAAAAAAGCACATGGGTGCTTATTCATTATCCTCGAAATAAAAGAATTTGTCATTGTCATTGTCATTGTCGCTCTCTCTCTCCCTATTCTCCCCCCCCCTCTCTCTCTCTCCCTCCTTCCCTCTCTGTCCCTCCATCCCTCTCCGTCCCTCCATCTCTGTCTCTCTCTGTCTCCCTCCCTCCCTCTCTTTCTCTCCTGCTCTCTCCTATCTCCCCCTCCCTCTCTCTCTCTCCCTCCCTCTCTTTCTCTCCTGCTCTCTCTTCTCTCTCTCCTCCAGATGTACCTGTCTACACTTTGAAAGAGAAAAGCAGCTAACAATCTATTGTCTGAAGGAAGGTAAGGCTGAATGGCAAACAGTAAAGGGGGGAGGTATCACTACACACTTCACGTGACATCCAGCAAGCCATCTGTCACGGCCTAAGGCCCCAGGCACATCCAATACAGGGCCCAGCTGCCATCGTCACCAACACTTAACTTGTGCTGAATGAAGCCAGTGTAGGCCACAACTGAACCGTAAAGGAAAGGATCAAAACGTCAAATGGTATGTGGGATCACACTTCACAACGACAACACGCAGGCAGGCACGCATGCACACAGACACCGACACACACTTATTTTCAGATACGAGATATAACCGAAAGGCTTTCCTGTGAAAATAGATTATCGATACTCAGTGCATGCGGGGGAATATGCGTACATGGACACACATAAATAGGCATTAATATAAGCGAGGAACACACACACATTAACTCACTCACTCTCACTCTCTCTCTCTCTCTCACACACACACACAAAACACACACGCGCGCACGCGCGCGCGCACACAACACACACACCACACACACACACACACACACACACAGTTCAAGTTTCCCTTCAAAACATGGGCTGATACCATATAAAGAGGCTGGTTATCTGTGCAGTAGTTACTCATCTCCGAATATTGAAGCATCGTCTGTGGCAGTCACTTCAGGCTAACACTGAATGCCCTTCCAGCACATTTTCCAAGAAATGTACCATTATGGATTTCAAACATTTGTATTTCATTTTACTGTCAAGAGTTCCTATTTGTCTTTAATAATGTTTAATAATGTTTCAACTCGATGTCACAGTGTGCTGTGCTAATTATTTTCCTTTAAGCCAGTTGCCACATGATTTCTTTTTTGTACAAGAGATTCAACCGTAAGACTTTCCTGTGAAAATAAGCATTCTACATTCAGCGAATGCACAAATACGCGTATATGTGCATACATGCTGATTCAACTGTATTCAAAACCGTGCGTGTGTGTGAGAGTGAAAAGAAACTCCACACTACATCAATTTTCCAACACTACAACTTAACAAAATGGCCACAAGATGGGTCATTAGCAAGAGTGTTTGCCAGCTACAGACGATCAGCAAAATCAACATACAATAAACTCCAGAAAGTTACCGAGAGAGAGATTCGTGAAATCATCAACCCAAAATAAGCCACCAATTTCTTCAGTCTCCATCAACAGCCATCTACACCCAGAGATCGGCATCTTGTGCTGGGACAGGCAGCCGGCAAAAATCACCACGGGCACAGCAAGCAAGTCCACAGGGAAACCTCTCGACATTCAGCTTGATGCGGATGTCGTTCTCAATGTGTAGGCTGCGCCATTCTGTCTAAGTTCCTCTGAGGGGGTCACAGCTGGCACCAGCTGGTCAGTGGTGGTCTATACTATACTATACTATACTATACTATACTATACTATACTATACTATACTATACTATACTATACTATACTATACTATACTATACTATACTATACTAGCTATATCCTCAAAGCGCCAAAACCAGATGCACAGGTTTGATAGTGACCCACACCTGTGTGTCATATTTCTGAAAAGGAAGTATCCTTTTCCGTATCCCTTTCACCATACTATTTTGGATAATTAGCCTGAAAAGTGTACTCTTACTGATCACAGTTTTCGAGATTGTGAGGAAGTGAGTTCAAACAAAATCTTGTGAATTGCCCAGATAATGTCAACACCAGCTGACATTTCCTTTCATCTCCCGTGTACACCAGCTGGTGGACCACGAAAGCCATAACAGGGATGTCACCTAATTCACCTGTAATTTACCTTTTTTATATCCCCGGTGAGAGGTAAGGCACTGGCAGGTCTGCACCAGAAGAGGACCTGGGAGATGGTAAAAATCCCCACCCTCCATTCACCAGACGTTGCCGCCGCTAAAACTTGAACCCACAACTCTATGTACGCACGGTGTGGAGACAAACTGTTTTAGCTACTCGGCTGCAGCGCCCATCACTAACCTCGCTACAACCTATTTGCCAGGAAACTCCTGCCTCCCACACGACCTGCCCAATTCTCAGGGGAACAGGAAGCACTGATGAAACCCTTAGTTTTTTCTGAATACAGTCGTCTTTCAAGAACCTGTCACATTCTTGACAATCGTTACATATCTAACGTGCAGACTACGTCTTGATCTTGTATTCTACAAAGAGAGAAGGCGGAGAATTGAGACGTAAGAAAATTCGGCAGAATTGAAATACGAAAAGCTCCAACCCTAGACTCTACACCAAAAATCCAATTAATTACTACAGGACCCTAAAAACTCAGACAACAGTTTCCCCCTCATCAAACGACCAATCCACGGAAACCAACTTTGTCTCCCTCCTCTCAGAGAGAAAGAAGGCCCAGCTAAAGCATTTCAGTTCAGCGACCCGTGGAACAGTGGACACTGATCATCACTACCCACCAGCAATTACACAGGATTGGCGATTTCACTTCCTCTGCAAGAAGCGAGCCTTGCCTTCAACCAGAGAGCCAGGCAAGGCCACAGTCATTCAGTGTGGGGAAGAAACAGTGCCGTGGGTGCTGTAACATAACAAAGCCTGGGCAGCATGGTTTGGAGCCAGCCAGCCAGCCAGCCAGCCAGCCAGGAGGAACACGAAGCACGAGAGGACAGCAGCTAGGAAGAAGAGGCCCCACGCTGTAGGCGAACAAGGACTGAAGGTCATGGACAGCTCCCGACCCCAGAAACCAGTGCTTCCATCCAGCCCTCATTGATTTCTCATGCTGAATGGCAAGTGTGATGTCTCGTTCTTTTCTTGGTCTATTATTATTGTTGTCGGATCTTTCCTCTGCTGCTCTTCACTTTGTATGTGAGTATGCGTGCGTGTGCGCGTGCTGGCGTGTGTGCGTGCGTGCGTACGTACGTACTTTTCAACTATGTATTTAGCCTCTGTGCGTTTAATTCATCATTCAGGCTCACTGTAGACACGTTATTTTCTCATTCTTTGGCATTAATTAATACATCTTTTGATATGAAGACAAATGGAATCAAATATTCCTTATGAGTGTGTGTTGTCGTTTCCGAGTTAAGCCAGTTGTGTATTTGATTTTTTTGTTTCAGCATATTTCAGGATTTACCTCCAATAATATTCATGACTTCTCCCCCAAGAAAGACTGGGAAAACACAATGCCACAACTAGTGTTAAAGCATGTTGTGTCTTCAATAATATTTCTTACCCCCCTAAGAAGCACTGGGAAAATACAATACCAAACATGATGATTATATTGAATCTTTTCTTTTTTACTTTTGAGAACGTGAGCAGGTTTTTAGGGCTAACTCCCATTTTTCAACATGCTCCTTGTAACTAAAGTGTTATTACATGGAACCTTTAATTCATTATTTCTTTTATTTCTTTTGAATCGACGTGAAGATGAGTCCATACCACTTGCCCCATAACAAAAAACCCCACTAAAATAAAACGGTTTAATACCGACATACCATCGCCTAATAAGAGCAAAGGAAAAGGGATACACATATATCTAGATCTAGATGTATATATATATATATATATATATATATATATATATATATATATACATCTAGATATAGATATATATATAGATATAAGCTGTGTGGCCGTTGTTGGCCTCCTCATTGCCGTGGTTGCTGGGAGCTGGACCGTCCTCAGCCCAGACAAAGGGCTTGACAACCAGGACTGGTGTCCAGTCACTAGCGGCTCCTTTATCTGCCGCTTCCGCCACTGCACCGCTCATCACAGACAGACAGACAGACAGAGACATACAGAGATACAGACAGACAGAGACTGACAGACAGAGACAGACAGACAGACAGGCTGAGTCAGAGACACAGAGACAGAGAGAAAGACAGACAGAGAGAGACCGAGGGGAAGTGCAATTTCTTTCTTTTTGTTGCCGTAAAATTTTTGTTTGTGGGTTTTTTCTAAAGGGCCCCATGTTTGTATGAAAGGTTAATGTTGTATGATGTTTTTGTTTTGTATGTATGTATGTATGTATGTATGTTTGTATGTATGTATATATGTTTATATTTTATGTTTTTAAAATGTTTGTTATATGTATGTTTTGTTTTTTAGTATGTATGATGATTCATGTAGTATGTTTTGTATGTATTTATGTATGTATGTAGTTGTATGGAGGGATGGATGTATGTTTTGGTTTGTTTTTTTTAGGGGATGTTTTTTGGGATGTATGTATGTATTTTCTCTGCCAAGCCCCCTGAGCCCTACTTTAACCTCTGACAACACTGACCTCTCGAAAAATACAATACTGTTCTTACCCAAAACAAATTTGGGTTGAGAATGCACCTCCCATTTGCCCGGTCTCCTGCCCGCCCAGGCCCTTGTCCACCAGGGGGTACCCCCCCCGGACATTCGGGTTTTCCCAAAGCCAAACGCAGGCACCCTAGGCGGCGGGTGGTGAAAAACAAAAAGGGAAAATCAAAAAAAAACCGCTTTTCCCGAAAACAAATAAACCCAAAGTCAAATTTTTTAAATTTTCTTTCAAAAAAAAAAAAACAAATTTTACTCCCCTTCTCAATTTTCTTAATGCCAGTCAAATTGAAATTTTTCTTTTTTTCCCTACATTTTCCTCTTGTTGGTTTCTGTAAAGGAAAGCCCTCTCCCTTCCCATCCAAAACCCACTCTGATTTTCCTTCTATTTTTTCTGCATTCTTTTCTGAAAAAATCCGTAACACCCCTTTCCAAAAATTGGTTTTTAAAGATCCCTTTCCGCCTCCCCAGTTTCTTGATCCCCAATTCTCTGGTACTCCTTCCTTTTTTTTTCATCCAAAAAAGTGAAGGGAAAAAAAATTACGACAATTCTGGAAAAAAAAATGACTTAAAAAAAATTTATTGGCCCCCACCCTTTGATCCCCCCTACCTTTTTTTTTTCTTTTTTTTTGTTTCAGTGCCCACAAAAAAATTATACCCCCTATCACCGGGAAAAAAAAAAAAAAAAAAAAGTGAAATCATCTCTTGTTTCAGGAAAAAAAGTTAATCATCTTTTCAAAAAAATGCAAAAGTTTTCAATTACTCAAAAAAAAAGGCCTTGCCCTAACATTCTGAAATTTTAAAAACCCCGCTTTTTTAACCCACCTTTTTTTATCTCTAAAATCCCCTTTAAAAAAAAGTGTTTCTAAAACAGGGTCAAAAACCACCTTTTTTCTCCCAAAAGGCTTTTTTCCGGGGTTTTTTTCAGTCTGCCTATCGCGTCAACCATTTGATTTAAAATACCCTTTTTTGGGCCTTTTCCCCAAATTACGCTTTATTTTTTGACTCGAGGGGAAAAACTCCTTTTTCACCCCCTTTCTGATTATCTGCCCGCCTTTTACACTTTTTAACCATTCAATTTTCTCTCCCGCCCTTTAAAAAAAAAAAATTTTGGTGTTACTGGACAGCCCTTCCTGGTTCGTTTTTCCTCAAAGACCGAAATTTCCCGACAGTCGCAGTTAAAAAAGATACGTCCCAAAACCTGCCAAAAATGGAATATTTGGTTTTCCCCCAGGGGTCAGTCCTCGGCCCCGTTTTTTTTCACTCTCCCTTTTTAAAATGCTTTCCCCTTCACATTTAATTTAAAACCCTCATCATTTTCAATTTTCACTTTTTATGAGATGACTCTCAGTTTCAAAAAATTTGGTTAAAAAACCGAAAAATTTTTTCCCCTTTTTTTTGAAAAAAAATTTTGGGGGGGCCCCTTTTTTTCCAAAAACTGGGGTTTTTTTTCCCCCAAAAAAGGGGTTAAATTTAAACGGTGATAAAAAAAAGAAGCCAAAAAGGGGTTTTTGGGGACCAAAAAACAAACTCTCTTCCCTTACCCAAAAACCCTTAAAAAGAACTCGGCAATACAAAACGGTCCCCTGTTTCCCCTGTGTGAAGTAAATTTGGGTTGTTACGACAACCAAACCCTCTTTTGCAAAAAATTCCCTCACCCCCGACCCGCCAGTCCGGCTACTATCAAATTTCGGGTATCCGTGCAATTTTGAAAGTACCTTTTTCCACTGATTTCAAAAATTTAAATTGTTGGGGTCTCTATTCTCTCACGTTTTGGACTATTGAATTCTTCTTAGCTGGGGCTGCCCCGCAACATTTTATCCCTCCCTTCAAAAAGTTTTTACAAAAATCTGAGCTGCCCCCGTCCCCCAAAAAAGGGGAAAAAATTTTGATCACATTATCCTCTCTTTCGATCCCCTCAAAGGGGGGTTTTTTTCCCGTGCCAAAAGAGAGGGGGAATATGATCGAACCCCCCTTTTTACAAAATGGTTTTCAACCCAAAGCACCCTCCTACCTCTTTTTGGGAAAGGGTTTTACCATGAAAACTCCCTTTTCGTTCCCCTCGGGTCTGTGCAGATACCCCTTTTGCTTACGGGAAAAACCTTGATTCAACCGTCCAAACCCCTGGTCGTCGCTCTTTCTTTTTATTTTTGGTCCCTTTTCCCCCCTGGAAAACCTTCCTCTCTCTCTTCGAACAGAGGCCTTCATATGACCCCCAAAATAAATCCCGCCCAAGCATATTTTTTTAAAACCTAAATTTTTTTTCCCCTTTCATCTTTGAAAAATGCCCCCCGCCTTCAAAAAGCCCCCCAAAACCCCTTACCTTGAAAAGCCTTTAACAAAACCTTTTTTTTGTTTTTTTTTTGTTTGTGTTTTTTGTGTGTGTTTGTGTTTTTTGTGTTTTTTTTGTGGGGTGTGTGTTTTTGGTTGTGGTGTGGAAATTTGGGAAATTTTTTTTAAGGGTTTTTTTTTGTTATTGGCTCATGATCTGTAAGAAAAAATGGTTTATTGGGGAAGCGCCCCTGATTTGGGCTTTGCAAAGATATAGCCCCCTATACAAATTTATTTTTTATTATTTTTATTTTTATTTTATTATGATTTTTATGTTGTAGGGATGTATGTTGGTTTTTGTATTTATGGTTTTATGTATGTAGGGTGGGTTTTTATGCTGTTTGTATGTGTATTTTTGTATGTGTATGTATGTTTTTGGGTTTGGGGATGTTATGTATGTAGGGATGGATGTTTTTTGGGGTTTTTTTGGTTTGGTTTGTAGGTAGGTTTTTTTTCACGACGATGTATGTATGTATGTATTTTGGGGAGGGGTAGGTTGTAGGTAGGTAGGAGGTAAAGTAGGGGAAAGGGATGTGGTAGGGGAGGTAGGTATAAATGTTGGGACGGACCTACCTACCCACGTAGCACGGCAAGTTTGTATGTATGTATATATAATTTATATTATATATTATTTATATATATTTATTTTATATATATATAAAATATATTTTATGTATGTAGGGAGTGTGTGGGAAAGTGTTTTATGTTTGTATGTTTGTATGTATGGGATTTTCTTTTTTGTCCAAAACCCTTCTCTCTCTCAATTTGGGGGAAACGAAGCATGCACAGATCTGGTCATAATTTTTTGATGGCTTGGGTTACTATTTGCTTCCTTCAAACCGTGTCCATTGTTTCTGTCACGACGAACCTTTCTTTTTGATTTTAAATTCCCCCTTTTTTTTTTCCCCTTTTTTCCTCAACATACAAAACCTGTCAGAAAAGAAGAAATTTTGTTACCCCCCGTCCAATCTTAAGGCCTTTTTCATTTTATACCCTTTTCTTTCCCCAAACTTTTCCCAAAGTTTTTCACCCAAAAATTTGACCAACTGGGCCTTTGATCCCCTATAACCTATTCTCCCCCAACTGCTTGATGAGCATGCACCCCCTACTGATTTATCTCCCCCCTGCAAAACCTGTGCGCCATGGTATTTTTTCCAAACCCAAGAACCAATCTCCCCAAATAAACCCCCTCCATTTTTAAAAAAGTCAAACTTTAAAATTCCCTCTTTCCAAAATTCCTTGTGGCCTTTAACCCCCTTTTCCATAAAACTCTTTTTCCCCCAAAACCCCAAAACTCCCCTTGGGGAATCCAAAAAAAAAACCCGGTAAACCAAAAAACCCCTAACTTCCCAAAATAAAAAAAAAAATTTTTTCGTTCTTTTCCCCAAAAATTTTTTTTAAAAAATCCCCCGGGGGTTGGGACAACCCAAAAAAAAGCCTTGGGCCCCCACCCCAGTTCAATTCCCCTCCCTTTTTCCTTCCTTTTAACCCAATTTTAAAAAAAGTCCCGGCCTTTTTTAAAGGGAATTCAAAATTTCCCCCTGCGCCCTTGACCCCCAAGTTCCGGACCCCCAACTTTCCCTTTTTGCCCCTTTATCCAAAAATTGTTTAAAAATTTTTATGGAACCCCAATTTTTAAAAAATGAACCCCATAAAAAGCGGGGCCCACCCCTTTCCCAACCCTTTTTGGTTTTTTAAAACCTTTTTTCCAAAAAACTTGGGGCCCATTTATAAAAAATTGTTTTAAAAAATCAACAGTCAAAAAATTTTCCCCAAGATCTTTTTAAAAAATTTTGTCCCCTTCTAAAAAGCACCCAAAAACCCCCGGTCCCCAAAATTTAAAAATTAAACTTTCAAAATTTCCCCTTTGTTCCAAAAAATTCCCCCCTTTTTTTTTTCTCCAAAATTAAAACGCAACCTTTATTTCCAAAAGATCATTTTTTTTTTTCTTCCCCCCAAATTAAGTTTGGTATTAAACAGCCCCCGGAAAAACCCCTTCCCTATACAAACCCCTTTTTTAAATTTTTATGTGGGGAAAAAACCCCCCTTTATCCTGGGGTTTTCTTTTTACCCCTTTTTACCTTGCACTCCCTTTTTCCCTTTAAAAAAACCTTTGGTATTTTTTTGGAAGTAACCCGGTTTCTTTATTTCCCCCAACCCGTTTTGGGAAAAATTGGGTTTCCCCCAGGGGCAAAAAGTCCTGGGGCCGTTTTTTAAACATTCCCCCCAAAAAATTTAAAAAACAAACCCCCGTTACAATTTAAAGGGATTAAACCCGGCCAAATTTCTTCATTTTTGGGAAAACTTAAAATTTTCCCCTTACAAAACCCTTTAAAGACATTCAAATAGTCAGCTTTTCCCAAATTTGGTAAAAGAAAAGTTTTTGGGGCCCCTAAACTTTTTCCCATAAAAAAAATTTAATTAAACCAAAAGCCCGTTCCTTTGGCCAACTTTAAATTTTGGGGCTTAAACCATTCCAGAAAAACTTTACCCCGATGCCCCTTCCAAATTGGGTAACCTTTTCCAATTCTTTCCAATATTGAAATTAACTGGGAATTTTTTTTTCCTTTTTTGGCCTTTTGGCCTACCAACATCTTCCACTTTTCTTAAAAAAATACAAAAAAATGCAGCTCGGGCTGGGCCTAAAAAAGAAAAAATTTTGAACACATACTCCTCTTCTGCGAACTCTTCCCCTGGTTTTCCCGCTCACAAAAACTGGAGTATAAAATTTAAACCCTTGTTCAAAAAGTTCCCCAAATCTGCACCCTCTTATTTGTAACTGTCCCTTTTCCTTTTACACTCCCTCCCGTTCCCCTTCCCCTGCGGGTACTTTGTTTTTTCGAACCCCCAGATTCAAAAAAACCACTGTTTTTCCCTCGCTCCTTCTTGTTTCTTGTCCATCCCTGGAATGACCTCCCCCTTTCAATTTGTCAAAAAAACCTTTACTTGATTCCTTCAAATCCAAACCTCCAAAAAACCCCTTATTTCCCACCTGAGACTTTCCCCCCCCAATTTTTTGTTTTTAATTTTCAACAGCATTTTTTCACCTTCTAAAGGGTTTTTCCGTGTTTTTGTGTGTGTGTGTTGTTTGTGTGTGTGCTGGTTTTTTGTGCGTGCGTAGTGCGCGCGCATGGATTTTAAATCTGTTTCTCATTTTTGTTTTTAAAGGGAGTTGCCTGCCTTTTAAAAGATTGAGTTTCAAGCGCTTCGATTTGTTTTTTTTTTTTTACAAGATTCAGCGCTATATAAATTTCCCTATTATTATTATTATTTTATTATTATTTTATGGTGTTGTTGTTTTTAGTGTGTGATGTTGTATGTTTGTTGTTGTTTTGTTGGATGTATGTAGTATTTTTGTATTTTTAATATGTTATTTTTATTAGTTTTTTTATGTAGTAATAGTATTTTTATTTTTAATTAGAGAGAAGGAAATTTTTGATGAGAGTATTTTAAAGAGATTTTGGTTAAAAGAGTACGTTTTTAAACCACATTGACCAAAATTCACCAGACCAACCCCATGGCCCCAAGAGAGACTACCAAAGTTCATGCACGAAGGCATTTGTGAACCTTCCTATTTTCATTTAAGCCCCTTTTGCACTTTTTTAAACCGTTTGTTTCACAAAAATGTCTGACTTTAACTTTTGACGCTTTTTTTCCCTTGTTATCCCCCGCTCCCATTGAAATTTCCTAAAAAACCCCACACTTTGTCGTAACTTCTTTTTTTTGCTATACTGGTTTTCCAGATACTGCCGCAGTCGCTCTTTTGATCAGAATTTGGAATCTTTCGGGTTGTTTTTTTAAAAAACGTTTGTTATAAAATAAAAAACTGTTTTTTCAGTTTCCCCCCGTATTGACGACTTGCTTTTAAAAGGCTGTACACGACTTTTCTTTTTAAATCGATTATTATGCTGATTTATTTTTTGAAAAAAAGCCTTTTTGTTTTTGGTCAGCTTTTGTTTAACCCGAATGATCTTTTTGTGTCCCCTTGGTTTTTTTTTGTCTATATTTTTATCACGAATTTTAACTATTGCTCTTATTTTAAAACGTCAGTAATACAAAAAGTACACCTACAAATGAAAATGGAAAAATGGTTCTCCCGTATTTAGCGTTTGTAAAAGAAAATGTTCCGTCTAACGTTTTGTACCCCCAAACTTTAAAAGGAAAAGTAGAGAGATTTGGGGAAAAGCTGATCAAACTCAAAACTTTCTGTTTATCCAAAAACCCGGCAAATTTTGGCCCCATTCGGCTTTGCCTCATCGGACAAAAATTGCATAGTTTTATAAAAAAAAA
>CM054153.1:34073526-34112691 GCA_028751875.1 Rapana venosa | reverse complement strand
GAATTTTGGAACCCTATCTATCTTCGCCAAAGGGCCCTTCTTGTGACTTTTAAATCGGGCCTCAAGACATTTTTGTTTAAAAAAACCTAAAAATTTCCTCTCCTTTTCATTTCATAGCTACCCCGTTTTCAACACCCAAAAAAATTCATCACCCTGCCAAAGTTATAACGCGCGCGCGCGCGGGGGTGTGTGGTGTGTGTGGTGCTTTTGGGACTTGTTAGAATAACTCCATTGGTTGCATACTGTGTAAAAATATTGATGCAAGCGCTTTGGTTTGTCTGTGCAAGATACAGCGCTTTTATAAATTCCATTTATTATTATTATTTTTATAAAAAACCAAAAGGTTTTGGTAAACAGGTGGTCAAAACAAGCATCAGTCTAAAAACACATAGGGGCCTGTTGAAGGTAGAGTTTTTTTCATCTTACAACCCCAAAGCCTTCAACACGCAAATAAACACGACTGTGTTAAAAAAAAAGACATGATTGCAAGGGCCAAAAGGGGAATATTCTTCACCAAGCGCTCTACCCATTAAACAGGGAGAACAAACAGAATTTAAAAAATTTTTTTTTCATTTTCATATAAAGTTGTGGTCAGTCGAGACTTCCATTCTAGGTAACCAGAAACCCCATTCCCCACCTCCCACTTTGGGGAGAAAAAACCCAATAAAAAAAACCGACCTGGAAAGGAGGGCTCCGCATTTTGATTTGCCCAAGATACACCCAGAAAAAAAAACCCCAATTTTCCATACCGGATCGGTCGTCCCCGGTTACCAAGGCCGTCCCTTTGTTGCTCATCAGGACAGAGGTCGAAAGTATGCTACTGATGAAAAACACAACAAAATCCGGCCAAAAAACAACACCATCATTGCACAGGAATGTAGGAACACTAAAGCTCGGCAAGTGGGAAAACTGACACATAAATTGTCCGATATCAAAGGCCAAACCTTGGGCTCTGCGAAGTCAGGTGGAAAAACATGGAGAAACAACGACCCAGGAAGACCCCAAATTTTAAAACAGGGGGAAAAAAGGGATAAACATGAAAAACGCGTGGGTTTTGTTCCCCCAAAGACACCGGAAAACCGTCATGAGCTGCCCGCCTGTTCCAGAGACTTTTTCCCTCCGTTGAGAGCAACCCCCCCTTTAACTAACTGAGTACAGGGATACGCCCCCACATCAGATTTCACAGATGAAGCCTAAAGAATTTTTTTGACCAACTACAAGGGTTTTTGAATCAAAATCCCCAAAAAAGAATCCTCGTTTCGCAAGGTGACTGGAACCCAAGGGAGGGAAGAGCATGGAGAGATTGGGAGGGGGGTTTGTGGGGGCCCCATTGTAATAACCAATCAAAGAAAGAGGCTTGAGACCCGGGTTTGCCCGTAAAACCCCTCCCCAGTGAATACACTTGGCCCAAAAGAAATCCAGAAAAAGGCATGGCATAGCCCCAAAAGGAAAACACCACAACCAAATAGATTTCATCACGGTGAAAAGACGGTTTCATCTGCTTGACATCGGCAGCACAAAGTTTTCCAGGGGCAGACTAGGGGGATCAGTCTTGTATGATGACTTCCGACTATCTAAAGAAAATCCACAAGCGGAACAACATCGGGTCAAATTTGACATCGAGAAGCTGAAGGACCCCAAGTAGTAAAATTTTTCAAGCAAGGATAGGGGAAAGTTTGCAGCATCACTGTGATAGATCAGACATAGATACACTGACGAATAGTTTCAATACAGCAGTGACTGAAAAGCAAGCGAGCTTTTGGCAAACACCGACCAGTCAAAATCCCTGGGTCACATTAACTCCACAACTATGCGACAAGCGTGAGGTTAAAAAAAAAAAGAAAAATGAAACAAAAAAAGAGCAGAACAATATAGGGCAGTCAACAAAAAAATCAGGGAAATCCATGACGGAGGCAAAGAAAAGGATCGGTAACAGGGCCAAGACATTGAAGAGAAAAATCAAAAAAACAATAGCAAAAAGCATATCAGCTGGAAAGACCTAACTGCACAAAACAGGGAAAAGGTTTTCAAACCAAGACAAAAATGGGAAGTGTCTCACTGACGTCAGGAATTTGAACAGATGGGCAGAATACGCTCCGACCTGTAAAAACTAAGAACCGGGGAGATCCCAAAATCCTTAATGACCGGGAAAAAACACAAGACAGTCCCCCCTTTCCCCCGAGAAGAATGGAAAAAAGCAGTCAGACGCTGAAAAAAAGGGGAAATCAGCAGGGCTGACAACATTTCCGCGAGTTGGTTCAAGCGGAGGGGAAGCCATGATCGCCCCACTAAAAATTTTGCCAAGATCTGGGGAAAAAGGAAAATGGCCAAAAAAACCCGGAACGTCATCTCTCACCCTCCCCAAAAAGGAAACTACAACAATCCATAATTACGCACAACAGCCTAATGCCACCCAAGCAAGGCATCTGCCGATAATATTTAATAGACTGAACCAAGCAGAACCCATGCGAGGGCAAACAGGTTTTTAGAGCAGGGCGCAGCACAACAGAACAAATTTAACCCAGAATACATGTGGCATACCTTCAAAATAACAAGACCTTTACCCCCGTATTTATCGATTTTAAGAAGGCATTTGAAGGGGGTGGCATGCGTTTTTTGGGGAACCATGATTTGTACAGCTCAATGCAAACCTGTCGAGTCTCAAACGCTGTACAGGAGGCCGTCAGTAGTGACTACAACAACAACATTGGAAGGGTTTTCCGAAAAAACAGTTGGGAAAGGGCAGGGCTTTTTTACCTCCCCCCACTCTTTTCAACATTTCCTGAGAGAATCAGGCTGAGCACGGAAAATCATAAAGGGACATCACCTTGGTGGCAGAACGATACAAACCCCCGCTTCGCAAATAAATTTGATGGAATAGCAGGATCAAAAAAAAGCTCCCAGCCTAACAAACACTTGAAAAAGGCCCCCAAAAAACATACGGCATGGAAATCATGCAGAGAAGCCCAAACTGATGACTTTTAACCCCAACGGCTTAGCATGATACGGGGTTAATGACCAGAAGCGGAAACAGTTAAAGCTTCAAGTCCCTGGGAGCCTTTGTATCAGCCCGGGACCCAAAGCCAGAATAGTATGCAAGATGCACGACAAAAACGTTTTTGTAAAACTAAACCCATCGGGAGAGAAAAGAATATCCCCTTTATCTCCAAGATCAGATGCTTGCCCCCTTGTCTATCCTATTTCTGTATGCCGTGAATCAGGCCCCTGACGCAATTGGGAAGAAGAGTACAGCGGTGGAGATGAGATGCTTTCGGGGACCCCCTTTGGGATTCCTACAAAAACCCCATAAGCAAAGAAAGCGTCAAACAGAATCCCCAAACCATTTGGGCCCTATGAGAACCTTCTAACGACGTGAAAAACGAAAACTTAAATGGGATGGGCAAGTCACAAAGATCCAAAAGGGCTTGCAAGACAGTTTTACAAGGCACTGTCCAAGGAGGAAGAAGAAGAGGGCAACCAAAAGAAGACTGGGGGGGATAAACTCAGCGAAAAGGGCAGTCTAAACTCAACAAAACCCTGAGAAAGGGAGAACAGGAGGATCGGGGGAACGGGTTTTGAGTCTTTTAGGGGCCCCCACGGGCGTCAGATAGGGGAAAATAGATAATAGATAAAATTAAAAAAATTCTGATTTAGGCTCACAAAGGATTCAAACTTTTCAAAAACTATGGAATGGTACAAAACCCCGACTCTGCTTTTTTCAGCTATGCATAAAAATTTGGGGAGCAATTTGAAATAAAACTTGATCGGCACAAAAAAGAAGTTTAAATAATATTTTAGGGAAATTTGTAGATGAAGAGGTCCAACCCACTTCATGTTTTCAAACAGTTCCCAAAATTGAAAAACAAAAAAAAGTTAATGAGACCATACAGTACTTCTTCTGATGAAACGGGGGCCCACCCTTACTAAAAGGGGGGAAATATTAGTGCACTAGCTGCATTCCCCTCTAAAAAAAGTCGTTGTGGTGCAGGCAGTGACAAATAATAAAAGGAGGGCCCTCTCCACAACTTTTTTTTTTTCATAAGTGTCTAGCCCAGAGGGTTCGTTTCTTGCTTTGACTTTTGCTGGGTTCCGCTTTCCAGGGGCAAAGAACTAAGTTTCTTCCCCAAAAGGGGATTAGTGGTTGCTTTGGTGGTGTTGTTTGGGTGCTGTGTATTGTTTTGTGTTTTTGGCGTCCCCCAGGTTTTAAAAACCCTGTGGGTTTTGTTCCTCAAGTTATCCTCTTAAAACTGCGGTAGTTTTCTTCCACCTGTGTTTGTTTGCCTGGGATCATGATTTCTTGGGGGTATGAATGCAAACAGTCTTTTTTTCTACATTTGTTAAAACTTAACCATGCTTTAGATCTGTGGTTGCCTGATGACTCTTTTTTTTTTCTACTCCATGCTTTATAAAGCTGATTAAATGCTTCTTTAAACTCTTTACCATCGTCGCACTGAATAAGTCTGGGATATTTTAATGGGCCTCGACTATAGATTTCTTGCAAAGCAACTGCAGTTGCGGTAGCACTCTTTTCAGTAAGGGGCTCTGCATCTTTATACCTAGAAGCTACGTCCACCACAGTAAGAGCATACTTTTACCTCTTTCTTCTGATTGTGTCATGGGGTAAGTAGTAAAGGTCTATTTGGTGAGTATCATTTGGCTTCATGTTTATAAAGGATGGTCTATTAATGCGCCTTGGTGCAGGTAAATAGATCTGCCATATTGCTTGTTTAGACAACCACTTCTTTGCTACCTCAGAACTTACTCCTGCTGCAATACTCAGTTTGTTAATAGCTGTTTGTCCTTTCCAGTAACCTTTTGGTGTGTAATAGATCTTAGAGAGTTTGGCATCCATTGTTCTATTATAATAAATTTTTAAAAAATTGTTGGTTAACCAACCTTCTGTGCTAAGAAATATACTATTGTCATGCCCACCACAATAAAAGCAATCTCGCCTGTCTTCTGGGTTTCAGTGGGTTGATAATAATCACGAAGCTGTGGTTTAGTAATAGGAGATATTTGTTTGCCTGTCACAATGTAGTACTCTTTTATTGCCGCGTCAACATCAGAAAATGTTTTTGCGGCATGTCCTTGTTCACGAAGTTTTTCGTTAATAAAGTCCTAAATGAACAATTCTTTGTCTTTCGTATTCTGCCTGTGCTCTGTTCAGTTGTTCTATTGCTTTATCATGTCTCTTCCTTTCTTCATCTGTATGAAGTTTAGAAAACAAGTAGTTGCTACCTGTAAAAGCAAGTGCGTTAACTACAGCACCACCAATCATCATCACTAAAGAAGCCATTTTCGATTTATGGACTTATATTTTCTGGAATGATTCCCTGCTTTACCAAGAAGTCTTTAGAAGCAATGAATGCTGTTACAACAGCAACTAGCTTAGCGCTATCCTCAAAGTCTAGTTTTCCTAAATCAGCAGGCTTCATTTTCAGAAGGCTCTTTCCTAACATAGTATAGCCAACGCTGAGACCACAAATAACGGCCGCGTGGAAGTATAATTTTTTATATTAATATATTAATACATTCTGAATGGGTCATTGTCAGGCTGTTTGCATTGCAATGGTTGTGGCTGTGGTTTTGGGTTTGGTTTATGTTCTTGCTGCAGTTCTTGTTTTGTTGGTCGCTTGCTGCTCCATACTCTATAAGATATATAACCAAGGCCTATAGCAGTTACACTGTATAACAAATAAGACTGAATATTTGTTTTTGGTGGTGTGGCTTCTTTGTTCTATAGGCATCTGTTTTTCTGATGCTTCTCCGAATACAATCTTTTGCTTTGCTTGATTACTAAGTTTTTTTCTGTCGGTTTTATTCTGCCAACCTTTTTCCAGCTTCAACTCTCCCAGGGCTCTTGGTCACTGTTGTGACTTGTGGAAGAGTCTGCTGGGCTTGGTTCGTAGCATTCTCCTGTGCTTCCTGTTGGTTCATAACTGTTTTCTGCTCTTCCATCTGTCTCTATATGGTTAAATTTTATATGTTTTAATGTTATCGTACTAGCAACTACTGGTGCTAAGAGGGAACCAAAACGATAATACATATCACAGCCAAGTGTCTCCAGCGTTCTAAACAAAACAGGATCTTGTGACAGGTCATATGCTAAGTCAGCTTCTGAGTCCACATAAAGACCCTACTTGTTGCTTTAGCGTATAAGCCAATAAGAGTATGCCCTAGGCTTCTCACCATCTTTGCTCCAAGAAGAGATTCATACCTATTAAAATACTTAATAATGTCTTGTGATGATAACTGCTGTACCTGTTCAACTGTTAGTTGTGTTCCTAAGTAATGCTTTGTTTTACCACAGGCAGCAAGAGAGTACAACTTCTCCTTCTTATCAAGCAGACTCTTCTCATCAGTTTTTTCTTCTTGACTAGAAACAGTAGATGTCATCTGTAAAAGCTCGTTGCAATTCATGTTGTCTATCTTTATCAATATATTTTGTGTAAAACAATTATTGTTGTTCTTGACAAATTGTTGATAAGTTTGTTAACAAATTTGTTGATAAGTTGTTAGTGTTGATAAGTTGTTGACAAAGTTGTTAATAATTTGTTGACAAAGTTGTTAATAAGTTTGTTAATAAGTTGTTGATGGGGACTTGTTTTTTTTCTTGACAGTTTTTGATTTAGTTCTGGCAAGTTATTGTTTTAGTTCTTGTACTAGTTCTTGACAGGTTCTTGACAAGATGTTGTATTAGTTCTCGACAAGATGTTGTATTAGTTCTTGACAAGATATTGTATTAGTTCTCGACAAGATGTTGTATTAGTTCTTGACAAGATATTGTTTTGTCACACATTTTTCCATAATTTTATAGTTTTACCCACTAGAAATAAGATAGTAACATTTTCATTTTTAGTAGAGAGATAGGGAAAACAGGCATTCAAGGTAAACTGCTACTTCAACTTACCTAGTTTTCATATAAAACATGGCAACTTTTGGCCCAGATGAGGCGAAGACGAATCGGCCAAGTTGCGAGGTTTTATATGAAAACTAGGTAAGTTAAAGAGTAGTTGAGCTTGAATGCCTGTTTTCCCTATCTCTCTGATGCAAATTACCTAGATTTTTTTTCATGCAACCAGTGAAGAAATAAAATTTTTTTACTTTTTTAAAAGCCTTACATTGGTAAATATGACTTAAAACCTGTTGATTATGATTTCACTGAAATGCATGTTTTGTAAACAAACAATTCAAGATATGGTGACTTATGTTTTTATGATCTTTGGGAAACTTTATGTCATAGAAAAACTTTAAAAAAGGCATTTTGTTTATATTACTTGTGCTTATAAACCATTCCATATCCCCCACCATTCATTTTTTATATTTTGGCCTTGGGCCGGGGTACAGTAAAAGTCTGATCTTTTCTCTCTCTCTCTCTCTCCCTCTCTCTCTTCCCTCTCTTTTCTTCCCCCTCTCTCTCTCTCTCTCTCTCTCTCACTCCCCCCTTTCCCTCGGGGGGGGGGGATTGGTTTAAAAAAAGCACAGGGGGTGTTATTAAATTATCCTCAAAAATAAAAAAAATTTGTCATTGTATTGTCATTGCGCTCTCCTTCTTCCCTTTTCCCCCCCCCCCCCTCCTTCTCTCCCCCCCTTTCCCCTCTCTGCCCCTTCCACCCCTCCCCCGTCCCTCCTTTTTTTCTGTCTCTCTCTGTCTTCCCTCCCCCCCCCTCTCTTTCCTCCTGCTCTCCCCCTATCTCCCCCTTTCCCCTCTCTCTCTCTCCCTCCCCCCTCTTTTCTCTCCTGCTCTCCTTCTCTCTCTCCCCCCAGATGTCCCTTTTGCCCTACACTTTGAAAGAGAAAAGCAGCTAACAATCTTTTGTCGAAGGGAAAGGGTAAGGCTGAATGGAAACGTAAAGGGGGGGGGTATCATACAAAATTTAACGTAAACACCCGCAACCCAAACTTAAAGGGCCCTAAGGCCCCAGGACACCCCAATACGGGGCCCCAGCTGCCACCCGCACCAACACTTAAATTGGGCTGAATGAACCCCATTGTGGGGCCACAATTTAACCGAAAGGAAAGGTTTCCAAAACGTCAAAGGGTTATGTGGGTCACATTTCAAAAACAAAACACGCAGGCAGGCACGCATCACACAGACCCCCGAAAAACACTTTTTTTAGATACGGGGATAAAACCGAAAGGTTTTCCTTTAAAATAATTTTTCGATACTCAGTGCATGGGGGGGGAAATTTATGCGTAAAAGGACACCCCCATAAATAGGCTTTAAAAAAGCGATGAACACAAACACATTAATCACTCACCCCCATTTCCCTCTCCCCTCCCCAAACACACACACAAAAACACACAAAACGGCCCCACGCGCCCCGGCACACACAAAACACACACACACACAACACACACACACAAAAGTTAAAGTTTCCCTTAAAAAACAGGGGCGGAAAACCTTTAAAAAGGGGGCTGGTTATCTTTTGCTTTTAGTTACTCATCTCCAATTTTTGGGAAAGCATCGTCTGTGGCCCATTTTCATTTCCCGGCTAACACTGAATCCCCTTTCCCAGCCCCCTTTTCCCCCAAAAAAATGAAACCTTTAGGTTTTCCCCAAACATTTGAAATTTCTTTTTAATGTCAAGAGTTCCTTTTTTGTCTTTAATAATTTTTAAAAATGTTTCAACTCGTTGTCACGTTTTGTTTTTGTGCAAATTTTTTTTCCCTTTTTTAAGCCAGTTCCCAATGATTTTTTTTTTGTCCCAAAAAAAAAAAAATACAACCGTAAAAATTTTCCCTGGGGAAAAATAAGCATTCAACTTTTCAGCGAATGCACAAATACGCGTATATGGGCATACTGCTGATTAAACCTGTATTCAAAACCGGGGCGTGTGGTTGAGAGTGAAAAAAAAATCCAAAACCTACATCAATTTTCAAATACAATTTAAAAAAAGGGCCCCACAAGAGGGGTCATTAGAAAAGGATGTTTCCCCAGTCAGCCCAAACAGCAAAATAAAACTTTAAAAATAAACTCCAGAAAGTTACCGAGAGAGAGATTCGGGGAAAATCATAAACCCCAAAATAACCCCCAAAATTTCTTCGGGTCTCCACCCCCCCACCCCATTACCCCCCAGAGATCGGCATCTTTGCTGGGAAAGGGCCCACCCGGGGCAAAAATCACCCCGGACAGAAGCAAGTCCACGGGGAAACCCTTTCTCGACATTCAGTTTTTTTTGGCGGAGGGTCTTCTCAATGTTAGGCTGCGCCATTCTGTTTTAAGTTCCTCTGGGGGGTCACAGTGGCAAAAACCCTGGTAAGTGGGGTTTAAACTTATTCTAACTATACTATACTTTTAAATACTATACTATACTTATTCTATATTTATACTATACTATATATACTATACAAGCTATACCCTCAAAGCCCCAAAAACCAGATGCACGGGTTTTGGATAGTGACCCACCCCTTGTTTTCCCATTTTTTCTAAAAAGGGAAAGTACCCTTTTTCCGAAATCCCTTTCACCATACTTTTTTGGATAATTGGGCCTAAAAAAAGGGGTACTCTTACGGATCCATTTTTTCGAGATTGTGGGGAAGTGAGTTAAAAACAAAATCTTTGAATTGCCCAATAATGTCCAAAACCCAAGCTAATTTCCTTTCATCTCCCTGAAACACCAGCTGGTGGCCAGGGAAAAGCCTTAACGGGGATGTCACCAAATTTAAACCGTAATTTACCTTTTTTAATCCCCGGTAAAGGGGTAAGGCACGGAGGCCCCTGCACCAAAAGAGGCCCTGGGAGAGGGGTAAAAATCCCCCCCTCCATTCACCAGACGTTGCCGCCGCTAAAACTTAAACCCCCAAAACTCTATGTAGCCGGTGTGGAGAAAAAATGTTTTAGCATTTCGGCTGCAGCCCCCCATAAATTCCCTCGTTTAAACCTATTTGCCGGGGAAAATCCTCCCTCCCAAAAGCCCACCCCAATTCTCAGGGGAAACGGGAAAAGCACTGTAAAACCCTTAGTTTTTTCTGAAAAACAGTCGTTTTTTCAAGAACCTGTACTTCTTGAAAATCTTTTACAAAATTTTAACGTGCAGACTACTCTTAAATTTTGTTTTCCCTACAAAGGGGAGAAGGGGGGAGAATTGAGACGTAAAAAAAAATTTCGGCAAAAAATTGAAATACAAAAAGCCCCAAACCCCAAGACCCCTTCCCCAAAAATCCAATTAATTATTTACAGGACCCAAAAAAACTCGGGACAACTTTTTCCCCTTTTAAAACGACCAAATCCAGGGAAACCCAAACTTTGTCCCCCTTCCTCTCAGAGAGAAAAAAGGGCCCAGAAAAAGCATTTCAGTTCAGAGCCCGGGGAAAACATTGGACCCCTAAATAAACCCTACCCACCAAAAAATTACACGGGTTTGGGCAAATTTCACTTCCCCGCAAAGAAGCGAGCCTTGCCTTCAACCAGAGACCGGAAAGGGCCCCCATTCCATTCTTTTGTGGGGAAGAAACGTGCCGTGGGTGCTGTAACATAAAAAAGCCTGGCGCATGGTTTGGAGCCACCCAGGCCGCTGCCACCCAGGGGGAACACGAAGCACGAGAGGACAGCGTGGGGAAGAAGAGGCCCCACGCTGTAGGCGAACAAAGGACGGAAGGCCCATGGGACACTTCCCGACCCCGGGAAACCATGCTTCCTTTCCAAAACCCTCTTTTGATTTTCTCATGCTAAATGGCAATGTGATGTCTCGTCTTTTTTTGGGTCTATTATTATTGTGCCCGGTTTCTTTCCTCTGCTGCTTTTCATTTTGTATGTGATTTATGGGGTGCGTGTGGGGCGTGTGGCTGTTTCCGTGGGGGGTTAAAAAAGTACTTTTAAACTATGTTTTTTAGCCTCTGTGCTTTTTAATTCTTTCTTTCAGGCTCACTGTAGACACTTATTTCTCATTTTTTGGGGCTTTAAATTTAAATTACATCTTTTGATAGGGAAGAAAAATGGAAAAAATTTTCCCCTTATGAGTGTGTGTTGTTTTTTCCCCGAGTTAAGCCAGTTTGTTTTTGATTTTTTTGTTTCGCATATTTCAGGTTTTTCCTCCAAAAATTTAGGGACTTCTCCCCCAAGAAAGAGGGGGAAAACCCAAAATTTGCCACAATTTAGTTTTTAAAACCCTTTTTTTTGGTGTCTTCAAAAATATTTTTTAAACCCCCCTAAAAAGCACGGGGAAAATACAATACCAAACATGATGTTTAAAATTTTGAACCCTTTTTTTTTTTATTTTTGAAAACGTGAGCGGGTTTTTTTTAGGGAACTCCCCATTTTTCAAACATGCCCCTTGAAAACTAAAGTGTTATTAGGGGGAAACCCTTTTAAAATTCATTATTTCTTTAATTTTTTTTAATCGCCCGTAAAAGATGAGTCCTTTCCCACTTCCCCCCAAAACCCAAAAAACCCCCACTAAAATAAAACGGTTTAATCCCGCATACCATCGCCTAATAAGAGAAAAAGGAAAAAAGGGATACACTTATATCTGATCTAAAGGGTATATATAAAAAAATTTTAAAAAATTATATATTTAAATAAAACATCTAGTATAAAAATTTTAAAAGATATAACTGTGGGCCCGGGTTTTTTGGCCTCCTCTTTGCCGTGGTTGCGGGGAGCTGGCCCGGGTCCCCCAGCCAGAAAAAGGGGCTTGAAAAACCGGACTGGTGCCCAAAGTCCTAGCGGGCCCCTTTTAAACTGCCGTTTCCCGGAACTGCCCCGCTCATCACAGACAGACAGACAGACAGAGACTTTCCCGAGATCAAAACGGGCCCGGGGCTGACAGAAAAGGACAGACAGACAACAGGCTGAGTCAGGACACAGAGACAGAGGGGAAAGACAGACAGGAGAGCCCCGGGGGGAGAGTGCAATAATATTTCGTTTGCCTTTCAAAATATTGTTTGTCGGTTAAAAAAGGGGGCCTTTTGGGTTTTTTTGTATTTTATGTATGAAAGTATGAAATGTATGTATGTTGATGTATGTATTATGAAATTATGTATTTATGTATTTTTAATATGTATGATATATGTATGTTTTAAAATTTATTATGTATTTATGTAGTATGTATTTATTCATGTATGTATGTATGTTTTAAATTTATGTATGTATTTTTTTTTGGGAGGATGGATGTATGTATGTATGTATGGGGGGATGTATGTAGGGTGTATGTAAGTATTTTCTCGGGCACAAGTTTCTGAGCCCTTTTAACAAACCCTTTCGGGACAACAGACCTCCCCCGAAACACAAAATACTTTTCCCTTACCCCAACTATTGAGGGAAAATGCCCCCCCCAAACTAAACCGTCCCCGGGCCCGCGGGCCCTGTGCACCTTTGGTAAAACCCCCGGACTTTTCGGTTGAAAGCGCAAACGGGGGGCAGCTGGGAGGGGGCCAGTGGTGAAAAAAAAAACGGAAATCAACAAACACCTTCCGAAAACAAATCAAAAAGTCAAATTTTTAAAATTCTTTCAGAAAAAACAAAGTACTACTCTTCCCCAAGTTCTTAACCCACGTCTATGAAATTCTCTTTTCCCTCAATTACTTTTTTTTGGATTGTAAAGGAAAAAGCCCCTGTTTCCCAACCAAAACCCCACTCTGAACTTCCTTCTAAATTTTCTGCATTTTTTTTTTGACAAAACCCGTAACACCCAATTCCAGTTTTGGACCCAGACTTTTTTCCAGCCTGCATTTCCTACCCCCAATTCTCTGGTACCCCCCCTTTTTTCTTTAAATCCAACAAGTGAGAAAAAAATTTTACGAAAATTCTAAAAAGAAATAAAAAAAAAAAACTTGCGTTCGCCCCCATCCCTGCTTTTTTCTTTTTTTTTAAAAGTCCCCAACCAAAAACTTATACCCCTTACCCAACAAAAATGGGAAAAAATTTCATTCTTGTTTCGGGAAATTTTCCATCATCTCTAAAAAACTGCAATATTTTAAAAACTTACTCAAAAAACCCATGCCTTGACCCAAAAATTCTGGAATTATAGACCGGCTTCCAACCAACCTTTCATCCCTAAAGTCCTTGAAAAAGTAGTTTTAAAAACGCTCAATAACCACCTTCTCCCCAACAGTCTTTTTTCCGGTTTTTCACCCCCCTGCCTATCGCCGTAAACCAAAAAGCACAAAAAACAAACCCTAGCCCCAACCCTAAATACGCTTCTACTTGCTTTCAAAATCGAAAAAAATTTCCCCTTCTCCTTTACTCGACTTTTTCTGAAACCCTTTTGACACTTTTTCCATTCAATTCTTTTTTCCCCCGCCTTCAAAAAACATTCGGTGTTACTGGCAAAAGCCCTCCCGGGTTAGTTCTTACCTCAAGACCGTTTTTCCGAAAAGTGCAAAAAACAAGATACGGGCCCAATCCACCCAAACGGAAAAGGGTTTACCCCGGCAGGGATCATTTCCCTGGGCCCCTGTTCTTTTTCACTCTTTTCTGCTCCACTATCACATATAAAAAACCCGTTTTAATATAAAACTATCCTTTTTGCAAAATTACTTCTTTTTAAAAAGTTTGTTTACCCCCTTGAAAATTTTCCTTCTCTCTTGAAAAAGTTTCCCTACTGCTTTCAAGTTATCCAAAAGGGATGATAAAAAAACAAGTTACATTTTAAACGCAAAAAAGCCGAAGCCTGCTTGTGGGGCCCAAAAACACAAAATCTCTTCCTTTAAAAACAATTTTCAATAGAACTCGGCATAACTTTTCCCCTGCCACTCGGGAATATCTAGGGGGTTGTTATCGGGCAACACACTCTCTATGCAAAAAAATTTATCACCCCCGACCTGCCAGTCGTGCTACTATAATTTCGGCGTTCAGTGCAAAATTTGAAAGTACCCCGTTTAAAAGATTTCCCAAAATCCAAACTTGTTGGGGTCTCTATTCTCTCACGTCTGGACCCATTGCAATTCTCTTTACTGGTCTGCCAAACAACATCTATCCACTCCTTTAAGATTTCAAAAATCGCGGGTCGCCTAGTCCTCAGAAAAAAAAAATTTGAACACTTCTCCTCTCTTTTCGATCTCCACTGGGTTGCCTGTGCCACAGAGATTTTAAATTAAGATCCCGTTTCCCCCCTTTGTTACAAAATGTCTCCACCAAAAAAGCACCCTTTCCCAACCCCTGGAATGTCTTCACTTTTTAAAACTCCTTCTCGTTTGCTCCCCTCTGCTGCAGATACCCTTGGGGCTTACAAAACCCAGATTCAAAACCCGTCCACCGCTGGCGTCGCTCCCTTTCCCCTATTTTGGTCCATCCATTGGGGAAAACCTTTCCCCCTCTCTTTCGACGAGGGCCCACTTGACACATATAAATCCAGCCTCAAGGGCAAAATTTTTTTTTAAAAAAACCAACTTTTTTCCCCCTTTAATCTCGAAAACTGCCCCAGCCTTCAACAAGGCCCCCCAAAAACCCCTTTTCCCTTTCCAAACCTACAACCTTTTGTGTGTTTGTTTTGGTGGGGTGGGGTGGGGTGTTGTGTGTGTGTGTTGTGTTTTGTGTGTTTTGTGGTGTGTGTACATTTGAATTTGTTTAAGCTTTGTGATAGTTTTTTGGGTGCTTTACCGTAAGAATATGTTGTATGCAAGCGCTCTATTTTTCTTTGCAGATATAGCCATAAAACAAAATTTTATTTATTATTATTATTATTAATTTTATTATTTTGATGTATGTATGTAGGGATGTATGTATGTTTTGTTTTAAAGGAAAGTAAAGTATGTAGGGGGTATGTATTCATGTACGAAAGTGTATTTTGTATGTTTTAATTTTTTAGGGATGTATGTGTAAATGTATGTATGTATTGTGAAGTAAAATTTTTGGGAGGTTGGTATGTAGGAAGGGATTTTCCGACCTTTTGTATGTAAGTAAATTTTTTAGGTTTGGAAAGGGATGTAGGTAGGTAGGAGGTTTTGTAGGGAGGGTTTTAGGGGAGGGAGGTAGGGATACATGTTTTTACGTAAACCCACCTACCTTCCCACGGTGCAATTTGTTTGTATGTATGTATATATATATATATATATATTTTTTAATATTTTTTTATATATATTTTTTAAATATATATTTTTATATAGAAAGTATTTTAAAAGTGTTTTGAAGTGGGGTATGTATTATGTATGTATTTAAAGTTTGGGCTTTCTCGTCCAACCATTCTCCTCTCAAAAAATGGGAAAAAGAAGCAACGCACAGAACTGGTCTTTTTTTAACTGGGCTGATTACTAAGGGTTTTTTCAATCTTTTCACCTGTTTCTGTCCAAACCCACGAACTGCATTTGATCATTCCGCCCCTTTTTTTTCCCTCTCAAATCACAAAACCTTTTAGGAAAAAAAAGAAATATTTACTCGTTCCCCAATCTTAAGGCCTTTGACATTCATACCTTTTCTTCCCAAACTTCCCAACGTTTTTCACAAAACTTTTACCCAACTGACCTCTCCGGAAACACTTAACACTTTTTCTCCGCCCAAATTCTTTATGAGATTTCACCCCCTACTGGGTCATCCCCCTCCCTGACAGAAACCCCCGGCCCCCCATGGTTTTAAACCCCAAAACAAACTTGATAGCAAAGCGCAAAACGCCCCGGGAATAGAAGGCAGTGGGGGGGAAGTTCCCAAAACCCAAATCAACAAAAATACAAATCTTCCCAAATTTTCTGTGCTTCTTCCCTTAAAAAACCCTTTTTTTTCCCCAACCTTTAAAACTCCTTGGAAACTGGCCACAAAACCCCCCCCCTTTTCACCCCCCAAAACCCAAACCTTTCTGAAATTTTTAAACCATATTTTTTGCCTTCTTTTTTAGAAAAATTTCGAAAAATACGCTCCAGACTGGTTTAGAAACAATTCCACCTGCGCCTCCTGACCCCCGTTCACTGGCACTTTCCCCCTTTTCCTTCCCCTCCCCAAAGGGAAAAAAAAAAACATGAAATTTGAAGGAAAAACTAAAAATTTATGCGACCCTTTTTCCCTTAAACCCGTTCCTGGGTTTTTCACAATGCCTTCCACAACCTTTTGCCTAATTTTCCACTAAAATAGTAAACTTTTCTCTTCATTCCCGGGGGAAATTTTTTCCCTCACTCTTAAAACAGCAATTTGTCCCCACCTCACTGAAAAAGCACGACCTCGATCCCAACATTTTGAAAAAATTTTAAAGGCCCGTCTTTAAAAATTAAACCCTTTTTCTTAAAAAATTTCTAGAAAAAGTTGTTCTCAAACACCTTTAACAGTCACCCTTCATTTCCAAAGATCTTCTTTTTACATTTTTAGTCTGCCTATCTCCCCCAAACCAAAAGCAAACCCAAAAATTCCCGGGCCATACTTTAGAAAACACTTCTACTTTTCTTCTGATGCAGGAAAAATCTCCCTCCTAAATCTTTCGGGGTTATTGCAGCCTTTTTATTCCATAGATCACTCAATTCTTCTTTCTCGCCTCCAAAATACGTTTTGGGATTAATGGTCAGCCCTTTAACCCGGGTTTTCTTCATACCTCACAAAAACCCGTCAAAATGGAAAAGTGGGGTCCCGCAGGGGGTCATTTCCCGGGCCCCGTTCTCTTTACTCTCCCAAAAATGCTCCACTCTCACATATTAAAAACAAACCCCCCCTATTATCATCATTTCTATGCCGAAGGTTTCCAGCTTCAGTGCGCGAACTGTTGAAAACTTGCCTTCCCTCCTACAAATAAGGGCCTACTGCCTTAAAAAAAATTCAAAATGGGTGGGTCAGAACAAGTTAAAAACTTAATGCCGATAAACCAAGCCCCTGCTCATAAAGGGGCCCAACATAAACTTTCCTTATCACAAAAAAATTCAAAAGGGAAATTTGGCAATACGTCCCGTTCCTTTGTCCAACTCGTGAAGTTTTTTGGAGTTCTTGACAAACCAAAACCCCTTTTAGAAAAAATTCCACCCCCGACCTGCCCGGGCCCTTGGTACTTCCCAAATTTCGGCGCATAAGGCGATTACAAGTATCGGCCCCATGATTTCCAAATTCCAAACTTTTCAATCTCTCATTCCTTTTTACGTTTAGAAAAAAATGAAAATTTTCTTTTGGTGGTTCCAGCATCATCTATCCCCTCTCTTCAACGCTTTCAAAAAATCTGCAGCTCGACTGGGTCCCAAGGAAAGGAAAAAAAAAAATCTGAACACATAAAACCCCCTTTCCTTTCGATCTTTCACTGGGGTTTCCTGTCTCACAAAAACTGGATAAAATCAAAACCCCCTGTTTCAAAAAGTCTCCACAAAAACCCCCCTCTTATCTCTGTAAAATGTTTTACCCGTACAAAACCCCCTCCCGTTCCGTTCCCCCCGGGAAAATAATTTGGCTTTCGAACCCCTCAGATTCAAAAAAAACCACTGTTGGCCCCTCCCCTCCCTTTCTGTTTTGGTCCCTCCACCTGGAATTTACCCCCCCCTCTTTCACTTCGTCAAAAGCCTTCACCCTTTATTCCTTTTAAAACCAGGGCCCCCAAAAAAAACCCCTTTTTCCTAAACCCGAACTTTTTCCCCCCCAAATTTTGGGCTCTAAAATTTTTAAAAAAGGATCCCTTTTTCCCTTTTAAGTGTTGTTCCGTGTGGGGTGTGTGTGTGTTTGTGTGGTGTGGCGTGCTTGGGGCGTGCGTATTTTTTCGCGCCAAAGGAAATTTTAAATTTTGTTTTCATTTTGTTTTTAAAGGGGAGTTGCCTGCCTGTAAATGATTGGTGCAAGCCTTCGATTTTTTTTTGTTTTTTTACAAAATTTAAACGTATATAAATTCCAAATTTTATTATTATTATTATTATTTTATTATGTAAAGTGTGTATGTATGGTTTTTATGTTGTGTATGTATGTATGTATGTTGTATGTATGTTTGTGTATGTAGTATGTATAGTATGTATTTTATATATGTATAGAATGTATATGTATGTAAGTTTGTAAATGTATGTATGTATGTATAAAGTATGAAAGTAGTAAAGTAAGTATGTATGTTTGTATGTTTGTATGTATGTATTAATTAAAGAAAATTTTTGTAAAATATGTAATAAAAATGCATGTATGTATGTATGTATGTATGTAAGTATGAAAGTTTTAAAAGGGCCAAATTGTAAACCAAAAATTTGCACCTTTTGCGCAAACCCCCAAAGGTCCCTTTCCCAAAACTGAAGACTACCAACTTTCATGCACGAAGGGTTTTCTTTTGTGTTTGCTTCCATATTTTCATTTTATATGTCACCCTTTTGGACATTATACCGTTTGTTACACAAAAAATGTCTGACTAAATAAAACTTTTGAGCGACTTTTATTTCCTTGTATCACTCAATTTCCGCCCCCTATTGGGAAAAATTTTCCAAAAAAAGCCCGAAACTTTACCCCCTGTAAATTTTTTTCTTTGCTATACTGGGTTTTTCCAAGATACTGCCGTTTTTGTTCGCCCCCTTTTAAACAGAATTCGGAATCTTTCGGGTTTTTTTTTTTTTAAAAATTTTAGTTTTTGTTATAAATATAAACTGTTTCCAGTTTTTCCCCTCGATTTTTGACGATTTTCCCGGGTTAAACCAAAACAAAATACACGACTTTTCTTTTTAAAAAGATTAAAATTTTTCTGATTTATTGCTGTTAAAAAACCTTTTTGTTTCTGGGGCAGCTTTTGTTAAACCTGACTTATCTTTTTGTGTCCTACAGGATTCTTTTTATGATAAAATTTTTATCAACAAAAATTTTAACTATTGCTCTAATTTTTTTTAAAAAAAGTCGTAATTCAAAAAATACACCTACAAATGGAAAAAAAGGAAACTGGTTTTCCAGTTTTTTAGGGAGTTTGTAAAAAAAACTGTTCCAGCTCTTTAAAAGTTCGTCCCCCCAAAAAACTTTTTTAAAAAGGAAAATTTTGAGGATAGGGTAAAAACTGATTCAAGCTCAACCCCTTACTTTTTATCCAAAAAACCAAAGGGAACTTTTGGCCCCCTTTTGGGATTCCCCCTCAATTTGGAAACCCAAAAAACCCCTTTCTTAAATTTTTTATAAAAAAAAAAGGGAGTTTCCTTACCTTTGGGTTTTACCCTATCTCTCTACTAAAACTGAAAGTAATACTTATTTATTTTTGATGGGAAAACTATAAAATTATGGGATTTTTTGCTAAACAATATCTTGTCAAGAACTAATACAAAAATACAAAAAAAATAAACTAATACTTCTTCTTTATTATTTGATTTATGCTGAATTTTTTATTAAAAAAAAGTGCAAAACCTTCTCCGCTACCCAGGCTCCGTTACAGAAGGAGAGCAATTTGGAGGACACTGCAACGGAGCTTTGGGTAGCGGAGAAGATTTCCGGCATTCACGACTGTTGGAATGCCGACACACGCATTCACAACACCACACCATTCAAAACAACACATAACAGGACAACATAATACACACCACACAACAACACAACATAGTACAAACAGGACATAACACCCAAACACTTAACAGCACAAACATAGTACACACAACACAACACATAAATATATAAATATAGGACCTGTAGCCTACTGCTACCCTACCGGGATTCGAACCCGTGCCTGCCTGCTCTGCCTGCCTGCCCAGTCTAACGCATTCCGACTTCCCCACTGGGCTGCCCCAAAGGGCGATAGAAAGAGTGAAAAATTAATAAATATAAACCTTCCTATCTGATGGTGTAATACTTAGCCACTCCCATTTTGCGCCTGTGTTAGAAAAAGATTGTGGCATGTTGCCAATACAACACAGCAGTAGGCCTACAGCTCATAGCACAGTGTATTATGTGTGGTTGTGTGAGAGTGTATGGTGTGTGTATGTTGTGTGTCTGGCTGTCTGCATGTTCTTGTGTGTGTTTTAAAAAATAAGCTATTGGGTTTTACACTACACAGTATTTAGTCGGCTGGTCTGTTTTGAGTATTAGTTTACTATGCTTTGAGCTTCTCAGTTTTAGTTTTATTCTTTCTCTTTCTTGTCCTCTGTAATAACATCATTCTCCCGAAGGCAATTATTAAACCCATCTCTGTCTTTCATGTGAAAAATTACAACGACTTTGATTTGTTCACGGTAATCTTTTAATATGCTATTATTTTTGTGTCAGCACCAAACGATATCTGTGCATGTCTCCACTGAAGCAGTTAGACAACTATCTTTTCTTAACAATGTCAACGCTCTGCTGACAGTGTCTTAAGAAAGGGTCTGGCCTATTTAAAGGTGAAATTTTTCCCCTTCTTGCCTTCAGGGGTTTTATTTTATCTTTCGGGGAGAAAAACCTTTTCCGTTGTTTTAAGTAAATTTTTGGCAGAAAAAAAAACAGGAAATGAGTTTGTCCTGGATTTATAAATCTTAAAACAAATACAGTCTTGCCACAGCCCAGTTGCCCGCATATTAGAGAGCAGTGTGCTTTTTTTGGTAAAAACTTAGTGGTCCATTAGTAAACAATTTTTTCCAATGCGTCTTCCTGAACCATGCAGCTTATCATCATCTGATGATCTTAAGTCAACCCACAATGCATATTTTAGATGTTAGGTATTCAAGAACCTAACATCAAGCAGATGTAAAGATTTGCTTTAACACCAGTAGTGGTATCATTGTGGTTGACCAGAACCAAAAAGTATTTTTCTTACCTCATCAAAGTGTTGATATTTTAAAATAGCCTGATGCATAGAGTTGATTAGCTGTCCCTCTATAGTACATGATAAATGTTAAAATACCGGGATTAATGAAACCTCTTCCCACTTAATCTGAAAATGGGTGGCCTGTTCTTCAAACGCAATAATATTCCTTTTACATGGATCTTGCTGAGAGTGTTCAGATTTATGTTCCACACAGTAACATTCTTTACTCTTCATTAATGTGCTATTGGTTAAGGACTCTTTCATAATAGATAGCAAGCTTTGACTGATAGTGCTGGTGCAATCAAGCGTGCAAGCTCTGGGGTGAATTTGGGGGGGGACAACATCAGACTCTTAAAGATTATATCAGTTATTTTTTACTTTGCGTCCAGTGCAGTGATGTAATAACATGAGCACTGTCATTAAATGTCAGCTCATAGGACATCTGTCTCTGAGTGCGTGGCGCCTGATAGTAAGGCTGTGAGAGCTGAGCAGTTCAAAGTCAAGAGGAATACAAAACCTGTTACCATAGGCTTTTGCTATAGCAGCATCTTTTTTCCTGTTTCCCTAATCAAGCAGAACCTACTCTGTGTTTTAGTCCCTCATCATCCCGTAATGCTTGATAAAATAAGAACTTCTCTTTTTTCTTTTGTCATCCATAATCGTAGTAGATCAAGAATATGTCGGCATTGTTAGTGGAGAGCACCTCTCTGCCTTCTAGCATGACACTAATCTTTTTTTTATAATACCCTACCTAAGTTTGCCAACCAAACTCTGTTTGGATCATCTCAACTCTAGTTCAATCTGAAAGCAAGCCTAAGTTGTGCCTGGAACAGATGACATCATCTTTTCCTAAATTAGGAAACCTAACCGTCAGAATCTGATTCATCAATAGTGGAGGGGTTGATTGTAATAACGATTGTCTGTCTGTTTCCTTTTAATGCCTAAAGGATCTTTAATAAACGTCTGTATGGATCAAAGGATTGCTCCAAATGTTTGTTGTCGCCATCCTTTTGTTCTATAAGTAGCAAAATAAAAAAAACAATAATAGAATCATGGAAGACTAGATATAGATATATGATGATGTTTTACCGCCAGCTGATAATGGGGAAGCGGCAGCATCTGTAGCACCCTGTGCATTCCAGTCAGAAGAGAATTATAAGAAAGCAGAGTTAAAGTATTTTCAAACAAGTTTGGACAACCACACCCAAAGTACTAAGAACCATACGACTATGATATGGACAACAAGACAAGCTGTATGCGTAACTGTCACGGACAAAAGTTTTATTACCAAAGAAAAATAACCCCCAACAGTTTTTAGCAAAAATACACTCAAGCAGAGACTAGTTTTGCTATGCAGGAAGAAAACATGGTATTAGTGATGCACTAACTACTAACAGACCTGCCTACGCCAAGCTGTTGCACAACTACAAAATGCTGAACAAAACATACCAACAAACATAGAAAGACCTACCACTTGAAGACCTAGTACAGTCGCAAACACAACAACTGAAACTATTCTAGAGTTGGAAACTAGCTTCACACAAGGCAGACGAAGACACAGCACAGAAAACAATAAATGATCAACCCCTACCCCTGGCCCAGAAATAATGGGGCTCAATCAAGCACTACAATATTAGAGGCGAACTGATAAATAATTTAGCATAGCTAGGTGGATGTAGACTCGCACATAACTAGAAAAGAAAAAAAGCTAGCAGAAGCAGACGATGCAAATCTTGACCAGAGTAAAACAAAGAACACACACGCGCCTAAAAAATCTGCAAGATGAACCGCCAAGCAAGATTAGAGGTCATAAACACATAACAGACAACAAACTACTATCTCAGGTAGCATAATAAAGAAACAATCCCCCGCATATCTTTATGAAAAACCACACTCGCGAAAGACTCCGTACACTGTTTCGCGAGCAAGGCATAACACCTTGTCATAATAATTACAGCATTGGGTTTGGCTATCAGCACACTTGTGTATGCGATGCAGGAAACACACTTCCGCCCCACACACCAGCACCACCACCTTCCGCACCCCACAGCACATGCTGGTAGGAAACAACTCAGCCACTTAGCTGACCTAATAAAAAAAATTAGCCTCAAAGTAGGCGATGCACTTCCTGGTATAACTGGTTCTGTTTGTTCGGCTGGCTATTATCAACGCAGGTAAAAGTGTAGGGTTTTATGGAAGAAACAGAGCATTTATGGGCGTTACTGTTTATGTTGGTTTCTTCTTTCTAAAAAAAAGATAAGCCAGGCCGCCATAAAACAAGTAACTTGATAAAGCAGTTTATTCATCATAGTGACTGTCACTTACAAGGGGAATAATAATTTTTTTTGATTGCCTCAGAGGTGGTTGGTAGTAGTTCTTTCCCCTGTTGTTGCTTCTGTTTGTTGTGACTACAACTTTTGCTGCAGGAGTATTGTTTTATACTTTCATTTTTTCCAAGCTGCTCAACATCTCCACAATAATAATATTTTGTTGTAGTTTGTAATTGTTCTTATTGTAACTGCAATTTGGAAGGCAGCATATGTAAACCATGTCCTATTAGCAAGTCTACCTTAGACCGTGCCATAGTGAAGAACATCTTGGATAAATGCTTGATGCTTGATGTAGGTCACAGCTGATTATTACTGTCTTCAAGATTGCTAGAAACAGCTTTGTGCATCAAACCCAGTGCCACCAATAATACTTGATCTTGTCTGGGCCTGTGCACCAAGCAAGCACCACATATAATTCGAACAGAGTCATTAATCCTCTCTAATCCGGTCTTGTTAACCATCACTCTTTATCAAGAATAAAAGTCGTCCATGCATACATGTACATTTCTCTATTGAACCAAGAACAACTCTTGCACCGTGTGAGAAAGATGTATTTGGCGGCCACCAGTCATAGTTTATACCTCCTGTCACACCTCCACAAATACGAGAGTCCACCATGCCTTGATTTTTTGTCCTGTGCTTGTCAGAATGCAGTCTTAGAATCAATATTGAACTCATTGCACAGCCCTCTCATACGCCTTCATGTTTTAATCCTACTATTAAAGGACATGAAGTATACTATCAGTGGGCAGTGGGGACCTGCACTCAATAACACACGCCTAAACGATAGTTACACAGAAACCTGTACACAGACTTTACTAACTGGTTTGGATGGTTTCATGTGGGTCAGCATATGACACCACCACAGCCTGTAGTCACCAGTGGGATAGCAAAGTTTAAGTGGTTTTTGATAGACCAGGAATATGTATTAAGTGACAAAACCATGCTTTTCGCAGTGGCATCATCCTTAATTGGAGGGTTTAAGTATGATTTCAGTGGTTTGGGAACTTTTACTTCGAAGATCAATGTCTCTGACACAGCAACATCTAGCTTATTAAGAACCAATAGTCTTTCGGTTATAGTGAGATCCATCCTCGGATTTGCATCTTTATTATATTTATACATTATTATTCTATAGTAATAAAATGTTTTATAACACAACAAAGATCCCGGGGCAGTCAGGTGGTACCAGTTAAACAAGCCATCCTATTGACAACCGCTGTCCCAACATTAACAGTTTCTTTGCATGAGGTCTTCTACAAAGTATCATGGACAAACAACGACAGCACAACAACTGGATTAAAAAATAATATCTAGAACTAGTGCGTTTAATAACTTACTGTGCAAGAAGGTTATTATGATTTTCCTGCACACTGGAAAAGGAGCTTCTTTCGTCCAGCAGGTATCACACTAAAAACTCAACCAACTAGTCTAAGAGTAACTCTACAGACTTCTTCCTCTATAGAAGGATGCCACAACGTCTTGGCAGAAATGCTTGGTTTCAGAACCTATTTAGAAGATGGGGTCCCTGATGGTTGGGAAAAATTTATTGGTATTACCTTTTGATGATGATGAAGACAGAAACCTAAGTGTCAGGAAAGAACCCTTTGACTTGGCAGTACACTCTTTTGCTTTTTGTAACACTGTCTCAGTCAACACAACAGACACAAAACCAGTGGTGACGAAGGCTTCTTCTCATCAGTCCCTTCCTGATCTACTAAGAATCCTTCCACCCAGCAGAGCAATGTACTGTGAAACACAGCACAATAGATTTACTACACTTTAATTCAAAGAGCTAAGAAGATGGCTTCCCTGAAACACTCTGTATAACAATCAAAGACATACTACAAAGAACAGTTTGACTGTAAAAATTTACATATTACATTATAAATAAAATAATATAAATACTAATATACATACATAAACCATTTCCCGTGGTCCGCAAAATGAGCACCTGAACATGCAAACCTATTGACTAAAAGATCTTGGTGATGTACAAGAGATTGAGAAGGATGGGTAGATTGTGAAGTTTACGCTTTTGAGTACACAAATGATGGATACTACAAGCGCACAGCAAAAGAAGAAGCTAAGAAACCTCGGTTCCTAAACTTGAACAGTTGCGTAAATGTTTCAAGCCTGAAGCATTAGCAGATGATATTAACTTACAAAGTAACATATAAAGGTAATAAATTGGCACTTCAAACAACCAAGGCATCGACTGGCAGATCAAGTTTGATTTTATTAGTCCATACACTCTCTAAGCACCTGACAGAACTTTCCATAAAGCCATAAATGCTGCCCAGAAAACATAGCAATAGCAATCAATCCGCCAGCAGAAATGAAGTAGAGATAATAGCATTACAGACTAAGGCACGTTACTTTGCTTCAAAGAGAAAAAAACACAGTGACTAAACCAATCAACCACATTGCTACGATTCCTTCCATACTTTCCTCTCTCTGTATGATCAGTACACATTGGTGTTGTTCTGGTTGCAAAGAGAGACAGAGCTAACTTTCTTGTTCAGGGATGGGATTACTATTAACTGGAAGACCTCGACGTTTGATGCCCTCAGATTTGCTATGCTATTCGGAACAGCGGTGGTGACAATGACATTGAAGGGAACATTTCCCAGTAATAAGTCAACTTGCTTCTAGACCCACCACAGCTGACACAATTAGCCATCTCTCAATCTACACCACATGACTCGTTGCAGTCTATTACACAGAAGTTGAACGCCCGACAATCACTTACAAGACTTACTGAAAATGAATAGCAAATAAAATACACAACGGTTTTGTTTTTAAACAGTATAAGGTCATAGACTCCTCTCAGCTACTGGTAACCATGAACCCAGTACCACCTGCCAACATGTGGGGAGTAAACCCAACAAAAACTCCGACCAGGAGAGGGGATGGGCTCCGCAGGTTTGATTTGCCAAGATACAACAATGACAAAGACAGCAGAATCTCCATACCGGATCGGTCGTCGCCCCTGGGTTACCAAGGACCGCGCCTTCTGTTGCTCCATCAGGACAGAATGTCGAACGTAAGATACTGATAGTAAAACGCAGCAAATCGTTGCCAGAAACAACCCATCATTGGCCCATGAATGTACGGACACTAATTACTGCAGGCAAAGGTGGAAAACTGACACATGAAATGTCCAGATATCATAGGCACATCCTTGGGCTCTGCGAAGTCAGGTGGAAAAAACATGGAGAAACAACGACCCCGAAGACCACAAATTATACTACAGAGGTAAACAGGATAAACATAACACGCGGCGTGGGGGTTCTGTCACAAAGACAACCGTGAACACCGTCATGAGCTGTCCCACCTGTGTCCAGAGACATTATTACCATCCGCCTGAGACCAACCCCCTTTAACAAAACTATAGTACAGGCATCCCCCCTAATCAGCTGCACGGAAAAAGCCGTAAAGAATTTTAGACCACTACAAGATTTCTGAATCAAACACCCAAGAAAGAATCTCGTTGTGAAAGGCGATGGAACCCCAAAGGTAGGAGAAGAGCATGGAAAATTGGGAGGGCGTTTGTGGGCCACATTGTAAAAACCCCCAATCAAATGAAAGGGGCTTGAGCTCGGAGTTTGCCAGTAACAACCACCCCCAGCTAGTGAATACACTTGACCCACACAAAAAAATCCAGAAAATGGAAGGATGCCCAAAGGGGGAAAACCACAACCAAATAATTACATAGGTGAAAAGGGACGGTTTAGTCTAGCGTTAACCGCACAGACACAAAGTTTTCCAGGAGAACATGGGAGTATCATGTCTTTGTGATGATGACTTTCCGCTCTCAAAAAAAAATCCACAAGCGGAACAACATCGGTAAAATTTTGCCCTTAAGCGAAGGACAGGGGTTTTAAAGAAATTTTTAAGCAAGGAAGGTGGAAAGTTTGCAGCCTCACTGTGATAGACTCAGACATGATACACTGACAATAGTTTCAATACAGGGTGACTGAAAAAAAAAGGCTTTTTGGCAAACGCCGACCATCAAAAAACAGGGGTCACCCCTAACATCCCAACTAGGTCAAGCGTAAAGGGTTTAAGAAAAAAAAAAAATGAAACAAAAAAGAGCAGAACATATAGGGCAGTAACAAAAAAAAAACAGGAAGTCCATGCGGAGGCAAAGGGAAAAAAGGATCGGTGAAAGTGCAAAAACATTGAAGAGAACATCAAAAAAACAAAAGCAAAAAAGCAATCAGTGGGGAAAGACCCCGACTAGCACGAAACAGAGAAAAAAGGGTTTTAAAAATCCCAAAACAAAAATGGGGAATTTCATGACGCCAGGATATTTTGAACGATGGACAAATACTGCTCGACCCGATAATAAAACCGCAGGGAACCCGAAGTCCTTTAATGTACCCGAAAGCAAAGCCAGACAGTCACCCCATCCTCCGAGAAGGTGGAAAAAAGCGTAGACGTGAAAAAGGGGAAACAGCAGGGGTGACAAATTCCAGCTGGTTGGTCCAAGCTGGAGGGGAAACCATTCAGGCCCCACTAAAACTGCAACAAAATTGGGGAGACAGGAAAATGGGCCCAAAACCATGGACCAGTCACTCTCATCACCCTCCCCCAAGAAAGGAAATTTTACAACAATGCCATAAATTTCTGCACAATCCGCCTCAATGTCACCCAAGCAAGGTCATGCTGCAGATAAAATTTTAATAGAAAGCACAAGCAAGGGGCCCTCATTGCTGAGGGAAAAAGCGGTTTCAGAAGGGCGCAGCACAACAGAAAGATATTCAACCCAGAATACTATGTGGCAGTACCTTCAACATCAACGACTTTACCACATTTTATCGATTTTAAGAAGGCTTTGCAGGGTGTGGCAGAGCTTTGGGGGGCAACCATGAATTTGTACAGATCATGCAAACCTGTCAGAGATCAAAAGCTGTACAGCGAGGCCACCAGGCAGTGTCTACAAAAAACTTTGGGAGAAGGGTTTCGAAAAAACATTGGGTAAGGCAGGGCTGTCTACTCTCACCCCTTTTTCAACATTTTCCCTTTAGGAACATGGCTGAGCACTGGAACTTCATGAAGGAAGTCAGATTGGGCAGAACGATCACAAAAATCCGCTTGCAATGACATTGATGGTGAGGATCAAAAAAGAGCTTGCCAGCCTAAAGAAAACCCTTGATAAAGGGCCCCCAAAACTACGGCATGGAAATCAGTGCAAAAAGACCAAAAATGATGATAAAAACACCAACGGCATTTGCACTGTATCAGGGTTAATGACCAAATGGAAACAGTTCAAAGCTTCAAGTACCTGGGGGCCATTGTATCTGACCGGGCCAAGCCGAGAGTAGCAGGACTGCACCCGACAAAAACAGCTTTTTCAAAACAAAAAACCATCGGAGAACAAAATATTTTTCCCCTTATCTCCAAGATCGATAATCCTCCCCTTTTTATTCCAAATTTTTTGTATCCCGTGAATCATGGCCCGACGCAGATTTGGGGAGAAGAGTACGGCAGGGAGATGAGATGCTTTTGGGGACTCCTTTGGGATCTCCTACAAAGACCACATAACAAGAAAGCTGCATAACAGAAATCCAGCAAACCATTGGACCTATGAAACCTTTTAAATCGTGAAAAAGCGTAAACTTAAGTGGTATGGGCATTCACAAAAATCCCCAAAGGAATTTCAAAGACAGTTTTGCAAGGGGATGTCCAAGGGGAAGAAGAGAGGAGACCAAGGAAGGCTGGGGGATAAAAATCAGTGAATGGACGGCCTAACTCAACAAAACCCCGAGAAAGGCAGAACAGAGAGGGAAAGGGGGGGGAAATGGTTGCTGAGTCTTTTTAGGGGCCCCCCCCGGTCGTCAGGCTACGGGGGCCCGATGATAAAATGATAGATAGATAGATAAGAAAAGATGACGACCCCCTTTAAAAATCCTTTAAAAATTTCCCAGGGCACCAGTTTCCCAAACCCTTTTTAAAATTTAAAGCTATACCTTTCGTTTGAAAAAACCCTTACACAGATGCGCCAAAGACATTTAGCAAAAAATAGCAAAGTATTTCAAAATTGGGAGGCATAGGTACAGGTCCGCATTTACTGTGTTGAGGCTCTTTATCAGGGAGAGCGACTTTTGTTTACAGCCGCAGCAGGTCCCGGGATTGCTCTCTTGGCTACTGGAATTTTGGGCTCCCGCATCAATAGCATTGGGCTCGGGTTTTTAAAACAGCCCGGAAACCCGTTATTTTCACATCAGGGTTTTCAAGAGGTTTTTTGCGTAAAAAAGAAAAACATTTATGCCCGTGGTTGCCTTTACAATTTTGCCAAACTAAGGCCCTTTAGACTCATTATTAGCAAGCTCTAAAAGTTCCAAAAATACAGAAGAGGAGTTTAAGCGTCTTCAGGTAACAAAGTGCAACGGTCAAAAATTCGACCCCCAGAACAAACAACAAAAAAGCTATGCTGTGGGCATTGATCAATAAAAAAGGAATAAAAAAAAAGGGTATTGTTTGGGCCCAAGACCGTGCTTTAAAGGATCAGTGGTACTTTTTAAAGGAGCAAAGAATTACCTGCGGTGATTCACTGCTTTCCCGTAGCAAAAACAAAAAAAAAAAGAAGAAATTTAAATTTAAATTTAATTAAAAATTTTTTTTTTACTATATGGTTAGATTTTATTTTAGGCTCAGTATGGCCAAAGTTTTTTCGCAATAGAGCTAAAGTTCCAAAACCCAAAAAAGTGGTACAAATCATTCAAGATGAAATCCCCAAAAAAATACCGACAACCTAAACTGATCCCAGTAAAGGTGCATTTGGTTGCTGAAATTTATAAAACACAGCAAACAAAGACGAACTTTTAAGTTTGTGTCAAAAAACACAAAAGCATGAACTCCTTTGAAGAGCTCAACAAAACATGGGGATGAGGGATGCGAAACTTCGAAATTCTGAAAAACAGCAAGAATGAGGGGATCAGGTGGACTTTGGGTAGGTTCTTCGATAAAACAAAAGAAAACAAAGTTTCACCCCATTTTGGTGAATTACTTTCCCCTTGCCCCTGATGTTGTAGCAAACGTGCGTGCGAACATTCAGAACAAAGATGATAAGTGTTTTATGTGGGTGTGCTGGCTGGCTGTTCATGTAAAAAAGAAGCAGAGAGGTTTCAAACTATCTGAACTCAAAGCTTGACTTCCCGGCATGACTTTCCTGGGGCTGTTAGGAGCATTGACAAGTTTGAGGAACTAAACCCACCCTCAGTTAAATGTGTACCCTGGAAAAAGATGCACCCCTATCCCCATACGCTTTTAGCAAGTCCCCACTGTAGGTGCCCCAACAAAAACCCATGTGACTTTTTGTTGAAAAATGATATTATACACTTATTAGAACAAGAGTGACTTATTGCACAGAAAAACAAAAATCAGCACAAACAAGATTTTTTGCGGGGCGATGCTTTTTCCCTTTACCATCTTTACAGGCGCGACAAAACAGAAACAGTAAGAGTGGACCGAAGAATCAGAATTTAAACCCCCAAACCCAGGAAGCAAGGTGACTTCAAAATAAAAAAAAGTACAAAAGTCCATATGTGTGTATGCTGATTTTGGTTATCATTGGCCATCCAAAGCCCACACCGGAAAAAATCCCCTAAAACAGTCTTAAGTAATCTAAAGTTGTTTTTTTCTTATTTGTTGTTAGATGGATGGTGCACACTAGAGCCATTTTTTATCGAGGCCAGACGCGGCTAACTTTTTCTTGAACACAGAAAGCGAATATAACCATACTCTCCACCCAAACCTGAAGAGATCTTTGTTGATAAAGACCAGGAACAGTATGCTTCTGCCACCATTGGGTTTTGTGGTAATTTTTTAAAACGCAGGTGGCAGATAACACACAGTCAGAGGTAGGCCCCATTCAGTGGTAAGTTTCGTGGAGGCCCATAGAAAGTGTAACCCAAAACTAAAAGTAGACCCCAAAACAGGAAGCTCCAGTCTTTTTCCCCAAAATCTAAGAGGCTACGATAACCCCAAATTATGCAGGCAGAAGATGATTTAAAAGGCCTATGCATTGCACAGTCACAGAAAAAACCCTGATTTTTACACTAAATAGTTATCCTTTTTTGATTCTGCAAAAATCTGATGGGATCTTAGAGCCCTTGTCTTCATCAGGGTTTACTTGCTCAATTACAGAAAAAACTTGAACAAAGCTTGCAAGAAAAGGGTCATCCTTATGAGTACATGGACTCATGGGAAAGTTTTGATGAAGAAAGTGCCCCCAAAAAGAAGTTTTCGAGATGAGGGGTAAAGGAACGTGATGTGACATCGCATGCTCAGTGGGCATGGCAAAAGATGCAGGGTGGGGGGGGGGGGGGGGAGGGATGGGTGATTCCCATGACGTTTTAATTTGCTGATGCTGTTTGGTGTGATGTCTTTGGAATACAGAAAAATGGCATGAAAATTACAGACTAGACCCATCACACTATTCACAGCCCCGGGAATGTTTTGGGATGCTTTTTGAAGTTTACTGGGGTGCGTTGATTTTTTGTTGACCCCCAATGCTCCAAATGATTGAGGTGGTCTGCGTGGTGGCACATTTGGGATCGCACAATTACGAAAGGCCCAAAAAAAAATTTTTAGAAGACTATGTCCTAGCAAAGTTCAAATACATATGACATGGACGAAACAATCTGTATGGATGGGCATGTGTCAGCACTATCACTAAAAACTTTCAGTTGTTTAATGGTCCTTTTCTGTGTGGGGTTCAAAAAGCTTTGTCAAAAATGGTGCTGATCGCACTGGGTTGGATTTAGAAGTATTTTTGTTTCCCCCATAAAAACACTGAGGGCCCCAAAATGATCCCCAATGATGCAAAAAGGTCAAAACATCCAAAAGAACCCCCAAAAACTTTACCAAATTTAAAATGACAAGAGCAAGTATGTTTGTCACACAGATGCTACGTTTACCTAAGGCAGGGGTTTAAATTTCTTACTGCTTTATCTTCATTTGTTTGACCAAAGCATTCATAAAACCCATAATCAAAAAGAACATGATTGAGAACGAAGGCAACCGAGGCTCAAAAAAAGGTTATTTCAAGTCATGAAACAACGGGCTGCTTTGGAAACAATGGAGACCCACACAAAAAAGATGTTAGATTAGTCAAAAAAGAAAATAAAGCCATAAAGCTAACATCAAGCCAAGCTATCGATCAGGCAATTCCATGACATTTGTATGGCATCGATGAAAAAATTTGCATTTTAAAACTGACAAACCAGTTTTTCATTGGGTTTTAGTGTGCTGGAGTGTCAAAGCTTTTGATGTGGAGTTTTGTATGATTCTTCAAGGAAAATTTCCTGCGTAAGGGTCTTGTCCCCAAACACAGTTTTCATCCTAGACATACCCAAGAAGTATTACAAAGATTTTGTAGGGATGTAGCGCTGGTCAGAGTCATGGTACGACCCCAGTGTTTATCCAAAAGACAGTCCTTGCATTCATCAGAAAACAAAAAAGTTATTGGAAAGATAAAGGGATGAGATGAACGGCACTATTATCAAGAAAATTTTTGGTGGGGGCCAAGTGTTAGGGTTGCAAGCAGAAGGTGTCATAAAAAAGGCAAAAGGTGTTGGCAAACAGGGGGTCAAAAAAAGCATCGTCACGTAACTACAAAGGGCTCTCTTTGAAGGGTAGGTTTTTCATCATGAAAACCCCCAAAAGTTTTGCTCAACCCTCCCCCAAATAAACACAACTGTGGTTTAAAAAAAAGGACATTGATTGGCAGGATACAAAACGAGTTTTCTTCACCAGGCATCTACGCACTTGGACGGAGAAAAAGTAATTATTAAATTAAATTTTTTTTTAACATTTAATCGAGTTAAAAATTTTTGATTGAACCCCAAAATGGATTGTTTACTCTTTTAAAATACTATGGTAGTGGTACAATGCCTGTCTTGCTTTTCAGGCTGAATTTTAAGACTTGGGCCAGAAGTAGAAATAAAAAATTGATATGGCAGAAAAAGGAGGGGTAAATAATATTTAGGAGTTGTTAGTTTTAGGGAGAGTGTCCCAACCCCACTTCGTATTAAAAATATGTTCCATAAATTGTGTAACAAAAACGTTAGATGAGACCCTACAGTCACTTACTTCTGAGGAATTGTAGCCCACTTACGAAGCGGGGGCAATTAGGTGGCACTAGTGCAGTTCCTCTTAAAAAAGCTCTTGTGGCGCGGTAATGACAAAAATTTAAAAAGGAGGACCCATTCCACAATTTTTTTTTTTTCGTAAAATGTCTATGCTCCAGATGGGATCTGTTGCTCGTTTGTGACTGTCACTGGCTTCAGCTTCTCCGGACATACGATATTTCGTTTTTTCCCGAAGGGTATTTGTGGTTGTTGAAGGTGTTTTTTGGTTGTGCTGTGTATTTTTTTGCCCTTTTTAGCGTTCACAGGTTTTAACCTGTGGCTTTAGTTATTAGAGGTCATTGCTTCAAAACTGCAGGCAGTCTTTTACCACTCTGTATTTTGTGCCTGGGTCATGTTTCTTGGTGGTCATATGCAAAAAGTCTTTTGCTAACGTTGTTAAAACTTTGAACCCGTGCTTGAATCTGGGTTGCCTGGATACCTCTTTTATTTTATCCTGCTTTGTAAGCTGATTAAATGCTCCCTTTAAAAATCTTTTTCTCACACGAATAAGTCTGGGATATTTTGGGGGCCCCGACTATAGATTTTTTGCAAAGCAATGCGTTCGGTTGGGGACCTTTTCGTAAGGGGGTCTGCATCTTTAACCTAAAGCTATGTCCCTACAGTAAGAGCATATTATACCTCTTTCTTCTGATTGTGTCTGGGGTAAGTATAAAAGGTCTATTTTGGGGGTTCATTTTGGGTTTGTTTATAAAGGAGGGGGCTATTTAAAGCGCCCTTGGTGCGGTAAAAAAGATCTGCCATTTTTGTTTGACAGCCACTTCTTTGTACTTCGGGAAATTATCCCGCTGCAATGCCCCGTTTGGTAAAAGCCGTTGTCCTTTCCGTACCCTTTTGGTGTGTAGTAGATCTTAGGGGTTTGGCATCCCTTGTTCTAAAATTATAAATAAAAAAATTTCCTGTTGGGTTTAAACCAACCTTTTGCTAAGAAATTCTTTTTCATGCCCCCCACAATAAAAGCAATGTCACCTGTCTTTGGGTTTCAGGGGTTTATAAAAAACCGAAGCGTGGCTTAGTATAGGAGATATTTTTTTGCCTGTCACAATGTGTACCTTTATTGCCGTCAACATCAGAAAAAGTTTTTGCAGTGTCCTTGTTTACAAAGTTTTTCGTTAATAAAGTCTACTGAGCATTCTTTTCTTTTTGTATTTGCCTAGCTCTGTTCGTTGTTCTATTGCTTTTTTGCCTCTTCCTTTCTTCCTCGTTAAGTTTAGAAAAAAAAATAGTTGCTGCCTGTAAAAACAAATGCGTTAACCCCGCACCCCCAACCTCTCACTAAAAAAGCCTTTTTTTATGGACCCTATTTTCTGGAATAATTCCCTGCTTACCAGGAAGTCTTTTGTGAATGGTGCGTTACAACCCCAAATAGCTTGGCGCTGTCTTAAAGTCTGTTTTCCTAAAACAGCAGGCTTTTTTTTTGAAGACTCTTTTTTAAAATAGTATAGCCCACATAAGACGCAAAAACGGGAGCGTGGGAGACCAGATTGACTGCAGTCTTTTCTGTATCATATTTCTATAAGTTAAATTATTTATTTTATCTATTAAAAATCTTGAATGGATCGTTGTCAGGCTGTTGTATGGCAGGGGTTGCGGTTTGTGGTTGTGGTTTTTGGTTTTGTTCTGTTGTGGTTTTGTTTTGTTTGGGTTTCTTGCTGCTCCATACTCTATGGCTGTTTTAACCAATTCCTAGCAGGTTTTACCATATATTAAGTAAGGTGAATGTTTGTTTTTGGGGGGTGCTGTGTTTTTTTTCTGTGTTTCTATAGGATTGTTTTTCTAATGTTTCTCCAAAATAAGATCTTTTGCTTTGCTTGGTTGTAAGTTTTTTCTGTTTATTCCATTTCTAAAATCTTTCAGTTCACTTCCAGGTTCTTTGTTTTAAGATGCCACTTGTGAAGGGAGGGGTTTCTCTTGGTTCTTGCATTCTCCTGTGCTTCCTGTTTGGTTTGGGGGGTGTTCTGTTCTTCCTCTTTCTCTATGTGGTTAAAAAATTTTATGTTTTAATGTTATCTACTGGTACTGGTGTAAAAAAAGAGCCAAAACGGTTACATATCACAGGCAATTTTTCTCCGCGTTTAGACAAAAATAGGATCTTGTGAGGGTCATATGTAAGTCAGCTTTGAGTCCACTTTTTGCCCTACTTGTTTCTTTGATTAGACCATTAACAGTATGCCCCAGGCTTTTCACTATCTTTGCTCCCAAAAAGGGGTTTTATACCCATAAAATATTTAAAAATGTCTTGTGGGTAAATGCTGCACCTGTTCAATGTTAGTTGTGTTCCTAAGTAATGTTTGTTTTACCACAAGCAGCAAGAGAGTACAACTTCTCCTTTTATCCCGTGACCTTTCATCGTTATTTTTTCTTGACTGAGCCCGTGATGTCATAACAAAAATTTGTGCAATTCATGTTGTTATCTTTATCAATATTTGTGTAAAATAATTATTTTTGTTTGACAAGGTGTTGATAAGTTGTTAAAAAAATTTGTTGTAGGGACTTGTTTTTTTCTTGTCAAGTTTTAAAATAGTTCTTGTTTTAGTTTTTTTGTACTAGTTCTTTATAAGTTTTGGTAAGTTTGGTAAGTTCCTCGTAAGTTTTTGATAAGTCTTGATAAATTGTTTAAAAAGTTTTTACAAAATTCTTGATAAGGGGTAATTGAAAAATTTTAAAGCCCAAAAAAAAATTCCCATAATTTTTTTAGTTTTCCCATCAAAAAAAAAAATTAGTATTTCTTTCATTTTTTTTAGAGAGATAGGGGAAAAAACCGAGTAGGTAAAAAATGCTTAGTTTTTTTATAAAAATATGCAAATTTTTGGGCCGATGAGGTGAAGCCCAAACGGACCCAAAAATTGCCTGGGGTTTTTGGGTAAACGTAAGTGGTTAGCTTTTTACTCGGTTTTACCCCCATCCTTTCCCTGAAAAAGATGTGCACATCACACACTTACACTTACACACTAGTGCACGCACAAATTCAGAGACAAGGGGCCCAGTATGAATTTTAGGGGAGATTTTGGGATCAGTGAGATGCAAAATTCCAACAAATCACATTGTGCGCGGTGTGTGTGGGTGTTTGTGTGTGTGGTTTTGTGGGTTGGTTGTGTTGTGTGTGTGTGTTGTGTGTGTTGGTGTGTGGTGTAGCAAGGTGTGTAGTGTGTGTGTGTTGTGTGATGAAATGTGTGTTGTATGTGTGTGTGTGTGTGCGGTGGGGTTGTGTGTGTGGGGGGGGGGAGAGAGAGAGAGAGGGGAGAGAGGAGAGAGAGAGAGAAACATTTTTTGCGCATTCCCCCCCCCGCCCCCCAGGATTATGGAATAAGCACTCATGTGCTTTTTTACATCCAGTCCCCGTGTGTATGCGGTTTTGAAAATTTTTTGTCATTGTTCCCACCGGCACACAATGGCCTACTCTTTCGAAAAGCGGAACAGGATTTAACGTGTGCTCAAGATGTTCTGCATGCGTTCGCACACGGGGCCTGGGTTTTATAGTCTCATCTGAAGGACTAGAGAGAGAGAGAGAAGAAAGAGAGAGAGTGAGAGAGAGAGAGAGCCAGCATTGTGTATGCATGCAAGCAACAACAGGAAGGCATGAAGGAGTTATGATTTGAAGTGGCTTGACTCCTCTAATTGTGCACAGTTAAGGGTAAGACACTTGTAAGAAAGATGGTTCTTTCCTGAAGGCTTTTCATTGCCTAGCTCTACTGACTTTTTCTTCTAGTAGAATACTGAGGTACCTGCCACAGAACTTGTGCAGAGAAGTTCTTTGCGGGCAGAGGGGTTTATGCTGAATCATGATTTTCAATCACTGCATTGCCAGACAGCTAGCTTCATTTTAGTTTATTCCTTTGACCTTTTATTTATCATTTGATTATTTTTTTTTACTTGGTGAGTAAGTCGTAGCCTTAGCATTTTAATTAACTTACTTCTTGGACTTGCATTCGCTGCTGAGTCACAATGTCCAGATAATGAGAAGAGGGTTGAGAGCAGGTTTAGCGGTAGCACGAAAATGACCAGTGCATCATAGAATATGTTGAAAGCAGTAAGCCTTTGTGAAGTCATCGTCAGGGCCCATTCCAAAAGAAAACCAGCAAACAGCATCTGTGACAGCCACCTTCCCCATAAGGTGTGCAGAGGAACAATACAATCTCTGTGTGTGCTCCACCAGTATCCTGTACTTTGGTAATCGTCTGTAGACCAACACACTGACCAGCCACAATCATTACAGACCCAAAACGAAGTTGATGGTGACTGTGACAGAGAACCACTGGGAATTTTGGATTAGAAATGTAGTGATCTGATAAAGCAAGACGACACAGACCGGACTGACCACAGAGGCCCAGTGTGAGAGTCCAGGGAAGAATGGTATCAGTGACAACCAATTCCAAAAACCACATCAGTGTACACATCACTGTCGTGGAAGATTTGTCAAATGTTCTCACAGTATCATGGAAACAAAAGAAAAAAACATGATTTAACACTGAGAACCAGATGATTAGAACTGACACTTCGCTGGACAGAGAAGAAAGAAAACCAGCTATTTTGCAAACAACGCTGCTGGTCCATGTCTTTTCATGGTCAATATAGGATCCTTTCAACATGTCATCTGCCACCACAACAATGCTGACATGTATGCCCATACACATATTGGCAAACTGTAAGTGGGAACAGTATGTTGTACATGTTTTTTCAAACATCTTTCTGGCTGCAAGTGCAGCTATGAAACATACTACATTTCCAAAAGTAGCAACACAGTATCAGCAGAAAGAACATCTTAAGCACATCACTTGCTATCAGTTTTGTACATGGAGAAAATAACCCCTGAGGTGTTACACATTTATTGTGTTTGGTGTTTGAAAGTAAAAATCGGCAACAAAACCTATAGTTTGATGCAACAATCATTCTTAGATCTTTTGAACCTTGAATAAATCCACAGGAAAACTAATGATTGGATTCTCTTGCATGTATAGTTTCAGTCGCCATGGTAAACTTTTAAACCCCCTCATCCAAATAACTCCAATGCTAGAGGCAGAAACGTCATATAAATAAACAAGGTAAATACATGGACAGTTCTGTGCTCAGCTTTTTGATATGGGTTTCTGACATGTCAATTTTTGTTAAGCAAATGTATCTGCTTTTGTTTGTCACTCTGCATGTGACTGAGAGGGGTTGTTTCTCAGATACATATTCTGCAGATTCTGTAGTGTCAACAAAGTGGTCACGTTTATTGTGTGAATAGCATTGTTGGAAACATCGATAGTCTGCAAGTTGGGTAGTTTTACCTCCGGAACATTAGCAATAGAACAATGGACAAACTGAGATAGCTGAGATAAACATTTTTTGAAAAATCCTGCAGTGGGCATCCTGGAACCCGTGGCATCCAGGTAAACGCAGTAGAGGGAAGACTTCGCAAGAAAAGACGACCACACTGAAAAGTGTGACCTTCACATAGGCAGCCTTTAGGACAGGTGATCATGTCACACATCAGTTCATCATCCCGCTGTGGACACTGACCCCAGCCATCACACAGGTGATCTCCATGTAAACACACTCTGGAAGTCGACACTGGTACAAGCCAGAGCATGCCACACCCTCACAGTCCTGTTCATCTTCTCCATCAGGGGCAGTCAGAAATCCATTGCACCGAGTGTAGATGGGAAGACAGTTGACTGGTTCTGATGTGCAGGGTAATGGGTGTCAGGGCAAGGCTCACTGGCTGTCATTATATGGTATGTGAAGAAACCAGTGGGCCCTCTAGGCTGATAGGAGGCTGGGGTATTTTGCCTTTGCTTTTAGTGAACTGTGCACAGTAAAGGACATTGACTCCCTTCATTTTCAGGACAATCCTTTCATCAGAGTCATCCAGACAGTCTGATATTCATTGCAGCGTTTTACTGTGCGCACATACTGAAACCCTTAGAGCAATGAAAACCAGTGAACAGAGGTGCTCACAGAAAGCTCATCACTGTTGTCAAGACAGGGCCCGTCGGAAATCACACACCTTGTACTGCATGTTCCTCCTTCACCCCCCACACCTGAAATGAGATAGGTCGCTTCCCCAAAAAGGGGAAAATCTTGGCCTCTCCTGTGCAGTGCTGTTGTTTTGAGAAGGCTGACTGTAAAAATCAC
>CM054153.1:34055434-34073026 GCA_028751875.1 Rapana venosa | reverse complement strand
CCCCGGGGAGGTTAAGCGCATCGGCGGGGGTTTACCAACTGGAGGGGTGACCGTTTGCGCGCCTTGGCTTCACTACAGTTCCCCCAGTTCACCCAGCTGTAAATGGCTACCTGCTTCTTTAGGGTCTAAAGCAGCGAGGGAGGGGAGATGGACGCCGCCCTCAATATGCTGGTCCCTGGAGAAGCTGAGGTCTCTGATGCCTCACTCCCCTACGACCACATAGGTTATGGGACACCTTTACCTTTTACAAGTTACGCAAACCCTGACCATACTGTGTGGTGTGTGGATTTTTAGCAAAAGTAGTCATCCCCGTGTACCTACCTACACCCCCACACCAACATGGAGATGCACGCTGCCTTTATCAATTCCTTTGCTTACAACAAATTTTGGGGTCCCAAACTGGCAGCGGTTTTCTTCGTAAATTATGGGACATATGTCAGTGGGGACCACAGTTATTGTCGGTTATAAAAGCAAAATGTAAAAAAAAAACACACCCCCAAAACGATAAAAGGAAACTTTAAATACAAAAGTACAAAAATATGTCCGGTGTTTTATAACCTGTTTTTATCGTATTCCCTTAATAAAAGGCACACAAGTTCATTATCCTAAAATTGTTTTGTGAAGCATTTCATTTAATGAATAACGTAATTATGGTGTCAAAATGACTACATGATAAATGCATACTAATCCTTTTCAGTACTATATTATTTGATTAACTACGCGTAGGTTTCATAAAGTAATGTGAATGATGGACAATGCAGTTGGGCTTTCCTGTGCTGTAACCGGCCTGTGTCTGTTGATCTCTCTCTCTCTCTCTTCCCCTCTCTCCTCTCTCTTCTCTCTCTCTCTCTCTCTCTCTCTCTCTCTCTCACTGTGTGTGTGTGTGTGTGCGTGCGCACGCGCGGGTGTGTGTGTGTGAGTGTGAATTATAGAATTGCACGTGCATGCACACATAAAAACCACATGCACGCGTGCTCGTGCGCACCACGCAACGCCCCACGCCACCCCACACACACACACCGCACACACACACACCAGCAACACACACCCCACAACCACAAAACACACCCACACACACACCCCACACCACACCCACCCACAGGAAAGGAGAACATAATAGGTGTAAGAAGACTATTTCATGTTCCGTTCCCCTTAACCTGGCACCTGTCTTTGGCACTATGAAGATCACGCAGCCAGTACAGAATAAAAACCAAAAAAGGTACGATGTGTCTGTCTGGGTAATAAATATGCCAGTCTGTCTCCATAATAAACATGCCAGGTATATTTCAAAACAGTTTCACACACACATACACATATACACACCACACACACACCACACACATATATATGCACACACACACACACACGACATTCACTGTCCTTCCCACGACTTTGGTCCATCACACAAGATTTACGACCCAAAAAACAAGTCATCTGATGTTATAATTAAAATGACTCAGTAGTTTACACCATTCTGTCAACAACAACAAAAACTGATGATGTTGGAATTTTCTAACCCATCATGTAGGTATGAAGTCAGCAACAGTCAGCTGAAACAGTCAGACACTTCACACAGTCATGTGCCAGTCTCCTTGTCATTATGACTGCTTTGATAATGACGTCAGTGAGGGCAATAACAGGAGATACGGAATGCAGAAAAATACATTTATTATTCCGAAAATAGTGTAATGAATCCGAAAATAGTTATAGCTGTTGGGAAAAAGACACTTTTGACAATCAACACGACAGGCCCCTGGTAACAAAAGGAATTTTCATCGAAATGCGATCATTCAACATTTTGCTTCAAGTGGGTAGTGAACAGACAAACAGTTGTCCAGTTAAACAAGTTAATACCCTATGTGGGTGTTAAGGAGAGATTCAAAAGACTTCAGCTTCTCCAGGGGCCAGCATATCGAGGGTGGGTCCATCTCCTCTCCCTCGCTGCTTTTCCTTCCTTGTATCTAAAAAGCAGGTACTCAATTACAGCTGGGTGAACTGGGGGACTGTAATGAAGCCAAGGCGTATGAACGGTCACCCATCCAAGAGGTAGCCAAGCTCTTTTCTGCCTAACCTTGGCTTGGGGAGAGTGAGAGCTCTGACCACTGAGCTATTCTGCTCCGCCCCCTTCCATCCTCTTTTATGGTATAAAAAAAGGTAAAGGTGTCCCATAACCTATATGGTCGTTGGGAAGTGAAGCATTAGAGACCTCAGCTTCTCAAGGGGCCAGCATATTGAGGGCGGCGCCCATCTCCTCTCCCTTGCTGCTTTACCTTTCCTGACCCTAAAGATGCAGGTAGCCATTTACAGCTGGGTGAACTGGGGGACTTACTGAAGCCAAGGAGCGCAAACGGTCATCCATCCATGGCATAAGGGAATCAAACACAGAATTGTAATAACTACCACGACATAATGCACTGCTGCTTGTTCTGCTGTTTGTGTCGTTTTTGTTGTAGTCGATGATGATTAGTCTTGGTTTGTTTTGTGTTGTTTAGTTTGTTTGTGAGTAGCTATACAATTCTGTTGTTTTGATTTATGTTTTTGTCTGGTCTGTCTCCTTTTTGACGGCTTGATATAAAAAAAACATATGTTTGCTTATGCATCATATCATCGCAAAGAAAGTATAATTTATGACTTGACTTGAAATGTACTAAATACTAGGGAGATTTCCTTCCTTGGTTAGAGCTCCGAGGTCCCCCTGTGGTGAGATTTTTGCTTATGCGACCGTTTTTGCCATCATCAAGGCAGTCACATTCCGACTTCGGGAAGAACATCAGCCATAAATATTTGAAAAATGAGAAATCTCCAACAGTAGTTACCATGACGCATGTTCTGTTAACAGCAAATCGTTTTCATACAACAAACACTGTTTTGCAACCAGAACACTTTGTAGGCAAGTATTTATGCCATAAACCAGCATATAGGCCGGGCATCCATAAAAACAAACAGCATTCACCATCAGGCATTCATACAGCAGGCTACAGCCTACATTTCCGTGTTTCCTCTCAATGCCGTTTTGTCTGCAAGCGTCCATCTTCATGCATGATTACAACAGAGCTTCATGAGGGAAACCATGCAGACATCTCATAAAAGGAGAAGCATAAGAGGGGAACGGAATAGCCTTGTGGTCAGACTGATGCGCTTGTGATCTGCTGACTCGGGTTCGACTCTCGTCCAAGAGGATTTTTCCTCTGGAGTTAACATCAGTGCGACTCCACTCCCAACCACCACCCCTCCCCGCCCCCCTAAAAAAAAGTCCTTCGAATGAGACTATAACCGAGGTCCCGCGTGCGAACGCACGCAGAACATCTTGCGCAAATGTTAAAACCCGTTCCGCTTTTCGGAATAGTAGACCATTGTGTGCTGAAGAGAACGGATGGCAAAATTGACAAAACTGCATACACGCGAGGACTGGATGTAAAAAAAGCGCTAGAGTGCTTATTCCATTATCCTCGAAATAATAAAAGAAAAAAGACTAAATGTCCACTGTATTTCTTTCTCTTCAACATAACATACTGGTTTCATGACAAAAGAATAGATCTACAGATTTAGTACTGCTTTTCTCTCTTTTCCATTTTGTACTCAGCTTTTTGCTTGTGACTACTATCTGAAGATTGTATTGATATTTGAACTACCTAGGCGACCGACTCCTTTGGACACACCTAGGGCGCATACTAGCCCTTTGAACACTTAGGCCACAACTTGCATAGTCTTCCGAGATTGAAGGATGGCCTGCCTCCCACTATGACCACGGTCGTATTCTCAATCATGCTTGTAAATGACATGCAATCGGTAGTGCCTGTGTCTGATGTAGTTCAGAACATGCAGCACGCCCTGTCTACGTCGTCTTCCACACGCAGCAGTGAACTGTCCGTCACACGCTGCAGCTCTCTTTATGTCTGGCTAGACCTGTTTTAGGAGGAAGGACCAGTGCTTATCTGAATGATGCACATGAGCTCTTCGGGCTTAAAATATATCATCGGCTGGACAAATGGACAGAGGATTTTGTTTGGTTGGTTTCGTTTTCTTTTCTGTTCGGTTCTTATTATTCATTGGAAATAAAGCTTGTGAGAGTGGGTTGTTAGTGTGTGTGTGTGTTGTTGTGTTGTGCTGTGTGTGTGTGTGTGGTGTGTGGTGTGTGTGTGTGTTATTGGTGGGTTTTCGTTAGGGTTTTTTCTGTCTGTTGTTGGTTGGCTCATTTGTTTGGGTTGGTTGGGTGGGGTTGGCTTGTGTTTTGGGGGGGGGGGGGGGGGGGGGGAGGGGGTTTGGGGGGATGGTGAAGGTGAATTTTTTTCAGTTCTTTGCATTCCATTATTTAATCCTTTCTTTCGTTCCCAGGTTCTAAAGAAGCATTTTGTATTATAAAGATAACAATGCTGCTCTTCTCTCTCTCTCTCTCTCTCTTCTCTCTCTCTCTCCTCCTCTCTCTCTCTCTCCCCTCACTCCCTGCATAACTTTGATACTAGCTCTTCATCATTTTCGTGTGGATACTGTTAAGTTCTTTTCTTCATGAGTTGCTTTCCTGATTAGTTCTATGAGAGTCCGGTGTAAAGAAAGCTCTGCAGGTGGTGCTCGATTGGAGAGGGTGGTAGTAAAAAGGTTAAACAATTTAACCTACTGGGGGGGGCATTGACACCGGACAACTCGTCTAATTATTAAACCTAACCCTTTACACCCCCTTCCCTTCATTACGCTTCTATCACACCGCCGCTACAATACCTTCCCCTACATTACCCATTCACCACTTCCACCACCTATAACATACAGCACCCCATCAGCAGGCAAACCCTACCACTCTGCGAGAATTTTAGATATATTGAGCAAAGAGCGCAATAAAAAGGGGTGACATGTAAGAATTAACGTAGTTGCAAACGTGAACATTACATGCGATAGTTTCAGTGTTTTCTATTCTTTTGTCTTGTCTTGGCGTAGTCTTAGTGTTGAGTCGTGCTGTGGTCTCGGTCGTGGTGGTCGTGTTACTCTCTAGCTGCCCGGTGTTGGATTATTTTGGCATGTTGTTTCGGTTCTTTTTTTTTCTTCTCTTAATTGCTCACATAACTAACTAAGTTCTCTGTTTCAGAGTCCGAAAACTCTCTCTCCTCATGGTCTCTCTCATCTTCGGAGCAGAGACATCTTGTTCTGCATCGTGCCTATATGCTGTTGCCCCTCAGTCCGTCAGTGATAGACTCCTTCTGCTCTGATCGGTTCTTCTGTCTGTAGCATCGAATTCGTCTTGTCAACGAGTGTTCCGTAGATGTAGTGTCTGCTTCGTCTTTCTATCGCTCTCTGGGGTTGAGGGGGTGGAGGATTGGTTTAGAGAAATAGTGGGATGTCTGTGATACTTTTGTTTGTGTCCAAAAATATGTATATGGGGGCAAATGTGGGGTCTTCTGCTAATTTCCTCTTCAGCCTCTGGAAGTAGGAATATACGCAGTCACTAAGCACCGCGGGGTGAGTAAGGTCTCTTTTGTAGGATAGACGGGGTGAATGTCTAAGGCTTCTCGGTTTCTATTTAGTTCGGATCTGAAAAAGTGTCTTTATTTTTTATGAGATCGTATCGATCTACAATATATCTCCTCTTCAACGCGGTAACTCACTTTGGCGACTCTCTCTCATTTAGCTGTCTATTAAAGGCTGATAAAAAGTATCCTGGTGTTTTGGACCACTTTTGTCTTCCTTATCTCTCTGTCCTTATCTCGGGCATGTGAAGTGGTGTGTATTGTTCTAACCTTTTCATGACTATTATCTACGACAGTGAGCGGAGAGGTTGTGTGTGTTGTGAGTTGTCTGTGGATGAGTTAGTCTACTGCGCGCGAGGTAGATGGTGATATTTTTTTATACAGATGCGTTCGTTACAAGTGATGTGTGTCTGTGTGGGGTCTTTTATTTGACTTTTATTTCAGGAGGAACTCTCTTGCGTGAATATGTAACTTGTGAGGGGGGGTAGCTCGAATGGACCTGAGTGGGTAGTGATGGGTTGGGTTTTTGGGGGGATGAGGGTAGGATCTCCTATTATATTACATTTTACTTAGTGATCATACTATAGGTGAGACGTATTGAGGTACTGAGGCTCTGGGTAATGGGAGTGAGAGAAGGTTGTGGACAGTGAAGGATTCAGATGCTAGGGACAATAGGGTTTCTAGTCTCTACCGCTGAATAGTGCGCTTTTGGGGTGTCGTGGTGTCCTCAGTGCAACCGTGAATCATGTTATATTGACAGGGTAAAGCGTTATCCCATTTAGCAACGCGAGCGTTAGTGACTGTCGGTGTTCTGCAATCTGACTCACAATGCACAATCCACATCCTACTTCTTACCGTTCCTCAGCATCTGGTTGTGAGGTTGGGTATTTGATGCGTGCGGTGGTGGTGTGTTATTTTGAGCTTGCGTTGCGTAGCGTGCTGTGGTGTGATCATCTACATTGTTGTATGTGGTCGTGTGTTGTAGAGCGTGGTTGTGGTTGCGCTGAGCGTCTAGGGTGGTGGGGATAGTGGGAGGTTGGGGGGTGGTGGGTGGGTTGGGGGGTGGGAGTGAGGGGTTTGTGGGAGGTGGGGGTAGGGGTGTTGAGGGGTACAAGCGATCAGCGACACAGGAGAGTACAGATTTGTACGTGTTACTGCAGCGCAGCGGCAAGCATCAAACACTGTAAGTGTCTCAAGCCTATCACAAGCTATTAAGAATACAAGTGGTCATTTTGTCTACAGCGCGTAAGATCACAGTAGAGAGTGCCACAGATAAAAAATAGGTCATGTACAGTAGATGCCTTCTTCATCTTAATACGTCCAAAAGTAAGGGGAAAGATAATGCGCGAGATTAAATATGTGCCAGGTTCAAAATGTATAGACAACTGTGCAAACGCGTGACGGGTCAGCTCCATGACGAGTCAAAGCATTATGAACTGACGTTCATTATGAGCACGAGTTCACCTCTAACGAACAATGATGACCGATCGCGCTGCCAAGGCCAGACGGAACGGAGTGTGCACACGAGAGAGGTGGAAAGCAAACAGGACCGTGAGATACAGTGAGTCATTTAGGTTTCGTGAGTCTGTCATTTGGTTAGTCATTGGGCGCTGCAACGCACAAGCAAGACACCGCTCGGCGCGTAGCAACCGCTTCACTTGAAACTATGAGCGCGTGAAAATGTTGGGCACTTAGGTGGTCTCAGACATCAGGGTGCAGCCACAGAGAGACTCGAGAACTCGGTACCGTATGTTTATTGTACATCGGCCACAGGCCATATATCACACACTTGGGGGAAAAACGGACGGGGGGGGGGGTGGAGAGGGTGGGGGGGAGCTAGTGTCTATGCAGGACGGACAATGTTTGCGCAGAACAATGATGCATGTACAATCGTAACTCAAAGCACCTCAGACATTATGAAAGTAAAGGACAAAACGAACAATCGTGATATAACGACGTTTTTTCCTATATAGATACCGTCGTTCCGCGAAATTTAGCGATATTCATGAAGGTTGTCAAAGCTGAGATAGTAGTGGCGAGAGAGAACAGCGACGTCAGAGAGAGAGGACAGAGACTATGCGGAGAGATAGAGAGAGAGGACAGAAAAAGAGGAACACAGACTCAGATATGGGACAGACAGACAGACAGACAGAGAGAACTCAACAGACAGACAGACAGCACAGACAGACATAGATCGAGTCAAGAGTTAGAGTCACAGTATCAGACATAGAAACAGGAAGCAGCAGACAGATGATAGAGATTCGACATGAATGATGTAATTACATTACCTGCTGACCTTTATAGACCCACCTCCCCCCCCCTTAATCGGACTTTGTAAAATATGTCACAATTTAACGACCACTCATAACACACACACACTAGGGAAAAGTATCATTGCACAAACAAATCAGTCATGAAATTGCGCTTGACGAAGTGAAACCTGCCAGTCACACTCTGTGTTGAGATAGTTGTTGGTGCTGAGTTGTTGCGGTTTTACTCGCTTTTGCTTTGAGTCGTTTGTATCTAGCGATTCTCGCACTGCCATTTCTTCATTTCGAGCTCTGTGTTGCATTCTTCTTCTTATAGCAACGATATCAAGGCACTCGCCCGCAGAGGAGATGAGGAGATCATTGAAGATCTAGCCACATACTGTATTAACTTCATATCAAAACCTCTACACAATACAAGATCGTTTTTTAATGCCATGGCTATTATGAACGCTTAGACAAATTCCCTGTATGCTGCCTACTTGTAGCTGAAGCAGTATTGAAATGGTAAGCTGAGCTCTGATCTCTGAAAATTTGGACCGTATATCGAAAAATTTATTTGATGCTTTAATACAAGAGTTCAGCGCTATAATAAATTCCATAACATTATTATTATTATTTAAATACAGTAGAGGTGCAATTCATACAGCAAATGATCGTTTGCATTTTCATTTTGAGATGCGCAAGAGGGGCATAGTTTTCCTTTGGCGTGAATCGATCCTATAGGCGATCATGTGATTGTCAATGGACTAGATAGCGATACATCACAACCGTATATCACATATCTGAAGAGCACGATGCAACTCTAAGCGGAGTTCTGACATCCCGAGGTAGGATGGATCGATACATCATCCTCGCCTCCAGAACACTGTATCTCTATTGCATGATATCGTATTGCCATGATCGCTTGTCCTCTAACTGCTCCAGAACCATTCCTGTATAAACATGAGTCAATAAGACGCTGTTTGAAAATATGAGGTCAAAAGTTTTGAGACATTGACACAACAACCCTGATGCAGACCAATAACCACATAAAACACTGCTACACAAAGAAGTTCTCTACCCCCAACAGTCTTTTTTTTCCTTACATCATCTATAAACACAACTAACATTCCGCATCAGCTTGCTTTTGGTTCTCGACTCCTTGACAGCACTTGGTGAATGACGGATTTCACGTACAGCTTCTTGCGGCAGTGTGTTGCTGGCAGAAGGGGGTGTGTCAGTGTGTGACACAGCACAGCTTGTAGGAGGTGTGGGCACAAATAAACATGGTGAATGTTCTTGTGGCATCACACTTTCACTTGCCTCCTGTTCTTCTTGCCTCTGTGCTGTCTTTCTCCTCTCCTCTGTCCTTCTCCTGTCTCTGTCAGTCTGACTGGGAGGCTTCCTGCGGTAGCTGTGGGAGGTGACAGGGGTGTGCTGTTGCGCCATGTTGCTGTTGCTGGCTGGACTGGCTTTCAGTCGTAATACGACGACTGTGCTGTCGCCACTTCCACTTATCTTCCAAGAAGTGAGGTGCTGTTCTTGGAGCAGGGCATCCAAAGTGACTTCCAACGTTGTGGGAAGACCGACAACGGGCATGGTGTTGGATGAATTAAGTATTTTTGACAAGTTACTTCACAGCAAAATAATTTTCCCGCCTACCTTCAAGGGAGATCACCCGCAGTTCGGGAGGGAGAGAGAGAGGGAGGGAGAGAGAGAGGAGAGGGATGTAGAAGGAAGGAGGGGGAGAGAGGGAGGGAGGGAGAGAGAGAGAAAAAGTTTTCTCAAGTCAATTCAAATCAAAAACACTTTAATCATCCCATGAAGGGCAATTACAATACTGACAGGCAGATTGATACGTATAATTATCTCAAGAGACACAAGAAAAATGCATTTCAAATTGTTATGAACATTCCAAGATAGCTTTAAAAAAATCACAAAACCGTCACAAAAAGTTAGTCTATAAGAGAATCATTTGAACTAAAAGAACTCCATATTTACTCATATTTATTCAAATAAATTCGAAACGGAAAACTTCAAAACAAAACAAGAAGAGAACATGGCAGTAACAGATTTGTTTTTGGGACTCCGACACAGCACTACACTAAATTGGCTGCTGATTTAAAGGGGGGAAAAGAGTAGGACTACAGAAGTCCAGCACCAGGCACTTGGGGCTGTGTGGAGGACATGTCAGATCGGACTATCTAGCACCCATATCCACAAAGCCGTCAATAACCACGCTAAACTCGCTCTCTCTCCCCCTCTCTCTCTCGTGGCTGCGTCGGTGATCTCCCTTGGATAAAGTCAAGCAAAATTCTGCTCTGCACCAAATTGCAGTAAAATACCAATTTCTGCAGCACCATGCCCGTTGTCGGACTTCCAACAGCGCTGGAGAAGACCTTGAGTGCTCTGCTAGAGGGGAATCACCTGACCTCCTGGAAAGTCACAGGAGAAGGCGACAATATGAATGTCGTATTACGACTAAGAACTACCTCTGCAGTTGACAACATGGTGTGTCAACAAGCGCAGCAGTCTGCCTCCCAGTCCCAGTGCTATCGCAGAAAGCCGCCAAGTCAACTGAAGAGAGACCAGAAACGACTGGAGGAGAGGAGACAGGCAGCTAGGAAACCAGAGTTTCATGAAACTTCATGTGAAGTTTCAAATGACGGCAACTCTGGACATTTATTGTTTATGCCTACTCCCCTCGCAACCAGCACTGTCTCACACACTGACACGTCCCTGTCACCAGACAACACAGGGCCCCTGTCTTGTGTTATGTACGAGAATTTCTCCCTGCATCCCTTGATGTCACTGTGCCTACCGACACAGCAGCTGATCAGCAAAGCCAAATCAACCTTGTTGCCATGCCGACCGCTGATGCTGCCGCTGCGCTGGAAGAGGACAGTGAGGACTGCTTGGACAAGGTACGTGACGCTGGATGCGGTGTGGACTTGATACGAGACTATGTCGCTGAATTGACTGATTGATCGCTACAGAAAAACTCAGAAACACAAAAAGAAACCAGGATTTCGTCCATGTTTTTGTTTCGAATGACAATCCTGAAACTGTGGTCTGTGAAAGTGATGACATGGTTTTTCAGTTCAGTTGGACAGCAGCAGCAGGTGACCAACCGTCAGACTTCTTTTGGTTGGCAAAACGAAGCTTCAGGCACATGACTCAGGAAGAAGGACTGTCTACTCCAGACTACGACAGTGGACACCAGCCGATCCAGAAAAATTTAAAGACAAAATCAGTGCTGGAATTTGTGTTATGAATGTGATAATGGGGGCTGTGGGACATTTCTTTGGTTAGTTATGATAGCTCTTGTGTGTGCGTGTGTGTGTGTGTGTGAGCGCGGGCGTACGTGCATGCGTGCGTGCGTGTGTGTGAATAAGTGTGTGTAAATGTGTGTGTGAGTAAGTGTGTGTGTATGAGTAAATGTGTGTGTGTGTGTGTGTGGTTGCGGGTGTGTGTGTGTGTGTGTGTGTGTGTGAGAGAGAGAGAGAGAGAGAGAGAGAGAGAGAGAGAGAGAGAGAGAGAAGAGAAGAGAGAGAGAGAGATGTCAAAACCAAGTGAACATTTTGCAAGTACATCTGTGACATGCTTACCTGTGACGTAATGCCATGAGCCAGTGGGCTAAAAGGACAGAACACAGTGACTTGGAAACCTTGTCAGGGTCTTCATATTTTGTGCTGTGTTGTCCATGGATTGTATGTTTAGTGTATCTCCACCCTTCCCCAGCCTCATCCCTTTCTAATGGGCGAAATTTTACGTAATCTAATTATGTGTTGTTGTTGTTGTTGTTGTTGTATGCATGGTATGATTGATTGTGTTATTAATTATATGTGTATTTTGTGCCCAGTCCCCACTCCACTGTCCCCTTGTGAATGGGCATATTTGCCTAATGCAATAAACCTTTGTCATTGTCAATAAACATCCTGCCTCTTGAAATTTTTTGTGGCAAAAGGTCGATGTACATTCAACCATTTCAGAGTTCTCTCTCTCTCTCTCTCTCTCTCTCTCTCTCTCTCTCTCTCTCTCTCTCTCTCTCGTGCTATCTCTAGTACTGGACTCAGTAGTCGAAGAGGAGCTAAAACGTCTGCAAGATGCACTAGTCAAAACAGCATCGTTGACTCATTCAGAAAAGTGCAAGCACACAAACAGTCAAAGGCTTTAGACAAACAATCCCATATGTCTCAGTCTGAGCAGGAAGAAAATGGGATTCCATGCACTAGTACATAGGGACTCAGCCAGGCCACAATACCCAAGAAGCAGTGCATAAGAAAACATGTACATGATGTGGAACATGATACAGCTATAATGCAAGCAAAAAGTCCAGCAACTCAGTCAGATGTATGTGTAAATAATGTAAATAGTTATCAAGTTAAATTTCTAAACTACAATGTAAATGGCCTCTTACCAAAGCTAGAAAATGACCACTTTGTAAATTTCATTCTCTCTTACGATTTCGTGTGCTTGACAGAAACTTTCCTTGCTAATGATTTTGATTCTCCTATTTTCAAAGATTATATTATTTTCACGTCAAAAGCCAAAAAACTGTCCCGGAAAGGACGCTATTCAGGGGGTGTCATTGTTCTAATTAAGAAGTCTTTTGCCAGTTTTGTGGAACAGATTCACTTAGAAGTTGAAAATACTATACTTGTCAAGATAGATAAAGAACTCTTCTCTACAAGCAAGGAAATTATGCTTGTTTGTTTGTACATTCCACCAAATGAATCCCCTTTCTGGAAAAATCAGGAGGGTGTGTATGGTATAGAAATGTTAGAACAATGCCTAGTAGATTTATATGAAAAGAGGAATGACTTTTATATTTTATTAAATGGTGACTTAAATGCAAGAACGGCATCAAAAAATTACAGTTAGATGGGTGATGATACTGATTTGACAGATACAACTGTTTCAGATGACAACAAATTCCCGAGAAAGTCTCAAGATGGTGGGGTCAATCTTTTTGGTGAGCAGTTATTAGAACTATGTAATGTTTGACTGGATTCTTTTAAATGGGCTCAGTGAACAAAACTTTGATGACAGTTGTACATATATTGCAGCTTCTGGAACAAGTATAGTAGACTATTTTATTGCATCATGTGATTTGCTTTCATCTGTTAATGTTGTGTCCCTTACTGTTGAAAGCTTAACTGAATCAGACCATCTACCAGTTGTTTTGGAATTACAGATTAAGAAAAGTTTAACAGATAAAAATTGGAAGGTAGCTGAAGATAAAAGTTTGTTTTGTGAGAAAATTGTATGGAATGAAAAATATAAAAGTGATTATATGACAATATTGCAAAGCAAAGACATCAGGGACAAAATGAATCTAGCCACACATACTCTGGATAGAAATGTAGACCAAGCCTTGGATATTTTTGTAATATGTCTGAAAACTTCTAGTCAGTGCATGTTAAAGTCATTTCATACAAACAGGAAAAAAAAGTCTGAATGGTTTGATAATGAATGCAAAATGGCAAAAAAGGAAAGCAGGAAAAAGCTGAACTGTTTTAGAAAGTCTAGAGCAGACGAGGATAGACTACTATACATAGAAGCAAGAAAAAGATATAAACTCTTACTGAAAGAGAAAAGACAAAGTTTCAGAAAACAAAAAACAGAATCTCTGGCAAAGGAAATGGATAACTCTTCTCAGTTTTGGAGCCAACTAAGAAGTATGGGTTGTGGAGGAAAAAAGAGAATCAATAACAATATTAGTATACAAGAGTGGTTTAACCACTTTAACAAACGGTTTCAAAATAGCAATGAAGAGATAGAGCAGATGGCAATTGAAGCTGACTTATCTGAAGAAAATAATCATGTGCTAAACAAACCCATATCAGTAGAAGAAGTCACTCAAGCCATTAGAAAACTCAAGAAAGGTAAAGCAAGTGGAATTGATAATATATCTGCTGAAATGCTACAGGCTGGTGGGGAAGAAGTACATTTATTTTTGACAAAACTATTCAATGCTATTTTTGAGCAAGGTATTTTTCCGCAAGAATGGTCAAAAGCTATTATCATTCCGATATTCAAAAAAGGGAATCCTGAAATGGTTGATAATTATAGAGGAATATCCCTACTTAGTATTATTTCAAAGTGCTACTCAACTATTCTAAATAAAAGACTGTACACATGGCTAGAAGATAATGATTTACTTTCAGATTCTCAAGCAGGATTTCGCAAAAATTACTCGACTGTTGATCATATTTTTACATTGTATGCCACAGTTCAGAAATATTTGAGTAAAAAGGGCAAAAAGTTATATGTTGCATTTGTGGATTTTAGAAAAGCCTTCGACTCTGTTCGACACAACAAACTTTTAGAATGTATATACGATCAAGGGGTTAAAGGAAAATTCTTTGCCTGTTTACAAGCTATGTATCAGTCATTATTGTCGTGTATATGCATAAATCATGAACTCTCATAAATGTTTGAATGTCCTATTGGTGTACGGCAAGGATGTGTTATGAGCCCGACGTTATTTTCCATCTTTATTAATCAGATAGCACATAACATTGAAGAAAAGGGTAAACATGGTGCATTGTTATTGCTAGATTATATGGAGCTTTTCATATTGCTGTTTGCTGATGATGTTGCTTTATTTTCAACTACACCCATGGGGTTTCAAACTCAGCTTAATGTGTTGCATGAATGCTGCAAAAAAATGAAGCTAAGTGTTAATTCCGAAAAGACAAAAGTAATAGTATTCAGAAAAGGGGGGTACTTGGGTGTGCTTGAAAAATGGTTTTACAATTCTGAGAAGTTAGAAGTGGTTAATAATTACTGTTATTTGGGGTTTAACTTTACAACTATGATAAGTGTTAAAAGGGGTACTACACATTTAGCAGCAAAGGGGAAAAAAGCAGTTTTACAATTAAATAAGGTGTTTCAAAAGTATAAAGAGATGACCTCGAATGTATTCTTTAAAATATTTGACACTAAGATTCGGTCAATATTATTATATTCATCAGAAATTTGGGGTTTGCAGAGACTAGAGCACATAGAAAAAGTTCATTTAATGGCATGTAAACGATTTCTAGGAGTCCCTGCAAGAGCACCAAATAAGATGGTTTATGGAGAGCTCGGAAGATATTCCTTATTTATTTACTCTTGTGTTAACTGCTTGAGATACTGGTTAAAATTGTTACAGATGGATAGAAATAGATTACCCTATAAAGCTTACACGATGCTATTTGAATTGGATAGATCTGGAAAAGAGTGTTGGGCTACTAGAGTAAGAGAAATTTTGTGTGAGACTGGATTTAATATTGTATGGATGCAGCATGGCGTTGGAGATGTAAAAATGTTTTTGTGTGCATTTAAACAGAGGCTAATTGATCTGTTTGTACAGGAATGGGATGGGACCATTAGAGACCGCACGAGGTATGATTTATATCGAACATTTAAATAAGTTTTTGAAAAGAAAAATATATCTGTGATATGGAGACATACTGTTTTCGTGTTGCCATCACCCAGTTGAGATTGAATGTACTCCCGCTTAAGAATAACGTAAATCGATACAGTGAGGCAGCACAGGATAGAAACTGTCCATTTTGCAAAGACAAAACTGAAAACGAGCACCATTTTATTTTTGACTGTTGTCTCTATAAAGACTTGAGGGGTAAATTTCTAAAAGAATCAGTAAAAGTTCCTGTACATATGCTTTTGAAAGCAACAAATAGAAATCACAGACACAATTTGTCCAGATTTGTTTTCCATGCAGTAAATAGGAGACAAAGTGTAATTCTTTGAAATCGTCTAAAGAAGATGAAAGTAGTATTTTGTCTGTTTACATTAATGCATTTACTCATTAGATTTGATGGTTTGAAAGGTGTCCGTTACTTTGAGGGTCTTTTTGTTTGTTTGTTTAGTACTATGTGCAGATTAATACTTCCATGACTATGAAGATTGTAAATCCATGCTATATCATAATTAGTCTGTACATTTTGTCCTAACATGTCGATGTATTGTGGCCAAAGGCTAAAGTACATTAAAATCTTTGAGTTCTTTGAGTTCTTTGAGTTCTTCTCTCTCTCCTCTCTCTCTCTCTCTCTCTCTCTCTCTCTCTCTCTCTCTGCTGCATTCCCTTACTGGGCGAGGTGCATAGTGCCTAGTCTGGTATGCTTGTGACTATCCAGGCTTGTCCACCACTGGCACCAACACTTTCTCTACTGCAGAGCAGCTGATTGATGGCATTATCTTCACAGCATTCTCTCTCTCTCTCTCTCTCTCTCTCTCTCTCTCTCTCACTCTCTCTCTCTCTCTCTCTCTCTCTTTCTCATATTAGTTGTCTTTTCTAGTCTGCTCAACTCGCTGTACTACCTTAAAAAACCCAGTAACAGGCAAAACTAAGAATGCTTTGTGTGTAAGAGTGTGTGTGTTTGTGTGTGTTTACATGGTTTTGTTGTAAGAAACATTTTATTTACTGTGTTTTGGAAATTTCCCCCCAAATATATGAAAATGTAAAACCAGAAAGAAAATATGCGAATGCGAATAACCCATTATGATACCCTTTTTAAGACGTAAAATCGAAACACACACAACACAACACACCACACACACACACACAACACATATATATATATATATATATATATATATATATATATATATATATATATATATATATAATAATGAGATGAGAGAGATAGAGAGAAGAGAGAGATAGAGAGAGAGAGAGAGAGAGAGAGAGAGAGAGAGAGAGAGAGACAGACAGACAGACAGACAGACTGAGACAAGAGAGAGAGAGAGAAAGATGCACGCGCGCGCGCACGCACACACACATACATAGCGAGAGAGCGAGCGGAAGACAGACAGACAGACAGACAGACAGTTACTAACCCTGATTCATATCCTTGCTATCAAGTAGTATGTAGCAGGTTTCCATCATCACCAGTCTCGTTTTTTATCCTGTGTCTTCTGTCTGCAGAGAAATGTGGCAGCATTTTGCACAATTGGCCTGATCTCTCCACAAGAGACACCATCATAATCACAATCATCACTTCACCACAGGTGTCACACAACATCCTCAGTTCCCGTCCTGTAACACGCCATTTGAAGCCGCACCTTGTGTCAATTTCTACACCAGTCTCATCTTCCTCCGTCATGGCAGGTGTTCGTCCACTCTCTGTCAGTGTTGTCCATTCGTTTTCTTCATCCACGACAATGACGAAAGATTTCCTCTGTTTGGTTTTAAACATTGTTTATTCGATATACACACACCATAAGCAGACGACAATGCGGCAGGAGAAAGGAATTAAGCTGCAGCTTACTTTAAGCCCGTTTCTTCCTTCACTGACATCTATCTTACTCCTCACACCACACTGTCACCGACTGCGAACTGAGGTCAACCAGTGTATTGGACAGGACTGGAGGGCGGGCAAAGCGTGTTGCACGTGCGTGATAACCGTTCACTGCATGACCTGTCACAGAGGCTTTCAAGAAGGAAGGTGTCAGAGAAGTGATTGGTTGATTTTTTAAATTTTTGGGGGGGAAGGAGTAGGGGAGTTGGGTTGCTTTATAGTTGCTTTTTTGTTGTTGGGAAGGTGGGTGGGGGGGGGGGTTAATAGCTTTTTTACTGCTTTCGTATTGACAGCGTTTACAGGTATCTTGTTATTTTGGAAGTGGTGGGCAAGAATCCTTCAGCCTAGAATCAATGTAGGCTCTGCTGCATTTGCTTTGTTGGTAATAATTATACTACATTTGCTTGGGAGGGGGGGGGGGGGAAGAAAAGAAACAGAGTGAAGAAGGTGAAGATGTGTTTTCCCTTTGTTCTTGCTCTAGATTCTCAAACTCTTTGTTCTTCAGCGGCGCCCGTCTTGTCTCTTACCAACTGGGACAGACACTTGGGATGATGTGTCTCTGTGTCACAATGGTTC
>CM054153.1:34010434-34050434 GCA_028751875.1 Rapana venosa | reverse complement strand
GTGCTTGGTGTCGTACGTGTGTGTGTGTGTGTGTGTGTGTGGGTGTTGTGTGTGTGTGTTTGTGTTTGTGTGTTTGATGAGACGCTTTGACGCTTTGATGCTTTGACCATATTTATTGTCATTGCCCAAAGTGGCCTATTGACAAGGGGGGTTATACACGACTTTCTTTTGTAAATACAAATAAATACAAGAAAAATCACATGATGCATTTAACGTAATGAAACCAAAAAACCAAAAATGAGCTCTTATGAACAGTACGACTTTAAGCTCTGATGTAAACTCAGTTTCAAAATGAACACAAAGTAATATACAAGGATGAACAATAGGAACCAATAAGCAATAACTAAAATGAATGAAAAGAACATTCTAGAATTGCTATATTAGACCATCATTGACATTGTATGTGAAATTTTCAAAAAATATTCTTGCTGGAGACTACAGTGTAATTATAAAATGTTTCTTTGTGTTTTCACAAATTGCTGGGTTTACATAATATAAATGTTACTTTAGTTTAGTCACAATTGTTTAAGCTAATTGGACTTAGCTGTAATTGTCTTAATTTCAGTGCTTCAGCAATAAACTTTGCAACCGATTTGATCACAATATCATCATCGGACGATAAGATAGAAAAAATATCTTGCCTTTGGAAAGCTTCTAGATTGGGAACACCACAGTTTTCACGTATGGAAACATATGATTGACAATGAAACAGGAAATGCACTTCATCATCAAGAATATGACCACACATAGGGTATGGGAACTGTGTGGACGTCTCAGGTTGAAACCATCTTTTGTTTTGCATTGAAGCCGAGTGTTTTTAGTCGCAATCTTGCATAAATTAGTCGATGCCATTTGTCAGTGACTATTCGAAGATACTTTTTAGCTTGAAAAGCACACTTAAACGAAAAAAACCAGCAGTATTTATCTTTACTTTCCATGTCCGAGTGCCAATTTTGTTTAAATGAACAAATGAGTCTGTCTTTCAATTCAGAAATAAACCCATGCTCGCTACCTACTTCCTGAGACAACCACACGATTCCAAAACCATGTTCTGATAAAAACTTTTTAACTTGATATGCCCAATTCTTCTTACCCAGCTCCATTGTATAACCATCATGTCATAAGACTGCCTACATAAACGTGACCCTGGAAGTTTCAGTAGTTTTAGCCAGTACTTAATACACTTAACAGACGTTCTGATGTTTAAAGGATATCTTCCCGTTTCTCCATATAGTACAGTATTTGACGAATGGATTGGACATTTAAGAAACGTTTGATAGCATATGTATGTATTTTTTCTATGTGTGGATTAACAGTAAGTCCCCATATTTCAGATGCATATGTAAGTAAAGGTTCTATTTGAACATCAAACAATTTCCAAAATAAAGAACAATCTACTGAATTCAGCTTTCGTAACGTTTTTAAGATTTCGATTACACCTTTTTTCCCTTTCCTGCAACATTCACGCCATGCAACATTCAAACTTAGCTTCATTGAAAATGTCATCCCTAGGTACTTATAAGAATTCACGACTTTCACTTCAGCATTTCCATAAAACCATTTTTCACGCACTGATAAATGTCCACCCATTCTAAAAATCATGATGTTCGTTTTTTCCATATGGACTGATAAATCTAGGCGATCTGCCTCTTCCTTTAATATATCTAGTTGGTTTTGTAAACCTAGTATCGTGTCAGACAAGAGAATCATATCATCGGGAAATAGTAGTAAAAATACCTCCATTGCTCCTGAGATAAACTGAATACCATGTTTTCCTTTTTTTGTTAATTCAACGGCTAATTCGTTTACAAAAAAAGAAAATAATTGTGGACTTAATATACAGCCCTGCTTCACTCCTTTTGGACATTTGAAATATTCCGAATAATCATATCCTGCGCGTACACATGCTAATACTGATTTATATACACTCCTTAGTGCCATATATAATTTACCGTTTATTCCATTTTTACGCAGAACAGTCCATAAGATATTACGATTAACAGAATCGAACGCCTTACGAAAATCGACAAATGCAACAAATAGTTTTTTATTTGATTGCAAGTATTTTTGAACAATAGAGTATAGGGTGAATATATGATCAGTAGTACTATAATTTGCTCGAAAATCTGCTTGTTCTTCAAGCAGTTTTTCATTTTCTTCAGCCCATCTAGTTAACCTTTTATTCAAAATATAAGTATATATTTTGCTGACGATGCTAGTGAGGGCTACTCCAGTGTGTTTGAGAGAGAGAGAGAGAGAGAGAGAGAGAGAGAGAGAGAGAGAGAGCATGTCAGAATGTGTCAGAGTTTTCTAAGCAATTATCTCTTCCAAATAAGCAGAAGTGTCTGCCTGCATTCACAGCAAATACAGACAGGACTCAGTCGCCACTTGAAGAAACAGCAGCACACACAGAGGAAAGATGTGCTCCGCCCTGACCTTGTCTGTTATGCAACACCTTTCCCTTGAACAGGAACACTACATGAAAATAGACGTGCCAGCTGCAAGCTTTTTTGTGCTTAAGATTTTGGTGCGTCACCCTAATCCCTGAAAGCCCTGGTGGATTTGTGCAGTTAACACCCATACTCTTCTACTAGAGCACTACACATTTCCTGGCAGTAAGAGGAAGAAGGCAGGATTTACCCCTACACTGACTGGACAAATGGAGTGTTACACTACCTACAGCACAGCTGCGGCAAAATCAATAGTCTGCCTTACTCCACTGTGTTGAATCCCCCTGCACCTTCACCTGTCTCCCAGTCCCGTGGACCATGGGGCCACCAATGAAGATTTTTGCAACCAGCTTCCTCCACTTCCCGCAGTCCTCTGTTTTTGGTATCAAATCGCTCCACTCAAGGCCAGTTCACTTTCTGGTGTGGTCTTCCTATCATTTTCTCTGTCTGTGTTAATATAACATTTCCACAACTCGATCCCTGCAATTGGAGTGTTCTCCTCTAGCAAAACACAAACACAACGCTCTTTTTCCCTGTACACCCAAGCCTTCGCTTGTTTTCTTGCCCCAGAATGTGACCATGGTACGTCTTAGATGAACTGTTGGTTTCTCATTACGGTTTTGAAAGACAGGTACCTTCACCGCATCCCTTTTAAATGAGGAAAATGCGTAAACTGACACCAACCACTGTTCTTAGAGGGTATCAAGATTTCACGGGGCAATCCCTTCACATCAACCAAGTGGAAAGACGAACACTACCAGACATACGGCCTGGTCAACATGAATAACCTTTGTGTTGTGGTCAGTGTAGACAAGACAAGACAAGAAGCCGTACCCTTGATTTGAGCAGGCTCCCTACACTCGCCAAACAGCGGCAGGCAAAAGAAGGAGAGAGATGCTAGACACTATTAGGATGCCCTGGTGTAATGGGGCACAAACTGACTCCAGTCACATGAAATAGATAAGTTGAATAAAGGGAAATAACAATCTCACAAAGGTGCACATTCTTTCCACTCTACAGTCACACACAAGATTTCAATTATGTACTCTCATTTATTCTATTATTACATCAATCTGTCCCACAAATAATATTTTTCAATAACCAAAAGAAGCATTAATCACATATATATATATATATATTCACTATTTACAAATTCACCCAACCCAAAACAGCCTCCAGTTCACCTCATCCGGGTCAATACAATATTATATTTTTTTGTTCACTAGGGAACTTTAGTCCATCAACTTCCTGCCTCTCTAGCACAATGAAGTTTAATTAATACCATTCACAAAGTTCTTGTAGACAAGACAGTTTTGAGCTCTCTGGCTCAAATAAACACATATGTCTTTCCTTGTCCAATTCTGGCACTATGTACAGAAGAAAAAAGCAACAACGCAGACTTGGCTGTAATTTTGCTACACACAATTTTTAAAAAAAAAATCACTGACGACCTTTCTTTTCAATGCCGCCACACCTTTATCTCTCAGGTTGGGTGGGGTTGTCCTAGGGGACTGGACAGGACTGGGTCAGCTACTTGGATTCTCCCCAAGTGGGTCAGTACAGGGGAAAAATTTAAAGCCTAAACAGATAGCAGAAATGAACCCCCACTATTAGTACCCAGTATTAATAGAATTTTTTTTGTTATTCCTTACCTCTTTTTTCTTGAGTTTTGTTGTTCCCAGAACACTGAACCCTCCACACTCACAAACTTATACAGAAGTCCCATGCACTGCACTACTTTCCTAAATTAAAGTGACTAGATGTCGCAACCCAAGACGACTCAAACAGCTGCAACCTTCCCTGACCAGGACAGAAGATGAAATGTCAACTCTTATGACAGAAACACTTCACTACAGCTATCACTGACACCTACTCACTAAAGCAAAGAAAAAACATCCAACATATCCACAGTTGCAAAACAATACCAAAGGAACAGATACAGGTCTGTTACAGATCCCCCCTCTAGGGAAAAAAAAACCGACTGAGTTTTTTTCATGAACTAAGAAAACAGCATAATGTTAGATACACTGAAATACCACAAAATCTTCATACAATAATTCATCAACAGGAAATACTGAAATCAAGATGAGATTACTTGATTCGTCTCAGATCTTGACAACAAATCTGCAAAAGTGTTCTGTACACCAGAAACAGGCTCAACAGAAAAACTGAATGCCTGTAAAGATAGTGCCCAGCGCACAATACGAGAGTTGTGAAAACGTCCAAAACGCAAGTAGGTAAGGGGTCTATGATCCGTTTGGAGAACAAAACACTGACCCCACAGATACCTTTGAAGCTTTGAAAGTACCCAGACAATAGCAAGGCACTCCCTCTCAATAGTGCTATAGCAAGTTTTGTGATCAAGAAGCTTCCTACTGACAAAGCAAATAGGGTGCAAATGGTCATCTCTCTCCTGCATTAAGACACCTCTGATACCCGTGGAACTAGCATCAGTCCTAACAACGAATGGAAGGGATAAGTTTGACAAGAGAAGAACTGGAAATGATGACAAAACTGCTTGAACATGATGCAAAGCATCAGCACACTCCTGAGTCCAGACAAACTTCCTCGATTTCCCTACAAGAAGATCAGAGATTGGAGCAGTTAGAGCAGCAAAATTGGAAACATATTGCCGATAATAACTAATCAGCCCCAAAAGTGATCGAACTTGCCTCTTTGTAGTAGGAGTGGCAATAGAGAGAATTTTGTCAATCTTTGCCTGGACAGGCTTCCGGGTACCTGCATTAATCATATGTCCAAGAAATTCTAGCTCACGAAATCCTGCAAAAATCTTGGATGGATGAGCTGTCAAATCAGCACTTTTGAGCTTAGAAAGAACACAACGAACAGCCTTGAGATGTTCATCCCAAGAAGAAGTGGCGATCAAGATGTCATAAAAAAAAATTGATCGCAGAATCACCAATGACATCCCGCATCATCCTTGCAAAAGCGGCAGGAGCAGAAACAAGGCCAAATGGCATCCGGACCCACTGGAAGAGACCAATAGGAGTTTGGAAAGCAGTCTTGTAGCAATCCTCTGGCCTTACATAAAGCTGCCAGTAGCCCTTGCTAAGGTCTATCTTTGTGAAAAAGTGCTTATCTGACAAAGAAGTGAAAAGTTCTTCAGGATCAGGAATTGGCTCAGCATCCAAAATAGTTATCTTATTGAGGGCTCTGAAATCCTGACAAAATTGTACACTACTATCCGGTTTAGAAACCAAAACAATGGGAGATGAATACGGAGAATCCAAAGGCTCAATCACCCCCATCTCAAGCATTGCGTGAACCTCATCAATAATAGCTTGTCTGGAATTGAAAGGTAAAGGGTATTGTTTTTGACGAATTGGATAATCAGAAGTCAACTTTATTTCACAGACAATAGAATCATTATAAGAACCAGGTTCAGCACAAAGAATGTCCTGAAAGTCAGAAAAAACTGTCTTCAATTCAGAAACACGTTTCTTATCTAAGCCTACATCAAAATGAACATCAGAAAGAGACTCCCTTGTACTAACATCAACAGGACACAGCTCAGGAAGCTCAGAATCATCTGGAGCAGAAGAAACAACAGCAACATGTGCAACCAACACCTTGTCATTAGGGACAACAGTACCTTCGTCAGAGTTACCCTTCTCTGTCAAATTATTGACATCTGGATCAAAAAACTCTGGGTTCAAGATGTCAACAAAGGTAGTCTCACCCTCAGAGTGAGAAACCTTTTCCTGATGCCGGTGATAAGGCTTGAACATATTGGGATGATAGACCTTGGAAGACTTACCCAAGTCAACTCTGAAATCCATGCCAACTTTCTCAGTAACCTTAAAAGGTACAAGCCACTGAAGTTTGAGCTTTCCAGAAGTCGTAGGTGAAAAGACTAGAACCTCCTCACTAACATTGAAAGTTTGAAAAGTAGATCTCTTGTCATGATAATACTTTTGCCTGAGACGAGCAAGATCCACAGAATTATGTGCCAGTTTCAACATGTCCGAAAGCATAGATTTTAGATCCACAAGATGCTGAAACGCCAACTTGTCCTCAGAATGAAAAGAACTACCTGACCAGACATTGGCAAGCAAGTCTAAAGGCCCTCTTGGTTTCCTCCCATACAAAAGCTCAAATGGGAAAAACCCCTGTGCTTGCATTGGGACATTCTCGACAAGCAAACAAAAGTGCAGGAAGATAATGATGCCACAAACGAGGTTGATTTTGCATGAGCTTTTTCAACATAGGTTTCAAAGTGCCATGAAACCTTTCTACTACACCATTGCTCTGAGCGTGATAGACACTAGAGGTAACTCCCTTGATAGCCAACAACCGGTGGAATGACTTCATCATGTCAGACGTAAATTGTGTACCATGATCAGACAGAATCTCATGTGGAATACCAACCCTGGAAAAGACTGACAACAAAGCTTCACTGACCGACACAGAATCAATCTTCTTCAGAGGAACAACCTCAGGAAACCGTGTGGCAACATCAACAATGGTAAATAAATAACGATGGTTTTCCTCTGAAGGTGGAGAGATAGGACCTACAATGTCGACAGCAACACGACGGAATGGTTCTTCAATCCTGGGCATGAACTGGAGAGGAACACTGTGCACCCGTCCTGCAGGTTCTGCCTTCTGACAAACATCACAGGAATGACAGTACTCCCTAACATCCTTAGATAATCCAGGCCAGTAAAACCTCTGTCTCACCTTCCACAAAGTACGATTTCTGCCACAATGACCAGCGAGTAAACCATCATGAGCATACTGCAAAACAATGTCCCTCAGAGAAGTAGGCACAACAATCTGGTCAGAGAACTTCCCAGAGCAGTCGGTTGAACCCTGAAAGAAACGTCAATACAGAACATCATCAAACACAACATACAGCCAACTATCTCCGCCAAAATGACAAACATCCCCGGAAACAGCCAGCTGAAACAACTTCTGCAATGACAAATCTTCCTTCTGACATTTCCTCAACTCCTCTGGATACAGGGACAGACAACAATCAGCAACTGGCAATGGTTTCGGAGCAGACATTTCCTTCTTCTTCATACTCCTTGTGACCGCAACAGAAGCAGACTGAAAATTCCCTACAAGTCCAGGAACAAAATGATCAGACCCACCAGGAACAGTTTTCCTTTGGATACGCCCAATGATTATGTCTACAAGAGGATCATCCATGACACAGCATTCAAGTTGACCTGAAAAGTAAGGGGACTGAACTTCAACAGAAGCAACATCATAGACGTCCATGTGACCAAAACACTTCACCCACTGTTTCGTTCCTGTAAATTGATCCGGACAAACCAAATCCCTCTTTACACCTGCAGTGGTAGCACCATCATCTCTCATGACTGTGACTTTCACACCATTGACAAAACCCTCTGACAAATCCAAATCAGACAGATCCATTGACTCTTTAACAGCGGAACACAGAATAGCAGTCATACCTGTTTTAATGTGAGTCATTTGTTTTGGGGCTGGTGTATCAGCAGCACCTCCCTTTTGGTCCGGAGTACCTGACCTGAAACTGGGACAAGAGCTAGCAATATGTTCTCTACCCCCACAACGCCAACAATCTATACTATCTGGATTGTGCGTACTTCCCCTGCCCCGGAAAGAATTTGCACCTCTGGCACCACCAAGCCCCCTCCCAAAAGAAACCCCTCTTTTGACTTCTTGGTTAGGAAAAGGGTATCTAGGGATGGGCTGGTTTTGGGGAACCCACTACCCCCTCCCCTCTGATTCCCAGGGTGGGATGGGATGGACTTACTATGGACAAGAGCAGCGACGTTGAACACCAGGGGTGGATCAGTCCGACGAGCAAGAAGCTTGGTGGGATACGCTAGTCGGTAACTTTCAGCAGCATCAAGTATCTCGCGTGAGGTCGCAAGCTTGCGTTCTCTTAAAAACACAGCAAGGTCCTTTGAAACACATGCATACAATTGTTCACAAAGTACAAGATCATATAAAGCATCAAAAGTTTTTTTACACTCAGACAAATCCAACCATCTATCTAGTAGATGTGATAGGCGAGTTCTGAATGATTTGAATCCCTCACCTTGCTCAGGCCTGCAAGCTCTAAATTTCTCTCTAAATCCCTCAGCTGTACACTGAAACTTGGCTAAGAGGCAGTCCTTCAGTGTTTGGTAGTCTACAGGACTAGTAGCACAGAGTCCATGATAAAGACTCAAAGCCTGACCATCTAACACTGCACTCAAGAGTACAGGCCAGTGTTGTGGATCCCATTTAAGAGCAGTAGCATGAGCCTCAAACCTGTACAAGAAGGAGTCTATAGAGTCAGTAGCTTCCTTGAAAGTAGGTAATTTGGGATAGTTATATGGTCTAGGTTGAGACATAGAATCCTTACCCTGCTGAGAATCAGAACTAGACTGCAACTTCAGTTTTTCAATTTCTAGTCTCTGACGTTCAAATTCAGTCTGAGCCTTTACTTTTTCCAGCTGGAGTTCAAGTTCAGCTTGTTTTACATCTCTTTCCATCATTTCTTTGATTTTGAGCTTTTCTAACTCAGTTTGTCTCTCCCTTTCTCCCTCCTCTCTCTCCCTCTCTCCTCTCCTCTCTCTCCTTTTCTCTCTCCTCTCTCTCTCTCTCTCCTTTTCTCTCTCCTCACTCTCCTTTTCTCTTTCTCTCTCCTCTCTCTTCTTTTCTCTCTCTCCCTCTCCTGAAGAGCAGGGTGATTTCCCTTGGATATAGACCTGTACGATTTCAGCTGCGTTAATTTTTGGTTAAAAATCCAATTTTATCCAGCATCGTGCCCGTTGTCAGATTACCCACGACGCTGGAAGTTACCTTAGGTGCCCTGCTACAGAGAAGTCACCTGACCTCCTGGAAAATCTCTGGAGAAGGAGACAACACCACTGTTGTACTGAGACTGAGGACAGGTTCTGACACTGTCAACATGGTGGGACAACAAACACCTTCAGTCTCGCAGTGTTACCGTAAAAAAACTCCCAGTCAGCTGGACAGGGACAGACGAAGGATGGCGGAGAAAAGACGGGCAGAACAGAGAAGACAGGCAGAGGAGGAGGAGAGGAGACAGGCAGAAGAGAGGAGACGGGAAACAAGGCAAGAAAACTTGAAGAGCAGTGAAATTTTCGATTCCGAAAAATCACTGGGTCTCTTCATGTGTAGCCCACACCGACACGCCCATGTCTCCCAACCACACACTGCCCCGTGGCCTGCGTTCTGCACGTAAATTCTACCCCGTGTCTCCTGATGTCACCGGGTTGAAACGGAAACAGAAGTTGAAGATTAAAACAAAACTGACCTTATGTGTGTGCCTGCAGTGGATACAGTGGGAGAAAATGACTGTGATAGTGCACTACAGGAGGCTGAAGATTCTTGCTACAGTGTAGATGTCATCAAAGTCTATGTCAGTGAACTGACAGATAGATCTCTACAGAGAAAACTGCGGGATGTGTCAAGGAATCAGGACTTTGCCCTGTATTGGTTTGTAAAGATATGCCTTCTACAGTGATCTGTGAAAGTGATGACGTGATATTTCAACTTGACTGGACCCCTGAAAGTGACTTGCCAATGAATGTCTTCTGTTTGGCCCAAAGGAACACCAAACACATGACCTAGGAAGAACAAGAAATTTATTCCAGGCTAAAGCTGTGGACACCTGCTGACCGCAAGAAGATCAAAGACGGGATCAGTGCTGGACTAGACAACTTGCATGTGGTTATGAACGCTGTCAGATTCATTCTGGGATAAACTGGACTGGTTCCTTGTGTTTTGACCAAGTATCGGGTGTATCAGTCTGCATGTGAGTGAGTAGGAGAAAGAATAGAGAGAGAGAGGATGTGTGTGTGGTGTGTGTGTGTGTGTGTGTGTGTGTGCATGCGTGCGTGCGTGCGTGTATGTGCCCAGGACAGCTTGACACGATGCCGAATATTTCACTTGTTTCTGTGAAGGAAGTGCATGATCCATTGGGTCTGCAGGACTGAACTTAGTGACATGGCAACCTTGTCACGTGTTTGCTTGTTTATGATGATATCAATTTGAAGTTTTGTTTATTGTACCCCCATCCCCACGCCTTCTCATTGCAATGGGCGAAAGCTTTATGCAATAAAATCATCAAATCATCAAATCAAATCTCTCTCTCTCCTCTCCCTCCTTTTCTCTCTCTCTCTCTCCTTTTCTCTCTCATGATACCTATGTTCCCTTTCCTCACATTGATCCACATATTTGATCAAATCAGGTCCTGAAAGGCCTAATTTCTGCCCTTGGGCACAAACTTTCCAAAACTGTCACACATGACGAATAATTATAACAAACACTAATAATTACTAAGAGAAGTAAAAGAGAAAACTGAAAAAGAAAACAATACAGACTCAACAACCTTCCACACTTAAATATACACAGGAATTTTTTTTTAATATGTGAATTAAAAAACCCAAAACAAATAAATATGATAATACAGTATCAACTTGGAACAATTTGATTAAGCACAATTTCACTTTGTAAAATATCAGTAATAGGTATGAAAAATTTAACAAATATTTCCCCCCAACCCAGAACAATAATAATGAAGTATTAATTATTTTGTATTCATTCAAAATTTAAATTTTCAAAATCCAAAAATCAAACTCAGTTATGGTGATGGGATAGAAAAGAGATAAAAAAATAGTCTTCTGTTAACTAACAACTTCTAATATAAAACATTATGTGTAAAATTTAAAACTTAACCCAAGAAAAGAAAGTTCAAAAGAAACACTAAAGTAGTAACAAAACAACAGAAAGTAGAGCAGAAACAGCAACAATTAAAAGAAGAAAAGTAACAAAATCCCTTATTTCTGAGGAGAACATTAAATAACCTCAGAAAGCTGTAAAACTGGAGACGCAGTAACAAAACAAAATAAACAATCAACACCCCCAACAATAAAAAATATTATTACCACTTTCTTACTCTGACACAGCCCACATACAACCCATGGACTATGGAGAGGAAACCCCTGAAAGAAAAAACACTTGGAAATAACTATAGAGTGAAATAAAAATTGAGGGTCACCAATGTAACGGGCGCAAACTGACTCCAGTCACATGAAATAGATAATTAAAATAAAGGGAAATAACAATCTCACAAAGGTGCACGTTCTTTCCACTTTACAGTCAAAACTCAAGATTTTCAATTTAAAAATACTCTCATTTATTCTGTTATTACATCAATCTGTCCAACAAATAAATATTTTTCCCCAATAAACCAAAAATAATAATCAATATATTATTATATATATAATATAAGATAAATATTTCACTATTTACAAATTCCCCCAAACCCAAACAGCCTCCAGTTCACCTCACCCGGTTCAATACAATAATTTTTTTTGGTTCTCTAGGAACTTATCCATCAACTTCCTGCCTTTTTCTACACAATGAGTTTAATTAATACCACTCACAAATTTTGTAGAAAAGACATTTTGGCTCCTCTGGTTCAAATAAACACATCCTTCCTTGTCCAATTCTGGCACTATGTACAGAAGAAAAAAACAACAACACAGACTTGGCGAAATTTGCTACACACAATTCTGTTAAAATCACTACCCCTTTTCTTTGAAGGAAGTCCTTTACTGCTGACGTCTGCTCCAGTCCCGGCCCCAATCTCCCCACACCTTATCCCTCAGGTCGGTGGGTTGTCCTAGGGACTGACAGACTGGTCGCATTTGGATTCTCCCCAAGTGTCAGTACAGGGGCAAAATTAAAAAGCCTACACAGATAGCAAAAAAACCCCAACATTATACCCAGTATTAATAATAAATTTTTTTTCCTTACCTCTTTTCTTAAGTTTTTTGTTCCAAGATAAACTGAACCCTGCACACTCAAAACTAAAACAGAAGTCCATGCACTGCACTACTTCCTAAATTAAATGACTAAATGTCGCAACCCAAGACGACTCAAACAGCTGCAACCTTCCCTGACCAGGACAGAAGATGAAATGTCAACTCTTATGACAGAAACATTTCACTACAGCTATCATTGACACCTACTCACTAAAGTAAAGAAAAAACATCCAAAATAATCCACAGTTCCAAAACAATACCAAAAGAACAGACACAGGTCTGTTACACCTGGCAACTGCTGGCAGGAGAGCTGAAGGCCACACTCCTGCTTTACCTTTCAGATCATGTGGTATTTTCCATTTCATTTTCGTTTTTCTGTTTTCATACCACTTTAAGTGTCACTGCAGATTTTTTTTTTTCAGTAGAGTGCTAGTCGGGAAAATATGTGCTGATTTTTACTGAAATTGTTTTAAGTATGAAAAATATGCACTGTGCATTTGTTTTGGAGATAGGGACACAGAGCAATACCAGGTAGTCACGAGAAAATTGGAAATGACCATCAAATGAGGATTTCGTGTGTCCCTACAGCGTTGACCCCGCGCATGTATGTTGTGGTTAGAAAGTTTGCAGATGACAAAGGACTGAGTGGGTACAGTGTTTGCTATAAAAAAAGGTACTTAATTTGTGCATTACATGAGTTTTGGCCAGAGGCTAGTCTTTCACAAAAGTGTTGTTGTTGTAATAATAATAATAATAATAATATTAATAATAAAGATGATGATGATGATGATAATAATTATATTGATACTACTACAATAATAATAATAATAATAATAATAATAATAATAAAATAATAATAATAATTCTGTGAACGCCTTAGTACGTGTGGTATGAAATAACAAGCAGTATATGAAAACAGAAGGAAAAGTGTCAAACTCTAAAAGCAGGAGTGTAGCCGGAGTGCGAAATTGGGCCATCGTGTCAGTGAGGGTTGATTTGGTGTCATGTCAGCAGTGTCAGTGAGGGTTGATTTGGTGTCATGTCAGCAGTGTCAGCCAGGGCTGATTTGGTGTCATGTCAGCAGTGTCAGTGAGGGTTGATTTGGTGTCATGTCAGCAGTGTCAGCCAGGGATGATTTGGTGTCGTGTCAGCAGTGTCAGTGAGGGTTGATTTGGTGTCATGTCAGCAGTGTCAGTGAGGGTTGATTTGGTGTCATGTCAGCAGTGTCAGTGAGGGTTGATTTGGTGTCATGTCAGCAGTGTCAACCAGGGCTGATTTGGTGTCATGTCAGCAGTGTCAGTGAGGGTTGATTTGGTGTCATGTCAGCAGTGTCAGTGAGGGTTGATTTGGTGTCATGTCAGCAGTGTCAGCCAGGGCTGATGTGGTGTCATGTCAGCAGGTCAGAGGTTGATTTGGGTCATGCACAGTGTCCATGAGTTGATTTGTGTGTTTTGTTGGTGCGTGCGGGCGTGCAGCGGCGTGTGTGTGTGTGTGGTTTCTTCTCTCTCTCTCTCTCTCTCTCTCTCTCCTCTCTCTCTCTCTCTCTCTTCATCTCTCTCTCTCTCTCGCTCTCGCTCTCTCTCTCGGCGATAGGCTGGGCGTGTGCTGTGTTTGGGGTTTGGAATTTGTCTGCCAGCTGTCGCCTCTCTCCTGCCCTCTCTCGCCTGGACCGCTCTCTCGGATTCTCTCTCGTCTCTCTCTGTCTCTCTCTGCTCTCGTCTCCACGGTCTCTCTCATCTCTCTCTCATCCCTCTCTCGCTCCCAGCTGAGACATTGTGTCGTCCCTTCGTTCGCCGTCAGCAGGTGTCCCCCTCCGTGGTCATTTGTCCCTCTCATGGTGGAGTGCCGCTCCTTGGCCGACCCACTGGGCTCTTCACTCATCCAGTGGTTTCTCCACTCGTCCCGCGCGCGGCCAAACTCCAGCTCCAGCCTCTCCGACCTGCTGGGTGAACTGGGCCTTGAACTTCCCACCTGAAATCCATCTCCCGGATCTCAGCGTGGGTGTCGATCAAACGCGCGCTCCATTGTGTCCCACTGGCTGCCCTTCAGCGTGTTGTACTCGTCTCCACAGCCTTCAGCTTCAGAGCTCCTCCCCCCCTGCTCCCAGCGTCCTTCTGCTGCTGCTGCCGGGCCTCCAGCTCCAGGCGCGGCACTCCCGCTCCCTTGTCCATCAGTTGTCCCTCTGGCTGCCCAGCTTGTGCGTGTTTCTTTCACTGACCTCCAGCATCCTGACCGGCGGTTCCAGTCGGAGAGAACTTGAGAACTTCTTCTCTTCTCCTGCATTTAATCCGACAGGCGTCGGCCAGAGCCTTCTCCCGTGCCCGCCAGCCTGGAGAGGCCAGGGTCCTACCTCTGTCCACAGTTTCCTCGAGCTCCTTGCACTTTGCATTGTCTGTCGGCTGTCGGTCTGGTCCTGGCTCTGTCACTTTCTGTCAGGCTGTTTGTATAGATATATAAGATATATAATATATATATATATGATGATATTTATAAGATATAGAGATATATTAGATATATCTTCTCGCTCTACTGTCCGGTCGTCCTGTCTGTCTGGCTGGCTCTCTCTCTGGGCTGTCTGTCCCTCTCTGTCTCTGACTTGCTGTCGTCCTGTTTGTATAGATATATATAAATATTTATATCTATAGATATATATAAAGATATATATATATATAATTTATCTGTCAGTCTGTCTGTTTGTCTCGCCGGTCGCTCCTCTCGTCGTGCTTGTTTTCTGTAGCTTATTTCCGATGTGGGTGGCCATACTAGACAACAGATAGGGTTGTGGGTTGGTATAGTGTGGTGGGGTGTGTGTGGTGTGGGGTGTGGGCTGTCAGATGTTGTACGTGTCCGGTAACTGGGTCGGTGTGGGTGTATTCCTTTTCTCGCCTTGCGCGCTTTGGATGATTTTCTTTCTTTTTTACTGTTTTGCGGGGCCATTTTAATTGTCACCGGGTTCTAACGCCATCCCTTGTTTATCTAGTGGGATGTCACAGTCCCTCCCAAAAGCTACAGATATGCGGTCACAAATCCTCCATACGAGCTAGTCCTTCGGGTAACTTCTTCCATCCTTCGTTTTCCTGCGTCGGTACGTACTTCTTTCTTCTTCTTCCTTCGGTCTGCGGCCTTCTGACTTCGATCACATAGATTGCCCGAGACGTTCATCTCGTCTCTTCTTCTCGTCGTCTTCTTTGCATTCCTTCTCTTCTGCTTGCTTCGTCTTCTTTGACATTCTGCTTATTTTCAACGAGTTGTTATACACCAAGATTATGAAGTTGAAATATCCTCCTTGTCAATCTTCAATTTCTATGCATTTCTTGCTCTACAAGTATAATAATAAGTAAAATAATAATAATAATAATAATAATAATAAATAATTAATAATAAGAATAATAACAATAATAATACATAATAAGATAATGAATAATGATGAATTTATAAGAGCGCTGAACTTGTAAAGCAAGCTAAATCAAAGCGCTCTGCTGTGTATGATCATACCACTTAAGTACGGCAGGATTTTCTATCCGTGAAATTCGGCTGCTCTCCTGGGAAGCGGGAGACGCTCGCCACTTAGCGCTGCCCACTCGTTCACTTCCGTTTTTTTTTTTTTCTGCAGCTGGATTTGTTTGCCATCAAGAGGGCACTTTTTTCTAAAATTCCAGGACAACACTCTTTTCCGAGTGATGTGTGTGTACGTGTTGTGCTCTAAAAAATTACTGGTGAAGCAGATGATAGCAGTTATGCGAGCCGCACGATCTGCGTTGCTAGATACCTCAGAGTTACTCGTTACTATTGTCGAACAGGTACGCTGCTACGTGACAGACATCGAGATAGCCTCAGGTACATTCACTCTCTCTCCTCTCTTCACTCTCTTCTCTCTCTCTCTCCCTCTCTCTCTCTCTAACTCTCACTCTCTCTCCCTCTCCTCTCACTCTCTCTCTCCGGGGCTTGGTGTGCAATGGCAGAGGCCAGACGTGTTTGAATAGCTCTCCCATTAGTAGGAAATTATGAATTTCAATATGTATCCACATATTTGGCATGTTGTGCATGACTTTTCCTCAGTTTTTGTGAATCAGGAGGCCAACTGGTCGACTGTGTTGGTATTTAATATTGCATGTGCAAAGAAATTTTTTTTTTTCCCCAACAAACTTCATAATCTCTCTCCACAGCATTGTGTGTTTTGGTTGCACATGCATGAACTTTTTGTGGGATGGTGGGGAAACCTGTGCTTGTTGCTGTGATAGGCCGTGTGTGGTGCATGGGAAAATGCAGGTTTGCTGGGTTCATCTGCACATGGTTTTGCATATTTTTGCTAAACCTGATAAACACTGGCGACCAAACATAGCCCTGAAAAATCACACAGAAACACTGAGCCCATTTTGTGTAATATTTCCAGTTTTCACCTGTTTGAAATTGTATCTTGTCCTCATACTTCTTTATAAAGATGGAATCAACACTTGTAAAGAAAGAAAAAAGAGATAGAAAAGAAAAAAGAAGAAAAAAAACAACAACAACAAAAAACCAAAAAAAAACCCCACAACACCACAACAACAACCACAGGCACATGAAAATTCACAAAATATGCATGCTCCATCACCGAACAATATGTTCCATTTTATGGACTGCACGTTTATGCACATGCAGCAAGCTTACAGCAACATTTGAATGAATCAAAACTGACAGTGATGAAAATTGTGCTCTCTGGAAACAACCGATCATACTTCTGCTGAAAATCAGTGAATTAAAGACAGTGTAGTTGTGAACACAGAGACATAAAAAGAGCTGCAAGAAGGCAATACAACATATGGACAGACTAATCGCTGAAAGAAATTCAGCAGAGCAAGATGCAAAGCTTACGAACCTCAGTTCATGGGTATAGCTAATGTGACAGGAGGATGAGTATCTGACAAGACAAATTATCATTGACATTCTCATGCAATCTTCAATACCAAACTGGAACAATGCAAGAATCTCCAAGCATTTGCATTGGAGGAGACCCACACCACACAATGCCGCCCATTCCTGTCGTTTGGTGGCCGCGTTGCAGACAAATTATTCAGTTCTTCAGACAAGAGTTAGGACAACCTGTGGGAAAGTGGCATCAGAGTGCTGCTGACCTCAAATCATCAAAGAACATGTGAGTTCCACCGTGCAAGCAAGTTGCCTACCGTGTACAGTGAAGCTTGTATTGAAAACAACAACCCCCACTTGGCCGAAACTTCAAACAACTGCAGACCGTCCATATTCCTACCGCCTTGCATGCAGACAGATGGTCAGTTAAATGGTCAGCATCCCAGTTTCCTACAAGGGCAATATAAGGGAGTTCTGTGACACGCTACAGAGAGGCCACGAAGACATCACTCTGCAATGCACGCGGCATGTGAAGCTTTGGTGCACCAGACAGTATCTCTACAAGGATGGAGCCACCCGCGGCAATACAGGTCTCCAAGATTTGTTACTGTCAGAGGAACGGGCACCACGAATTCCACACCACCAATTCAAGACTGGAGACCAAGACAGAGATGACCCAGCCTCCAGACTACAATGAAAGGAAGTCCTGCGCCCCTTACACGTCTGTACAGTGATGTGATCAGATTTGGTCATCCAGAGGACAGACCTCCACCAATCTCAAAAGATTGGTTACGACCAAAACAGAGACAAACAACATTCAGAGAGACATAGCTACAAAATCAGGAGGGTTCATGGTAAAAAAATCAGGGAAATATCAGCTGACAGGAGCAAGCATACACCTCCTGATGAGGAGAAGAGCTTAACATTGCTGCCTCTCAATGAGGAAATCAAAATGATACACTAAATGACGGGTCCACAGGTAGAGATCAAATAAGGAAGACACAGCCCACAGTGATGTTATTAACGATGAAGAAGATGGACAACAACACGACAACCAACGAATACAAGTCCAGTGACAGGTAATGATGACAAAGTCGAAAACAATACGTATGTCCCAGGTAACATGAACGGTATCATTGCAAAAGCTTGTGATGGAATAACAGGGACTGTAAACCAAAGAACAAGACATTGACAAAAATGACCCACAAGCTACAAGTAAGAAGACCCAGAAGTAAACAAGGTTTCTGATACCTACAGAGGAACTATCCAAAAGACATGGAGGCAGGGAGCAAAGTAGTGACACTCTGACTGAAGGACATGACTTGGACATAACAGTACCGATGCATCAGCAGGTCTGATAAAGAGGGAGATCAGACAGAAGGTCTTCACCTTATTCCCATATTTACTCCCAAAGCGGACTGCATCTATTCGCGTGCTGCAGAGCAGAGTCAGAGCAAAACTGCTCCATATCAAAAAGCCAGACAGTATTGTTGGACTCGTTTTAAAAAAGCAGGCTCGGCCAAAGCAAGCAGGGGGTCGGCTCGACCCCAACCTCAGAGATCCAGACAAAAAGATTGGTGCCTCACACACCAACAGATAGGGAACCGGCCAGGCCACAGGACTGTAGTCAGTCCCCTGTATCAACATCTAGATGGGAACAAGTCTTAATTACATAGTGTAAGATGCAATGTTCAACATTTCTGAATTACAATGTTAATGGACTTTACAAAATTAAAAACAGTGAGTGTATAATTTCTAGTGTCTTATGACTTCCTATTGTCCAACTAAACTTCTGGTAGCTTTGATTTTGATCTGCTTTAATTGATGCTTATAATATCACTTCCAAAGCAAGAGCTGTACCCACCAAGAAGATACTCTGGTGAGTAATCGTAATGTTAGAAAATCTTTGGCTGGTGTCTGTACACGCCTCCAGGTAAACAAAACAATACAGTAGTTTTTACAAAGCAGACAGACAGCTCTTTTCTACTGACAAAAACATAATGAATTGTTCATACATCCCACCATAGAATTCTTTGTTTTGGTGTCAAAACTGGCGTATATAATAGAAGTAAGCTAATCAATCTAGCAGATATAATGAAACACATGGTGATTTTTCATTATGTTAAGTGAGATTTTAATGCAAGAACTGCAATGGAAAACGTATAGCTTTTTAGTGAAGAGAGCAGTGATTTCGAACAATGCATTTCTGACTGTAACAATATCCAAGGGAAATCTCAAGATGCCAACATCAACAACCTTTGGGAACAACTAAATGAAGTTTGTTTCTTTTAAGAGGCATGACTTATAATATTAAAGGGCCTTAGGCACCAGTTTGATGATAGTTGTACATTTAAGGACAGCTGTGAAAGTATGGTGGACTACTTTTATTGTAGGTGTGACTTTATTCATCTGTTCATAATTTTCACTTTAGAAGTAGAGAGTATTGGAGTCAGACTTACCAGTAAGTATGAAAGTAGAGTTAAAGACAATCAGGAAAAGGGGTTAAATTAGAAAAAACAAATGAGAATAAAGTATGTGAAAAGTTCATTTGGGAATGAAGCATATAAATGAGTTTAGAAAATCATGGAGAGCAAAGTAGCCCACAAATAGAATTGTTGAATAGCCATAGGATTTAGAAAAAGATGTAACAGTCCCTGATAGTTTTGTCATTGTCTTAAAGATAATAATAAAATACGAATAATGTATGAAGTTTTATGGCGCTGATCTTGTAAAGCAACAAAGCAAAGCGCTCAGATTGTAATTTCATACCCTTTAAGTCACTGCAGATTTCTCTCCGTGAAATTCGGGCGCTCCTCCCCCGAGAGCGGGAAACCGCGTCGCCACTTTAGCGCGGCGCACCTTTCACAATGTATGTTTAAACAAAAGTTTGTACAAAAAAGAAAAGATCACGGCATGGTTTGATATGGTGTAAAAGCATGAAAAAAGAACTAAAGAAACTTAACACTTTCGATTTACCAGAAAGGAAGAAGATAGAATGCATTATGTTGAAGCTCGAAAGAGGTATAAGCAGTTTCTAAAACCAAAAACTCACTTATAACTGCAACAAACGAAAATTAGCAAATGAGCGAACAGTCCCCTCAGTTTCTGAAGGAATTACGTAATTGGTCTTGAAATAAAATAGAATTACAAACAACATTAACCACAGAAACATGGGGTTAGTCCACTTTAAACCCACTTCAGTGTAATAACGATGATTGATTGATGAATTACATTGTGAATGATTTATCCGAGGAATAGACCATGTGTTAAATAAAAAATAACAGAAGAAAGCATTAGTCATGCTATTAAAAGACTGCAAAACAACAAGCAAGCGGCATTGATGAAATTTCTGCAGAAAGAAAAAAATGGTGGTCCAAATAAATGTATTTCTGTAAAGCTATTTTAATGTACTGGTGTTGAAAAGGCATATACCCTCAGATGTCTAAAGCCCATCAGTAATCCCTCTGTATAAGAAAGAATCCTGAGAATGTTGATAATTATAGAGGAGTTTCTCTCTAAGTATATACTAAATGTTACACAACCATATTGAAATGTTCGTTGTATAACTGTTAGAAATAAAAACCTATCTCAGAATGCAGGCCGGTTTTCGTCAAACTATTCTACATTGATCAGATTATTTACTTTGTATGCCACTATTCCGAAAACTATATGACAAAAAAAGAAGAAAGTGTATGTTCCTTGTAGATTTTAAAAAGTCCTTCGACACAGTTGAGAACATGACAGTTATTAAGTTTATCAAACTGCAAGGTGTAAAGGAAATTTTTTGCATCACTTGGGCTATGTAAAAAGTCATTATCACATGCATACAGCAAATGCTGAATTACTCATAGAGTCAAACCCCCAGGGTACGACAGGGATGTTTCTAAGCCCACATTTTTCTATTTCATTATTCAGTTAGCAACGTTATGAATGAAAAAGGTTCTCGTGCACAACTGTTTCCAGATATCTTAGTTGTTTACTGTGATTTCTGATGACGTTAGCATAATGTGCAACGAAACCTACGGTTTACAAAATCAGTAAAGTCTTAAAACTTGTTTGTGAAGAATATGAAATTAAGTGTAAAACATAGATAAAACGAAGATTATGGTATTTAGGAAAGGGGGCGACTTTGGAAAACGTGAAAAATGTTCTTTGATAAAGAGATAGAATATGAACAGTTATTGCTCTTTAGAGTAAATTTTACATCTATGATTACCAAAGAGAGGTACATCAACATTTGTTACTAAAGGAAAAAAGCAGTACGCACTTAAACAAAGTTTCAGAAGTGTAAAGAAAGGACCAGTAAATACATTTAAAAAAATATTTGATACCAAAAGCCAACCAAGTACTGTGATATTCAGCTGAAATTTGGGGGATGAATAGACTAAGCATCTAAAAAGTACATTAATCGCTGTAAACGATTTTTAGGTGTGTCCTGTCAATACACCAATATAATGTTTGGAAGCTGGGCAGTACCCCTTATTTGGAAATACGAGGTTGCTGCGTAAATTTTGGTTTAAATATTACATAAGATCAGCATGCAATCGAATGTTTCGACGAAGATTGAGAGCGCATCCAAATCAAACTCCAAAGAAAGACTTTCCTCGTGATCCAGGCGACTGGAATGGCCAAGATCGGACCTACGCGTATGACCAATGCAGGGACAGTAGCCGTTTTGGCGTGGACGAAACTAATGTTAGAGGTCTCAGACGTTTTGAATTCGCAAGCAGCCAAAGCTTCGGTCGCCAACACCTTAGACCCCCACAAGACATCAAGAAAACGACGTGGCACTCACCCAAATGAAAACCCATAACCAATTGACTACATCTTGGCCCACAAACGATTTAATCGAGCATCAACATAGCCCAACAAAAGTTTCCCGGCGCAGATATTGCAGTGACCACGACATGTACTCATGACCCTACAATCACTGAAGACCAAAAACCAGAAGAAATCCCCGTTGCGGTTTTACATGGAAAAGCTGAAGGACCCCGAATCGCTGAAAGCTGTTAAAGTGAGAATAGGGGGCAGAATGGCAGCATTGAATTTCCTCCAAGATGACAGCAACAAACGCACTGAGACCGTCACAAGACCTATCATGACAGCGCTGAATCCTGGGGAGGAGAGAAAAAGAACCAACCGGGTTCCAACGATATCCTGGACCGTGCGACCAATGTAGGGAGCTAAACCATGAAGAACAAAAACCCAAAACGCCGAAAGTATAGAACATCAACAGTCTATACTAGAAAAATGACTGAGGCCATGGAACTAGGATGTCAGATCAATGCCTCCATGTTGGAGAAGGCAAGCAAGGAGACAAGCAAAGAGGCTACCCTGACCATCAAGGTGACTAAACCTAGTCCCACACCAAAGACCTCCGTGTATGAGACAACGAAGGTCATCCTTACAAGAGCCCACTATCATGAAAATGGACAGAATATGCAGATACCTACTACCTACAAGCTGAAGGCCGACCGAACAATCTTCACGAGCAAGATCCAACCATCAATCCTAAAGCACACAGGCGCGGAAAGAGTAGAAGATGCAGGAAGACCCTGAAAGGAGGCAATCACCAGGATTACAACATCCCGGCTGAGCTCATCAAAACAGGCCCAGATAATGATCAAGGCATTAACATACATTCCTGCCAACGCAGCTGGACCAGCATAGAGTGCCTGAACATGGTCCAATCCATCATAGCCACTTCCAAAAAAACCTGAAAGTCCACAATTACAGAACAATCATCTGATAACCATCCAAGCAAAGATATCTACCATTGCCTTACAACTGAAACCACAACAAAGAAATCCTATCATAAAACCAGCAATTCAACCAGTCGAACACTGCAACAGATTCTGCAACATCTAGAATGCTCTAGAGAAGCATCTCCAACTCAGCTACAGCGGCTACAACTACTTCATTACGCAAAAGCCTTCGATCGTGGTGCAAGAAGCAAGTCAGAAACTATAGCTTGAACGAGGATCCTATCAATCATCCGAGCCTGTATACACTCCACAGTGCAGTCCTCATGTGAAAATCGGGGAGGTCTTCCGGGCTTCAGTTGGATCGACACTGCCCCAGCCCCATCGGGTGCAACTTGCCTGGGAGAACCCTTCATGAGCACTCCTCGCAAGACACACTCACTAGAGGAGGAACCATCTGCTATCACTTCGGATTCGCTACATCTGGATTCTCATGGGCCCCGCAGTGAAGAAGAAACGCCAGGATCTACACCACCAGACGGAAACATCACCATTGCCCACGTATGAGATCAGCACTGAAAGAAGGCAAGATCCTATGAACAGTACCACACCGACTCACTCCCACCCACATCAGATGAAGGGGGCGAGACACTAAAGGTAAACTTTCAAGTATCCTTAGCAGTCATCACCAAAGAAGCACACACTCAAGAGGGATTATCAACGTGCTTTGCACCTCCGTCCATGAACTAAGCTGGCATAGTTGACAACCACACATCAATCCCACACTAAGGGTCAACTCTACAAGGCTCTCGTCACAGCCAGGCCTTGTACCGTAAGCATTGACACGTACTGCCTAGTAGACGTCGCTTTCAAGCCTTTAGATGAAGTGCCTCATCGGAGCCTAAACATCACCTACAGAACCGCAATACCAATACCACGCTCAGCATGCGAGCACTGCGCAAACTAATCCATTGCTAGAGACATCAAAACGAAAACGGTGTGTTGGCCACACTACAAGGCATAACAGCCGGTCAAAGACAGGCTGCAGTTGGTGAAGGAGCAAGGAGGCAAGGACGACCCACGCAAAAGCTGGATATCCAACATCAGAGGGGACCGGCCTCACTGTACCAACCTCCTCGGTAACTGCCAGACAACCCATTTGCGGTCCACTTGCAGCGTCCGTGCGGGACCCCAACGTGTGTCCCAACCTAGGATGAGTTGAGTGATGATGATAGGATCGGAAAAGATTGCCACTAAAGCTTAATTGTAATGTTGTTATAATTCATTAAAACGGCAAAACAATGCGTGTCCACTAAATTCAGTAAATTATTCTGCATAACTGTTTATTATCGGTTTAAACCAAGGATCTAAAGCGTTCGTATCTCCTTTATACAAAGAGCTTGTAAGATTGGTTACCCAGGAATTGACTGCACATCTAATCGCAAGTAGATAGGAATTTTACTGAAACTTTAAGAGTGTGTTTTGAAAAAGATTATATTAGTGAAATGGATACTATTTAGGAAATGATACATATTCGTTCGCGTCTTACTCAAGGACAGTGAATAGCCTACCACTAAACAATATTTTAGTACATCGTTGTTTGTGTGGTGTGTTGTTGTGTTGTGTTCTGTTGTGTGTCTAATAGGAGTTCAAAGAAATAGCAGTGCCCGGTTGTTAAGACAAATAGAGAATAAAACTACTTTGGATTAATTCCCTGTTTATGATTGAGTTGAGACACAATTTCTGAAAGAGGAGATAGAAACTCCTTGGCATGTCTACCAAAGCTATAATTCTACTGATAGACATAATTTATCACGATTTATTTTTCATGCAACCAACAGAAGAAGTAAGATAAACTTTATAGAAATGGATCTTATATTGATGAAAACTACATTCAAAACATTGTCGATTATGACGAACGTGAATTGATTTGTGATGAATATTCAAGAAATGGGTGATGTAATTTCTTTATTATTGCTGATATATCATTTCATATTTATATACATTGATTGTAATTGTTTATAACACTCATGTCATATGCCCACTCCAACACCCGTCATTCCTTTGTATTGTGGCCTAAGGCCGATGTACAGTAAAATCTGAAGTCTGAAGTCTAAGTCTCCTCTCTCTCTCTCTCCTCCCTCTCCTCTCATCTCCTCTCTACTTCTCCTCCTCCTCTCGTCTCTCTCTCTTCTCCTTAACTCAAAAATAGCTGTATTTACGTTTGCTTGAAATTATAAGTTTGCTTATCAATGATAGTCCCTTCTCAGGGCATGGGCCGGGTGAAAAACAAGTATGTTAATACATGCCTCTAACCATTTGCAATAAATATTTCCAGCCAATCAATCAATCAATCAATCTCTCCCAAGTCCAAGAAGCAAAACTGAAATTATATCTGAAAAAACCCATAATAGAACTATTTGCTACAAAGATTATGAGCACTTTTAATAGATATTGCTAACCCCTAAAAAGGACAAGACAAAAAAAAACAATTAAACAAACACCCACCCATCCCCGAAAAAACCCCGAACAAACACACACACACACACACACACACACACACAACACCACACACACACACACCACACCATCACACAAACACACACAATACCACCAACACCACCACAAAAACAAATTATTAACAAGAAACAAAGACAAAACCCTGAGACATGCAAACCAAACCAAACAAAGACACGCACACCGAAACAAAATCGCTATTTCTTACATCTGTTATATTTGTTGGAGCGATCAGGTATGGCGCCGGTTCTCTCCCTCCCTCTCTCTCCCTATCTTTGGTTTTACACAGCACACCAGCCAGATAAGCCGCTGTCTAAATTCAATGGAATTTATCGGCACGTCCTTGAGCATCCCCGAAGAGAAGTATGGTGGAGTTGTCTGTCAGCAGCTGTTGTCTTCTGTAGTTGTTTTTCTTTTTCTTCTCTTCGTGAAATCCGCTCTGGAGTGGATAATTATGGGATCGGCAGATGGGCATTTTGTTTGTGTGTTGTTGTGTTTTGGGGGATTTTAATCCCAAAGAGAAAGGGGGATGCTGAATGCTGATCCGCTTAACCGTGGGATTATCTCAATATCTCATGATTTTACACAGCTTAGCCACAGGGAAAACAGATTAGACAGTGAGAAAGGGGGCGGGGGGTGGGGGGGGGGGGTGGCAGTCAATGTTCTTTTTCCTGTTTATTTGAAACTTTTTTCTCTCTGTTTCTGATGACCTAGCAGGGGTGCATAAAAGTAATACTCAGCGGAAATGACGTTTTTTTTCCCCTTACGCATCATTTTCTAGATTGTTGGCGTCTGAAGAACGATGTAGATGTCCTAGAAATCGGCTGCCGAATTTGGTGTGGGGTGAGGGGTGGGGGTGCGCTTTTTTGTTTTGTGTTTGTTTTTTGCAGTGTTAGGTGTGTGTCTGTCTGCCTGTTGATCAGTTTATCTACCTCTGTTCTTTTACCTGTCTACCGGTCTCCTACCTATCTATCAACCTATCACTGTCATCCGTTTTCTTGTTCGACCACGAAAGCAATAGCAGGGCTGTCGACTTGTTCAGTTTAGGCTTGTCAGTAACTCACAAGGATCTTAACTTTGAGTAAAAAAAACCAACAACAACAAAACCCCAACACCTTTTAATCCCATCAAATATCCAACAACGTCAACTCAAAAAAATTTTTTTTTAAAGGTTAAAGGTGTCCCATAACCTATAAGGTTGCAGGGGGAGCGAGGCAACAGAGACCTCGCTTCTCTAGGAGCCAGCATATTGAGGGCGGCGCCCATCTCCTCTCCCTCGCTGCTTTACCTTCCCTGATCCTAAAGAGGGCAGGTACCCATTTACAGCTGGGTGAACTGGGAGAACTGTGCTGAAGCCAAGGCGCACAAACGGTCACCCATCCAAGTGGTAACCACGCTGATGCTGCTTTAACCTTGGTTGGGGGGAAGCGAGTGCTCTGACCATTGAGCTACCCCGTCCCCAGAAAGAAATAGTGTCTAAATGATGCAGTCCCTGAAGGCTGATAGAACCAGGCTGTGCTGAGGACGCCAGCCACAGCACTCCATCCGCTCATGCCTGGGTTCAAACAGACCCGAACAGATGAACACACTTCAAAACGTTTCAAATACACAGTATATCGCTGGTCTAGAGGTAACGCGCCTGTACAGAAAACGAAAAGTCCCGGTCGGAAGTGTGCGGTGGTTCGAATCCCGTTAGGACCCGAAACTTTTCCCCCATCCATTAGACCATGGTGGTGGCCCTGGCGCTAGTCTTTCGGATGGGGACGATAAACAGAGGTTAAATTTGATTATTCGCACATAAATAGAGTTGTCCCTGGCAAAATTCTGTAGAAAAAAACCTACTCTAATAGGGAAACAAATACAGTTGCAGACAGAAAAAATAAAGAAAAAATGGGTGGCACTGCTCTTGTGGCGACACGCTCGCCCCGTGGAGAGCAGCCCGAATTTCACGCAGAGAAATCTGCGTGACTTACAGTGGTATAAAATAAATAAATAAATAAATAAAGTGGAAAATATGCCGCATGGGCATAAAAAGCTGCAGAATGGTCATCCTGTTCTCATCCGAGTGTTTTCCATATCACTATCTGGTCGTCAGAGCAAAGCAATGCAGGCAAAATGGGTAATACCGTCTGAAGAGAAGATTGTTGTCAGTGCCAGAAAATAAAACAGGGGAATGGACTGGGAAGGCAGAAAATAAGAGAGAGAGAGGAAAATTTCTAGAATTAGAATTTCCAGAAGGTGGGAATACTATATGTACTTAAGAAGCGCCAAGCATCCCCATTCATCAGCCTACAGACAGACAGACAGACAGAAGAGAAGCAAACTCTCCACTCCCCTACGCTACACCACACGATGCTGCACTACACCACACAACGCTGCACTACACCACACAATGCTGCACTACACCACACAATACTGCACTACACTCCACTCCGCTACACTACACTGCACTCCAATCCACTACGCTACACTCCACTCCACTCCACTCCACTTCACCACACAATACTGCACTACACCACACAATGCTGCACTACACCACACAATGTTGCATTTACACCACACAATGCTGCACTATACTCCACTACGCTCCGCTCCACTCCACTCCACTCCACTACACGACACCACACAATGTTGCACTACACTACACAATGCTGCACTACACCACACAATGCCGCACTATACTCCACTACGCTCCCCTCCACTCCACTCCACTCCACTACACTACACCACACAATGCTGCACTACACTGAAACTACACTCCACTCCAATCCACTACTCTACACTAAAACCAACCAATGCTGCACTCCACAAACGCTCACTCCACTCCTCCCACTACACCACACAATGCTGCACTACACCACACATGCGGGCACCCCTCCACTACGTTTCACTCCACTCCACTCCACCACTCCACTCCATACACCACCATTGCTGCACTCCACTCCACTACCTCCACTCCACTCAACTACACTACAGTACACCACACAATGTTGCACTCCACTCCACTACGCTACACTCAACTACGTTACACTCCAACCCACTCCACTACACCCCACAATGTTGCACTCACTCCCCTATGCTACACTCCACTCCACTACATCACACAATGCTGCATTACACTCCACTACCCTACACTCCACTCCACTCTACTACACCACACAATGTTGCACTACACTCGACTACGCTACACTACACTACACCACACAATGCTGCACTACACCACACAATGCTGCACTCCACCCCACTCCACTCTACACCACTCCACTCCACCCCACCACACAATGTTGCACTACACCACACAATGCTGCACTCCACTCCACTCCACTCTACTCCACTCCACTCCACCCCACCACACAATGCTGCACTACACCACACAATGCTGCACTCCACTCAACTACGCTACGCTACACTACACTACACCACACTACACTACACCACACAATGCTGCACTCCACTCCACTACACCACACAATGCTGCATTCCACTCCACTACGCTCCACTCCACTCCACTCCACTCCACCAGACAATGCTGCACTTCACTTCACTCCACTCCACTCCACTCCGCTACACTACACTACACTACACTATCCCACACAATGCTGCACTCCACTCCACTACGCTACACTACACTACACTACACTACACTACACAATGCTGCACTCCACTCCACTACACTACACTACACTACACTACACTACACTACACTACACTACACTACACTACACTACACCACACAATACTGCACTCCACTCCACTCCGCTACACTACACTACACTACACCACGCAATGCTGCACTACACCACACAATGCTGAACTCCACTCCTCTTCACCACACAATGCTGCCCCTCCAACTCCACTCCGCTACACTCCACTCCACCCCACTCCACTCCACTACACCACACATTGCACAACCCATTTCCACTCCACTACACCCCCACAATGCTGTACTACACTCCACTACGCTACACTCCACTCCACTCCACTCCACTACACCACACAATGCTGCACTCCACTCCACTGCGCTACACACCACTCCACTCCACTCCCTCCCTCCACTACACCACACAATGCTGCACTACACTCCACTACGCTACACTCCACTCCACTACACTACACTACACCACACAATGCTGCACTATACTCCACTACGCTACACTCCACTCCACTCCACTCCACTACAAACTACACCACACAATGCTGCACTCTACTCCCTACCTACACCCATTCCACTACACCACACAAGGCTGCACTATACTCCACTACGCTACACTCCACTCCACTACACCACACAATGCTGCACTATACTCCATTACGCTACACTCCTCTCCACTCCACTACACTACACCACACAATGCTGTGCTACACTCCACTACGCTACATTCCACTACGATACACTCCACTACGCTACACTCCACTACGCTACACTCCACTGCACTGCACTGCACTCCACTCCGCTACACTACACTCCACTTGGCTACACTCCACTCCACTCCATTACGCTACATTTCACCCCACTACACTCCACCACACAATGCTGCACTACTCTGTTATGAGCGCACTACAAGGAAAGCACCATCTCTCTCCCCATTTGTGGTGGTTGTATGTCAGTGCCTGGATCTCAGTAAGGCTTGTTGGGGGTATTCGGTGATATCCTTCCCTGTCCGCCTGTTCTGCTTCTTCCAGGATCTGTGCCTTACAAGATGGTCTTTGAGATTGTCAGATCTAGTGCATGACCCTACTGTCTGTCTCCATCTGTCTTTATTCGTTAATTCTTTATTCTTTTAATTTCGAGGATAATGGAATAAGCACTCATGTGCTTTTTTCATCCAATCCCCGTGTGTATGCAGTTTTGTCCAATTTTGTCATCCGTTCCCACCGGCAGACAATGGCCTGCTCTTCCCAAAAGCGGAACGGGTTTTAATGTGTGCTCAAGATATTCTGCGAGCGTTCGCACACAGGGCCTTGGTTTATAGTCTCATCCGAAGGACTTTTGGGAAGAGTGGAGTCACCACTGATGTAACCTCCAGAGAAAAAATCCTCTTGAACGAGAATGGAACCCGGGCCAGCAGATCACGAATGCATCATCGTAACCACCAGGCAATCCCGTCCTGTCTGAGTAGATTGTTGCGTTCCAATGGGAACGGATGACACAATTAAAAAGACCAACAAACTAATGCACACTGGTGTCGTGTTTAGACCTAATCCCGGAAGTCAGAATGTGACTTCCTTCATGGCTGGCAAAACACCAACATCTTGGCATTGCTGAACCTTGGAGCTCTATAGCAAAGGAACAACAACAACCACACAATCCGGATAAGGCCAAATCCAATGCTGCAGGAGACCAACAAACAACGGGTAGTGAAACAGCCATCTGCTGCAGTCACTACAGCCTGCCTCACTCTCCCGTGAAGAACCTTCTCTATCTCTCTCTCTCTCTCTCTCTCCCCTCTCTCTCCTCTCTCTCTCTCTTTTCTCTCTCATCTCTCCCTCTCTCTCTCTCTCTCTCCATCTCTCTATCTCTCTCTCCCTCTCTCTCTCCCCCCTTATCTCTCTCTCTCCCCTCCCTCTCTCTCTCTCTCTCCATCTCGCTCTCGGGGGCTGGTGTGTGGCAAAGACAGAGTGCAGACGTGCTGAATGGCTCTCCTGTTTGAATGAACATTTGTGCATGAAAAAGTGAATGGATCTTTCTCAGTTTTGGCAGACATGTGGCTAGTGACTTTGTGCTCTTAACTGTGTATATAAATTAGTCAAAGAATCCGTCACTAATTTGTAAATAGTATTTTAAAATTTACATGGAGGAAAGAAGGACTTAATTTCTTCTACAAGGTGAGAGTTCATGACATCCCCCTTTACTGGCAATGTGTCTCCAGTTGCACGTGCATTAACTTTCTTTTTCTCGTGAGGAAAACGTGTTGCTGGGAGAGTAGTGACATTTGTGATGGGTGTATATGCAAATTTTCCAGTTGTGACCTGTACCCCTGTTCTCATGCTTTTTGACAAGATAAAAACACAGGCGCCTGAACACTTTGTATAGCAGTATTAAATAATCCACACGTAAAAAATCCACAGGCACTTGAAAAATGTCACAGAGTGTCCCTGCTCCAGTACCAAGCAACATGTTTCATTTCATTGACTGGCACTTTGTGCAAACGCAGCATGGTCTACAGCAACACTTAAATGGAATGAAAAATGACATGGATGAAAAATTTGGCAATTTGGAAAATAGCCTGTCACGCTTCCTAGCCCAAATCAGCGAACTGAAGGAAAGTGTGGTTATCAATACAGAGGACATTAAAGAGCTGCAAGAAGACAATGTTGCAATGATGGACCGATTAGAGACATTGAAAAGGAGGTTGGAATAATAATAATAATAATATATGGAATTTATATAGCGCTGAATCTTGTAAAAAACAAACAAATCGAAGCGCTTGCACTCAATCATTTACAGGCATGCAACTCTCCTTAAACATAATGAGCAACAGATTTCAAATCCATGCGCGCGCACTACGCACGCACACGCACGCACATGCACACACACACACACACACACACACACACACACACACACGGAACAACACTTAGAAGGTGAAAGATGCTGTTGAAAATTAGGGACAGATATGTGGGCGGAAAGTCTCAGGTAGGAAATAAGTGTGTTTTGAGGCTGGATTTGAAGGAATCAAGTGAAGGCTTTTGACGAAGTGAAAGAGGGAGGTCATTCCAGGTGGATGGACCAGAAACAGAGAAGGAGCGACGGCCAACAGTGGTTTGTTTGAATCTGGGTGTTTTGAAAGCACAAACTATCTGCGGCTGAACGAAGGGAACGGAAAGGAGTTACAGGTGAAGACAGTTACAGAGATAAAGGGTGCAGATTTGTGGAGACATTTGAAACAGAGGGTATTGATTTTATCTCCAGTCTTTGTGAGAAAAGGCAACCAGTGAAAAGTTTGCGAAGAGGAGTGATTGTTTCATTTTTTCTTTCTTAGAACCAGTCGAGCTGCAGAGTTTTTGTATGCGTTGAAGAGAGTGATAGATGATGCTGGTAGGCCAGCCAAAGAGAATTACAGTAATCTAAACGTGAAAGAATAAGGATGTGACAAGCTTGGAAGTTTGCATCAGTGGACAGATACTTGCGAATCGCGCTTATGCCCGTAATTGATAGTAGCAAGACTGGCAGGTCTGGGTGATGAATTTTTCATAGAGAGTGGTGTTGTCAAGGAACTACTCCTAAACTTATTTACAGAGTTGGACAAAGGAACGACGTATTGCCGAATTCTATTGAAGTTTTTGTGATAGAGGAAAGTTTTTTGTTGGGTCCCTATGACATGGCTTCGGTTTTTATCGGATTAAGTTTTTAACTTGTTCTGAGTCATCCAGTTTTGAATGTCTTGAGGGCAGTAGAAATATTTGTCAGGAGGGAAGGCAAGTTTTTAACATATCGCTGCAAATGAAGCTGAGCATCATCGGCATAGAAATGATGATCAATAGGGTGGTTGTTTATATATGTGAGAGTGGAGCAGTGTAGAGAGTTAAAGAGAACAGGGCCCCGGACTGATCCCTGCGGGACTCCACATTCCCTTTTGACAGGTTTTTTATTGAATTTTGTTTACAATAACTTTCTGGAACCGGTCTGTGAGGTATGAAGTAAACCAGGTGAGGGCTGTGCCATTAATACCAAACGTATTTTGGAGGCGAGAAAGAAGAATTTAGTGATCTATGGTATCAAAGGCTGCAGATAAGTCAAGAAGAGTGAGGATGGAGATTTTTCCTGCATCAGAAGCAAGTAGAAGTGTATCTAAAGTGTGGACTAGGGTGGTTTCGGTGCTGTGGTTGGGGCGATAGGCAGACTGAAAAGTGGGAAGATCATTGGAATGAAGGTGACTGTTGAGCTGTTTGAGAACAACTTTTTCTAGTACTTTAGAGACAAAGGGTAAGTTTGAGACAGGCCTATAATTCTTCAGAATGTTGGGATCGAGGTCGTGCTTTTTCAGTAGAGGTGTGACTATTGCTGTTTTAAGAGCTGATGGAAAATTTCCTGACTGAAGAGATGAGTTTACTATTTTAGTGATAATAGGCACAAGTTATGGAAGGCATTGTGAGAAAACAGGAGCAGGTATGGGATCAAGGTCGCATGATTTTATAGTCATTTCCTTCAGAATTGTCATGATTTCTTTTTCACTTGTGGGATGGAAGGAAAAGAGAGGAGTGCCAGTGAACTGGGGGTCAGGAGGTGCAGGCTGGAATTGAGTTTGATCAAGTCTAGAGCGTATGTTTCGAACTTTGTCTGAAAAGAAGGCAGAAAATATGGATGGAAGTTCAGACAGGCTGTGGGTGTTAGGCAGAGGAGTTGTTTTTGCAGATCCAAGGAGATTTGAGGTGAGGGAAAAAAGAGATTTTATGGATGTAGCACAGAGAATTTGGGAAGAGTAGTAGTCTGTCTTTGCTGAATGGATTAAGAGTTTGACTTGTTTATTTGTTTTCGGAAAAGCTGTTTGTTGATTTCGGTTTTTGAATTCCGCCACTGCCGTTCTAGTTGCCGGCGTTTGCGCTTCGCTATCAAGATGTCTTGGGTATACCATGGCGCACAGGGTCTGTCAGGGAGGAGATGATCAGTAGGAGGTGCATGCTCATCAAGCAGTTGGCGGAGAATAGTGTTATAGTGATCAGAGAGGTCATTTGTGGTTAGAGGTTTGTGAAAAACGTTCGGAAGCTTGGGAAGAAAAGGTATGAATGTCTAAGGTCTTAAGATTGCGACGAGTAACATATTTCTTTTCTGACAGGTTTTGTGATGTTGAGATGGAAAAGAATGGCGAAATGATCAGAATGCAGTTCGTCGGTGACAGAAACAGATGTGACAAGATTGAATGAAGCATTAGTAATCAGCCAGTCTAAAATATGACCAGATCTGTGCGTTGCTTCGTTTACCAGTTGAGAGAGAGAATGGTTGGACAGAGAAAGAGAAAGACGTTTGACATCTGGAGAAGACTGGTTGTCGAAATGGAAGTTGAAGTCACCAAGATTTATAAGTTTAGTGGGAGAGAGGCTGTAGTGGTCGAGGAGTGACTGGAATTCTTGGTGAAAAAGAGTAGATGTTAGGAATCAGCAGAACAAGACACAAAAGCTTACAATCTGAGATTCATGGGTGTGGCTGAAGCTGGAAGGGAAGATGAATATACAAGACAAATCATCATTGACATACTCAATGATCATTCCCCTGCACCAGACTGGCGTCACGGCTGCTCAAAACAGGAAAAACCCTTCTCTTTAGTTTGGGGCTGGCACTTTCACTCCGTAACCTAAATACCATCTGGCTGCTATCTAGGCACCGCGCGGTCAGGGGTCCAAGTCCATCGTCTCGCGGTGCCAGCACACATTCCTTCTTTGCTGTCTATTAGCAACTGGGCGAATTTTTATTTGAAAGGCTTATTTATCATTCGCTGCTGGATGTCTACTTGATTTTTACAGTATCATACTTTAGTGAACAAAACTTTATACCTGCTTTACTTGTTTGTGGTGACGGTTGTACACTAAATAGGTTAACTAATTTTAAACATTTTTTTTACAACCACGGTGTTTTCCCAAGAAACGAAGGCTGAGTGTTTGTGTGTTTTCTCTGTGTGTGTGTGTGTGTGTGTGTGTGTGTTGTGTGTGTGTGTGTGTGTGTTGTGTGTGTTGTGTGTGTAAGTAAGTAAGTAAGTCTTCAGACACCCTAAAATAGGAGACTGAATAAAGAAGAGAGAGAGGAAGAGAGAGAGAGAGAGAGGGGGGGGGAGAGACGAGAGAAGGGGGGGGGGGAGAGAGAGAGAGGGGAGGGGGAGATCAACTTTGTGTGAGTACGTGTGTGTGTGTGTGTGTTGTGTGTGTGTTGCGTCCCTGCATGCATGCGTGTGCGGTGTGTGTATGGTATTGTGTGTGTGTGTGTGCGTGGATGTGAGTGTGCGTGCGTGCGTGGGCGCGCGCGTGTGCGTTTGCGCGTGGTGTGTGTTCGCGCACCGTGTGTGCATGCGTGTATGCGTATGTGCCCTGTATGCATTGTGTGAACGTGTGTGTGTGTGGTGTGTGTGTGGTGTGTGTGTGGTGTGTGTGTGTGTGGTGTGTGTGTGGGGTTTGTGTGATGGGCCACAGCACCTACATGTGCCAGGTGCTTCCTGGCTGTGTGTCAGTTTCAAGTTGTTAGTTATCTCAAGCACATGTGTGCCGTGCGCATCTTCTTGTAGTTACATGTGTGTGGTGTGCACACCGCGCGTGAATGAGTGTGCGTGCGCGCGTATGTGTGAGTATAGGGTATGCGTACATGTATTTATGCCATTTTGTGTGTGTGTGTGTATGTTTGTCTGCTTGTGTGTGTATGTGTGTGTATGCACGTGCGCTCATGTGTGTGTGTTTATTATTTGCTTATTCTTTTATTTCAAGGATAATGGAATAAGCACTCATGTGCTTTTTTAAAAATCTAGTTCCCGTGTATATGCAGTTTTGTAAATTTTGTCATCCGTTTTGTGTGTGTGTGTTTTCTTTCCGCTTTTTTTTGGGTGTTGCTTTGATGTCAATGTGTAGGCCTGTGTGCAATTTGTTGTTTTTTTACACAACACAGGACTGATAAGTAGATAAACATTTGATCACAACAATTTCTTAACAGGATCAGAAAATGCTTTTTGAATAGTATCAGAAACATCAGTGAAATAAAAACCTGAGCCATTTGTGAGGTATCTTTGCTTGATGACAGTGTAGGATACTGACAAGACATTTGTTTTCTACTGTGTTCTCGGGGTTATAATTATGAGCTGTACTGGAATTGGGGACGGGATAGCTCAGTGGTCGGAGCACTCGCTTTCCCCCCAGCCAAGTTAAGCAGCGTCGAGCGTGGTTACCAGTTGGATGGGTGACCGTTTGCGCGCCTTGGCTTCAGTACAGTTCCCCCAGTTCACCCAGCTGTAAATGGGTACCTGCCCTCTTTAGGGTCAGGGAAGGTAAAGCAGCGAGGGAGAGGAGATGGGCGCCGCCCTCAATATGCTGGCCCTAGAGAAGTGAGGTCTCTGACGCCTCGCTCCCCTACGACCTTACAGGTTATGGGACTCCTTTACCTTTACCTTACTGGAATTGGTTCATGAACAAACCTTCAGCGGTAGCAAGGATACCGCTAAAAGCTGATAAAACAGTAGACTGTGTACGTGCTGTAACGCCTGACCAGCAGGAGTGTTTATAGAGAAGTCAGATAGCTGATGACTGGGGCAGACTCTCTCTCCACACTCTCCATCACCCTGCCTCTCACGGCCCTGGCCGCGCGTGGTAGCCGGTAGCCGCTACGGTGTGTTTATTTATGGCCTCGTTCTGCCAACAGGTTCAATTCCGCAACCCCCCCAAAAAGGTTAGTCTGCATGCAGACATATTCAATGCTTTCTCTATGTTCATTGTTTATATAATATTAATATATGCTTTTTTAGAGAGAGAGTTAGAAATGTCTGTTTTTTGTGATTGTGTTTCTTCCTGCACCTCTCCTGTTTATCTTCATGTCTGTTTGAACTGCTGTCACATCAACCAGTATGAAAGAAAGTACATGGAGTTTGGAGTCAAAAGAAAGCTTGTTTAAAGCTCATTTTAGAGAGTGCTTTGCTTGCCGTTTTTAAACAATTCACTGTGCAAGAGGATGTGTGAAAGACACAAGGGTAATTTATGGCTGAACATGGCTACAGCTGCAAGCGGCTAGTGCTGCCTTTCCTTTTGCCCTGTTTATTTATATCCACGCCCTGCCAGCTGCCAGTCATGAACTTTGGCTGGGAAACTAAACAGAGGGAATGAGAAGCAGTGGCGTCAAGACGACATCTCCAGAGCTTTTTGCATTGGGAGGCCACAGCCACATAGTGATAATGCCAGGCCCATTCTGGTCAGGTTTTGTCGTTTTGCTGACAAACTAGCAATCCTGTCAGACAAAGAGATGAGAGACAAACTGAGAAACAGTGGCATTAGAGTGGCTGCTGACCTCACAACACGTCAAAGAAACATGATCGAGTTTCACCGTGGGCAAGGCAAGATTGCCTACAAATACAATGGGAAGCTGTATGTCAGAGACAGTCGGTCACCCAACTTGGCCACTACCAGCAACAATGCAGACTTCCCGCAGTCTTACCACTGGCAGGAAGAGGCTGGCAGAAATAATCAGCATTCCAGTGATCGCCAGGATGGAAGGAGATCTCTGTCACGCTACAGGGAGCAGCCTCAAGGACGTCACTCTGCAGCCAGACAGGGCAGCTTTGGAGCAGCAGACAGGCAGCACTTCAGGAGACCAGAGCAACCCCATCACTCCAGGCCTATGAGCTACGGAGATGAATCTGAGGGAAGGGAAGCAAGGAATCTCTCCACCATCAATCAAAGACCGGAGGGCAGAGACAGGATGACCCACCGCCACCAGGACTACGAGGAAACTACTAGTGTGCCTGTCACCCCCGGTACACGTCTGTACAGTGAAGTCAAACCAGTGGACAGACTGCTAGCAAGCACAATAGGGTGGTGATGGTAAAAAACAGAGGTCTAAACCCCAGGGACATTGGTAGCTACAAACCTAGTAGATACCAGGGTAAAACACCTGAGCAATCTCTGCAGGTCATCAGGCAGTCAGTGGCACCTACTGAGCAGGAGGATGAGCATAACACTGTTGACCACAATGACAAACAGCAAGACAAGACAGTGACTGACTTTTCACAACCAGATGCCACACATAATGTGGACACTGACAATGATGGCATTACTGATGACAAAGAAGATGACAACAAATCGGACAGACAGGATGAAGACAAGTCAGTCACAGGTGTTTGTGAGGATGAGATACCAGAACAAAATACAACATTGGTCTCATGTAATATGACAAGGGTCAACACAGAGGTTTGTAACAAAAATACAATAACTAACAGTCAAAGTCAAGAGGTAACTGACACAAACAAACAACAAAATACCGAAGAAATAGACTTGGAAGACAACTTAGGCCATTGTGACCTGACAGATGAGACTGTCCAAAAAGTAACAGGGACAGAGGAAGCGACAGTTGACAAAATGACAAGTGGACATGACTCAGGAAACAATGATATGGTTGATGATTGTAACAGGTCTGACAGAGTGGGGGATCCAGCACAAGGGACCCCCCCTCCTTCTTCCCATGATCTGCGTCCAAGGCGGACTGCATCCAGCTCACGGGTCACATACCAGAGTCAGAGCAAAACTGCTGTAAGACATAAAAGTCAAAGCAGTATTACTGACTCATTCAGAAAAGACTCTAGGAAGCAACTAGGGGATCAGCATCAACCCCAGCCTCCTAGATGCCAGTCTGAGAAGGATGGTGCCTCACACACCAACAAATAGGGAAACGGCCAGGCCACAATACAAGGTAGCAAGTCCCCGGTATCAGAATGCGGGACATTGACAAATTCTCATGTACATAGTGTAAATATGCAATCTGTTAAATTTCTCAACTATAATGTTAATGGCCTTTTGCAAAAGTTAGAAAATGCTGATTTTATTGATTTTCTAGTGTCATATGACTTCTTATGTCTAACCGAAACTTTCATAGCTTTTGATTTTGAATCTGCTTTGTTTGATGACTTTTTCATATTTACTTCCAAAGCAAAGAAGTTATCCCATCAAGGAAGATACTCTGGTGGAGTAATTGTAATGATAAGAAAATCTTTTGCTGATTTTGTTACACGAATCCAGGTAGAACAAGAAAACACAGTAGTTTTACAAATAGACAGACATCTGTTCTCAACAGATAAAAACATAACGATGATTTGTTCATACATACCACCTTATGATTCTTTGTTCTGGAAGTCACAACATGGCGTATATGGAATTGAACTACTAGACCAATGCTTGGCAGACATATATGAACAACATGGTGATTTTTTCATTATTCGAAGTGGAGATTTTAATGCTAGAACTGCAATGGAAAATTATAGCTTTAATGGAGATAGCAGTGATTTCGAACAAATGTCAATTTCTGACTTTACTCTTTATCCAAGGAACTCTCAAGATGATAACATTAACAACTTCGGGGAACAACTAATTGAACTTTGTAATATGCATGACTGTATAATATTAAATGGCCTTAGCGAGCCAGATTTTGATGATAGCTGTACATTTATTGGATGTTCTGGTGAAAGTATGGTGGACTACTTTATTGTATCTGTGGAACTTTATTCATCTGTTTGTATTTCAACTCTAGAAGAAGAGAGTATTGTAGAGTCAGACCATTTACCTGTAAGTATGAAAGTAGAGTTAAGAGACAATCAGGAAAGGGGTTGTATTAGACAAAAACAAAATGAAAATAAAGTATATGAAAAGTTCATTTGGAATGAAGCATATAGAGATGAGTTTGTTAAATCATGGGAGAGCAAATATATCGAAAACAGAATGCTGATAGCTATGAAGGATTTAGAGGAAGATGTAGACAACGCCCTTGAAATATTTGTAAATTGTCTTAAAGATGCCAGCAGATGTATGGTTAAGCAAACCGGTTTTAACAAAAAGAAAAGTTCAGCATGGTTTGATGATAAGTGTAAAAAAATTAAAAAAGAAACTAGAAGAAAACTTAATCACTTTTGATTTACCCGAAAGGGAGAAGATAGAATTATTTATGTTGAAGCTAGAAAGGGGTATAAGCAGTTGCTAAAAGACAAGAAACTCACTTATAACAGGCAACAAA
>CM054153.1:33960434-34005434 GCA_028751875.1 Rapana venosa | reverse complement strand
GATACAATGACGATGAATGTCATACAAGGGAGACAATGGAGAAGGAAAGAAAAGCAAACAAACAAACAAACACAGACAAAACAAGTTTTAAAAAAAAAAAAAAAAAAAAAAAAAAAAACCCCACCACCACACACACACAACCACCGACTCAAAAACCCACATTACAGAGAGAGACAGAAAGAGACAAAGAGGCCCAGACAGGCAGAACGGACATACAGACAGCGGCAAAACAGCAAAGGATATAGAGGATTTGAGGGAGGGGGGGGGGAGTTGCTTACAGAGTTATGGACAGTGTGAGGACAGAAATAGATAAAACAGGAAGGACAAAAAACAAAACAAAACAACAACAGCAAAGAGACGTGAAGAATAAAATCGCATTAAACATGAATTGTGTGCTAATGACTACTACAGATAATTAAACATGAATTGTGTGCTAATGACTACTAGAGGATAAGGATTTCGAACACAAAAATGAAATTCCAATCATAACTTTTTCAAAAAGATGTCTGTGATATCCTTTCTTAAATGAAGACAAACTAGGCTTCTGTTTAAGATAATCAGGGATATTGTTCCTAGCTTACTACCTGAATAAACCCAAGGATGACATGAATAAGTCTATCCTGGGGGGGGAATAAATAGAATACTTTTACCTCGAAAAAACTCTGAAACAAATTTATCATACAGATAGGATGGTAAGATTATTCATAATCTTGTACATGAATACTACTTTATTGAAATGGCATTTCTGATTTAAGGGTAAAATATTGAGTTTTTGTAATCTTCATTTTGCAAAGAGGATTTGAGGGAAATTAATTTCATGGAGCGTCTGTAAATACTCTCAAGTCGTTTTAAGCAGTTTTTACTCGCCAGGTCCCAACATGTGAAGCTAATCAATATCTGGTTGTATGTATCCATAAAAGAACAACTTTCGAGTGTGCTCATCAAGGAAATGCTTTATTCTATTGAGCTGAAATATCTTTTGGGATAATTTCTTTGACAATATTGAAATATGGCTCGACCAGGAAAGATTATTGTCTACATTAAGGCCAAGAAATTTTTAATGATTATTAACCTCTTCTTACATCTGATCATGAATTTTCAGACTTCTGACATAGACTTCAATTTTGGCTTTTTTGTCTCGTTGTGACTATCATGAACTTAGATTTTTTAGGATGAAGAGCCATGTGGTTCGATCAGCCCAAGAAGTTAGTTTATCTTATTTTTCTGTAGAATTTTACATATAACATTTGCTTTTTTATCCTTAGTAGAATAGTCGTATCATCTGCAAATAGTTCACAAGACGATGAAATATTTAATGGAAGATCATTAATATAGATAGAAAACAAAATTGGCCCAAGAACTGATCCCTGGGGACACCATATGTTATTGGCATGAAGGAGGATATTGCACAGTCTTAAAGAACTGCCTGCCGTCTTTTTTTAAAGAAATGAGGATAAAGTCTAACTGAATCTGAACATAAGCCATACAAAACAAGTTTTTTTTTATAGAAGTCATGGTCAATGGTGCCCAAAAGCCTTAGCAAAATCAACAAATACTACCCCAGACAAAAGATCATTGTTAATATTTTCATGCCATTGTTCTATTAGGTTAGTAAGCAGAGTGTGACAAGAATGGTTTTTCATAAATCCGCTTTGCCTGGGATGAAACAGATTGTGATTTGTAAAATACAGCTGAAGGTTATTTTAAGATGCTTTAAAGAGGCTTAGACAATGAAGACCAGGTTTTGATATTGGTCTATAGTTTGAGGGATCTTTTGGGTCACCAGATTTGAAAAGGGGCAAAACTTTGGCATCTCTAAAAGCTTGAGGAAAATGACATTTTTCAATTGAAAGATTATAAATGTATGTGATATGCTCAGATATTATGGGTGCTGAAACCTTCATATTTTACTGTCTAGTTTGTCCAAGCCCTTGCATTTGAGTGTTTTAGGGAACACAATTCTTTGTATACTTCATGAAACAGTGATAAAATTAAACTTGAATTTAGATTGTACATTTCTGGTCCACAAAAGTGTTTAAGTGCAGACAGATCATTAAATTTGTATTGTTAGCTAAAATTTTACCTTTTCGCCTACTGTAGTAAAATGCTTGTTTATATTCTTCAGCAGACAGACAGTTACAGAAAGAGGAGTAGATGTAGATGTTTTATGAGCTAGCTGATTGATAGCTTTCCATACAGATTTTGTGTCTTTTTTGATGAATCAGATCACTAAAATATTTCTTACGAGCAGTTCTTTTCATAGCTGTTATTTTATTTCTTTGCTTTTTAAAAGTCTGCATCTTTTCCTGTTGTTCTTAACCCAATTTGTCACGTACTGCAATGCAGCATTAATTTCGGCAGTAAGCCATGGTGGTTATCTTATAAATTTAACTCGTTTAATTCTAAGTGGTGCTTTGTTTTGTCAAAATATAGGAAGAAAAGTTTGAAACCAGGCAGTAAGTGCTTCATCTGGATCAGTAAAAACTGATAAACATTAAAAAGTTAGCGTTACTAGATCAGAAAGAAATCCTTCAGCATCAAACAACTTATAGTTTCTCAGAGAAACTTCTTGTGATTGCATCTAGGTATCCTTGTACCTTTTTTAGACCACGTTAGACATATTGGATAATGATCGCTTAGGCCAAATGTTGGAACAGATGTTTCAAATTATATGATCCATATTGGAGACAAGACATGGTCAATTTAAAGTTTCAGAGTGAAGTGTTTTTCGTGTTGGGGGTTTTAATCAGCTGTGACAAATGATATAATTCAAACACACTCCTCCACTTATCAAGAGGTTTAAATAAATCAAGTTGAAATCCCTAACAAAATTATCTCTGTTGAATGGGGTTTTATACATCGTCCATCATGGCTTCAAAGCGATCAAACCAACTGGTACGTTCCTCCGGATTTCTATATATAAAGCCTATTAAAAATGGTTTTATTCCTTTCAAGCCAGATACTTTCAATGCCATGTTTCTCAAATTTATCAATTTCCTTGAAATTAACTGATTTTTGTACATTTTGCTATTAATCCAGTTCTAATTTGCTTTTGGCATCTCTTCTGATGGTAGTATAAATTTGGGTTTGATACAATATTATCTGAAACTACATCTGATAAGCGCGATTCAGCAAAACAAAAAGCATGAAAACAGTCATTTGAATTTGACAGAATAGACCTATGTCGAATACTTTGTTTAATAAGTGACAGATGTTCAGATAACCCAACTTTGAATCCCATTTTTTTTAACCATTTTTGATTTTTGAAATTATTTGCCCTGTTGCCAGGTTCTCTTAGATTAAATCAAATAATTGAAAACAACTGATGAATGATAAACGGGAATAAATCAAGCAATTCAAAACAATTGATAACTGGACAAACCCCAGGTCCACCTCAGTGTGAACAATAAAACAAAGAAAATAGATGTTCGACTTTTGGTATTTCACCAAAGCAATTTAGGAAAAAACTATATTCTTTACACAGACATGCACACCAAACAGCAATCAGCTTTACTCAGACACTTACATTAAGGACAAAGCTGAAATTGACAAATGCAACTGCAAATTACAAATGGATGCAATATGCAAATTTAAATTGAGGGGAAAAATTATGAAAAATAGTACCAATCAAGTACTCATCAAATTTTAGCACAGATTTAGGAAGGGAAATTTTCCAAAACCACAACCTTCACTGCAATCACAAATAACTGTCCCCTTCCTGGAACATATAACAGCTGTCCCCAATCTGGGAAGGTCATATTGCTGACATAGTTTATTTTTTTAAAATGGTTACAAGTTTAGGAAAATAAAATCTTAGTATGCAAACAATTCACTGACATAAGATAGGCAACAAAATAATTCACCCAATATTTCTAAACCTTAATTTTGCACTTCAACCAGTACATGGCTACTCGCTGGTCAGGTTGAGACCCCATTTTTTGGAGCCATGGTTTTATCATCGGTTTGGGATCCAATGACAGTAGTTTCTGGACGGAAGCCAGTTCCGTGAGTCAGAGCCACAGCCCTGAGGTAGAGAAACCCTGAACCAGCATAGCTTGAAGGGAAGCTGGTTTGCCTCTGGTGAAGGTTAAACCTTGAAAAGCATAAGGGGGATGGGGTAGGAAGCTGGGACTCTGGAATGAAACCCCTCTGGGACCCTAATACCAGAGAAAGGAAACTGAGGAGGGGGGTTGCTGTGTGGGAATGGGGAATGGGAGTCTAGAGTGTCCACTAGACTGGGATTGTCTGATTTCTTCCCAAAGGGGTGGCGCATCCCTTGAGACATCTTCAAGAGCCTCGTGGGTCTTGGTTTTATAAAACCCAGTTTTGATGTGGAAAGATTTCTTTCGCCCTGGACCCTATTGTTGCGTGGGGTAATGGGGGAAAGTCGATGATGACACGATGAGGTGAATGCAGTTTCCTGGAACCACCGAAAAAAATCTTGGTTTCTGCTCTAAAGACGGGAGGGTTGGTTCTTTCTCAATCTTTTATGTTTTAAACTTTAAGTCAGGACGACTGTGGTGTATGTATGGGTGATTTATGGATGGGTTGCAGAATCAGATTGGTTTAACAGAGTAAAACGGTACAGTCTGTGGAAGGAATCTTTTGAAATTAACAGCCAAGCGGGCTAGTTCCCCTAAAGCTAGGGTGCACCGCGTCCTTGTACAAGGCCTGCGTGGAGCACCAATGTCTGTGACAAACACGTTGTGATTGTCAATTAAGTCTACCTGGGATTTGAGTGCAGGCAGTCTTCAGATTTCTATTGGAAGGGGCTATGGAGTTATTCAGCTGGTGCCTTCCACGAGCAGGAAGGATGGAGCTGACGCAATAGAGGCTGATGGAAAGCACTGTTTGCACAATGTAATGAGCTTTTTGCCCGTCATCAGTTGAAATAGGTCCACCTGGACAGTCCATTAGCCCTACATGCCAATGACAGTCTTTGCCTGTTCATGTTTTGATAGGGTGCGTAGCCAGTTTGCGGTATTTGATAAAGTCAAGCCAGGTATACATATTTTGAATAACCAAGTCTCTTTTGGGGTTCGAGTCTTTTAGGGTCTATGTAATCTAATGATAGTCACCAATTAGTACAGATGAACAGTCAGGGGAATAGTCAATTTACTTAGTGTTTGTCCATGTGCTTGTTTTGGGTCATTCATCTGCTGTGTTTCATTCTTGCAGAGGAGCAGATGCTTTTTGACAGTGCAGTCTTTTCTTTTCTGGGAGATACAGTATTTGTATTACTTGTCGAGGATTTTTGTTCCTATTAAGACTGGAAAGAATTGGAAACGATTGTCAGTTGGGTAGTCAGGTTGTTCAGTGGTCTGGTCATCGGTCTCATAAATCACTTTTGTACAGTCTTTACCCCTACGGCCCGTGAGGAATACAAACGGGGCTGATACCTCTTCCCTACTTTGTTGTATGGGGTGTAGGTGTCAAGGACAGTCAGTAGTGTTTATGCACCCCTTGGTCTGTTTCAGTTAGAGGTTTTTTCCCGCACTTTGTCAGTGGTTATGTCACATTGTTTTGCCACAGTTTTTTGGGGCATGATTTCAGCTTTATTTGCTTTAGTCAGAAGAAACTGTGCCCAAACCCAAAATTTCAGTGCCTGATTTTCTTTCAGTAGATTTTTCAGTTTTGTGTCTGTATCAGAAATAATTTTTCTTAACATCCCCTGACAAGAGAATGAAAGGCTTCAGTCTTATGGTCAACATGAAGTTTGAGTTTCATTTTTGATAGAAACCTTAAGTCCTCTAGTCTAGACCACAGGTCCAATTTCGTGTTCAAGTAACCCCGTATGCATTAGATCAAGCATGGTTTCAAAAATTTGTATCTTATCAGACAAAGTCTTGTGCATGTGCTCTGAAGGGCACAGTGTTCGTCACGGTAGCGTTTTGCCAGCTTCACTGCTTTGGGGTTGCTTTCAAGGTTTCTTTGGAACTGTATTGAGCCTGGCTGTGGGAGTAGGGCTTTCATTCCAATTTGGAGCACACACTTGAACCCCCTTCATTGTGTAAAATGTTCATTCTCACTTGATGTTATTGGTGTTAATTTTATTAGGACTAAAATGCAGGAGAACTACATTGGAAATGTCAACCAGGGAATCTAACATACTTTCCCTCATCATTTAACTGATTGGGTGCAAAAGAGAATGGGGGGGGGGGATAAGGAGAGGAAACACTTTCATCATCCCCACAAAGGAGCAGTTAATACAATATTGTTACCATGTTCAGTCAGAAATGTAAAAGGTAACGGAAATCAAAGCATCTTTGAAAGCAACCCCACATCATTTATTGACACAGTAGTTTGTAACAATGTCTTTCAGAAATTCACATTCCTTTTTATCCCATCTTTTGCAGTCAATTCCCTTTGGCACAGTAAAAGTTCCTGTGTTTTGAACGTGTGAAGTACCCAAAGATAATGTAAACCTGTTTTGAGTCTCTGAGGAAAATACGTATCACTGACTTTGCAAGGGGGAAGGGGGACGGGGGACTGGTCCACATGGGGAAAAAGAAATGACATTTTCTTCATAATCATAGTCATGCTTTTCTACTGCAATTGAATTTTCAGCAATGGACATATAACGATAGAAAAGGGCCATTTCTCCACGAAATTTCTTTTCAGAGCAGGGAAAAAGTTTTTTGCAGGCAGTCCAGTGTTTGGCTGCAGCTTGTGCTCTACTGTGGAAGAGCCATCCATCACTGCCTAAAATAACAGGGAGAAAATGCAGGGAGCATTTTTTTTTTTAATGTCATCAGTCAAAACAACACAACCCAGACCGGGGACCAGGGGAGGGAATTAGCAGGTTGTCATATCACACAGTTCAAAACACCAAGGGAAGCTATTCATCAGTGCACAAAGTTCACGTGGCCGCACACTGCACGTGCAGATGGCACGGGTCTGTAGCTCGTGTCGTCAAAACAAAGAGAGATCTGGCTATTTCATCCGTTTCAGTCTTTGGTCCTTTCTGAAGAGGTGCACGTCTATTGTATAATCCCGAAGGACTTTTGACATTCAGTTCGATTTTCTGGTCAAACTGGGAAAGCAAGGGCAAAGGCTGGGGGGAATGGAGCCCAGAAACCCCCGGTTTCCTTTTTAGGCAGGGGAAGGGAATGTCCCACCCCCCTGCCACTTTCCCTTTTTTGACTTGATTGATTTTTGGAAATTTGAAACTCCCTTCTTCGGCTGTCACAGCAAGGGAAATGACAGTAAAAAGACAGGAATAGGGACAGAAAGACAGACAGAAAGAGAGACGGGGAAAGACAGCCGGGCAGAGGGACAAAAGACAGACAGGAAAAGGGGACAAAAAGAAAAAAAAAGGCTACAGACAGCCCAACAGAAAACACCCAGGAAAGGATAGACAAAAAACAGAAAGACAGACGGGCAGAGAGCCCCGACAAAGACGGGCAGAGAGACAGACAGAAAAGAAACCGGGCAGAGAGACAGAAAGACGGGCAGGCAGAGAGAAAAAAAGAAGACAGACAGAAAAAAGCCGGGACAAGCAAAGACAGAAAAGCCGGGCAGAGAGACAGAAAGCCCAACCCAGGAAAGACGGAAAAAACAGCAGGCCAAAGGGGACGAACGCAGCAGGCAGAGGACAGAAAAACGGGGACAGGCAAAAGAGACAAAAAAGACAGAGGGGGCCCGGGGAGACAAAAAGGGACAGACGGGCCCGAGAGACACAAAAAACAGACAGGTAAGAGCCCCAGAAAAGACAGAAGGCAGAGAAAAGAAAGAAGAACTGGGAACTCAAAAAAAAAAAAAAAAAAAAAAAACTAAAAAAAAAAAACTCAAACTTTTTAGAGGTAAAGGGATAAGTCGGGGCTTTTTCCCCCCGCCCAAAAAAAACCAAAAAAAAACCAAAAAAAAAAAAACCAAACACACACCAAAACACCCCCAACAAAAAAACAAAAACCCCCAAAAAACAAAAAAAAACCCCCAAAACAAACAAAACCCCAAAAACCCAACCCCCCCCCCCCCAACCCCCAAAAAAAACCCGCAAAAAATCATTATAAACATTTTTAAAGCCCCAAAAAAATAAAAAATTCAAAATTGATTATTATAATAAAAACATATAAAAGAAACTAGATACAATGACGATTTTTTTCCCTTTCCCAAGGGGAAAATGGAAAAGGGAAAGAAAAGAAAACAAAAAAAACAAACACAGACAAAACAAGTTTTAAAAAAAAAAAAAAAAAAAAAAAAAAAACCACCACCACACAAAACACAACCACCGACAAAAAAACCCACATTTACAGAGGGAAAACAGAAAGAGAAAAAGGGGGGGAAGGACAGACGGGCAGAGGGGACATACAACAGCGGAAAAAAACAGCAAAGGATTTTAGGATTTGAGGGGGGGGGGGGGGAGTTGTTTACAATTTTATGGACAGTTGAGGACAGAAATGGGATCAACGGGAAAAAGGAAAAAAAACAAAACAAAACAAAAAACAGCAAAGAGACGTAAAAAATAAAATCGCTTTTAAACATAAATTGTGTGCAAAGGGACACTACAGATAATTAAACAGAATTGTTGCAAATTTTGACTACAGGGGAAAAGGAAATTTCAAAAAAAAAAAATTTAAAATTCCCAAATTTCATAACATTTAAAAAAGAGGGTCTGGTTTTCCTTTTCTTAAATGAAGACAAACTAGGCTTTTTGTTTAAGTTTAACAGGGTTATTTTTCCCTTTAGCTTACTACCTGAAAAAAAACCCAAAGGATAACATGAAAAAAGTCTATCCTGGGGGGGGGAATAAATAAATTTATTTTCCCTCGAAAAACCTCTGATAAAAAAATTTATATAAAATAGGATGGGGTAAGATTTTCTTTAATCTTGTACATAATACACTTTTTTGAAAGGCTTTTCTGATTTAAGGTAAAATATTGATTTTTTTTGTAACCCTTTCATTTTGCAAAGATGTTTTGGGAGGAGTATTTTTTTTCATGGAGCGTCTGAAAATTTACCCTCAAGTCTTTTTAAAGCAGTTTTTACTCCCCCAAGGTCCCAACATGTTAAAGGGCATAACCCAATATCTGGTTGTATGTATCCTAAAAGAACAACTTTCGAGTGTGCTCATAAAGGGAAAATTTCTTTTATTCTATTGATGAAATATTTTTTGGGGAAAATTTTTCTTTGGGAACAATATTAAAATTATGGCTCGACCAGGAAAAAAATTTTTGGTCTAAAATTAAAAGGCCAATTTAATTTATGATTATTAACCTTTCTTATTTCCTGATCAGAATTTTCGGGAACTTTTGACAAGACTTCATTTTGGGTTTTTTTGGTTCGTTGTGACTATCAAAAAATTTAGTTTTTTTTAGGATGAAGACCATGTGGTTCAGATCAGCCCAAGAAGTTAGTTTATTTTAAATTTTTCTGAAATATTACAAATAAAAATTTGCTTTTTTATCCTTAGTAGGAGTGGGAAATCATCTGAAAAATAGTTCACAAGACATAAAATTTTTAATGGAAGATCATTAATTTAGTTAGAAAAAAAAATTGGCCCCAAAAGAACTGATCCCTGGGGGAACCATATGTTTTTGGGAAATGAAGGAGGATATTGCACAGTCTTAAAGAACTCCCTGCCGTCTTTTTTAAAGAAATGGGGTTTTATAAGTCAATTTAAATCTGAACATAAGCCATACAAAACAAGTTTTTTTTTTTAGAAATCATGGTCAAGGGGTGTCAAAAGCCTTAGCAAAATAAACAAATCCAAACCCCAGACAAAAATCATTGTTAATTTTTTCAGCCATTTTCTATTAGGTTATTAAGCAGAGTGTGAAAGAAGGGTTTTTCATAAATCCGTTTTGCCAGTTGAAACAGATTGTAAATTTTTTAAAACCCAGCGAAGGTTTTTCCCAAAGATGTTTTCCCAAGGGGCTTAACAATGAAGCCCAGGATTGATTTTGGGCCCTATTTTGAGGGATTTTTTGGGGGCACCAGTTTTAAAAGGGGGCAAAATTTGGGATCTCAAAAAAGCTTGGGGAAAAATAAATTTTTAAAAATTGAAAAAAAATTAAAAGTATGTGATATGCTCAGATATTATGGTGCGAAAACCTTAAATATTTTACTGTCTAGATTGTCCAAGCCCCTTGCATTTGGGGTGTTTTGGGGAAACAAAATTTCTTTATATTTCAGGGAACAGGGGATAAAATTAAACGGGGAAATTTAGATTGAAATTTTTCGGGATCCACAAAGGGGTTTAATGCAGACAGTCTTTAAAATTTTTGTATTGTTAGTTTAGAATTCCCTTTTTCGCCTACTGTAGAAAAATGCTTGTTTATATCTTCAGAAACAGAATTTAAACAGAAAAAAAAGGAGAAAAAAGTAATTTTTTTATGAGCTGGGCGGGTTTGATGGGCTTTCCTTTCGATTTTGTGTTTTTTTTTGATGAGATAGATCACAAAAAAAATTTCTTACGACCCAGTTCTTTTCATAGCTGTTATTTTTTTCTTTTTTTTTTAAATTTTGCATTTTTTTCCTGTTGTTCTTAACAATTTTCACGTACTGCAATGGAAAGTTTAATTTTGGGCAGTAACCCCATGGTGGTTTACTTTAAATTTAACTCGTTTAATTCTAAGGGGTCCCGTGTTTAAAAAAATTTATAGGAAGAAAGTTTGATACCACAGTAAGTGCTTCATCGGGGTTCAGTATACTGATAAACTTTTTAAAAAGTTGGGCTTTAACTTAGATCAGAAAGAAATCCTTCAGCATCAAAAAACCCTTAAAATTTTCTCAGAAAAAAATTCTTGTGATTGCCATTAGGTACCCCTTGTCCCTTTTTTTAAACCAGTTAGACATTTTGGGATAAGACGCTTGGGCCCCAAATGTTGGAACAGATGTTTCTATTATATGATCCATTTTGGGAGACATAGACATGGTCAATTAATGTTTCAGAGTGAATTTTTTTTTTCCCGTGTTGGGGTTTGAATCAGCGTGAAAAAAGATAAAATTAAAACACACTCCTCCACTTATAAAGGAGGTTTAAATAAATCAATTTTTAAAATCTCCTAACAAAATTTTTCTCGGGTTTGAAGGGGTTTGATACACCCCCATAAATGGCTTCAAAGCAAAAAACCCAAAACGGGTACGTTCCCCGGGATTTCTATATATAAAAGCCTTTTAAAAAAATGGTTTTTTTCCCTTTTCAACCCGATACTTTCAATGCCATTTTTCTAAATTTACAATTTCCTTGAAATTAACTGATTTTTTTTACATTTTTGCTTTAAATTCCAGTTTCTAATTTGCTTTTGGCATCTCTTTGTTTTGGAAAATTTTAAATAGGGTTTGATACAATATTATCTGAAACTACATCGTAAGCGCGTTTTTCAGCAAAACAAAAAGCATGAAAACAGCATTTGAATTTACAAAATAGGACCTATGTGGGGATCCTTTGTTTAAAAGTGACGGGTTGTTCAGAAAACCCCAAATTTTTTTCCCTTTTTTTAAACCCCTTTTTTTGATTTATGAAATTTTTTCCCCCATTTTCCCGGGTTTCTTTTTAGATTAAATAAAAAAAAATTTGAAAAAACTGTTTAAATGAAAACGGGAATAAATCAAGCAATTCAAAACAATTGATAAGGGACAAACACATTTCCACCTCATTGAAAAACAATAACACAAAGAAAAAAGATTTGGGAATTTTTGGTTTTAAAACCAAACCCAATTTGGGAAAATATATTTTCTTTACACGACATGCACACCAAACACAATCATTTCACTAAAGACAACTTACTTTAAAGGACAAAGCTAAAATTTGGGAAAAATTAAAACTGCAAATTACAAAGGGGATGCAATATGAAAATTTTTTAAATTGGGGAAAAAAATTTTTAAAAAATAGAAACCAAATTCAAGTACCTCATAAAATTTTGAGCACGATTTAAAAGGGAAAGGGTTTTCCCCCAAAACCAAAAACCTTCACGAAATTTCCCCAATAACTGTCATTTTCCGGGAACATAAAAACAGCGGTCCCCAATCGGGAAGGCATATTGCTGACTAGTTTATTTTTTAAAAGGTTCCCAATTTTAGGAAAAAAAAATCTTAGTATGCAACAAAAAAATGACAAAAGATGGGCCCAAAAAAATAATTCACCCAAAATATTACTAAAACCCCTTAAAATTTTGCACTTAAAACCGGGTACAGGGCTACTCGCTGGTCGGGTTTGAGCCCCCCTTTTTGGGGACCCCTTTTTCATATCGGGGCCCACCCAATAAACAGTAGTACTGGACGGAACCCATTTCCCGGGTGATCAGACCCCCGCCCTGAGGAAGGGGGAAACCCTAAACCACATAGTTGGGGGAAGCGGGTTTGCCTCGGGGTGAATTTTAAACCCCTTTAAAAAGCAAAAGGGGGGATGGGGGAGGAACCCGGGGACCTGGAATGAAACCCTCGGGGACCATACAACCAGAAAAAGGGGAAAATGAGGGGGGGGGTTGTTTTTTTGGGGAAGGGGGAATGGGAGTTAGAGTTCCACTAAAAGGGTTTGTCTTTTTTTCCCGGGGATGGCGCATCCCTTAGACATTTTTCAAGAGCCTCTGTGGGCCCTTGGTTCATATACCCAGTTTTGTTTGGGGAAACGATTCTTTCGCCCTGGACCCTATTGTTGCGTGGGGGGTAATGGGGGAAAAGGGTAAAGATGAGGACACAAAGATGTAAAAGCATTTTCCGGGAAAACCCCCGAAAACTCTTTTTTGCTCAAAAGGACGGGAGGTTTGGGTTTCCCTTTCTCAATCTTTTTTTTTAAATTCTTTAAGTCGGGAAAGGGGCCCCCCCTTGGGTTGTAGGGGCTGTTTAGGGATGGGTTGCAGAATAAAGTTTTCCCCCCCCCCCCCCAAAAAAGAGTAAAAAGGTAAGTCTGGGGAAAGGGAAAACTTTTAAAATTAACAGCCAAGCGGGCTTTTTCCCCCCCTAAAGCGGGGGTTGAAACCGCGTCCGGGTACAAGGCCTGTGTGGAGCCCCTTTTTGCCCCTGTGACAAACACGTTGTGATTGTCAATAAAGAAAAACCTGAAATTTGAGATGCAGGCAGTCTTCGATTTCTATTGGAGGGGCTATGGGGTTTTCGGGTGGTGCCTTTCCCCGAAACAGGAAGGAAAGGAGCTGAAAAGCAAAAAGAGGCTGTGGAAAACAATGTTTGCACAATTGGAATGAGCTTTTTTCCCGTCCAAAAGTTTGAAATAGGTTTCCCCCTGGACGCATTTTTTCCCCACATGCCAATGCCCGGGCTTTTTCCGTTAAGTTTTGATAGGGTTCGTTTGCCAGGTTTTTCGGATTGATAAAGTCAAGCCAGGTTTTTTAAAATTTTTTTGAATAAACAAAGGGCTTTTTTTGGGGTTTTTTGAGTTTTTAGGGGGTCTTGTTTTTCTAAAGATATTCACCAAAAATTTGGAGATTTACGTCAAGGGGGGAAAAGTCAAATTTTCTTAGTGTTTGTCCAAAGTTTTTTTGGGGTTTTGGGGCATTTTATCTGGGTGTGGTTTCATTCTTGCGAGGAGCAGATTCTTTGACGGTGCCGTCTTTTTTTTTGGGGATATAATTTTGAAATTTCTTTTTTCGAGGGTTTAAATTTTTTCCCCATTAAAGGGCTGGGGAAAAAAAATGGGGAAACGATTTTCAGTTTTGGTTTGGGGCGGTTGTTCGTTGGGGCTGGTCCTCGGGGTTTATAAATCCCTTTTTTGTACATTTTTTTACCCCCCCTAAAAGGGGGGGTGAGGGGAATTTTTCCCAAACCCGGGGATACCCTCTTCCCTACTTTGTTGGGGATTGGGGGTTGGGAGGTTTTTCAAAAGGACCAGGGCAGTAAGGGGTTTGAACCCCAGGGCTCTTTTGTTGGTTTTTTTTCGCAATTTTTTAGGGTTTGTTTTTTTGGCCACGCTTGGGGCAGAGGTTTTGGTTTAATTGTTTTTGGAAAATTCCCCAAAATTTTAGTTGGGGGTGATTTTCTTTAATTTTTTCCGTTTTTGTCTTTTAAGAAATAAGGGGTTTTCCCTCCCCCGGGAAAAAGGTTTTTGGGCTTAAATTTGGGAACCTGAATTTTTGGCTTTTTATAGAAATGTTTTTCAGGGTGTTTTTGTTCAGAAATAAATTTTCTTAAAAAAGCATGGTTTTTTTAAGAGAATAAAAAGGCTGTGTCTAAAATGGCCAATTTTTGTCAGAGGATTTGAGAAGTTTGGGGGTTGCTTTTAAGGGTTTTTTGAACCGTTTTGAACCCCTGGGGGGGTAACCCAGGGGCCAATTTTTTAGCCCCAATTGAAAACCCTTTTCATTGGTAAAAATGGGGTTTATTTAATTGTGTTTTGGTTGGGGGGGGTTTTTTTTTTTTTTATTAGGGGACCCTTTTTCCAGGGGGGGGGGTTTTCAGGCGGGGGCCCCCAAAGGGGGGAAATGTCAAAAACCCCAGGGAATCTTTTTTTTTTTAAATAAACTTTCCAAAATTTCCAAAAACTTCAAACTTTGAAAAAATTGGGGGGTTTCAAAAGAGAATGGGGGGGGGGGATAAAAGGGGGGAGAGGAAAACACTTTTTTTATCATCCCCACAAAAGGGGCAGTTAAATAACCAAATAATTTTTACCATGGGTTTAGTCAGAAATGTAAAAAAGGGACCCGGGGAAATTTCCAAAGGAAACTTTGGGGAAACCCCCAAAGCAACATTGGACCCAGTAGGGTTTGGGGGAAAAACCAATGGTTTTTTCAAAAAAATTTCCATTCCTTTTTATTTCCCTCTTTTGCAGGCAATTCCTTGGCAACCAATTAAAAGTTTCCTGGGTTTTAAATGGGGAAAGTAACCCAAGATAAAGGGGAAAACCCGTTTTTTAGTCTTTGAGGGAAAAAAAACTACAAATGGGCCTTTTGCAAGGTGGGAAGGCCGGAGGGGGTGGATTTTCCCCAAAGGGAAAGAGAACTGAAATTTTCTTTTCTCAAATTTTAAATCTTTTTTTCTTTTCTGCCAAATTTTAATTTTCAGCAATGGAATATAAACATAAAAAAAGGGCCCCTTTCTCCCGAAAAAATTTTCTTTTCAGAGGCAGGGAAAAAGTTTTTTGGGAAGGCAGGGCCAGGGGACTGCTTAGCTTGGGGCTTCTACGGGAAGAGCCCTTTTTCAACTGCCTTTAAAAAACAGGGAGGAAAAAAAGCGGGAGGGATTTTTTTTTTTTTTAATGTTTATCAGTTCCCAAAAAACACAACCCAACCGGGGGCCAGGGGAGGGGAAATTTGCGGTTTTTCATATCACCATTCAAAAAAACCAAGGGAAACTATTATCAGGGCACAAAGTTTCCCTGGCCGCCAAAACTGCACGTGGGGAGATGGCACGGGTCTGTATTCGTGTCGTCAAAAAAAAGAGAAATCTGGCTATTTCATCCGTTTCAGCTTTGGCCTTTTCTGAAGGGGGTGCAGTCTATTGTATTTTCCCGAAGGGCTTTTGGGCATTCCCGTTTTCGATTTTCTTGGGCAAAACGGGAAAGCAAAAGGGAAAAGGCCTTTGGGGGGAAAGGAACCCAGAAACCCCCTGTTTCCTTGTTAGGCGGTGAAAAGGGAATTGGGCCTAGCCACCCTGCCACTTTCCTTCTTTTACTTTGGGTGTGACTTTTGGAAAACTTTTAAAACCTTTTCCGGGACCGTATCACGTAAATTTGAACCTTTTTGATTTTGAAAAAAAACAAAACCGGGGCTGTTAATGGGGTCTATTGTTTTTAGATCTAAGCCACTAATTTTTTGGCCCTCGGGCCGGGGTTTTCGAAAAAGTTGGGACAACACCAAGGAGGTTTAATTTTTTTTCCAAAACTTCTAAAAAAACCTTTTCCTTTCTGGGAAAATTTTTTTTCAAAAGGTTTTTTTTGTCCCAAGAGTATCAAACATCCCCTTTTGGGGGCAAAAAACCAAAAGAAAATAAAAACTCCCGTCAACAGAAACTACAGCCTCTGTAAAAGTGACCCTCTGGGGTTTTTTTGCCTGGGCCCGGGGGTGCAGCCCTTTCTTTCCCTTTCCCCTTTGCTTCGTGGGTGCTGAGCAGCAAGTGTCCTTTCAACTTTGGGGACCCCTTTCGGGACAGTTTTCTCCAGGCCCGACCGTTCAAGGGCCCGGTTTTTTTCCCCCGTTGTTCTGGTCATGTTCAGGGGTTTTAAAATTTAAAACCCTCTTGCACAGGCTTTGAATCGCAGCTGTGGATGCCGTTTTTTTTAAACTGGGGGGGGGTTTAAGGGACAAGGGGCTGGGAAAAACCCGGAATCCAAATAACTGCAGCGCAGCCAGTGCCCCCACCGCCAGGGGAAAGACCCCACGGGGGCAGATCCTTTTAAATGGGGTTTGACAGGGGCTGAAAAACCTAGGAAAACCCACAATTTTCTGGGAGCGCAGCCCGTTTCCCACAACAGCCAGGAAAAGACCGCCCCCGGGTTCAGATCCCTTTAAAAATGGCGTCAGCACAACTGAAATCCTGGGGAAACCCCCCAATATCTGCAAACGTGCCAGTGCCCCCCACCCCGCCAGGAAAAGACCGCCAGGGGAAACGATCCCGTTTTTACTTTTGTGTTTTGTTGGTTTTTCGCCTCCCGCTTCTTGTCGCTGCTTTTATGCAATGTACCAATCCCCCAAAAAAGTAAATTTTGTCCCCCAAAAAAATCGACAAAATCTTTTTAAAACTGAAATCCATGTAAACACACACGAAAATACACACCCCAACCCGCAAAAAAAAAAAGGGGCCCCGAGTTTGAAAGGGACTGGTCTACACCCAAAACGAAAACCCCGAACCCCCCAACTTTTTTCTGTCCCTCAGACAGAAGACAGACAGGTTTGAAAAGGGCGAAAGGGCGAAAAGGCAGATAGACAGGAAAAAAAAGAGGCAGACAGACAAAAGAAACTGGGAGAGAGACAGAAAGACAAAAGGCAGAGAGACGAAAGACCGACAGCCAAGAGACAAAAAACGACAGGCCGAGAGACAGGAAAAGAAGACAGACAGACAGGAAAACCGAGAGGAAAAGAAAAAACAACAGGCAGAAAAGGGGCAGAAAGGGCAGGTAACGAGACAGAAAGAAAAAAAGGGATTAAAAACCGACAGGGCAGACAGAAAGCCCCCCTTTTCAAAATAGGGCCCGACAGACAGAAAAACCGGGCAGGCAGAAAAGAAAAGACAGACAGGCAGAGAGACAGACAGACAGCCCGCCGAAAAGAGAATAAAGACAGAAGGCAGAGAGAAAGAAATAAAGAAAAAACAGACCGACATTAAAAACAGACAACATGAAACAGACAGAGGGAGAGAGCCAAACCCGGGAGACAGAAAAACATCCAGGCCCGAAAGACAGACAGAAGGCAGGAGACGGAAAAAAAAAGACAGACAGACAAGGGCAGGGGAAGGGCAGAAAGACAGACAGGCAGAGAGACAGAAAGGGCAGACAGGCAAAAGACAGAAAGGGCAAACAGGGATAAAGACAAAAAGACAAAAGAAAACCCAGGAGATGACCGAGGACTGAAAGACAGACAGGGGAGAGAGACAGAAAAGGGCAGACAGGCAGGAACAGACAGACAGACAGAAAAGACAGGCGAGAGACAGAAAGACAGACAGGCAGGGAAAAGAAAAAAGAAAAACCCGACAGGGCGAAAGACAGACAAGCAGAGAAACAGAAACAGAGGGCCCAGGCAAAAGAGACCCAAAGAAAAAGCCCGGCGGGGCAAATAGACAGACAGCAAACAGAGCCCGAAAAAAGGGAGGGAGAGGGGACAGAAAAGGGAGAAGGCAAGAGAAGAAAGACAGCAGGCCCCGGGACAGAAAAACAGAAAAGGTAGAGGGGACAGAAAGACAGACAGCGGATACCGAAAAACAAAAAGGGAGAAAAGACAGAAAGGCAGACAGGCATTTGACAGGAAAAACAGACGGGAACAGACAGAAAAGGGGACAGGAACAGGCCCGAAAAAAAGAAAGACGGAAAAGGGTGATAGACAGGGAAAAAAAACAACCCAAAAAAACAGAAGGAAGAGCGACAGAAGAAAGACAGAAGGCAAAGAGACCGAAAAAACTGACAGGAAAACAGACAACAGAGAGGCAGGCAGAGAGACAGATAGAAAAAGGGAAAGAAAGGGAAGAGAAAGAAAAACCCGAGAGGCAGGGGGACAAAAAAGACCGGGGCAGGCAAAAGAGACAGAAAGAAAACACAGGCCCGAGAGACAAAAGATAACCGGGGAGAGAAAACAGACAGACAGGGAAAAGACAACAGACAGACCGAAAGACAGACAGGAAAGAGACAAAAAGACAGCCCGGCAGAGAGACCGACAGAAAGAAAGCAGCAGGCATAGAGACGAAAGGCAGATAGACAGGAAGGGCCGACAGGCAGACAGCAGAAAGAGGACAGGCGAGAAAAGAGAAAAAAAGAGTACGGGGATGCTGAAAGACAACAGAAAGACAGGAAAAGGGAGAGAGACAGAAAGACAGGCAAAGCAGAAACAGAAAGACAGGCAAGCAGAGAAAAAAAAAGAAAGGGCCCGCAACAGAAAAGGGCAAAACCCGACAAGCAGAGAAAAAGACAGCCCGAGAGGAGGCAGAGAGACAGAAAGACAACAGGTAGGAGACAGAAAGACAGGGAAAAACAAAGGGAAAGGGTTTAAAACAGAAAACCAAGGGCAGACACAAAAACAGACAGGCAGAGAGACACCAAAAAAGAAAAGGGAGGCGGGAGCAGAAAAGAAACCCACCCGGGAGACAGACTAGCAGAAGGGGCAATTTCAGTGAACCGACGGGAAAGGGGGAAAAGGCAGAGAGAGAAAAGACAAAAAAAGGGAAAGAGGGCAGACAGACAGACAGGCGAGAGACAGGGCGACAAGAGGGAGACAAGCAGACAGACAGACGAACGACAGAAAAACGGGAAAGGGTGGAAGGGCAGAAAGACGCCAGGCATAGAGACAGAAAAGACAAAGGAGGCAGACAGACAGGGAAAAATAGACCGGCAGAGAGACAGAAAGGGCCCGACAAACAGACAGGGCCCGAAAGACAAAAAGGCAAAAAAAAAAGGGCAGAATGACAACAGCGGGGACAGAAAGGGCACACAGGGGGAGTGCAGGAAAAAACAGCCGGGAGAGAAACCGACAACAGGGAGACAAACCCGACCCGACAGAAAGAAGACAAGGGATAGAGGCAGAAAAACAGCCCGGGGACAGACAGACACAAAAAACAGACAGACAGGGGATAGAGAAAAGAAAAACAGCCCCGGGGAGACAGACCCGGGTAGAAAACCCAAAAACGACAGACAGAGAGACAGAAAGGGCACACAGGGGGACATTAAAAGAGAGACAGCAGGCAGGGCAGTCAGACAGGGCCCAAAAGCCCGGCAGAGAGATAGAAAGGGCAGCCCCGTAGAAACAGACAACAGAGAGGAGAAAAACAAAAGACAGACAGGCAGGGCAGACAGACAGACAGGGGATTGGGGACAAAAAAGACAGCCAAACAACAAACAGAAAGACAGAAGGGGATAAAGACAAAAAAAAAAGACCCCCAAACCAGGGCAGACAGACAGATAGACAGAAAGGGCAGACAAACAGCCAAAAGAGGGCAGAAAAAACAGAAGGGGAGAAAGGGGGACAGAAAGACCCCAAGGGAGAGAACAGAAAGACAGAAGGGAGAGGGGGACAGACAGACAACAGACAAAAAGACAAACAGGGATAGGACAGACAGATAGGGTGGGAAAAACGGGAAAAACAGACAAACCGAAAAGACAGAAAAACAGACAGGAGACCCGACAGGGCAGGGCAAAGGGAAGGGGACAAAAGAAAGAAGACAGGCAGAGAGCCCGGCAGAGAACAGACCGAAAAACAGAGAGGCAAAAAAGACAAAAAAGAAGAGAAAGGGAGAGAACAGAAAGGGAAAAAAGGGCCCAAAAAGGGCAGAATGACGCCACCCAAAGGGGCAGAAAGACACAGAGGGGGAGTGACAGAAAGACAGCCAGGCAGAGAAAAAGACAGACAGACAGACAGCTAGGCAGAGAGACAAAAAGACAAACAGGTAGAGAGACAGAAAGACTGCAGGCAGACAGAAAGACAGACAGGCCGAAGAGACAGACAACAGCAGCAGATAGACAGACAGGCAAGAGAAAGACAGACAGAAGCCGAGAGAAGAAAGACAGACAGGAGACAGACAAAGAAGACAGGAGAGACAGACAGACAGAAGCAGACAGACAGAAAAGACAGACAGGCAGACAGACAGAAAGACAGACAGCAGCAGGCAGAAGACAGACAGACAGACAGAGAACAGAAGACAGACAGGTAGAGAGACAGAAAGACAGCCAGGCAAAGAGACAGAAAGACAGCAGAAAGAGACAGAAAGACAGACAGGCAGACAGAACAGAAGAAGACACCAGGCAGACAACAGACAGACAGAAGAAGACAGGCAAAAGTCAAAGAAGACAGGCAGATAGACAGAAGACAGACAGCAGCAGAGAGACAGAGACAGACAGAAAGACAGACAGGTAGAGAGACAGAAAGACAGCCAGGCAGACAGCACAGAAAGACACAGACAGACAGACAGACAGAAGACAGCCAGCAGAACAGACAGAGAGACAGACAGCCAGGCAGAGAGAAGAATGACAAAAAAAAGAAGACAGGTACAAGACAGAAAGATCCAGGCAGACAGACAGAATACAGACAGACAGACAGACAGAAAGACAGAAACAGCAGAGAGACAGCAGAAGACAGACAGAAAGCAGAGGCAGACAGACAGCACAGACAGCAGCAGAGGAGACAGACAGACAGACAAAAAGACAGACAGAAGAAGAAAGACAGCCAGGCAGACAGACAGACAGACAGACAGCCAGCAGCCAGGCAGAGAGACAGACGACAGACAGAAAGACAGACAGGTAGAGAACAGAAAGACTGCCAGGCAGACAGACAGAGAGACTGACAGACAGAAGGCAGAAAGACAGACAGACAGACAGGCAGAGACAGACAGCATACAGCACAGGCAGAGAACAGAAAGACAGACGGGCAGAGAGACAGAAAGACAGACAGCAGACAGACAGGCGAGAGACAGAAAGACAGACAGGCAGAAGACAGAAAGACAGCAGCCGTAGAGACAGAAAGACAGAGAGCCAGACGAACAGAAAGACAGACAGGCAGAGAGAAGAACAGAAGCAGACAGAGACAGACAGCGAACAGGCCGAGAAGAAAGACGACAGCAGAGAGACAGAAAGACAGACAGGCAGGAGACAGAAAGACAGACAGGCAAACAGAGACAGACAGACAGAAAGAGACAGAAAGACAGACAGCAGAGAGACAGAAAAGACAGACAGGCAGAGAGACAGAAGAAGACAGACAGACAGGCAGACGAGGCAGACAGACAGACAGACAGAGAGCAGACAGAAGACAGACAGGCAGAAGACAGAAAGACAGACAGGCAGAGAGACAGAAGACAGACAGACAGACAGGCAGACAGGCAGACAGACAGACAGACAGGACGAGAGACAGAAAGACAGAAAGGCAGAGAGACAGAAAGACAGACAGGCAGAGAGACAGAAAGACAGACAGGTAAAGAGACAGAAAGACAGACAGGCATATAGACAGATACACAGAAAGACACCCAGGCAGACAATCAGACAGACAGAAAGACAGACAGAGAGACAGACAGACAGATAGGCAGATAGACAGACAGACAGACAGACAGGCAGAGAGACAGAAAGACAGACATGCCGAGAGACAGAAAGACAGACAGACAGGCCGAGAGGCAGAAAGACAGACAGGCAGAGAGACAGAAAGACAGACACGCCGAGAGACAGAAAGACAGAGATGCCGAGAGACAGAAAGACAGACAGGTAGAGAGACAGAAAGACTGCCAGGCAGACAGACAAAGAGACACAGACAGACAGACATACAGTCAGACAGACAGACAGACAGAAAGACAGACAGACAGAAAGAATGAAAGACAGGCAGAGAGACAGACAGACAGACAGGCAGGTAGACAGACAGACAGACAGCTAGGCAGAGAGACAGAAAGACAGCCAGGCAGAGAGACAGAAAGACAGACAGGCAGACAGACAAAAAGACAGGGAAACAGACAGACAGAAAGACAGACAGGTAGAGGGAGAGAAAGACTGCCAGTCAGACAGACAGAAAGACACAGACAGAGAGACAGACAAAAAGACAGCGAAACAGACAGACAGAAAGACAGACAGCCAGGCATAGAGACAGACTGACAGACAGAAAGATAGACAGGTAGAGAGACAGAAAGACTGCCAGGCAGTCACACAGAAAGACACTGACAGACAGACAGACAGACAGACAGACAGAAAGATGGCGAGGCAGACAGACAGACAGAAAGACAGCCAGGTAGAGAGACAGACTGACAGACAGAAAGATAGACAGGTAGAGAGACAGATAGTTTGCCAGGCAGACACACAGAAAGACACAGACAGACAGACAGACAGAAAGATAGCCAGGCAAACAGACAGAAAGACAGCCAGGCAGAGAGACAGACTGACAGACAGAAAGACAGACAGGTAGAGAGACAGAAAGACTGCCAGGCAGACACACAGAAAGACACAGACAGACAGACAGAAAGACAGCCAGGCAGACAGACAGACAGACAGACAGAAAGACAGCCAGGCAGACAGACAGACAGACAGACAGCCAGCCAGGCAGAGAGACAGACTGACAGACAGAAAGACAGACAGGTAGATAGAAAGAAAGACTGCCAGGCAGACAGACAGAAAGATAGACAGACAGATAGAAAGAGAGACAGGCAGAGAGACAGACAGCCAGACAGCCAGGCAGAGAGACAGACAGACAGACAGCCAGGCAGAGAGACAGACAGACAGACAGAAAGACAGACAGGTAGAGAGACAGAAAGATTGCCAGGCAGATAGACAGAAAGACAGACAGACACACAGAAAGACAGACAGGCAGAGAGACAGACACACAGACAGACAGGCAGGCAGAGAGACAGCCAGAGAGACAGAATGAGAGACAGCCAGGCAGAGAGAGAGACAAACACAGACAGGCAGAGAGAGAGAAGGACAGACAGGCAGAGAGACAGAAAGACAGACACCGCCGAGATACAGAAAGACAGCGAGGCCGAGAGACAGTAAGACAACCAGGCAGACAGACAGACAGACAGGCCGAGATAGAAAGACAGACAGGCAGAGAGACAGAAAGACAGACAGGCAGAGAGACAGAAAGACAGACAGACAGACAGAGAGACAGGACGAGAGACAGAAAGACAGACAGGCAGAGAGACAGAAAGACAGACAGGCAGAGAGACAGAAAAACAGACAGGCATACAGACTGACAGACACAAAGATACCCAGGCAGACAATCATACAGACAGAAAGCCAGACAGGCAGAGAGACAGAGGGACAGACAGGCAGATAGACAGACAGACAGACAGGACAGGCAGAGAGACAGAAAGGCAGACAGGCGAGTGACAGAAAGACAGACAGGCAGACAGGAAGACAGACAGGCAAGAGACAGAAGACAGACAGCAGAGAGACAGAAAGACAGAGAGACCGAGAGACAACCAGGCAGACAGACAGACAGACATGCAGAGAGACAGACAGACAGCAGAGAGACAAACAGACAGACAGACAGAAAGACAGATAGGTAGAGAGACAGAAAGACGGCTAGGCAGACAGACAGAAAGACAGACATACAGACAGAAAGACAGACAGGCAGAGAGACAGACAGACAGTCAGGCAGGCAGAGAGACAGCCAGAGAGACAATGACAGACAGCCTGGCAGAGGGAGAGAGAGAGAAAGACAGACAGGCAGAGAGACAGAAAGACATACACGCCGAGAGACAGAAAGACAGAGAGGCCGAGAGACAGAAAGACAACCAGGCAGACAGACAGACAGACAGGCCGAGATAGAAAGACAGACAGGCAGAGAGACAGAAAGACAGACAGGCAGAGAGATAGAAAGATAGACAAGCAGACACGCAGACAGACAGACAGACAGGACGAGGGACAGAAAGACAGACAGGTAAAGAGACAGAAAGACAGATAGGCATACAGACAGACAGACAGAAAGACACCCAGGCAGACAATCAGACAGACAGAAAGACAGACAGGCAGAGAGACAGACAGACAGACAGGCAGACAGACAGAAAGACACAGACAGACAGACAGACAGACAAAACGACAGCCAGGCAGACAGACAGAAAGACAGACAGCCGGGCAGAGAGACAGACTGACAGACAGAAAGACAGACAGGTAGAGAAACAGAAAGACTGCTAGGCAGACACACAGAAAGACAGACAGACAGAAAGATAGCCAGGCAGATAGACAGACAGACAGAAAGACAGCCAGGCAGACAGACAGCGAGACAGCCAGGCAGAGAGACAGACTGACAGACAGAAAGACAGACAGGTAGAGAGACAGAAAGACTTCCAGGCAGACAGACAGAAAGACAGACAGGCAGAGAGACAGCCAGACAGCCAGGCAGAGAGACAATCAGACACACAGATTAACAGACAGCTAGAGAGACAGAAAGACTGCAAGGCAGACAGACAGAAAGACAGAAAGACAGACAGACAGACAGACAGACAGAGAGACAGACAGACAGACAGGCAGGCAGAGAGACAGACTGACAGACAGCCAGGCAGAGAGACAGAAAGACAGACAGGTAGAGAGACAGCAAGACAGACAGACAGAGAGACAGACAGACAGAAATACAGCCAGGCTGACAGACAGACAGACACACAGCCAGGCAGAGAGACAGAAAGACAGACAGGCAGAGAGACATACAGACAGACAGCTAGGCAGAGAGATAGAAATACAGACAGGCAGAGAGATAGACAGACAGAAAGACAGCCAGGCAGACAGACAGTAAGACAGACAGGCAGAGAGACAGAATGACAGACAGCCAGGCAGAGAGAGAGAGAAAGACAGACAGGCAGAGAGACAGAAAGACAGCCAGGCAGACAGACAGACAGACAGAAACACAGACAGGCAGAGAGACAGGAAGACAGACAGGCAGAGAGACAGACAGACAGACAGGCAGGCCGAGAGACAGAAAGACAGACAGGCAGAGAGACAGAAAGACAGACAGGCAGCGAGATAGACAGACAGACACACAGGCAGAGAGACAGAAAGACAGACAGGCAGAGAGACAGAAAGACAGACAGGCCGAGAGAGAGAAAGACACTCAGGCAGAGAGACAGAAAGACAGACAGGCCGAGAGAGAGAAAGACAGACAGGCAGAGAGACAGAAAGTGCTCTTTGTTTAATGGCTGGGGTACTTCTTCCATTATGCTTGAAATAAAAGAATAATGATGATAATATCGATCATAAAACATACACATTTAAATACATAAATAAAGAGAAGACTCAAACAGGACTCTACAAGAAGAGGTAAAACTTAAACGTGACCCCAGAACTTCTGCGGTCGCAGGTTAGTGAGACGTTAGACTCAGCTTCTCTAGGGACCATAATATTAGAGGGCGGCGCCCATCGCCTCTCCCTTGCTGCTTTACCTTCACTGACCCTAAAGAGTGCAGTTATCCACTTACAGCTAGCTGAACTGGGGAACTATACTGAAGCCAAGGCGTGCGAAAAGTCACCTGTACATTTGGTAACTACACTTAACCTTAGCTTGGGGAAAGCGAGTGCTCTAACTGTGTTGTTCCCAGCAGTCTATAAGTCACACATCAAATTCTTACACACGCACAGGCGCACGCGCGCGCACGCACACACACACACACACACACACACACACACACATACACACACACACACACACACACCACACACACACACACACACACACACACACACAGCTCAAAGGTAGGTAGGCGAACCACCTGGCACAGTCATTAGGCCATAGTTCAGTCTGGCAGTCAGTTTTCTGGTCATAATGCACTCGCCTGCTGACCACTCCGTCCTTATGACCGCCCTGACGTAGGTGTAATAAAAAACAATGGGATTTTATGGTCAGGTCAATTATGGCTCACTGTGTGCGTACGTGCGTGCGTGCGTGCTTCTGTGTGTGTGTGTGAGTGTGTGTGTGTGTTTGTGTGTGTAAGTGTGTATGTGTGTAAGTGTGTGTGTGTGTGTGTGTGTATGTAAGTGTGTGTGTGTGAGTGTGTGTGTGTGCGTGTGTTTGTAAGTGTGTTTGTGTGTGTTGGGTTTATGGAAGTTTTTGGCTTTAGTTTCCTCTCTCTGCGTGTATCTATTTCCCAATGAGACTGGCTCTTCTCCCCCAAGTTTACCAGAGATAACTCTCTTGCTCCTTTGAGTTCTTTTCAGCAGCATGTGCTAAACATGTGTTGCACACGCGACCTCAGTGCCCCATGACCTATGTGGTCGCAGGGGAGCGAGGCATCAGAGACCTCACTTCTCTAGGGGCCAGCATATTGAGGGCGGCGCTATCTCCTCTCCCTCGATGCTTTACCTTCCCTGACCTTAAAGAGGCAGGTACCCATTTACAGCTGGGTGAACTGGAGGCCTGTACTGAAGCCAAGGCGCACAAGTGGTCACCCGTCCAAGTGGTAACCATGCTCGACGCTGCTTAACCTTGGGGCTCGAACGGGGATCGAACCCGTGACTTGTCGCTTTCTAGCAGCGTTACCTGTAGACCACTGATCCAGGAGAAGAGGAATATCTGACTCCAGCCCACAACCACAAGCCGATGGTCCGGGTATCAACCATTATGAGCAATAGCCACAGGTTTGACTGTCCTGGTGTAAGGGAGAGAACACTGTATAGGTGTGTGGTTGAATACCTTCACAAGGTTGCGTTTGTCTCCCTTGCATTGGTGCTCTCGATTTCAGCAGAGTGGCTGGCAGTGATGGAGGCAAAGGTCTTTTGACAAGAGGGTAGCAAAAACGAGATTTTCAGCTGTTGACGAACTTGTCGGTCATGTATTTATCTAACAATAAAAATATAAAAGTGTTCCCAACACCCACTCGTATGCTGTTCTAGTGAGAACACAGATGCGACAAGTAAACTTTTGACACTCAGTGGTTATGTTTTTTTAATATAAATATTATATGTTGTATAGGGTTTTTTCATTCATCGGCAAGCGTTCCGAGGTTCACCAAAAGCGAGATGTTTGCGTATGCGGCCGTTTGTTACCCATCACTAAGGTAGCCACATTCCGACTGTGGAGAAGATGTCTGAACATAAACATTGAGAGCCAGGCAGATAGACAGTAAAACGGATAGGCATAGCAACAGAAAGACAGACAGCCAGAGAGACAGAAAGACAGAGAGGCAGAGATACATAAAGACGTACAGGCAGAGAGACAGAAAGACAGACAGACAGACAGACAGGCAGAGAGACAGAAAAACAGACAGGCAGGGAGACAGAAAAACATACAGGCAGAGAGACATAAAGACATACAGGCAGAGAGACAGAAAGACAGACAGGCAGAGAGACAGAAAGACAGACAGGCATAGTGACAGAAAGACAGCCAGGCAGAGAGACAGAAAGACAGACAGGCAGAGAGACAGAAAGACAGACAGGCAGAAAGACAGACAGACAGACAGACAGGCAGAAAGCCAGACAGACAGACAGACAGAAAGCGCTCGTCGTTTAATGGCTGGGGTACTTCTTCCTCGAGCAATAGCCACAGGTTTGACGGTCCTTGGTGTAAGGGAGAGAACACTGTATAGGTGTGTGTGCTTGGATACCTTCACAAGGTTGCGTTTGTCTCCCTTGCATTGGTGCTCGGCGATTTCAGCAAAGAGTGGCTGGCAGTGATGAAGGCAAAGGTCTTTTGACAAGAGGGTAGCAAAAACAAGATTTTCAGCTGTTGACGAACTAGTCGGTCATATCTTTTTATCTAACAATAAAAATATAAAAAGTGTTCTCAACACCTACTCGTATGCTGTTCTAGTGAGAACACAGACATGACAAGTTACAGACCTATCGCGTTAACCTCTCACACCGGAAAACTTATGGAAAAACTAATTTTAAACCGACTAATGCGTTATTGCGATAAAAACAAAATAATCCCCATTAGCCAGGCAGGTTTTCGAAAAGATAGATGCACAGCAGATCATCTGATTAAACTCAGTACGCAAATTAAACACCAATTTGCTAGTAGGAAAAATGTGCTTGCCACCTTTTTTGATATAAAGAAAGCATACGATCAGGTCTGGCATAAACGATTACTATATAAACTAAAAACTATTGGTTTATCTGGTAATATGTATCATTATATTAAAGCATTTCTCTCAGAAAGATGTATGAAGGCCAAAGTTGTAAATTCCTATTCTACTTTACGGTTTCCAACAATGGGTATTCCACAGGGATCAGTTATCGCTCCACATCTTTTCAAGATTTCAAGATTTTCAAGATTTTATTTCAAGAAAAAACCCCAAGGGGTACATGAAATTTAACAAAATCACAACTTGCGGATGTGGGCGTGTGAAAAATACTCACACACAAATTCGCTCCAAAATGAAAGAGAACAAACCATGGACATGAAAAGTGAAAAAGCATTCACAACACAGGAAAGGCATAGCAACCTAACATGCCTGAATACATTTCCCATAACCAACTGCACTCTCTCTCTCTCTCTCTCTCTCTCTCTCTCTCTCTCTCTCCCCCCATGTAATATGGCCTAAGGCTGAGATACATTAAATTTGTGAGTTCTGAACTCTCTCTCTCTCTCTCTCTCTCTCTCTCTCTCTCCCAGCACACCACGCCCAAGCAAAGGCATCAACAAGCACAAGCACAAGCACACACACACACACACACACACACACGCAGGCGTGGAACATCAACACGCCAAGAAACCCGCCAAGAAACCCGCTACCCCCGGTCACACACACACTCGTGCACCCACGCACGCAGGAAGCATTTCAAACTATGTGGCACACTTTCACAAAAATGCGGGGACACACACACACACATATACACACGCACGTGGGGGTGCTAGTGTGCTCACACACAATGACATGGCCATTCAAGTCTATAATAACAAAGGAAATTAACTTAACCCTAACATGTAATAAAATGCACTGGTGTCATCTAAAGAGATGTGACAAATCAATAGGTTTTCATTATTTCTTTGAGGAATTTTATAACTTTAATAAGCAAGGATTTATTTGTGGAACTAAACAATTCATGGAACTTCATAACATTTGGGTTTCCTCTATAGTATCTTGGGATAAATTTGTTTCTTAGCTGCACAAAGAAATGACATTTGAATAGATAATGAAACTCATCACCTAGCTCGTTTTCACCACATTTATCACAGACTCTCTCTGCTCTAGGGACATTTCTTATTCTGCCAATTTGGATGGGAAGTCTGTGATTTAACGTTCGAAAATGAATAAAAGTTAATGACAAATTATGGGGAAGAATCGTCAGATAATCTTCGAAGCAGAAACACTTCTTAAATAGTCTATAATTAAGAAATATGTCGTTGTTATCAACATGAGAAAACCATTGTTGCAAATACTGATCTTGTAAACTACGTGTAACTTTGGCTTTAAACCATTCAGATGAAACATTGAGATCAAACTGATTCTGCCAAATGCCACTTAACCCGATTTCGTTTAATATACGTTCTACGTTAGTTAAATAAGTAGATTTGTGGGTATTAACGATATACATATCATGTAGCAACTTATAAACAATGTTAGAAAATTTAGGCTCACTTCCGATATCAACAAGCTTAAACCAAAAGCAAAGCATCCTTACTTTAGCTGTTATTTCCACAGGAAACTGACCAAGTTCCCCATAAACCATTTTACTTGGAGTAGATTTTCCCAGTTTAAGAAATTTTTGAAGAACTTAAGTTGTAATTTTGAAGCTAATTCACACATTGATGGAGTCCAGACCTCACATCCATAAAGCAAAATTGGAACTACTACTCTGTTAAATAATTCAATCTGTATATCAATGGGAAGAAAAAGTCTTCTGCATTTTTTTAGCAGAGAGAACATGCTACGACATGCTTGATCATTTAAGTGTTTTTGTGCCACGTTAAATTTGTTGTTATAATTAAGGTTCAGCCCGAGATATTTAAAAGAAAAAACCACTTTAATTTCTTTACCACCACATGTAAAACAAGGCATTTTCTTGATTTTACCTCTTGAAAAAACCAAACTTTTGTTTTTTCTACATTTATATTAAGTTTCCACTTATGACAATAGTTACAAATTGCATCGATAGCTTTCTGTAAGTCTTCTTTTGATTCAGCACAATTTGCTGTATCATCTGCATACAATAACAAAAACATTTTCAGCAAAAGATCCTCCTTTTCTCTTTCCCACCCTAGTTTCCTGGCTTCCTTTGCCATTGTAGATAAACCGTTTATTTTTTCCATAATGTAGGACTGCATATCATTCAAGTACAAGGCAAAGAGTAACGGTGACAAGTTTTCACCCTGACGAACCCCAGTTGAGGTTTGAAAAAAGTCAGAACACTCATCACCTCCGCTAACACATGATTTAGCTTTAGAGTAGATATCTTTGATAACCATTAATATGTTTCCATTCACCCCATGATCGAACAGCTTCCGCCACAGAAAAGCTCTATTAACACGGTCGAACGCCTTTTCAAAATCTACAAAAAGGCAATAGAGTCGTATCCTCTTGGCAAGAAACACATCAATCATGCAATGAAGTGCAAACAAGTGATCAGTGGTGGAAAATCCCGCTCTAAAACCTGCCTGTTCTTGCCCAATAGTCTTGCATTCATCGAAATATTTTGTCAGTCGGTTGTTAATTACAGAAGTAAATAGTTTTCCAAAGCAACTTAAGATAGTTATTCCTCTATAATTATTAGGATCCTCTGAACTTCCTTTATGCTTGAAAACTGGCTTAATAGTTCCCATGGACCAGGCATTTGGAGATTTTCCAGAGCGAAGGATGACATTAAACAACTTAGTAAATATACCAAGTAACCTGGTTGACGACGCCTTTAAAAATTCATTAGTGACGTGATCATAACCACATGTTTTATTTGATTTTAGTTTAGTTATTGCATTCTGTACCTCCTCTTCAGTAAAGGGTAAATTTAGCTCTTGGTTTACAATGGCGTAATCCTCATCAATACTGCAACTTTCTTCGGTCTCTTCTGCTTCTGAGTATATCTTTACAAAATGTTCCTTAAATGCCTGACATGATATGGGTGTAACTGGTATATCTTTATCTACTTTTGTCCCGTTGATTATCTTCCAGTATGCCTTGGGATCAGAATTCTTTACTCTTCTAATTTTCTTTACAAGGTTATTTTGATAAATTTTGAATTGCTTCCTGATTTCTTTTTATAGTCACGACTTGCTTGTTGCCGGACAAGGTACAAACTTTTGCTCCCTCTACAGTGAGCATGCTGATTTACTGCTTTAAAGAAAGCCTTTCGCTTTTGCTCACAACTTGCGTTAAACCATGCGCACCTTGTAGTTTTTCTTTGCTGTGCTTTTTTAGACTTACACTTTCTTTTCAACAATCCATTTGTTACTGCACTGTCTTTCAAAATGTTGGTAACATTACTAACTACACTATCTACATCAGATTGTGAAATTGGCTCTGTGGAGCCTAACAGACTATTTAATACCTGTTCTACCTTAAAAATTTCCTGATTATCTAATGAAGATATATAATCAATTTCCTTTTCTTTGAGCCACCTTGGCTTACCCCAAGGGAGCTCTGAAGCTTTTAACACACTGTTTGATGTACAATAACCAGAAGCACAACCCCCGCTTCTACCCTGTGGTTCCAGATCCTTAGAAACTGTTACATATAGAGTAAGAACAATAGGGCAATGTACATCAGAATACAGTTCACAAAAATCACAAACAACAAAGTCTGAAATAGCATAGATCATATCCAATGATACAATAGCGTAATCTACTACACTGACGTTTTTACATGTACATTTACCAAATTTGGCATCTTCTCCGATACATCCGTTTACAATTAAGGCATTTACGGTTTTACAAAATTCTATAAGCTTCTTTCCCCAGTTATTTATGGCGACATCTTGTGAAACTCTGAGAGGAACCGGCAAAATATATTGGGTTCCATTATTTTCATCAGAGGCCCCATCTGGGTGCCAAGTCCAACCGTTATTATCTACCTCAATTGCAGTACTATTCACTGTACCAGTCCGGGCATTAAAATCACCCAAAAGCAGATACATTCGTGATCAATGTGAAGCATTGCTTCTTCTATCTCATCAAAGAAGTCTCTATTTTCAAAGGGGGACCCTTCTGGAGGAAGGTAGATAGCCCCAAAGAGAACATCTCGTTTAAACAGTTTCTTGTTAAATTTGAAGAACAATGCATTCGCACACAGATCACTATCCCTAACAAAACAATAATATTTTTTAACAGGATCACTTACTTTTGATTTTCTACTTTCACTCTCAAAGACTGTTATATAGTGTACGAATTTTTCTCTGACTAATAGTAGTATACCCCCAGATTTTCGTTTGTACTTTTCCCGATTTTTATCAATATTCTTCTTTATGATCTTCCCCAGTGCCTCTTCAGTAATGCCATCCACGTCCAGTATGCTGATGACATTTGTATGTGGATGAATGTTACGATGAAAAAGAAAACACCAAAGAGGCATCTAAACTATATAAAAAATATGTATCAGCTTGAGCTAAACAAACTTAATGACTACATTTTTTTAGAATGGTCTTTCATTGTCTCCTGAAAAGAGTAATCTCGTACTTTTCAATAATGGCACTAACCCCCCCCCCCCCCCACCCCCAGTTCTACCTGTTTTCCAAATAGATGGGAAAGTGTTGGAATATAAAACTTTGGTGAAGTTTTTAGGAGTATATTTTATGTCTACACTAAGTTGGAATTATCACATTGATTATTTAAATACTAAGGCTCGGAAAAGTCTTAATCTTCTGAAAGTTATTAGTAAACAAGTGTGGGCTTATGATGTAGCTGTTTTAAAACATTTGGCATTATCTTTAGTACGTTCCAGACTTATTTATGGCCAGGAAGCATTTTTCAGTGCTCCAAAATATTTATTACAGAAAATGACAAGACTAGACTGCAAGGCTTTTCGATTAGCTCTGGGGGTACCTTTTCATGCATCGTCCATGGGTGCCTATAAGGAGATAGGAATTTTGCCATTAGACAAATATCGACAACTGGCTGTGGCTAAATATCTCTTACGTTGTTCAACACAAGAAACCAATGTGGACAACGAAATTAGTATAAGATCTGATGTCAACTTTCCAAATAGAGCACATTCTATTCGCTCTGCTACCACAGCTAGAACCTATACTTCTCAACTATTCAAGCAGATATAATTCCCACAAAAATAGCTAAATCGAAGATTCACTCCTCGCCTTGTCCCCCATGGGAACTTAAGAGAGCTAATTTTGACGTAAATTATTCCTCTTTAACGAAAAAGGTAATGAAAATATTCTTAGCGCATCGGTAAAAGAACATATACAAACTACATATATCCAAACCATTAAAAAATCTACACAGATGGTTCCCCTTTAAATAATAATGAGGAGGGTGCAGCGTTTGTCATACCATCTTTGAAAATAGAGAGATCATTTTATGTAGGAAAAAATCGATCTATTTTTACAGCTGAATTGTCTGCTATTTTGATGGCTTTATATTATCGTCTAGATTTTCCTAAAGACATATTTCAAATACTTTTATGTGTTGATTTCAGGTCAGTCTTACTTGCCCTGAAAAACTGCAGTTCAAAAGTGAGACAAGATCTCATAATTGAGATTAGTCATCTAATTCATTTTCTGATGATACGAGGCACTGGTGTTACCTTTTGCTGGATACCCTCGCACTGTGGTATTTACTTTAATGAAAAGGTTGACAGAAAAGCAAAATGTGGAGCTGAGCGTATATCGATGGGTCTTGCAGCATAAGTGTTCCTCTATTCATCCATGAGGGCTATAGCATGTTACAAAATGCATGTTGGAAACACTTTAAAAAGAAACTACAAAGTTCTGGTTTTTCCTGGAGTGATGATGTAGCCCATGTATTATCTTTTGATAAGATCAAATATCGTAATTTACATGAATATAGAAATGTTGTATCTCTTATATACAGGTTTAAGCTAAATGCTTTTAGAACCTTTTTTTTTTTTAAAAAGCAACATGTATCTGTGGTGAAAATCTTACCAATGATCATATTCTATTACGATGCAGAGATCTGAAAAACATTTTACCTGCCTTCCCAGTCCGTAGCTTACAGCAAGTTCTTAAAGACATTCCATTAATGAAAGAAATTGTATTGTCATTAAGCCATACTCCCATTTTCAGACTCCTCTGATATAAGGATAGCTTCAAGTTATATGAATTGAAAAGTTAGTATTTTTGCTGTTAGATGTTTTTGGGGTTGGTTGTTTTTTGTTGTTGTTGGGTGGGTTTTTTATATTTTTTTTATTTATGCTTTTTCATAATAGTTGTTTATTACGATTGATTAGTTATGTGCATACCCCTCCCCCCTACTCACACACAAGCACGTGCGCGCGCGCACACACACACACGCACGCACGCACACGCGCACGCACACACCGTCTGATATCACTATTTAGTGGAAGGACGTTAAACTGAAGAACTACTACTACTAAACTTTTGACACTCGGTGGTTATGTTTTTTTAATATATATGTTGTATGGGGTTTTTTCATTCCTCGGCAAGAGTTCCGAGGTTCACCAAAAGAGAGATGTTTGCGTATGCGGCCGTTTGTTACCCATCACTAAGGTAGCCACATTCCGACTGTGGAGAAGATGTCTGAACACGACACCAGTGTGTGTGTGTGTGTGTGTGATAGTATATTTGTTGCCATCTGTTCGTACCAGCACGAATGACATACTCTTCCGCGAAGCAGAACGGGTTTTAACGTGAGGGTAAGACATTCTCTGTGTGTTCGTGCACAGGACTTTGGTTTACAGCATCATCCGAAGAACTTTCGGGGGAGTGGAAACAGTACTAAAACCCCCTGCTAGTGGCTCATATCGAGAGCTGAACACTCTTCTTCTTCTTCTTGGCTTCCGGTTCAAGATGGCTGACAGAGAGATCTGTTGGCTTGAGCTGTGTTTGTAATTATTTTTCTACCTGGGTTAAGTGCCGTATTTCTGAGTAATTCTTGCACCAGGCAAACTGTTTCTATTTCCGATGTCTGTGTGTAAAGGTTTATCTTTTCAAATAATGCTTTAACTCATTATTTGGTTTTTGTTTTGACTGATGGGTAAGTAATATCGACTTCAAATTCGTTTCCTTCCTCGGAAATGTGTTTATGAAACATGTGTTAGTACTTATACTAAAAAAATTTCTTTTTTAAAATTTGTTTTAAAGACTTCATCAAGGAGTGTTCATCTTCGTAATTAATTGACTATGAAAATATTGGTGAGGTAGGTATGACTGTTTCCTTTTTTTTCTTATGTTGTTATCGCCAGTCTTTTGATAAAAGAATACGTTGTTTTCTTTTTGACGCGTTTTCCTTGTGACGCATAACTGTGACGTGCAATAACTTTGCGTCATAGACAGCGCCAGCTGTGTTCTTCTAAGCTGTTTACAATGGAATTCTGTCGTTATGACTAAGTCTTCAAAACGGAATATCCAAGCCGTTTCTGCGTTTCACAGAATTAAAAGAACCCTTGACCCATACCTGCAAGTCACATTTACCACCAGAAGGGGGTGCCTGGGTCTGTGGAGAAGGACCCTCCTGCTGGGGTACTGGGGCCAAATAAAAAATATTCCCGGTTTTAGCGTCACCTGGCAAGACCAAGACAAAGGTGGCAAACAGGATCTGCCATGCAATCTAGAAGAGGAAATTTCATCATTTACCCTAATAAAACTCCCTTCCAATGACGCCTTGGCTTTGACAAAAGTGACTATATTTTACAACTCTGATCAGAGACTTAAAATAACTTATTATTATTTAACCTACAAGGTACTGGTCCAGGGAAAAAGCTGCACACCATGGGTGAGAGACGAATTTAAAAGACTGAAAGCCCTGGTGGAGAGTCTGTACGACCAACAGACAGGCACAGAGGCGACTGTCAAAGCCATAGAGTCCCTGCCTCTTCCTGCGGAGGTACACGCTCGCACTGAGGCTCCCACCATCCAGTTTCTCAGTCCCTGCTGACCACTGACACTGGCTCCTTAGGCCCAGATGGTCAGTCGTCATCACCAGTGCAGCCAGTGGCAACACCCTCCTCCTCTTGGGCAAACACTGATCCCCTTTTCCCCACTGAAATTGTTGAACCATCATCAGTCTCTGCTACACCTGTCTCGGCTGATCTTCAAAGCAGTATAGCAACATCTCCTTCCCAACTGTCTTGTGGCGTCAGTGACATTTGTACATCTCCTAGCCCTATGTTTCAAACAGCTACTTCACTTTCTACATCATCGCTGCTGCCCGCTGTGGACCTTTTTTCATCATCCTCACCCAGCCCAGTGAGCATTGTACATTCCCAGTCTGTGACTCCCTCTGCTTCATCTTCCTCTAATGCTTACGACACTGTCGTGTCTAGAACCACGGGTGCAGTGGCACCCAATCTGGACAGCTGGTTTTCGCCAAATGTTCCCCGTCATTCCAACATCTGTAACATCCAAGATCAAATGCGTCATTTGGAAGAACAGCTGGCTGCCATTCAGAAGGAAAACTATCAGATGAAATCTCAGATGTCATCTCTTCAATCTGAAATTGACACTCTAAAGTTTAAAACCAAAGCATCCTCATCTTCAACCCAGACAGATTTTTCTGCAGATGGACCTTTTGAGATCTCAATCCCCACGGCAAATCGCTTCTCTGTGGATGAAACAACTTGAAAGAAGTTACCTCTTCTCATTTTTTCACAATGCAAAAAGAAATTCTAAAGTGAAATACGACTCATTTTCAGCACCTGTCTTTCAGCAATATCATCTTCTTCGTTGACAGTAAAAATTTCTTCAAATTTTTCAGTCTCCCCTGCCCCCGTCCTTTCCCGCCTGTCTATCTAGACAAAGGCAAAATCTGTGCTGGGGGACTCCATTATTCGACACGTCAATCCAAGACGACTGACGACACCAGGTACATTTCTAAAAAAAAATTGTGTTCCTGGAATGACAGTGCCCTGCCCTTTGGGTGAACTGGTTAGAACAGTGTGCAGTCAACACCACAGTGCAAAGTGTGACAGTCCATGTAGGTCTGAATGACTGTTAAACGGGTGCCATCACTGAGGCAACTTGAAGCAGCCTAATCAAAATGCCAAAGACGAGTGTTCCCTGACACCCGCATCACTATGAGTGGAAATTGTTCCTGCCAGAGGAACCCTTCACCTGAACAACGTCATCTTGCCTTCAAACCGTAGTCTGTCTGCAGCCTCCACCGCCTGAAAGTCGACTTCATCAGCCACGAGGCCATCCTTTGCGCCCCGATTTGGAGGGAGTCTGTACACAGACCACATCCATCTGAACAAACGGGGGACAACTCAGCTGACTACCAACTAAAAGCCCAAACTGTGGGCTTGACGGCATAAGGAGAAACCCTTGTTTACCCCAAAACAGAAAATAAGTTTAAAAACCAAAACGTTAATTTTCATTACAAGCAACGGAAAACTTTCCTTATCTGTCTGGCCATCAAAATCATGACCACTTCAGCATCTTAGGAACATCTACAGCCACAGATTTGACTTGCTAAACGTTCTCGTCAACACACATAATCCCTACTTTCCTTCACCTTTGTCTTCCTTAACTTCTCTAACCACAGGGACACCATGTATCGCCCACAGAAACCCATCACCTTCCAACCTACATCCCTGCTCACCCACACCAACATTGGCACCCCCCTCTTACTCACCAAACAGAGGAATGGAAAGTCATTTTACTACCTTCCCACTTTACCCCCACCCACATCACCATCACAGATATGCAAAAGAAAATTATCAAAAAAATAAATGCAAATCTGTTCACAAGAGAACCAGCGTTTTTTCATACACGCCCTCCTCCTTTATCGACAGACAGTCCCCCCCCCCCCCCCCCTCTTAAACCTCGTCCCCTTGTTAACTCACTTGTAAACTAACCCTTTTCTTTCTGATTATTTGGTATTTTGTGAAACTGTTGTTCACTTTCTGATAGGAAAACCATAAAAATTCCTTCCATCGTCAAGTATCTTTTGTTGTAAAGGTTTTGAAAATATCAATTAATAATGCTCCTAACTTTTAGATCTACTTAGTTATTTTGTGTATTTAATTCCAGTAGAATTATCTTTTAAATTAGTTAATGGCTATTCGTAACAACGTTCCAAACTGGCCTTGTAGTGATGGACTGCGAGTAGGCACCTTAATTTATTTGTCATCTTATAAATTTAAAATGTCTGCCTGTCAAAAATTATAAATGAAAACAAACCATTCCATATTTTGGTGTTCAGAAACATGACAAACAGCCGTATAACAGATATTTTCCATTTCATTCCAGGGACCATTCATTCGGAGAGACCCTAAGAGATCCCGGCAAACTGGTATTGTCGTGTATACCAAAATAATACCCCCTTATAAACTTCGTGGAGATTTGTGTCATTTCACATGGAATCAGATGGATAGAAGTTTGTTCTTCTAAAAAATCAACTACTTCAGTTCTTGTGGTTTCATTTACAGACATCCTAAGACACCACCAGCTGGTTTGATGACTTTTGTGAAATGATGGACAATGTTTGGCTTTTAGGGAAAGAAAAAATTTTACTAGTGATTTAAATATTGATCAAATCTCAATCCCACCCGCATGGCACAGTATTTTTACGCCCTTTTAAACCCTTTTTGCACAGTGTATCACATGCCCCACCAGATGACGTAAAAATCTAGTACTCTTTTAGATCACGTTTATTCTTTGACGTCACATCTCTTAAAGAAATTTGTGTGTACCCACTGTCGGGAATTAGTGATAATAATGCTGTTTGTGTCACCTGGAGCAAAGCTGGCTTCAGATGCCTAAAATGAAGCATCTGAAAATTACATTTCGCTCATTTAAAAAATTCGATTGCATGCATTTTCCTCTGACCTCGCTTCTCGCCCTTTCAAATATTTTAGTTACACTGATGCAGATGATGCCCTTTCCTTTTGGACATCAGTTTTCTTAAGCATGTCAACAAGCATATTCCTTACTTCAAAGACGTGTAAAGTCAAAAAAAATTTTCCTGGCTGCTCACCCAAGAAATTTTGCTAGCAATCAACCCCAGAGACACTTAAAGAAACGGGGCTTCATGAGGAATACAAGAAAAAAACGTAACATAGTTAAGTATATGATTAGAAATCTAAACGTTTTTTCTTTCCCAAATTTAAATTTAAGATAAAACAATGGAAGATTAATCTGGTCTGCTATTCGCCAGCTCTCTAAACCTGGTACTTGAAAGTGACGAATGTTGTATTCCAGTAGATGTTCTCAATAATCACTTTGCTAGTGTTGGAAGTAAACTCATTGATAACAACACCAGAACTTTTGATTCAAATATTTTAAAAGCCTTTTGCTAGGAAAAGGATACATAACAAAATTTTCTGTTCCCTTATTGTCTGTTTTATGAAGTTTTGTCCTATTTAAAGTCTTTAAAAAAATTTTAAAAAATTCATGTGGGTTTGAAGTATTAGCCTAAAATACTGAAACTATCTGTATTTTACATTGCAGACTCTCTCACTTATCTTTATAACCTTTGCTTATCTAAACAGTGCTATCCCAAAGCATTTAAAATACGCTAAAGTAATCCCTTTGCACAAAAAAGGGAACATAGATGATGTAAATTTACAGACCCATTTTTACTTCTATCTAGTATATCTAAACCCCTTGAACAGCATGTCCACCATCATTTATCATCTTTTATTGAATGCAAAGGCCTTTTGCATACCCATCAGTCGGGTTTAGAAAGCACCACTCCTGTGAAAAAAGCACTATGCAGGATTACTGATTCAGGCTGCGTGAAATTAATAACAGAAAAGGCAGTCGGTGTTATTTTTATTGATTTAAAAAAGGCCTTTGATCTGATTAATCATAATATCTTATTACATAAGCTTCGGTTACATGGTTCAGATGAAAATGCCTTACTATTTTTTAAATCTTATTTGTCAAACCGAACTCAGTCTGTTTATGCTAATGGAGTTACCTCTTCCAAAAAAATTGTTCCATTTGGTGTACCACAAGGTTCTTATTCTCTCTTTACATTAGTGATCTTCCTTTAACCATTCAAAATTGTGTTTGTGATATATTTGCAGATGATACAACTCTACAATACGCTAGTCATGATATTAAGGAAATCAATCATTATTTAAACATTAGTATGAATTCAGTCAAAATTTGGTGTGAGGCCAATGCTATGCTGGTACACCCTGACAAAACAGAAACTATGCTAATTTGTGCGCGTCAAAAAGGGAAACCTTGAGCAAACTCATTACAAATAAGTATAATAACAACAGCATAAAGCAAGTTAAAACGCACAAATTACTTGGGGTAGTCATTGACGAAAGCCTCCTTTGGCAGGATCATGTTCACAATATTACTAAAGAAATATCATCCAGTGTATTCCAGCTTTCACAAATTAAACACTTTCTAGATAAACAATCAAATATTTTTTTCTATTTTGCTTTTATTCAGTCTCGCCTAGATTACTGCTCTGAAGTGTGCTCCATCTAACCTGAAACCTCTGAACTCTCTTCAAAAGCGAGCCATTAAAGTCATAAGTAATAATGAGTTAGCAAATGCGTCAAATGATAATTTATTTAAACACTTTGAGATATTACCACTTTGCTTGCGCCTCCGCTTTAATGTTTTAGCTCTCATGCATAAGGTAGTTTATGATGCTTGCCCTGGTTATCTAAAAGCAATGTTATCTTTTCAACATCATCACGAATCAGACAGAGCTATTGTCCCCAAACCAAACTTCTATTCAAAACGAGTTTTTCTTTCAATGGCAGCAGAGAATGGAATGCCCTTCCACCGATGTTTCGTAGAATACCAGAGCACTCTACATTTAAGACAGAGATAAAACAGCTGTTGTTTGATACGTGTGACTAACTACTCGCAGTCAACACACACAATGAACTCCAATGTGTATGAACATAATTGGTGCCTATATTGACTATATCAAAGACATATAGTGTGCACTTCTTTGTGTGTGTGTGTGTGGGGGGGGGGGGGGGGTGCGTGCGTGCGTGTGATTTTGTATGTAGAGTCGAAGAATGGTGTGTGTGTGTGTGTGTGTGTGTGTGGAGGGAGGAGGGAGGGAGGCGTCCGTTCCTGCGTGTGTACACGTGTGTGTATGTGTGTGTGTGTGTGTGTGTGTGTTTTGCGCGCGTGTGCGGGGGGTGGGGGAGAGGAGGAAGGAGATAGTATATGTACGCGCATGCGCCTGTGTGTAGATCAGGGCGTAACCATTGGCTGTACTGTGAGAGAATCTTGGCATTATGTGTGTGTTTGAATGAAAGAATGAATAAATCTTTTTCTTCTTTCTCTTCTTTCTTCTCTTCTTCTTCTTCTTCTTCTTCTCTTCTTCTTCTTCTTCCCAATCTTCTTTTCTTCTACTTCTTCTTCTTCTTTGCATTCTTTTCTTCTTTTTTCTTTTTGCATTCTTCTTCTTCTTCTTCTTCTTCTCTTCTTCTTTTCTTCTTCTTCTTCTTCTTCTTCTTCTTCTTCTTCTTTCCAATCTTCTTTCCAATCTTCTTTTTCTTCTACTTCTTCTTCTTTTTTGTTTTCCTTCTTCTTTGCTTGTTCTTTTATTCTTCTTTGCATGTTGTTGTTGTTGTTGTTGTTGTTATTCTTCTTCTTTTTCTCTTCTTCTTTTCTTCTTCTTTTTCTTCTTCTTCTTATCTTCTTTTTTTCTTTCTTCTCTGCATTCTCTTCTTCTTTTGCCTTCTTCTTCTTTCCAATCTTCTTCTTCTTCTTTCTCTTCTTCTTTTCTTCTTCCTTCTTCTCTTCTTTCTCTTCTTCTTTTTCTTCTTCTTTTCTTTTCTTCTTTCTTCTTCTTCTTCTTCCCTTTCTTCTTTGCAATCTTCTTCTTCTTTGCATTCTTCTTCTTCCTCTTTTTCTTCTTCTTTGCAATTTTCTTCCTCTTCTGTGTATCTTTCTTCTTTTCCTTTTCTTCTTTTTTCCATTCTTCGATTCTTCTTTGCATTCTTCTTGCCTGTATTTCTTTCTTCTTCTTCTTCTTCTTCTTCTTCTTCTTTCTTCTTTTTTTCTTTCTCTTCTTTTCTTCTTCTTCTCTTTTCTTTTTTCTTCTTCTTTTTTCTTCTACTTTGATTCCTTCTTCTTTGCATTTCTTTATCTTCTCTTTTCATTTTCTTCTTTACATTCTTCTTTGCATTTTTTTCTTCTTCTTTGCATACTTTGCATTCTTGTTCTTCTTTTCCTGTTTTGCATTCTTCTTCTTCTCTTTCTTCTTCTTCTTCTTCTTCTTCTTTTCTTCTTCTTTCTTCTTCTTCTCCTTCTTCTCCTTCTTTTTCTTTGCAATCTTTTCTTCTTTTTGGCATTCCTCTTTTCATCTTTCTTCTTCTTCTTCTTCTTCTTCTTCTTCTTCTTTCTTCTCTTCTTTCTTTTCTTTTGCATTCTTCTTCTTCTTCTTCTTTGCTTTTTTCTTCTTCTTCTTTTCATTCTTCTTCTTCTTTTTTTTGCATTCATCTTCTTCTTTCTTTCCCTTTTTCTTCTTGGGTCTTTTTGCATTCTTTCTTTTTTTTTTTCCCGTCTTCTTTGCATTCTTATTCTTTTTTTGCATTTTTCCTTTTTTTGCATTCTTAATCTTTTTCTTCTTCTTTTTCCTTCTTCTTTCTTTTCTTCTTCTTCTTCTTCTTCTTTTTTTTCCTTCCCCCTCTTCTTTTTCTTCCTCTTTTTTCTTCTTTTTCCTTTTTGCATTCTTCTTCTCTGATTTTTTTTCCCTTTCCCTTTTTTTCCCCTTTTTTTCATTTTTTCCCTTTTTTTTTTTTTTTTTCTTCTTCTTCTTTTCTTCTTCTTCTTCTTCTTCTTCACTTCTTCTTCCCTTCTTCTTTTTCTTTTTTGCTTTCTTCTTCTCTGTATTTTTCTTTGCATTCTTCTTTTTTTCATTTTTTCTTTTTTTTTCTTTTCTTTTTTTTCTTTTTTTTCTTCTTCTTCTTTTTCTTCTCTTCGTCTTTTTCTTCTTCTTCTTCTTCTCTTCTTCCTTCTTTTTTCTTCTCCTTTTTTCCCTTCTTCTTCTTTTTTTCTTCTTTTTCTTTTCTTCTTCTTCTTCTTTTTCTTCTTCTTCTTTTCTTTTTCAATCTTCTTTATTTTTCTACTTCTTTTCTTGTTTTTCTTCTTTTTTGCTTTGTTCTTTTTCTTCTTTTTTTTCCCCAGTTCTTTTTTTTTCTTCTTTTCTTCTTTTTTCTTTTTTTTTTCCCTTCTTCTTTTTTCTTTTTCCAATCTTTTTTATCTTCTTCTTCTTCTTCTTTCATTTCTTCTTTCCTTTTCTTCTTTGCAATTTCTTCTTTGCATTTTCTTTTCCCCCTTTTTCTTTTTCTTTGCAATTTTTTCCCTCTTCTGTGTATCTTTCTTCTTTTTTTCTTTTTTCCATTTTGGGATCTTCTTTGCTTCTTCTTCCCTGCATTTTCTCTTCTTCTTCTTTTCTTCTTTTTTCCCCTTCCCTTTCTTCTTCTTTTTCTTTTTTCTTCTACTTTGTTTCCTTTTCTTTGCTTCTTCTTTTTCTAATCATTTTTCTTCTTTACTTCTTCTTTGATTCTTTTTCTTTTTCTTTTGCATACTTTGATTTTTTTTCTTCTTTTCCTTTTTTTGCATTTTTTCTTTTTCTTCTTCTCTTCTTTTCTTCTTTTTTTTCTTCTTTTTCTTTCTTCTTTTCTTCTTTTTTCCCTTTCTCTTTCTTCTTTCTCTTCTTCTTTCTTCTTCTTTTCTTCTTCTTCTTTTTCTTCTTTGCAATCTTTTTCTTCTTTTTGGCATTCCTCTTTTCCATTCTTTTTTTCTTCTTCTTCTTCTTCTTTTTTCTTCTTTTCTCTTTTTCTTCTCTTCTTTTTCTTTTTTTCTTCTTTTTTCCTTCTTTATTCTTCTTCTTTTTCTTCTTCTTTGCATTTTTCTTCTTCTTTCTTTTCTTCAATCTTCCCTTTTCTTTTTGTTCTTGTTTTGTTGTTTTTTGCTGTTTTTGCGTTGTTGTTGTTGTTGTTTTTTCTTCTTTTCTTCTTCTTCTTCTTCCTTTTTCTTCTTCTTCTTTCTTCTTCTTCATCTTTGCAATCTTCATTTTCTTTTTCTTCTTCTCTTTTTTCTTCTTCTTCTTTTCTTTTTTCTTCTTCTTCTTCTCTTTTCTCTTCTTCTTTTTCTTCCTCTTCTTCTTTTTTTTCTTTGAATTTTCTGCTCTGCTTTTTTCCTTTCATTTTTCCCCTTTTTTTTCCTTTTTTTCTTTTTTTTCTTTTCTTCTTCTTCTCTTCTTCTTCTTCTTTTCTTTTTTTTTTTTTTTTTTCTTTTCTTTTTCTTTTTTCTTCTTCTTCTTCTTCTTCTTTTTTTTTCTTCTTCTTCTTCTTCTTTCCTTTTTTCTTTTTTTTTTTACTTCTTCTTCTTGTTGTTTTTTTCTTCTTTGCATTGTTTTTTTTCTTCTTTTTTTTTTTTTTGTTCTTCTTATTTTCTTTCTCCTTCTTCTTCTTCTTCTTCTTCTTCTTCTTCTTCCTTCTCTTCCTCCCTTCTCTTTCCCAAATCTTCTTTTTTTCTTTTCTTTTTTGTTCTTCTTTGCATTTTCCTTCCTTTTTTTTTTCTTTGCATTCTTCTTCTTCTTCTTTCTCTTTTTTTTTTCTTTGCAATTTTCTTCCTCTTCGTGCATCTGTTTCTTTTTCTTCTTGTTTCCATTCTTCGACCTTTTCTTTTGCATTCTTCTTCTTCTTCCCTGCTTTTCTTTTCTTCTTCTTCTTCTTCTTTTTCTTCTTTCTTCTTCTTCTTTCTTTTTTCTTCTCCTTTTCATTTTTTTCTTTACTTTTGTTTTCTTTTTTGCTTCTTCTTCTTCTTCTTTCATTTTTTTTCTTCATTCTTTGCATTCTTTTCTTCTCTTTGCATACTTTGATTCAGTTTTTTTTCCTTTTTGCATTCTTCTTTTCTTTTTCTTCTTCTTCTTCTTCTTCTTCATCTTCTTTTTTTCCCTTTTCTTCCCCTTTTCCCTTTCTTCTTTTTTTCTTTTC
>CM054153.1:33930087-33959934 GCA_028751875.1 Rapana venosa | reverse complement strand
CGCTTTTTGGGCCCGCAAACTACTTTGTTTCTTTTTTTTTCCTCCCCTCCCCTCCTTTTTGTGGGACTGCAACACTGTTTCCCTCCCTCCCTGAGCAATTTTTCCCCTTTTTCAAAATCCCAAAGTGGGGAGCTGAATTATACAACGGCATCTTTTTTTTCGTTTTCACTTGTGTGTTTTTTTTGTTTTTGTTTATCTGTCGTTTTTCTTCTCTCTCTCTCCTCCTCTCTCTTCCCCTTTTCCCTCTCTCTCTTTTCTCTCTCTCCTCTTTCTCTCTCTCTCTCTCCCTCTCTCTCTCCCCGTCGTGTCCCCTTTTTTTAACATGATGGTTTTTTTTAGGTTTGTCGTTGTTTTGTTTGGGTTTGTCAGAAAATCAAACAGATTTTTAATGAAAAAAATGAAAAACATCCAACCCCATAAAAAGGGGCCCCCGGGCAACAATTCCAACAACTTCAAAACCCGGGGGCAAAGTATCACAAGACCTTCGGCCCAAAAGTTTGGAGAAAAAAGGGAACAGGGGACCACCAACACTAAAAACCCCCTCCCCAAGGGGGGCAGTCCCTTGAAAAATTCAGGCCCCCGGGGGCCCCCTTTTCAAAAACCCAAATTTTTTGGGCCCGCCCAAGGATGAAAAAAAAATTTCGGGCTGTTTACGGGCCCGGAAAACATCGAAAGGGGATTTTAATTTCCACTCACCTTTCCCCCAAAATTCGGAGCCCCCTTTCAAAAACTTTGGGTTTCAAAAGGCTTTTCCCCTTTGGGCAGAAACCCCTGTGAAAGGCCCTTCAAAAAATTTGGGCCAAAAGGGACTAGGGAATATTAAGCCAAAAATGAAAGTACTTTGAAACAGGGGGAGCAATCCAAGGGGTAAAATTTTCCCCATTGAACGGCAAAACAATGGAGGATAATGCTTTTAATTTCCTTGGGGGCCCCCCTAAACAAAAACGGGCCCGAGAAAATTTAAAGGGCAAATTACAAGGCTCAAATCTTAGACCAAACTTAAACCACTAAAAAAAAGGGGTTTTTAAAAAATAAAAAAAATTTTTTAAAAAAAAAAAACTGAAAAAAAAAAAAAAAAAAAAAAAAAAAAAAAAAAAAAAAAAATTTTAAAAAAAAAAAAAAAAAAAGAGATCATTTTCCCCAAATTTAAAAACTAAAGTTTCTACAAACCCCAAATTTCAGCCCAACCCTGCTGAAAGGGAAGTAAAATCTGGCCCTTTAAACTGCTGAAACAGAAAAGCGAATCCATAATTCAAAACAAAATGCCATAAAAAAACAAATGGGCAAATTTTGGGAGAGAACAAAAAGACCAAAAATTTTTGAAAGAGAAAAATAACACAGCGGGCAGGCCCACGGGAAAACCCCTTCTCACCATCTAAAGAAAAAAGTTTGAAAATTTTTTCGGCCCGTCACCCGCCACAACACTCTCCCCAAAACAGTACTCCCAGGGAACACTCGAAGGTGGCAGAAGGGGGGGAAGACGGGAACAAGTCATGGATGGACAACACCAGAAAAAGGACCGGGAGGGAATGACTCGGCACTATTTGCGCAGAGCCGGGGCCCGAGAGGGGATGGAGGGGGGTTTTCCAGGGCTTTGGGTCTTTCATGTCCCCCCCACGACCGCCAAGGTCACGGGTCTGTTGTTGAGGGATGATGATGAATCCGATGTTTACCCGAGAGGGGGGGAAAAGGAAAGAGAGCAAAAAACACACCCAAAGTAGGGGGGATTCCGCAGTCAGATGATACAAAAGACGGGCCCAAATAGCCCAACAAGGAACACGGGGGGGGGAAAAAAGGGAAAACCAAGCAGAAAAGACAAGACAGATAAACAGACATACTGTGTTAGGTCAAAATTTTTGTTTTTTAGAACAGAAAAAAAAAAAAAGAAATAAAAAAGAAAAAAAGGTTTTGGGGAAGGGGTTTTGGGGAAAAATAAACTGAGAGTTAAAGGGGGCCTTTGTGGAAAAAAGAAGGAAAATAAAAGGAAAAAAAACCCGAAGAAAAGTCAGATAGACAAGGAAACAAGGGGACTCGGCAAACAGAAAAACTACAAATGAAGGGAAAAGGGTTTTGGGCCCCTGGGGATAACAGGGTAAAATTTAAAGGTGAAAAGGGCAAACGGCCCGGTTCATTCCTTTAGGGCAAAAGGGGGGTGCTGGCGGGTTTTTCTGCTTCACTAAGTTTACAGTCCCCATTTTGGGGTGGTTGTTCTTAAACCCGTTTGCAATTTATAAAAGAAATGACACAGGAACGGCGGGGGGATCCTCCTGTCTGTTTATCCCCCCGTTCTGTTTTGTTTTTGTTCTTCTGTTTGGGTGGGGGGCGTGCGTGCGGGCGTGCGTGCCCTTTTGGGGGGGGGTGGGGTGTGCGTGCGGTGTGTGGCGTGCGTGCCGCCTGCCGGGCCTTTCCTTTTCTGTCGTCTTTTCTGGCTGTCTGTTGCCCGTCTCCTCCTCCTCCGGGTTCCTTTTCCCCTCCTCATCTTCTTGTTTTTGTTGGGTTTTTCTTGTTTTTTCTTCTTGTTGTTCTTGTTCTTCTTCTTGTTTTTGATCTTCTTTTTTCCCTTTTTCTTCTTTTTTCCCCCCTTCTTCTTCCCCCTTGGGTTTTAGTATTTCGAATCAGAAACCCAAAAAAAACAAGGGGCCCCGTGTTTGGCGTTTTTCCGGTTTTGGGCAAACAATTGGTTTCGCTTAAAAAAGCAAAATTCTTTTTTTCGGGAAACTCCAAACTCTGCCCTTTTGCCAAACCATCTTTCCCCGCTGACATTGCGTTTTGTTCTTCTGTTTTCATGTTCTCTTTTGTTTTTTTTCTCTTTTTGGGGCCCTTTCCTGTTTTCCCTTTTGATTGTTCCCGTCTGTCGTCTGTCTGTCTTTTTGGCTGTCTGTCTTTCTTTTGTCTTTTGTTGTCTGTTGTCTTTCCCCTCTCTCTTTATCTTCTTTTTGGGGGTTCTTATCTTCTTTTTCTTCTTATTTCTTTTTTTTTGTTTTTTTGTTTTTTGTTTTTTTCTTTTTTTTCTTCTTCTTTCTTTTTTCTTCTTTATTCTTCTTTTTTTCTTCTTCTTTTCTTCTTTTCTTCTTTCTTCTTCTTTTTTTTTCATCCTCTTCATCTTCCCCCCCCCCTCTCTCTCCCCTTTTTCTCTTCCCCCCTCTCTTCTTTTCCCTCCCCCTCCCCTCTCTTTCTTTCTTTTTTCTTCTTCTTCTTCTTCTTCCTTCTTCTTCTTCTTTTCTTCTTTCTTCTTCTTTCTTCTTTTTCTTCATTCATTTTCTTCTTCTTTTTTCATTTTTTTCTTTTTCTTTATTGCATTTTTTTTTCTTCTTCTCCCAACCCCCCCTTTTCTTCTTCTCTTCTCTCTCTCTCTCTCTTCTCCCCTCAAACTCCTCTCTCTCTCTTCTCTCTCTCTTCTCTTCTCCTCTCTCTCTCTCTTCTTTTCTTCTTCTTCTTCTTCTTCTTCTTCTTTTCTTCTTTTTTCTTCTTCTTTTTCTTTGCATTTTTTTCTTCTTCTTTTCTTTGGGATTTTCTTTTTTGCCCCTTCTTTTTTCTTTGCAATTCCCTTTTTTCTTCTTTTCCCTTTTTCTTTTTTTCTTTCTTCTTTTCTTTTCTTTTCTTTTCTTCTTTTTTCTTTTTCTTCTTCTTCCCTTTTTCCCTTTATCCACCGGGGGTTTGGGTTTTAAAAAAAAATATGTTTGGTTATCCAGTACCCCCCCTTCAAAAAAATTCATTTAAATACAAATTTAAAATTTAAATTTATTCTCTCTCTTCCCACCCCCCCCCTTTTCCCAAAAATCTCTATCTCTCCCCTCCTTCCCCCCCTTTCCCTCTTTCTTTCCCTTTTTTTCTCCTTTTCTTTTCTCCTCGTTATCCCCCTCTCTTTTTCTCTTTCTCCCCCTAGTCTAAACTCTGTCTCTCTCTCTGTCTCTCTGTCGCTGGTTCCCCCTGTTTCGTTTCAAAATTATATTTAAATTTTTTTCATACAAAAATTTTTATTGTGGCCAGAACCCAAGTACAAAAAAAAAATTTAGAGTTCAGAGTTTTGTCTGTCGGCTGTCTGGCTATCGGGCCGTCTGCCTGTCTCGGGCTCTTCTCTGTGTCTGTTTCCCGTCTCTCTCTGTGTCCCCCCGCAATTTTTTTTCGTGAGGGGAAAACCCTAAAAGGGTAAAAAAAAGGGGGTGGGTTTTACATTTTTCCCAAATTTATCATCAGAATTGAGGAAAACAAAAAAAGCCAAAAAAATTTTGTAAATTTTTGCTTTTAAATCCCTTTTCTTTTAGGGAAAATTTTTCTTTGTTTGTTCTCTTGTTCTGGTGGGGTATTTTTCCCCTCTCCTCCTTCTCCCCTTTTCTCCCCTCTCCCCCCCCTCTTCCCCCTTTTTTTTCTCTCTCTCTTCTCTCTCTCCTCCTCTCAAATCAGCTTTTTGGTTAAAATTTTGAAATTTTGATGCCCATTTTGGAAAAAGGTGTGTGCATGTTTCGTGCGCGCGTGAGTGGGGGTTTTGGGGGTGGGGGTTTTGTGTGTGGGTGTGTGCGAGCGTGCCCCGCGGCGGCGGTGGTTTTTGTGTGTGTGGGGCAGCGTGGGGTGTGTGGGTGTTTTGTGCGAGCGGGGGTGTGGTTTTTTGTGTGGGGGAGAGAGAGAGAGAGAAAAGAGAAAAGAGGGAGAGAGGAGAGAGGAGAGAGAGACAATGACAATGGACAATGACAAAGGTTTATTGTGATAAGCAAGATGCCCATTCACAAAGGGGACAGTGGGAGGGGGGCTGGGCACAAAACACATGATATCAAATACGAGAACATAACAAATTTCAGCCCAAATAGTCATCATGTCATGGATTCCAGAACATGGTTACGTAGAGATCCAAATCCTTTTTCCATAAGGAATTGTCAAGGTGAGGAGTTTCCACAAAAACTGTACAAATTCAAAATCAACTTTTACAACAAAGTGGTCTGCGACAAGAAAACAAGGTCACAATGTCTCTTCTTCCTAGGTTTTTTTTTTCATGGCATGTGCAATTTTACACGGCTAACACGTGACAGACTCTTGACAATCTAGGTGGCATGTAGCCTACAGCTATTCTCTCTCTTTCTCTCTCTCTCTCTCTCTCACACAAACACACACACACACACAGAACACGCACGCACACACACGCATACGTACACACGCACACACAAACACGCGCACTCACGTTTATACACGCATATACACACATATCTATACACGCATGCATATCCACATATTCAAACACACACACATACGCGCACACACACACACACACACACACAACACACAAACACACACATACAGATACACACGCACTCATACATACACACACGTATACGCTCGAATGCATGCGCACGCACGCGCACGTACGTACACACACACACACACACACACACACACACCACACACACACACACACACACACACACACACACACACAACACACACACACACACACACAATGGTTATCCAAGCAAGAATCGAACTGCGTCCACTATGACATGCATCACATCAAGTCCGGCACTGATTCGATCTTTCATTTTCTCCCGGTCAACAGGGCACCACAGCTTCAGCTTCTGATAGACACAGGATTCCTCATTGGTCATCAGCCTGGTGTTCCTTTTCACAAACCAAAACAGATCCGGGGGTGTGTCAGCAGCAGCAGTCCATTCAAAACGAAAAACAAGATCGTCTGTTTCACATACCATCGTGTCTGGATGCCGCTTACTACTGAACACCTTACTAAAGTCTTGGTTCCTATGCCTGTCCCTTAGCTTTCTCTGCAAAGATCTATCAGTCAGTTTAGCCACATAGTCCTTGATGAACGTCGGCACATAGTTCCAACTTGCTGAACTTTTGCCAGAGGATCGTCACAGTCCGAAGTTTCCGTTGTTAAACACAGGGGCAAGGTTAATGCCACGTTGCACGTCAGCATGCTTTTCATTCTCTGACTCTTTGACATAGCTTGGTGAATGACGGATTGCACGTGCAGCTTCTTGCGGCAGTGTGTTGCTGGCAGAAGGGGGTGTGTCAGTGTGTGACACAGCACAGCTTGTAGGAGGTGTGGGCACAAATAAACATGGTGAATGTTCTTGTGGCATCACACTTTCACTTGCCTCCTGTTCTTCTTGCCTCTGTGCTGTCCTTCTCCTCTCCTCTGTCCTTCTCCTGTCTCTGTCAGTCTGACTGGGAGGCTTCCTGCGGTGAGAGAGAGAGAGAGAGAGAGAGAGAGAGAGAGAGAGAGAGAGAGAGAGAGAGAGAGAGAGAGAGAGAGAGAGAGAGAGAGCGCATACACGGACTGCCGCATACGTGTCCTCGCCAGTTTCGTTTTCCTCACGTATTTTGTGTAACAAACTAGCAGGAGCCAGTGGCCCTGCCTGACTGAACACTTTGCTGCAATGCTGTGTCTGACTCTGGATTTCTATCTCTGTACCATGACGTGGAATCCATGCCATGAAGATCATTTGGGCTACAACCATATTTGTTGCTGTTGTTGTTGTTATTGTTCAATATATGTGTTGTGCCCAGTCCCCCTTCCCAGTGTCCCCTTGTGAATGGGCTTCACAGATTAAATCACAATAAACTCTTGTCATTGTCAAACTATTGTCATTGTCTCTCCTCTCTCTCTCTCTCTCTCTCTCTCTCTCTCTCTCTCTCTCTCTCTCTCTCTCTCTCTCTCCCTCCCTCCTCTCTCCCTCTCTCTCTCTCTCTCTCTCTCTCTCTCTCTCTCTCCCTACCTCTCTCTCTGTGTCTATCTCTCTCTGTGCATCTGTCTGTTTATCTGTCTGTCTCTTTTACTCTCTCACTCTTTCTCTCTCTCTCTCTGTCTCTTTTTCTCTCTGTTTCTTTCTCTGTCTCTCTGTCTCTGTCTGTCTGTCTGTCTCTGTCTTTCTCTCTCTGTTCATGGTGATGTTTTTGTGGCTGTTGATGTTGCTGTTGCTGTTGTTGCGATTGTTGTTGTTGTTGTGTTGTTGTTGTTCTTCTTCTTCTTCTTCTTCTTCTTCTTCTTCTTCTTCTTCTTCTATTTGTTGTTGTTGTTGTTGCTCTTCTGCTTGTTCTTGTTCTTGTTCTTGTTCTTGTTCTTGTTCTCTCTTCTTCTTCTTCTTCTTCTTCTTCTTCTTCTTCTTCTCTTCTTCTTCTTCTTCTTCTTCCTCCTCCTCCTCCTCCTCCTCCTTGTCGTCGTCCTCTTCCTCCTGTTCCTGCTCACCCTTCCTTGCTGCTGCTTTGACACTTTCTCATCTCCTCTTCTTCCTCCTTTTTCTGACTTTAAAAAACTCTCACCAAAACGATATGACAAAGACAAAAATGCAGGAAAAATGTAATTTTGCTGAAGATTTGGAAATGGAATAAACTTAGTCCAAAGGGGTCTTGGACATAATCCGTCAGCTTAATTGATTTTGACGGTGACCCAGGGAGCGTTCGTCACTCCACAATAACGTTGGGGTACTTTGAAGAGTCTAATAGTGGTCCGTGTGTTTTGTTGGGTGTTTATGTTTTTTTGGGGGACTGTGTGTGTGTGTGGTGTGTGTGTGTGTGTGTGTGTGTGTGTGTGTGTGTGTGGTGGTGTGTGTGTGGTGTGTTGTGTGTGGTGTGTGTGTGTGTGCGGTGTGTGTGTGTCGTTGTGTGTGTGTGTGTGTGTGTGTGTGTGTGTGTGTGCTGGAACAGTGAGGTCAGTACGTGTGAGGAGAATCGACACAAGGTGGGGATGTGGTTTGAGGGGAGAAAGGTAAAAGGGACCAACTGAGATGTGAGAAGGGTGGGGGAGGAAGGAGGAGGGTGGGGTGGGAGGGGGGGAGGGGGAGAGAGAGGTGTAATGGCATCAGCGAATATATTTTATTTAGAACCAGCCCTCTGTGCACAAAGAAAAACCATGCAAATTTTTGTATTGAAATTAAGCATTACACTGTGAGGAACACAATTTCTATGCATAGAGACAGAGTTAGGAACATAGACAAAAATAACAGAGAGAAAGAGACAGAGAGAGTCAGGCAGAGAGAGTGTGCGTGTGAGAGAGAGAGAGAGTGAAGATAGACAGAGAGCAGAGCGTGTGTGTACATGTGTGTATGTCTGTGCGTGAGAGAGAGGGACAGAGAGAGAGAGAGAGAGAGAAGAGGAAGAGAGAAGAGAGAGAGAGAGAGAGAGAGAGTGTGAGAGAGAGAGTAAAAGGCGAGAGAGAGGAGAGAGAAGAGAGAGAGAGACTTTTAACTTTACAGTTTATTGTCATTCCCCAACAAGGCCTTTTGACAAGGGGGTAACACAAATATGTTTGTGAAACAGTAAATAAAAATTGAAATACGTGATCAGTACAATTAAGTTTGGCAAAAAGAAAGGATCCATCCACGTATAGCGAACTAATTATATGATAACATTGGCGTATATACATTTACGTAAATAAAAAGTGAAATACGTGATTAGTACAATTAAGTTTGGCAAAAAGAACGGGCCCATCCACGTATAGGAACTAATTAAATGATAACATTGGCGTATAAAACATTTACAAATCACCTAGTTTAAAACAAAGAAAAGAAAAGAAAATCAAACTGAAAATGCAAAAACAACATTCGAATCGACCATCCATTCAAATTGCAAGTGATATATGTCAGCCTTTTTAATCTTGCTTACTTGAGATTACATTGCTCTTTAAGGTGACTATATCATTACATGTTTAAAATAAATGGTGTGACATGGCTTTGTCTTAATTTTTGTGCTTCTGCAATAAACTTAGCTACATATTTAATACATGTTCGTTTTCACACGACAAAATAGAAATAATATCTGGACTTTCTGTTTCTTGTGACTTAGGAAATTATGTTTCTTTCGTGTAGTTTCATAGGCTTTACATTGAAACAAAAATCAATTTCATCGTCAACAGTATGACCACAAAATGGACATGGTAATTGCTGGCTGTCTCAGTCTGGAACCCCATCTTTTGTTTGCATTAAAACCCAGTGTTCTTAACCTGAACGGCATAATTAAGCCTGTGCCATTTATCAGTAACTATTGATAGATAGAGAGTTGAAGAAAAAGAAACAATGACAAAAAAAAGAGCAAACAATTAGGGCAGTCAACAAACGAATCAGGAAGTCCATGACGGAGGCAAAAGAGAAATGGATTCGGTGAATAGTGCCAAGACATTGAAGAGAACATCAAGAAAAACATAGCAAGAAAGCATATCAGCGGTGAATGACCTGACTAGCACAAGCAGGGAAAAGGTTTAACAATCCAAGACAAAAAATGGGAAGTGTCTCACTGACGACCAGGATATTCTGAACAGATGGACAGAATACTGCTCCGACCTGTATAACAAATAGAGCCGCAGGAGATCCAGAAGTCCTTAATGTCCCGCAAGCAAAGACACAGACAGTCCCCCTACCCCCGAGAAGAAGTGGAAACAGCAGTCAGATCGCTGAAAAAGGGAAGTCAGCAGGGTGACAACGTTCCAGCTGAGCTGGTTCAAGCTGGAGGGGAAGCCATGATCAGCGCCCTACTAAGAAACTGCAACACGATCTGGCAGACAGGAAAATGGCCAACACCATGGACACAGTCACTCATCATCACCCTCCCCAAGAAAGGAAATCTACAACAATTGCCATAATTACCGCACAATCAGCCTCATATGCCACACAAGCAAGGTCATGCTGCAGATAATATTGAATAGACTGAAGCCACAAGCAGAGACCATCATTGCTGAGGAACAAGCAGGTTTTTAGAGCAGGGGCAGCACACAGAACAGATATTCAACCTCAGAATACTATGTGAGCGGAACCCTTCAACATCAACAAAATCTTTACCATGTATTTATCGATTTTAAGAAGGGATTTGCCAGGGTGTGGCTGCAGCTTTGTACAGCATCAAAGCCCAAAATGATCAGAGTCATCAAAAAGCTGTACAGCGAGGCCACCAGTGCAGTGTACTACAACAACATTGGAGGGAAAGGTTTCGAACAACAGTTGGAGTAAGGCAGGGCGTCTACTCTCACCCACTCTTTTCAACATCTTTTTGAAAGAATCATGGCTGATGCACTGGACATCATGAAGGATCAGTCAGGATTGGTGGCCGAACGATCACAAACCTCCGCTTCGCAGATGACATGATGGAATAGCAGGATCAGAAAAGAGCTTGCCAGCCTAACAGAAAACCTGAATAAGGCCTCCAAAACATACGCATGGAAATCAGTGCAGAGAAGACCAAACTGATGACTAATAACACCAACGGCATTAGCACTGATATCAGGGTTAATGACCAGAAGCTGGAAACAGTTCAAAGCTTCAAGTACCTGGGAGCTATTGTATCAGACCAGGGATCCAAGCCAGAAGTAGTATGCAGGACTGCACAGACAATAACAGCACTGTCAAAACAAACACCATCTGAGAGATAACACAATATCTCACTTATCTCCAAGATCAGACTAATGCGCTCCCTTGTCATATCCATATTTCTGTATGCCTGTGAATCATGGACCCTGCTGCAGATTTGGAGAGAAGAGTAAAAGGCGGTGGAGATGAGATGCTTTCGGAGACTCCTTGGCATCTTACAAAGACCCACATAAGCAACGAAAGCGTGCATAACAGAATCCAGCAAACCATTGGACCCTATGAGAACCTTCTAACGATCGTGAAAAAGCGTAAACTTAAATGGTATGGGGCATGTCACAAAATCCAAAGGACTTGCAAAGACAGTTTTACAAGGCACTGTCCAAGGAGGAAGAAAAAGAGGCAGACCAAGGAAGAGCTGGGAGGATAAATCAGCCCAAAGGACAGGCCTAGAAAATCAACAAAACCCTGAGAAAGGCAGAACAGAGAGAGGAATGGAGGGAACTGGTTTTTGAGTCTTTGAGGGTGCCCCCACGGTCGTTAGACTACGGGACAGATAGATAGATAGATAGATAGATAGGTATTTTTCTGTCTGGAATACAGATTTGAACGAAAAGAACCAGCTATATTTATTTTTACTTTCCAAATCTGAGTGCCAGTTTTTTTTAAAGAGCAAATAAGCCTATCTTTAAATTTCCCAAAGAAACTGGCGCTCCTTACCCACTTCCTGAGACACCCATACAATCCCAAACCCATGCTCTGACAAAACCCTTTTAACTTGATTCCCCAGTTTCTTCCCCAAATTTCCATTTTTAAAAATTTAGCAATGTAAGATGTCTACAAAAACGTTTTTTGGGGAAGTTTCAATATTAAAAAACCCAATATCAAATGCATTTCACAAAGGTTCTTAATATAAAGGATATTTTCCCGTCTCCCCATATATACGTATTGTGAATGTATTGTCACTTTAAAAAAAAAAAGTTTTAGGCAAATGTTGGTTTTTTTCCCTGTGCGTTTTACATTAATCACAAAATTTCTGAGGTAGGTAAGCATCGGTTCTATTGTGTGTCAAATAATTTCCAGAATAGGAAAGAGTCTATTGAGTTCAGCTTTCAAAATGTTTTTAGGATTTCTATTACTCCTATTTTCCCTTCCTACAGATTCTTGCCATAAAAAATTTTTAGACTTAGCTTTGTTGAAAACTCATCCCTAAATATTTTACGTATTAATTATCTTTACTTCAGCTTTTTCCATAAAACCATTTTTCATGAACTGATAAATGACCACCAACCAAAAACAATAATGTTTGTTTTTTCCATATTTACTGACAAATCAAAATTATCTGCCTCCTTTTTTAAAGATATTTAACTGATGTTGCAAACGATAACAGTCTCAGACAAAAGAATAATATCGTCAGCAAAAAGTAGTAAGAATACCTCGATTGCACCAGGAATTATTTGAATGCCATGTTTTCCTTTTCTTGATAACTCAATAGCTAGCTATTTATAAAGAACGAAACATCTGTGGGCTCAAAATACAACCCTGCTTCACTCCCTTGGGCATTCAAAAAAATCTGAATTTTCTTTTCTTGCACGCACACACGTAGTACTGAATTATAAATAGCTCTGGGGCCATATATAATTTACCATTTACCCCGTTTTTCGTAGTACATTCCACATATATGTCTATTCACAAAAATCAAAGGCCTTTCTAAAATCAACAAAAGCAACATATAATTTTTTCTGGACAGCAAATGTTTTTGAACAAGAGAGTAAAGAGTTAATATATGATTACAGTGCTGTACTTCGCTCTAATCCCGCTTGCTTTCAATAATTTTTCTTCGTTTTCTTCCATGGTTAATCTCTTATTAAAAATGAAAGTAAAAAGTTTACTTAATACACTGGTGGGAGCTACTCCGCGATAGTTATCAGCATTATTAACATCTCCTTTTTTATGTATGGAATTATTACTGATTTGGCCCACTGCAAAGGGAAATCACTTTTTTCAAACAGAAGGTTAAATAACTGAACAAGAAAAGTAATTACAGCTGAGTTTGCATATTTCAGCATTTCTCCAATCATTTTATCAGGACCAGCACTTTTTCCTGTTTTTAAATGTTTAATAGCATCAATAATCTCATTATGAGTTATAGGATTGTTAAACAATGGTTCAAACATATTTTCATCTTCTTGTAGTACTTCCACATTATCTTGTGTTTCTGCACAATTAAAGTCATTAAAAACGTTCAAAAAATGATCATACCATTGTTGAATAGTGATGTTATTATATACTAGTGACTTACGATTAACGGATCTGATGACGGACCAGAACGTTTTGGAGTCCTTAGACGAATCTTTAAGTTTCTCTAATCTCTTCTCGTCAAAATCTTTTTCTTTTGTTTTCGTGCGGTAGTGTACCTATGTCTTTTTTCTGGTTTATCTACATTCGTTTTACAACGTTGAAATCGTTTTAATAGTCTCTTAACTTCTTGTTTCTTTTGCTCACATTCAGCATCAAACCAGTCGTTACATTTTTTCTACCTTTTCTAACTGTTCTGACCATGCATGCAGGCAGCCCCATAAGGCCTTTTCAAAATGATTCTCATGTTATTCACATCCATGTTCAAATAGCTGAGAGGCTGTTTCTATGCTTTCTTGAAATTCTGCACTATCTAATTCATGTTTATATACCTCTACAAAATTTCTGACCATATAATCTTTTCTACACTCTCTTCTTCTCTACTTTCCCATACTAACACAGTCATTATCTACTTTCCATGCTATTTCAACGGGGAGGTGCCACGAATAAACACACTCCCCAATACACAGATCAAAAAAATGATAACAATTGACAAGGTACAAGAACATAATCAGTAAAAGCTGCATCCATTAGGAGACACAAAGGTATAATCCCCTCCTTATCCCCCTCACAACAACCATTCAATCCTCATGTCAAACATTAAACATAAATCTAGAAGGACCCGCCAAATTGTTCATCGTTTCATCCTTTTGAGGCTTTCACACAAAGTTCATCTTCACATCATCATACTCCACATCATCCAAGTAATTTGACATCACTTCAAGGTCGGCTTGTTCCTGACCAGTCCTGGCATTAAGTCTCCCAAATCATGAAATGAAAGTCATCTATTTTAAAATATTGCAATAAATGTTTCCTCTAATAATACAACACCATCTTTAATTAGTTTTTCATTGTAAAGAGGACACCTTTTGGCACAATATAGCACGCTATCAAATAACATCTTTATCTAAATCAAAAATACTTTTCTTTATTGTAATGGCATCGTGTTGTCACACTCTATTTCAATTTCTTTTACGTGTTTTTCTAAAAGACTTTCTTAAAAATAGAAAGCACTCCTCCAGAATTCCTTCATGATGGGACAGTTTTTGAGCGGGCCCTGAAACTTTATATATCTAGAAAAACACCACTGTAATCAAAGTTAGAGTCAAGAAAACCAAAATCGAACTTATTTACATAGTTTATAAAGGAGACATCTTTTAATTTGCTGTACTAGTTTTCAACATTATAATTTAAAAATGTCATTCACTTGGATGGCCGGGCCTGTCCTAGCTCTTTCTTAAAAGGAATAGAAGAGAGAGAGAGAAGAGAGAGGAGAGGGGAGAGAGAGAGAGAGAGAGAAGGAGAAGAGAGAAGACCCCCAGACAAAGACACCGACAGGGAGAGATGAGACTGCACCAGCAGGAAGGGAAACAAAAGAGGGGAGTAGAGATAGCGAAGCAGTTTATTGATCAAGAAACTATATAAAACAAATATCATGAGCAACGCGTTCCTCACCAGGACCCCCCACCCCACCCCCGAAGGGTAAAAACACCCCCCCCCCACCCCCAACAACAAAAAAAAAAAAAAAAAAAACCCCCCCCCCCCCCCCTAAAAACTAAATAAAACAAAACATAAAAGAAGGATGCAAAGGGAAACTTTACAGAGTTGACAATATAAACATTAAAAAAAATTTTTTGACAAAAAAATGGGTTTTTGGAGTTCCGGAAAAGTTTAAACAGGAAAGGGAAGATTTATTTGAAAAATTGAAATAATTTTTTTTTAAACCAAAAAAAATTTTTTTAAAGAAGGGGCACTTTTGGGTTTAAATTTTTTTTTATCTTAAAAAAAAATATTTTTTTGTAAGTGGGTCCCTTTTTTTTTTGGGTTTCTAAAAGAAAAAAGAAGAAAAGAATTTTAAAAAGGGAAATTTTTGAGGGGCATTTTTTTTTTTTTTTTAAAAAAAATACGAAAAATTAATGGTAAGAAAAAAAAAAAAATTTTGGAAAAGGAATTTTAAGTTTGGAATGTTTTAAATTAAAATTTAAAAAAGTTATTGGGAATGTTTTTAAAAAGTTTTTTAAAAAAAAAATTTTTAGAAAAAAAAAACCCTGGGGGAAGAGAGGAGAGAGAAAAAAAAGAATATAACAAAGAGAGAAGAGAGAGTGAGAGAAGGGGTAATGAGAAAAAAAAGAAAGGGGAAAGAGAGGGAAGAAGGGGAAATGGTGGGGGGCGACCCCCAGAAAAAACCCCTATATAAAAGCAAAATATCTTTGGAGCAGATTTTCGTTTTTTTTTTTTTCCCATTGCCAGGGCCCCCCCCCCCCCCCCCCGGCCCCCCCCCGGGGGAAACCCCCCCCCCCCCCTTCCCCTCCGAACAATGGACCCCTGGCAATCAGTGAAGGTTAAGTCCTTTTTAGTCCTGATGCTCTCTTGGGATTTTGGCCTTCCTTCTGCAGTGACCCCCTTCGGAATTGTTTAACTGGGGGATCCTATCTTCCCGCTGAGGGAAAAATGTGGGGGAAGAGTACGGTTCACAAGTAAGACTCTGCTGTATGCGTCTGGTTTTGTCTGATGTGTTTGTCTTGATTTCTTGTTGTTGTTCTGTCTTCCTTTTTCCCCCCTCCCATTTTGTGTCTTTTCTTTTTGTCTCTCTTGGATCTCGTTCAGTTGGATCAAAAGAAGTATATGCCATTTTTATTTTATGATTTTCATGAGGGTTTAGAATATTCCCTTATTATTGTTTTTGTATTTATTGTTGTTATCTTTATTTTTATTATTGTAATTATGTTATTATTTTTTTTTAGGGGAAAGAATTGTTAAGATTATGCCCACTTAAAAAGGGGCCCCCTTTTTTTTTTTATTATTTTTTTTTTTTTTTTTAAATTTTTTTAAAAAAAAAATTTTTTTTTTTTTTATTTAAAAGGGGGGGTAAAAGGGTAGAGGGGGGGAAAAATTTAAAAATGTTTAATTTTAAAAGCCCCCTTTCCCCCCCTTTTCCCCCTTTTTTCCCCCCCCCCCCCCCCCCCCCCCCCCTTCCCCCCCTTCCCCCCACCCCCACTTCCTCCCTTTTCCCCCCCCCCCCCCCCCCCCCCCCTCCCCCTTTTCCCCCCTTTTCCCTTTTTTGGCCACTCTTTTTCTTTCCGCTTTTGTGAAAAAAATGTGAGTTGTTGTTTTAAAAAAATTTTTAAAAAAATAAAAAATTCCCCCTTTTTCCCCGCTTTTAAAGCCCCGTTTTGCTTGACGTTGGAGCTGTTTACCCCTTTGAGGGTTTAAAAAATTTTGGGGTTTTTTGTTGTTTAAATTTTTAAAATTTTTTAAAAAATTTTTTAAATATTTTAAAATATTAAAAAAAAAATAAAATTTTAAATAAGTTTTTAAAAAATTTCGGTATTAATTCCTTATTTCAAAAATTATTAAAAATTTTTTTAATTTTAATTTTTTTTATTTAGGGTTTTAAAGTTGTAGGGGAAGGGGTTTTGTTTTTAAGTAATTTTTAAAAGGGAATTTTTTTTTTTAAAGTTGTACTTAGTAATTATTTTTTTGGGGAAAATTTTGGATGGGCTCCTTTTTTTAAAATAAAAAAATTTTGAGTTTTGTAAAAATTATTTTAAAGGGGTGAGGGTGGGGTTTTTTGTTTTTTTATTCTGTTTTTTATTTTTTAAAATTATGTATTTTTGGGGGCCCTTTTCCCCCCTTTTTTAACATTTCCTCAATCCCACCCTACCCATAAAAACTGTGATCCCCTTTCTTTCCTAAAAAGCTTTCCTCCCTCCCCATTTTCTATACAAACTTATAAAAACGCTCCCCCCCCGGGGGAGTTTTGGGGTTTCCTACACACTCCTTTTTATACCCCCCATTTGCCCTTTTTCCAATTCCTTTTTTTTGGGTTTCCCCCTTTTTCCCTTTTTTTCCCCGATTTTTTCAAAAACGATGCAAAATTAAATGAAAAAGAGATGATAAACATTTGAAGATTATTGTTAAATTTTTTTAAATATAAAAAAAATTTTTTAAAAAATTTAAAAATTTATAATTAATGATTTCTTCCCATTTCAGTTTTTAGCCCCAACAAAAAATATTTTATTATAATTATTTTTGGCAAAATTTTTCTTACCATTGATTATTGAGTTTGTATTTAGATTAATAATTTTTTTCACCCTAATAGTTTGTATTAATGGGTTATTATGTTGGTTTATTATAAATGAGGTTAGAAAGTTTTTAAAAACAATCATAAAATTGTAAATGATGTAGTGTGGGGGTGATGAGTTTGGTCCGTTTTTTTACTCTTAATGTCATTTAATTTTTAAAAACCTATTGATCATATTTTATGGAGAAAATAATTATGTGCGGATACTGTTAAACCTAGCCTTACCTCCTAGCATTATGCCCTCCTCATCAAACTTTTAAAACTATATCAAACCCCTTACACCTATGCGTTAAATCCCAAGCCATCATTAGGACCCTAATTTTCCTTATCAAAAAACTTAATGAACGGCCATGGCAAATCGACCAAACCGGGAAGTTTTGGGTTTACCTTAAAACTACTACTTAGACCCCATCACCCCCTTGCCAGTCTTGTACCTAAATTCCCAAAGCCTTCGCAATTTGCCCTGATGCATCCACTTTAAAAAACCATTTTGGGTTATAACAACTTCAAAATCTTCTTTCTGCCTACACCTTATCTTCCTCTGAACCATCCAAACTCTTCACTCATTCCTAAAAAAAAAAAAAGAAAAATAAAACCCTTTCCTGCATCTTTCATATGCTTTCTAAAAAGACTGAGTTAAAATCTATTTTAAAATGAGCCAAAATCTGCACCTTATTTTGTCCGTCTCCCCCGTAATTTTGTTCCGCCTTCGCGCCACCAATTGGTTTTGTTTGAAAAGGTTTTTGCAATGTTGGGTCCCTTCTTTTTTTACAAAAAGAAAAATTTTTTGAAAGGGGTTTCAGAAAATAGGGAAAAAAAAGAATAAATGAAAACCCCAAATGAAAAAAAGAATTTCATTTAAGTGTGTTGGGGGGGGTGGGGGTGGGGGGTTGTGGGGGGGGGTGAGGGGGGATTTTTTTTTCTTTTGCCTTCCCCTACCCCCAAAATAAAACTTCCCATTTGATTCAAAGGGGTTGCATCCTTTTTAAAGATGAGGGGCGCGCTTCCGTTTTGTTTTTACAGATTCCCTTTCCCTTCCTTTAATTATTTTTGGGAAGGGGGGTGGTAGTAAGGGTAAGGGGCCCCCAACGGCGGTGTGGGGGGTTGGCGGAGAAGCGAGCGCTCCCAGGTGAAAGCAAAAAAATTTTTTTAAAAAAAAAATAATATCCCCCCCAAAAAAAGGGGAAAAAAGAAAAAAAAAAAAAAAAACCCAAACCGTATACTCTTTCTGAAAGATCTCATAGAGTGCCAGACTGGGGGTGAAGGATTTGGGCATGAGCCCAAAATCGAATCTCCTCATTGTTGTGCCGTTGACCCGTCAAAAATTTTGTTTCCAGCCAAGTCAGCGCCACCTTCAAGGGGGCTGGTTTTAGTTTGGGCTAAATGGTGATTTGTGGGGGAAGGGGGGGGATCCCGTCTTGATAAAAAAAAAAAAGAGAGAGGAGAGAGGGGTTAGAAAGAAGATGTTCGAGGGAAGGGAGGGAGGGATGGAGGGGAGAGGGGAAGAGAGAGAGAGAGAAGAGAGGAGAGGAGGGAGAGAGAAGAGGGGGAGAGAGAAATAGAGAGAAATAGGGGTTGGAGGGGGAGGAGGAGGACAGGAGAACGCAGACGGGCGGCAGGCGGGCAGGCAGACAGACAGAAGACAGCAGAGATTCCTTATTCTTCCACACATAACACACACACACACCACAAACAAAAAAAACACCCCCACACCACAAAACACAACTGTGAAGATCAAAGCGGGCCTGAAAACTTGTTAGGACGACAGTGGCGGTCTCCAGCTTCTTGTGTCACGCCCTTTGACCCTGTCTCGTTCCTTGGAGGGGGGGGGGGGAAGGGGGGGGGGTAGTGAAGGGGGTGGAAGTACCCCCCCCCTCACCCCGCCGCCCTGTGGGAGGGGGGCAGCAGGGGATTCGAGTCTGCTGGACTTTTAGTGCAAAAGTGAAAAAGAAATCTGAAAATTCTGAAGGAAATGCTAAAAACAGCGACCTTGATCCCAACTGCTCCTGTTTCTCACAATCCCTTCCAAAAACTTGTGCCTATTTCACTAAATAGAAACTCATCTCTTCAGTCAGGAAATTTTCCATCAGCTCTTAAAACAGAATAGTAAAAACCCTACTGAAAAAGCAGGGACCTCGACCCCAACTTCGAAAAATTTTAAGGCCTGTTAAAATTCCCTTTGTCCCAAAGTAGAGAAAAAGTTTTCTAAAACAGCTCAACAGCACCTTCTTTCCAATGTCTTTTTCCCCACTTTTCAGTCTCCCATCGCCCCCCCCAGCACCGAAACCCCCCTACCATATTTTAATACCTTCTACTTGCTTTGATGCAAAAATCTCCCTCCTCCTCTTTTTGATATCTGCACCCTTTGATACCATAACACCAATTCTTCTTTCTCGCCCCCCAAATACGTTTGGTATTAATGGCAACCCTCCCCTGGTTTACTTCATACCTCACAGACGGTTCCAGAAGAAATTGTAAAAACAAAATTAAATCAAAACCTGTCAAAAGGGAAATGGGGAAGTCCCGCAGGATCAGTCCTGGGCCCCTTTTTTTTATCTTACATGTCCACTCTCCCCATAATAAAAAAACCCCTATTTATCATCATTTCTATGCCGATGAACTCAACTTCAGTGTAGCGATACTGTTTGAAAACTTTCCTTCCCCCTGAAAAAATGTCCTATGCCTTCAAGACATTAAAAACTGGGTGACTCAAAAATTACAAATTAATGCCCATAAAACCCAAGCCTGCTAAGGGCCCCAACAAAACTTTTCTATCACAAAAACTTCAAAGAAAAGGGAATAGTCAGTTCCTTTGTCCAACTGTGAAATATTGGAGTAGTCTTTAAACACACTTCTATGAAAAAATTTTCACCCCCACCCGCCCGTTGCCCCATATCAAATTACGGGCCCTAACGCGATTCGCAAGTTTCTGTCACTGATGCAAATTCCCAAACTTGTCACATTTTTATTCTTTCACGTTTAGATACGTAATTCTCTTTTGGCTGGCCCAACCCCACTATCCACCCTTTTTCAACGCAACAAAAAAATCTGAGCTCGAGGTCCCAAGAAAGAAAAAACTGAACAAATCACTCCCTCTTCTGCATCTCTTTACGATTGCCTGCCACAAAAACTGGAGTAAAAACAATACCCTCGTTCAAATGTCTCCACAAATCGCACCCTTTACCGTAATGTCTTCACGTCACTCATCCCCTTCCCTTCGTTCACCCCAGAACTTTGTGCTTTCGAACACCCCGATTTTAAACAAAACCCCTGTTGGCCCTCGCTCCTTCTTGTTTTTGGCCATCCACTGAAAAACCCCCCCTCTTTCATTCGTCAAAAACCCCCACTTGATTTCCTTTAAAAACCCCCTCAAAAACACCTTATTTCCTCCCGGACTTTCCCCCCAATTCTGTCCCTAATTTTCAACGCATCTTTCCCTTTAAGTTTGTTCCGTGTTGTGTGTGTGTGTGGTGTTGTGTGTTTTGGTTGGGGGTGTGTGTGTGTGCGTGGGGTGTGTGTGTGTGTGTGTGGCGTCGTGTGCGTGCGTAGTGCGCGCGCGGTTTTGAAATCTGTTGCTCTTATTTTAAGGAGAGTTGCATGCCTTTAAATAAATTTAGGCAAGCGTTCGATTTGTTTGTTTTTTCAAGATTTTGCGCTATAAAAATTCCCCTAATTTTTTATTATTATTATTTTTATCTTTGCCAGGGGGGGTGTTCATGTTAAGGCAGGCCGGGGAATCGGCGGAAAGGGGGCAGGGGCCCCCAGAAGCGCAAGCCTGGCCCCGGGAGGCCTTTAAAACATCCGTAGAGGGCTGGGGGAAAAGCAGGAAAATACTCTTTTGTTGTTGAGATGCGAGTTGTATTGGCCTGGTGTAACCCAATTGTAGAAGGCGGTCAATGTAGTTTTTTCACCCTGTGGGATGCTAGGGGCCGTCATGTAAAAAGCCTCCCCACTTTTGGGAAATAGGTGATGGGGAGAGGGGAAGAGGGGGAAAGGAAGAGAGAGGAAGAGAAAAGGGAGGGAGAGAGAGAGGAAAAGGAGATTGAGTTCTCTTTTTCGTTTGTGTAATCTTGATGTCACCAACCAATTCCTTCGTGAAAGTGAGATCAATAGCAATCAATAAGTAATCTACTCTTTTTTCCTCAGTCAATACTGGATTCAGTTTCTTCTTTTCCACAGGGCCCATAGGTGTGGTTGTGGTGTGATGGGGTGTGTGTGTGTGGTGTGGTGTGTGTTGTATTATGTGTTTGTTTATTTTTCATTTATTTATCATTTTTTCCTAGGAAAAGGGAAAAGTATATTGTGTTTTTTTAAACCTCCCGTTATACATTTTTGTAAAATTTAAATCCCCCGTTCCCGGCCCAATGGCTACTTTCGAGCCTTTGTTTTTTTGTTTACAATTCAGCGTAAAAAAAATTTCCATAAAATTTATTAAAATTTTTTTAAAGGGAAAGGATATAACTGTGCAAAGATTTTTTCTTGTCTGCGTTCCAAAACCCCCCTCTTTATAGTTCTCTCCGAAGGAATTTTGGGGGAAGGGGAAAAGGGCCCACTAAAGTTATCAGAGGAAAAAATGTGTGTGTTTATTTTTTTTTTATTTTTTATTTATGTATGTTTTTTTTTTTTTATATGGAGGATTTGGTGCGTGTGCGTTTTGTGTTGTTTTGTGCGGTGGCGTGTAGGGGTTTTGTGTTGCATGGTTTGGTGTGTGCGGCGTGTGGTGGTGGTGTGTGGTGTTGTTGTGTGTGTGTGCGTGTGTGTGTGGTGTGTGTGGCTTTGTCCCGGTCCCCCCACCTCGGGCCCCGGGCCAAAGCTTTATCTTTTTGGTTTAAAAATGATATATTTTCGAAAAATCCCTAACGGAGAATGCAGTTCCCCAAAAGGGAGGGGGGGGGGGGGGGGGTGATAAACGTGGCGTGCACAACACATCTCCACTTTGGGCGAACACGGAGTTCAGCGAGAACAAAAAAAAAAGAATGGAAAAAAAAGAACGTCCAACAATGAAACGCACAACACTGAAAGTCAAAACCCAAATGAAATGTCAAAAACACATGAAACTCACAAAAATAAAAGTCCCAACACATAAAACGTCAAAAAACGTGAACCGCCCCTAAGCAAGTGAAACGTCCCCCAAAAACTTAAAACGTCACAACAACGAAAGCCCACAACACACAAAGTCACAACACACGAAACGTCACAACCCCGAAAAGTCACAACCGTAAAAAACGTCACAACAACGAAAGGCACAACACACAAACGGCCCCACCACGTGAAATGGACAGCACACGAAAACCCCCACAACCATGAAAGTTTAAACACATGAAACCAAAAACATGAAACGCAAACATATGATAGGAGCACCCGCAAACCGGGCTTGTATCGTGCTCTTTCAAAAAAATTCAAAAAACTGATTTATGCAAGAGGGAAAGATTAAAAATTTTTATAAACGGGGAGGAAAAAAGGGAAAGATTTATAAATTTTGGTCATGGTTCCACCTGCCTCAGCCTGGCCCCTCAAAATTACGAACGTTGCATTTTAACCCCGGGCTATCCCCCCTGCCCCCGAGTGACGGGAAAGAGGTTCTGGGGTGACCCCTGGGTTATCGCTGAAAAAACCCCAACCCATGATTAAAATTGTGAGATAGAAAAGAATCGGAAAAAGGAAGGGCCTTTTAAGTTTTAAAAACAAATCCACCGTAAGTTTAAACGTAATTTTGGGATATACCTTTAAATGGTGTTTTTCTCTTCCTCTCTCTCTCTTCTTCTTTCTCTCTCTTCTCTCGCACGCGGCGCCGCGAAAACATTTCTTTCTTAAATTGAAAAAATTTAACCTGTTTTTTCTTTTTCTTTCCTCTTCCAAAAAATTTCTCTCTCTTCCTTTCTCTCTTTCTTTCTCTCTCTCTCCCCTTTGCTGTCTGTCTTTTCTTTTCTTGTCTTTTTTTTCTCTCCTCCTCTCTCTCTTCTCTTCTCCCTCTCTCTGCTGTCTGTCGATCGTCTCCCTCCTCTTCTCTTCTCTCTCTCTCTGTCTGTCTGTCTGTTGCTGTGTTTTTTTTTCTGTCTCTTTTTTTTTCTCTCTCCCCTTCTTCTCTCTTTTCTCCCCATCCTCTCTCGTCTGTCTGTCAATCTTTTCTCTTCTCTCTCTCTCTTCTCTCTCTCTCTCTCTCCTCTTTCTCCTCTCTCTCTCTTCCCTTGGGTTGCGGGAACGCTGTGTTGTCCGATGGACGTGGTGTTTGAGTGCTCCATAGCATGAAAAAGTGACTGTTCTGGTTTATATTTTGGGGGTTATTTTTGGAAACGGTTGAAGAAGGATGGTAAGAGAAACTTAAAAAAAATCACAAATGGGTTAAAAAACCCGAAATAACTTTTTTTGGTTAAAAATAGGGACTATAAAACCGGTTTTTTTAAAGAACCATTTTTTGTCAAAACCACGAACTTTTAGGCACAACCCCGGCAAGTGAAAAAGGGAGCTGGGGGCAGCACACGGCAACCCAAAAACCCTAACCCCAAGGGTTAAAGGATGTGTGACAAACCCCTGACTTTGCTCCCGCCCCATGGGGGTGTTGTGTACTGGAAAATTATCCGTTTTGAAAAAGGGGCGCTTAAAAAATTTCTAAGTCTCAAAGGAAATGTTTTCATCCCCAGAACCATATCATTTGATAAAATGGCTTTTAACAGACCCAGCAAGGATTCTTGTGCACTCAAAGGGTCAAGAAAGATTGAAAAAATTTAAACCCCTTAGATGGGGAATCTCTTTTTTGAAGGATTATTGACTGAAAGAGGTGGACAAAAAAGGAGACATCATGAATTAAAAAGAAACAGAAAAATCTTTTTGACGGGGTGGAAGATGGAGGAAAATTTGGAAAACAATGAGCGAAACCAAAATTTAAAAAATGTAAGTTGAAAAAATGGGAAAGAACTTGAAGGAGAAACAGACACACAATAATCGTATGTGATGCTTTTTAAAAATGCCATGCCCCTTATTTGGATGGCCGCCAAGAAGAATTGCAAGAGAAATATGCTTTGGGAAAACCAATGCTTGGGAAGGAACCCACCCCTCTTGTTCATTTTTCCGATGGGCTGTAAGATGGCTGTGAGGGAGAAAAGGGAGCTTCGTGCAATCCGGGAGGAGTGGCATAAGGTGTCAGTGCCTAACCCCCCAAAAGGAAATGATAGCTTTCTCAAACCCCGGGCAAATAGATATTTACCTGGAAAGTGGGGGTAAAAGGAACCCCCAGTATTGGCGGATGACCCCGGGGGTCGCAAAAAAAACCATCAACCCACCCAAGAAGAGGAAGGGCCCCCAACCCAGAAGGGGGCTGGAGCTTCAACAGGATGCAGGTCCTGGTTTTTAAAAGGGGCATAGCCGGGGAAAGGCAGGGGCTGCATCATACAGCCCCCCTGGCCCAAAGGGGAAAGAGCATGGACATCCCCAGTACGAGTGAAACGGGTCTGGCAGGAAAATGGGGGGGATACTCAGCAAATTGGCCCAACAGGAGGGGCAAGAGAGGGCACCAACCAACCTTCTCGCTGTCACGGGGAAGAAGAAATTTCCCACAGCAAAAGACTGGTCATCAAAAGGAAAAGGGGCAGGTAGTCCAGTTGTCCAGGTCCCCGTCTCTACGTGAGGCGTGACTCACAGAAGGCAAGCTGACCCGGAGGAAGTTTATGTGGGGGAGAAAAAAAAAAACACAGCCCCTTTGACCAAAGACTAAATCCTCCAAAAAACAATCGACGTACAAAAAAAAGACATTTGACAACTGAATATGACAAAAATGACTGTGACAAAGAAGATTAAAATCAGACCCACGAATGGTCAGGGCATTTTTGCAGTAATTTGAAAAAGTAAAGCAGGAGGGGTGTTGAAAATCTTGAGACCGATGAAAAGGGGTTTTGGGGATTGCTGTAGCGAGGAGACAGATGATGATATATGACAAAATCCCGGTTAAAGACAAATTGCAAAAATTTAGGGGTGAAAAAGACCGAGGAGGAAACAAAAACTATAAAAGACTGATGATAAAGTTCCACTGGAAATAAACTTGTGACAAATAGACAGCGTAGAGATGACAAAAACCCAAAATCGAATGGTACTGACAACAAAGAAAAAGTAGTGACGGGCCAAAAAGGGCAAACTATTACCATGGACAACAGATTTAAAAAGAAAGTGAGCAAGTATTGAGGGGACTGGTGAACCCCACAGGCAGGGCCCCCCAAAGCAGAAGGAGGCAGGACCCCGTCTCTGAGCTCAAAGAGGCCCTCGCCCCCGGGTGCGTTTAAGTAGTCATGGTAAGCAAAGCTGCGTAAAGTGCCGCAAGGTTTTGGTAGCCCCAAAATTTGCTACGGTTTTTTAAAGACTTTACTCGGTGCGTGAAAAAGATTAACCTCACCCGATAAAGACAAAACAAAAAAAGGGGAGCCCAAATAAGGGCAAAAAAAGGGGTTTGGCCGGGGCCCAGTATTTCAAGTCACAGCAGAGGAAAATTTCTAAACTGCAATGATAGCACCCGGCTAAGGCTTCAGTCTGATAAAGTGTAAATAGTTTCTAAATTAATTTTTTTTAACTTATAATGTTAAAGGTTGTTGTAAAATTTACAACAGAGTTTTTTTTGTTTTTTGCTCAAATATGTATATTTTCTTAACAGAAAATTTTGTTGCAGCTTTTTTTGATTTCCCCTTTAAAGATTATTTAATGTTTGTTTCGAAGGCCCAAAAAAACACATCGGAAGGGATTGGGGAGGGTAATTCTTTTTAGAAACCTTGATAATTTTTTGGAAAAAATGAGGGAGCGAAAAAAACTGTTGTTAAGTTGCACAAAGATTTGTTGGTTTTCAACAAAGATACAATTTTTTTGTACTATACCCCCCGTTGATTTGTTTTTAAAAACCAAAAACAAGGGGGGGGGGGTTATGGATGGAAGATCTGGGGCAAAGTTTTTTTGAGCTCCAAAATTTTAGAGCTTTTAATTTTTTACCACAGGGGATTTCAATGCTTGAACTGCCCTTTTTTATAATGTTGGGGACTTTGTGAAATTTGCAATTTGCATCTTTTTTTTAATTTTCCAAATTCCCCGGAAATCAATGATTTTGAAAAAAATGTGTTTTTGGGAATCGTTAATTGAGCTATGTATATGTTTGAGTGTTATTTTGATGGGCTTGTGATTAGAATTTGAGGGTAGTTTTAATTTTTAGATTTGGTTCAAGTCAGTTTCACTTTATTGGGATTTTAGAATTAGTAACTTTTTAAAATCTTTTCATTGTTTTGAAAATTAACAGAGTGGACCATTTTGTTTGTTTTAAGATAAAAAGCCAGAAAAATTGTGAAAAATTATGCAGTGAGAATTCTAAAAAAACAATTCTTTGAGAAAAAAATTAGGGAAAGAAATAAAAAAGAAGACTTTTTGAAAGGGTTAAACAGTACACATGCAGAAAAAAATTTTCAATGGCCACAAATCTTTAGTAACAATATAAAGAGGCTTTGATATTTTTGTTAAAACTTTGAAAGAGGTAGTTTATGCATGTTAAAAAAAATCACAGCCATTAAAAAATGGAATTTTTTGGGTGATGAAGGAATACAAAAAAGAAAGTAGGCAAAGTTAAACCCTTTTGAAAAAAAAGAAGGGAAAAGGCAGACTAATTTATGTCGGAAAAGGGGAAATTTATAAACGGTTTTAAAAGACTAAAAAAAAAAAGTTAAAACAAGAAAACAGAATTTTAGCAAATACATTTTAATTCTTACATTTTGGAAAGAAGAAAAAAGCTGGGATGTGGAAACCCTGTTTGTTAACAACTCTTTAAAATATGATGTGGTATAAACCCTTCAAAAATGTATTTCAAAAAATTGGAAAATAGAAGGGGAAAGTGGGAAAGTTATTTTAAAGGAAAGGGGATGAAACACTTTGAACAAAAAAACTGTGAACAAAGAGTTTCAAGCGATATCAAAAACTTAAAATAGGAAAAACTGTGGGGTTGACAAATTTTTCTGAATGTTAAAAAATGAGGGAAATGTACTTGGTTTTTGGTGAAATTTTTTTAACCTATTTTCAGTTTAGGGGTTTTATCCGAAAAAGTGGGCAAAAGCCAAAAAAATCCCCATTTACAAAAAAGGAGATATTTAAAAAGAGATAAATTTTCAGGGAGTGTACGTTAAGAAAATTTTTTCAAAATGTTATACAAAATTTGAATGCCGACTTTTAATGGTTGAAACAAAAATTTTGTTCTGAAAGTAGGAGGTTAAAAAGGGGGGAATTTAACTGGCAAATTTTAATTTTAAAACTATTGTCCAAAAAGATATGAAAAAAAACGAAGAAAATTGTATGTACTTTTTGTTGATTTCAAAAAAAGGGTTTTTATTTGTACCGACAACTGCTGAAGCTTTAAAACCAAGGGGTGAAGGAAAAAATTTTTTTCTTTTCCTTGAAACAATGTATTCTTCTTTTGTTCAGTGTCGGCAAAAATTTGAAAATTTTCTGATTTTTTGAGTGCCCCGTTGGGGTAAAGGGAAGGGGTTTTTTTTTAAATCTAGATTTTCGTTTTTATAAATCATTGTTGTCATATGAAGTTAAAAAAGACTTGGTTTAAATTTTGCCAGACATTAGGAATTGTTTATATTGCTCTTTGCGGGGAGTGGCTTTGTTTTACTTAGTGCATGATTACAAAAACCCAAATTAAACATCCCACATAACTTTTGCAATGTCATGAAATTTAAAGTGAACACTGAGAAACAAAAATTAGGTATTCAGAAAAGGGGGGTATTTAGGAGTATGGGAAATGGTTTTTCAATGGAAAAAAATAGTTTTGTTAAAAGTTATTGTATTAGGGTTCCTTTCATACAATGATTAGCATGAAAAGAGGTAGACGGTTGGGATTAAGGGGAAGAAAGCGTTGTTCAATGAAGGGCTTTCAAAAATAAAAGAAAGACCACCAAAACTTTTTTAAAATTTTTGATGTTAAAGTTCAAACAATTTTTCTGTTAAGCTTTGAAAAAAGGGTTTAACAAAAAAAGATCATTTTAAAAAAGCTCTTTCTATGGCTTGCAAAGATTTTTAGGTTTTCAGTGAGAATCCAATAAAAAAGTTTATGGTATTTAGGAAGTATCCCTGTATGTTAAAATTTGTATTTTGCTAGGGGTTGGTTTAAATTTGTTACAAAAAATAAGAAAGACTTTCCCCAAAAACTTTTCAGATTGTTGGAAATTAGATAGAATTGTAAGATTGTTGGGGTACAAAAATTAGGGAATTCTATGCGAGACGGGTTTAGTTTTGTTTGGTTGCAGCAAGGGGGCGGTGGTCAAAGTGTTTTAAATTTTGAAACAGAGATTTTTGTAGACATCCAAAAAGTGGTCGGACTATTAGAGACGGAAGTATAGAAATTTAGATCCCTTTAAAAAATTTTTTGAAAAAAGGGAAAAAATGGATACTGGAAACCTACTTTTTTAGAGTTGCCATTTTCAGTCAGATTTGTTTTGCCCATCAAGTAAATGTCACCGGGTTTAGTAAATCCGCAAAAAAGAATTTATGTCCCTTTTTCAGGTCAGAAAGGAAACGAGGCTTTTTGTTGTCCCCCATATTTGATTTAAGAACAAAGTTTTGGGGGGGGTTGCAAAACCCCCATTATGTTTATTACAAAGATAATGTAAACAATGACAGTGTCTAGGTTAATTTTTTCCCTGCGGGCAGGGGAAGAGAAAATTGATGGAATTTATACCTTTTTTTGGGGGGTTTGACAATTAACTTAGATAATGGTGTTGTTTTTTTTGTGTGGGTTAATACTGCTTTTTGAAATGTGTGTAAATTTTTTTAAGTTTTGTGGTGTTGATGTGTGGTGTGGTGTTTGGGTGTCAGTGTGTGCCTGGAGATGTCGTGTGTAGGGGAGCGGCACCTGGTGGGTGAGTGCAGGTGTATGGCGTGCGCGTGTGCGAGAGCTCATGAAGTGTGTGTGGCAATATTGAATTGCTAAACAAGTAATATGGAAAATGCCATGCTTATATAGAGTAAAAAAAAAAGTATGATCAAGTGTACTTTCGGAATTGATACTAATACCAAACAAGGAAAAGATGAAAAATATAAATTAATAACGAGATTTTAAAGAATGTAATTATGTAAAGGTGAAAAATGGTTAGGGGGTTTTGAAAGGACGATGTTCAGTCGTGGGGTTATGTGTTTGAAGAAAATTTTGCATCATAACAGTAACAGAAAAAATATTGATTTTTATTTCCGTTTGTTCCCCTTTTTTCCCTTTACCCGTATTTTGGCCCCAAAGGCCGAATACAATTTTAAAGTTTAGAGTTCAGAGTTCAGAGTTTCTCTCCTCTCTCTTCTCCCTCTTTTCTCTTTCTCTCTTCTCTCTCCTTCTCTCTCCCCCCTTCTTCTTCCCCGTTGGTCTTCTTTTGGAGTTTAACCCCTCCCCGAGAGGGGGCAAACCAGGGGTAATTTGGCGTTTAATAACACAGAGGAAAAATGCAAACGGGCCCCCAAAGCTGCAAAATAAATCACCGCTTTATCCCCTCACAGTTTCAGTTACGGAGTCGTGGGGCCCCAACTTTTTTGGGAGAAGGGGGGGGGGGGGGGGGGGGGGGGGGGGGGGGGGGGGGGGGAGGAGGGGGTTGAGAGGATAGATGGGGGAGGAAGGAAACAATTAAATATCCCTTGTCTCTGTCTTTTGTGCCATTCTCTGTTTTTTTGTGTCTGTAGGCCTTAGCTGTTCTCAGGCTGTCTGTCTCTGTCTCACCTCTCTGTCCGTTTCTGTTCGTGTGTCTGTCTGTCTCTGTCTCCCAATATATAATATATATTAAAAATATATTTATATTATATATATATATATATATATTTATTTAAAATAAAAAATTTATTTGTGGGCCGCGCGGTCTGAACAGAGAAAAAGAGAGAGAGGAGGAGAGAAGAGAGAATAGAGAGGAGAGGAAGAAGAGGGGAGAGAAGGGGAAGAGCAGATAAAATGAAATGTGACACAAATTTTAATGAAATTTTTTTTTAAAGGGCCAGATCAATTGAAAACATAACGCCAATAAAATTTTAAAACAATCACATAAAGCAAACCCTCTTATAAACAAAACTATGACAAACCAAAAACAGAGTCCCGACTATCTGAAAAAA
>CM054153.1:33914436-33929587 GCA_028751875.1 Rapana venosa | reverse complement strand
ACCCCCCGGGAAACATATCACCGAGGAGGTGGAACGCGCCACGGCAACGGCGATCGGAGCCGTGTGCCTGCCCGTCTTCTTCCTCATCTCCGCCCCGACCAACGTCCTCAACATGCTGGTCTTTTGGAAGCAAGGCCTCAAAGAGCGCGTCAACCTCTGTCTCTTCTACCTCTCCGCCGTGGATTTCGGGTACATGCTCCACGCCTTCATCGCCAACGTGGACAGGTTGTACCTCCCGTTCAACGCCAGCGTCAACGACGGTACCGTCTTCCAGTTTCTGGTGAAGCACCGGTTGTTGGGCTTCCGTAGCTTGTATTGGCTGTCCGGGTTCGTGTCTATGTTGATCGCCTGCGACCGGTGTTGGACGGTGGTCAACCCTTTGCGCTCGCAGAGCGTTCTTAGCGCCGGGAAGACGGGCTGGGTGTTGGTGTTCTTCACCGTGTTTTGCTTGACCGGGTCGATCCTCAACGGGATGCGGTGGAGTCTGGTGTGCGTGTTCGACGCGGAGAGGAACGACACGTCTCTGGCGCTACGCACCAGCCAGTTTTTTCTGCAACACCGCGTTCGCATGAACGTGCTCACGCTGTTCTTCGCCACGATCCAGCCGTTCGTCTACGTCGCCGTCATCACGGCCACCACCATCGTGACTTCGGTGAAGCTGAAAGCCATGGTGGCGTGGCGAGAAGGGGCGTCGATGTCCAGGATGATGTCCCCTCGGGAAGTGACGTTGACGCGCATGCTCGTGGCCGCTTCCGTGTTGTATATCGTCTGCGTGCTGCCCACGTCCGTGCTAGGCTTGGGTCTGCTCTTCCTGCCCGAGATCACCTTGAACGGTCGCTACTACAACCTGGGCCAGTTCCTTGTGCGCTTCTTTCATCTGGCCGGCTACACCAACGCCACGTTTAACTTTTTCGTGTACGTGTCTCTAGGGTCCAAGTATAGGAAGACTCTCCGTTCGTTGTTTTCTTGTTGTGTGAAGGTGGATGCGGTTCCGCGGTTGTCGTCGATAGGCGAGACGAAGAAAGGAGTTTGGGGGCAGTGATGTGAAGAGGTGTTAGACCTGTGGGGTTTGGGCACGGCAAAAAGTTTGCGGATCTGTGTTGCCTGCGAAGTTTGCGTTATTCGGATTTTTCGCTGTAGCCCTTTCCTGAAGAAGGGATTGCTTCTTAATCATGAGCACCAGGAACCACAGTATTTTGGACTAGTTATCCAGTCATTGGAAAGCTGTAGCGTTTCTTGTATTACGATAACGAGCAACTTACCCTTTTTCAATGCAGTACCTTCCAGATCACCCTTCACGATGGTATAGTGGTAGGAGAAAGGGTTTCGAGCATAAACGTGTGAGCGTGTAATGGGTGCGCGCACGCTTGAGTGTTTTCTGCATGCGCTCTTGTGCGTGTGTATGTGCTTGCATGCGTGTGTACGAGCACGTGTGCAGGAGTGTGTGTGTGCGTAAGTGTGTATGTGTGTGTCTTGTCTGCGTATTATGTGGAGGGAGGATAGAATACTGTATTATTCATGTTACTGTGCTCACGAGCAAAATCCTAGACGTCTTTTGTGAGCAACAACACCACCACTCTGATAAATTATCACACTTAGGACCCAATGAAGCACTCGCTTTCCCCCCAGCCAAGTTAAGCAGCATCGAGCGTGGTTACCAGTTGGATGTGTATCCATTTTGCGCGCCTTGGCTTCAGTACAGTTTCCCCCAGTTCATCCAGCTATAAATGAGTACCTTGCCCTCTTTTAGGGTCAGGGAAGGTAAAGCAGCGAGGGAGAGAGAGGAGATGGGCGCCGCCCTCAATATGCTGGCCCCTACAGAGAAGTGAGGTCTCTGACGCCTCGCTCCCCTACGGCAACATAGGTTATGGGACATCTTTACCTTTACGGCACTATAGTTTGTTGTATCTTCACTGTCATCCGTGCCATGCTCCAACAAAATCTCATTGCTCTACGTGAGACGGTGTATAGTTTTATTAAGCGATCTCTTGGGGGGTGTTAGGCCTGTGCTGTAGGGAACAGTCAGTAGCGGTGACGTGAGGTGGATCGATGGTCTAGAGGTAACCCATCTGCCTAGACAGCGAAAAGTCCGGGTCGGAAGTGTGCCGTGGTTTGAACCCCGTTTGGGCCCGAAACTTTTCCCTCATCCGTGAGTAGTGGTATATGTGTTAATCTTTCGGATGAGACAGTAAACTGAAGTCCTGCGTGTTACACAGAAGTATTCAGTGCACGGTAAAAGTACCCAAGGCAACAAGAGAGTTGTCCCTGGCAAAAATTCTGTCGGAAAAGCCATTGATAGGGAAACATATACAGTTAATTTAAAGACAGGAAAGGGGGGGGGGAATAATGGGTGGCGCTGCTCTTGTGACGACGCGCTCCCCCCCCGGGGAGAGAGAGGGGGGGGTAAGGGAGGGAGAGAGAGAGAGGGGGAGAGAGAGTGAGAGAGAGGGGAGAGAGAGAGAGAGAGAGAGGAGAGAGGAAAAAGAGAGAGGAGGGGAAAAGAGAGAGAGAGAGAGAGAGAGAGAGAGAGAGAGAGAGAAGAGAAGGGGAGAGAGAGAGAGAGAGCAGCACGAATTTCGAGCAGGAGAAATCTGCCGTGACTTAAAGTGGTATAAAATAAAATGAAACAAAACAAATGATAATTCTCAAAACAGTGATCAGTGCAGAGGGAAATGGTAACTCCTGTTGTCTTTATACAGCATTCCTTTTCATTTCATTCTTTGATGTCGAGGATAATGGAATAAGCACTTGTGTGCTTTTTTTTACATCGAGTCTACGTGTGTATGCATACTGAAGAAGAACTCAATTAGCAGCTCCGTTTCTTAATCGTACAATTTCATGGATGGAAATAATCTGCTATGATTATGGCTATGCTTTTTTTGGGGGGTATCATTTTCTTTATTCGTTTTTTACTCTATTATTTATCTATTTTCTTTGAAGGTTTATTCTCTTTTTTTCTTGTTTCCATCTGAGATTTGTTAGTATATTTATGTCTGTCTTTGTCGGGGGTCTGTGTGTGTTTGTGTACGTGCGTGTGTGTGTGTGTGCGTATGTGTGTGACACACACACTCTACAACAATTACCATGACTTGCATACACACCCACACTCTAGCACAAGCACACAGACACCCCACCCCACCCACCCCCACCCCACCCCCTAAATTTAAGTACATTTATCACGAGGGTCTTTAATTTTGTAAAAAGCTTCTTTTTTGTTTATACAAAAAATGCATAGTGTGTTTTATGTGGTAATTTTTAACAAGACTTTTTCCCCCTCTCTAGATGTATAGATTTTTTTTTGGGAGGGCGGCTGCCTCATCTTCTGTGACATCCCCCTGTCCTGCTGTTCCCACGCCGCTCATTCCAATCTCCCCGCCATAGCCATAGCCAGATTCGTTATGTCTCATCCCCAGGGTCGGAAGTCCACAGGGAGCCCATCGCCATCAGGCCGCCTAGGGGCAACCAGCCAGAGGGGCCCTGCACTGCTGCTGGGTCACTTTGGTGGTGTTCAGTGGTGCCTGCTCTGAGCGACACCACCTACTAAGCCCCCTGCTAACGACAGTATTAGCTCAGTCGCGGAGCCAGACTGAGTGAGTCGCCCCCCCGAGGTGGCAAACCCCCAACGTCCCTCCAACGAACTGTCCCCCCTAACCCTAACCCAAAGGGTTTACACAAACTCACCCACAGGCCAGAATTATGGAAACCGAACTTGGTCACCATGAGACAGAGTAACTGGGACCAAAGGAATCGAGGCAATAATTTTTTTAATTTCATGATGATCAAAGACAATGAGGATGACACAGTAATTTGCGTGGAAGGCATAATTATCTTTGAGACTAAATTGACAAGGGTTGTACTCTACGTTACTATCATAATATATCCCGGCGTCAACCCGGGGCCCCAGATACGACACCTGCAGGGTTGTCAGGTAATTTGAGCAACACTCTCAAACTCGCATCCGTTATGCGGATGAAGCTCGACTGTGTGGTCCCAGTCTTCCCACTGAATCCACAGCACACTCACTCTGGGTAGGAGCCGGACGGGGAGTTCGAAAAATCCCCATGACTCTTATGGGAATCGAACCCGCGTCCTTCCAGTACGTAGCCCAAGGCGCTAACCACTGCGCCATGGCGGCTGGTCAGTCTAGATATTTTAAAATGTAAATGCATATAAAATGGTTGATACATGTAACCTTCTTCCCTCTGTTTGCCAATGGCTTCTTAGAATAACACATTATTTTCGTTCTCCAAAATAGAGCTCCGTGGTTTAATCATGTTGACATTAAGTGTATGCCAGTTGTTCCCTAGGCTCTGATTTGTTTTTGCAAGATATAGCGCTATACAAATTCCATTTAGTAGTATTAGTATTAGTAGTAGTAGTATTAGTAGTAGTAGTAGTGGTAGTAGTAGTAGTAGTAGTGGTAGTAGTAGTAGTAGTGGTAGTAGTAGTAGTAGTGGTAGTAGTAGTAGTAGTAGTAGTAGAAGTAGAAGTAGCAGTAGTAGTAGTAGAAGTAGTAGTAGTAGTAGTAGTAGTAGTAGTAGTAGTAGTAGTAGTAGTAGTAGTAGTAGAAGTAGTAGTAAGAGTAGTAGTAGTAGAAGTAGTAGTAGTAGTAGAAGTAGTAGTAAGAGTAGTAGTGGTAGTAGTAGTAAGAGTAGTAGTAGTAGTAGTAAGAGTAAGAGTAGTAGTAGTAGTAGAAGTAGTAGTAGTAGTAGTAAGAGTAGTAGTAGTAGTAGTAGTAAGAGTAGTGTATAGTAGTAGTAGTAGTAAGAGTAGTAGTAGTAGTAGTAGTAGTAGTAGTAGTAGTAGTAGTAGTAGTAGTAGTAGTAGTAAGAGTAGTAGTAGTAGTAGTAGTAGTAGTAAGAGTAGTAGTAGTAGTAGTAGTAGTAGTAGTAGTAGTAGTAGTAGTAGTAGAAGTAGTAGTGGTAGTAGTAGTAGAAGTACAAGTAGTAGTAGTAGTAGTAGTAGTAGTAGTAGTAGTAGTAGTAGTAGTAGTAGAAGTAGTAGTAGTAGTAGTAGTAGTGGTAGTAGTAGTAGTAGTAGTAGAAGTAGAAGTAGAAGTAGTAGTAGTAGAAGTAGAAGTAGTAGTAGTAGTAGTAGTAGTAGTAGTAGTAGTAGTAGTAGTAGTAGAATTAGTAGTAGTAGTAAGTAGTAGTAGTAGTAGTAGTAGTAGTAGTAGCAGTAGTAGTAGTAGTAGTAGTAGTAGTAGTAGAAGTAGAAGTAGCAGTAGTAGTAGTAGTTAGTAGTATGTAGTAGTTAGAAGTAGTAGTAGTAGTATGTAGTAGTAGAAGTAGTAATAGTAGTAGTAGTAGTAGAAGTATGTAGTAAGAGTAGTAGTAGTAGTAGTAGAGTTAGTAGTAGTAGTAAGAGTAAGAGTAGTAGTAGTAGTAGATAGTAGTAGTAGTAAGAGTAGTAGTAGTAGTAGTATAAGAGTATAGTAGTAGTAGTAGAAAGAGTAGTAGTAGTAGTAGAATTTATATTTAGTAGTAGTAGTAGTAGTAGTAGTAGTAGTAGTAAGGTAGTAGTAGTAAGAGTAGTAGTAGTAGTAGTGTAGTATAGAAGTGAAGTATTAGTAGTAGAAGTAGAAGTATTTAGTAGTAGAAAGTAGTAGAAGTATAGTGTAAGAAGTAGTAGTAGTATTATAGTAGTAGTAGTAAGTAGTAGTAGAAGTAGAGTAGTGTAGTAGAATAGTAAAGTAGAAGTAGTATTTATTAGTGTAGAATAGAATATTGTTATGTAGTAGTAGTAGTAGAAGTATGTATTTTTATAGTAGTAGTAGTATAGTATAGTATGTAGAAGTAGAAGTGTAGTCCCCTACCTTTGTACGTAGCCATAAGCCGACTTTGGAAATGTATACAAATGTTTACTTTATTGATTTATTTATTCTATTATATCGAGGATAATGGAATAAGCACTTATGTGCTTTTTTACACCCATTCCCCGTCTGTATGCGGGTTTTGTAAATTTTGTCATCTGTTCCCACCGGCACACAATGACCTACTCTTACGAACAGCGGAACAGGATGTAACGTGTGCGCAAGATGTTCTGCGTGCGTTCCGCACACGGAGCCTCGGTTTATAGTCTCATCCGAAGGACTTGTTCGGGGAGAGTGGAGTCTGCACTGATGTTAACTCCAGGGGAAAATATCCCCCCTTGAACGAGAATCGAACCCGGGTCGTCAGATTACGAGCGCAATGTTCTAACCACTAGGCTATCCCGTCCTGTGAGGACTGGGATTCGAACCCGATACTTTCAAATCCTGTCTCGATTTCACATCTGGTTTCTGGATTAGTTCACCTCCCGTCGTGTCGTCACACCTGGTATCTGTCTCTTACTTCGACCAGCCACCTACACCTCTATCTATCTATCTCAATCATCCAACCTGGGTGTGTTATCTTTGTATGTGTGTGTATAATGAATGTACATGTTGTTGTTGTTGTTGTCTTCAATTTAACGTCTGTTCACTCTCAGTGATATTAGACGAGGGATGTGGAAAATGTAGTGGAAGTTAAAACAGAGAACTAGAAGGTAGGCAAGAAAAAACTGATTTGGGAACAAGTGTGTTGGTATTTTCATGCAATTAAAAGGGGGGGGGGGGGGATTTAAACTGATAAACAATTTTAAAAATTTAAAAAATTGTAACATGAAACAACTTAAAGTAAATACAAAAAAATACACTACTGGGCTGGCATTTGACATTTAACAATGGGAAAGGCTAATTTTTAATTTTAAATGCAGTTTTACAGGCCCAAAAATGGGAAAAAAAGGTTTAAATTGGGGACTCAAAAAAGTGTGAGGGGTTTGGGAAATATTTCCCCACAGAGGGCCCCGAAATTTTTACAAAATTTTTTTTTATAAATCATTTTAATTTTATTCAAAAAAATAGTGTATTAATCTTTTTGTTTTTGCGAACTTGATGTGTTTGAGAAAGAGTCCCCGTAACGAAAAAAAGGGCCCTTTGTCAGGCAACTGATCGTTCCTTGAATTGATCATATTTCTCCCCTTACTCCCCAACGTTTTTTTCTAATACATATTTGAATTTAAAAATTTTGAAATTTTCTGTCAATGTTTTCATGTTATATAATTTTCCCTGTTAATACTAAAATTATTATTTGTAAAAGGGGGCCCGGGGGGTTGTTTTGGGGGGGGGGGTTTTTTTCCCCTTTTTTTTTTGGGGTTTAAAAAATTTTTTGGAAAAAAAATTTTTTTATTGGTTTAAGGGTTTCCCTTTTTTTTTGGGTTTTATTTGGGTTTTTTAAAAATAATTTTTTTTTTTTTTTAAAAATTTTTTTTTTTTTCCCCGGGCTGGAAACGTTTGTTTTTTGGGGGTGGGAAAAGGAATGAATTTTTTGGGGAGGTTTTTGTTTTTGGGGGTTTTTTTTTGGGGGGGGGGGGTTTTTTGAATTTCTTTTTTAAAAAAAGGGGGGTTTTGTTTGGGGGTTTTTTTTTTAAAAAAAAATTTTTTTTTTTTAAAAAGGGTTTTTTTTGGATTTTTTGGGGGGGTTTGGAAAATGTTTGGGTTTGGGGGGGGGTTTTTTTAAAGGGGTTTGTTAAAAATTTTTCCCCCTTTTTATTTTAAGGGGGTTTTTTTTGGGTTTGGGAGGGGGGGTGGGGTTTAAAAGGGTTTTTAAAAAAAAGTTTTGTGGGGGGTTTTTTTTCCCTTTTCCCTTTTGTTTTAAAATTTGTTTTTGATTGGTAAATTTTTTTTGGGGAATTTGTTTAAAAAATTTTTTTTTTAAAAAAGGTGGTTTTTGGGGTTTTGGTTTTTGGGCCCAGGGTTTGGGGGATTTTTTAAATTTTTTTTTGGGGGGGTTTGTCCGGGGGGGAAAGGGTTTTTTTTGTGTGTTAAATGTTTTTAACTTTAAGTTTTTTTTTTTTTTAAATTTTGGGGAAAATTATGGGGAAAAAAAAATTTTAACAATTTTTTTTTTTTTTTTTTTGGGGGGGGAGAAATTTTCCGGGGAAAAATTCGGTTTATGTTTTATTTTTTAAATTTTTTAAAGATTTTTTTTTAAATTTTTTTTTTGGTTTTTTTAAAATTTTTTTAAAAATTTTTTTTTTGGAATTTTTTTTAAAATTTTGTTTTTCTAGGTTTTTTTTCCCTTTAATTTCCGGGAAATTTTATTTTTTTAGGTTGTTTTTTTTTTTTTTCTATTTTGGGTTTTTTTTTTTTTAAAAGTTTTTTTTGAAAAAAAAGGGGGAAATTTTTTTAAACCTTTTTTTAAAAAATTTTAAAAGTTTTTTTGGTTTTTTTTGGGGGGGTTTTTTTTTTTTTTATTTGGGGGCCCCTTTTGGGCCCCAAACTTTTTTTTTAACTTTTTTTTTAAAGGGGGTTTTTTGAAAATTTAACCCCTAAAAAAAAAAATTTTATTTTTTTTTTTTTTTAAAAAGCCCCCCAAAAATTCCCTTTTTAAAACTTTTCCCCCCCGGGGGTCCCCCCCCAAAAACCCCGATTTAAATTGCCTGTTTTTAAAAGGGCCCCCCGGGGGGGGAAAAAATCCCCTAAAAGGGGGGAAAAAGGGGAAAAAGGAAAAAAAAAAAAAAAAAAAAAAAAAAAAGGGGGGCCCCAAAAAGGGAAAAGGGGGACGGTTACCCAAAAAATTTTTTTAAAAATTGGGAATTTTTTTTAAAAAATTTTCCCGGGCTTCCAAAGGGGGGGTTTAAAACCCCAGGGGCCTTCAAAAAAAAAGGGTTAGCCTTGTAGAGGGTTTTTTTTGGGGGGGGGAAAAAAGAAAGAAAATTTTAAAGGGAAAATTGTAAAAAAGGGGGGGGGTTTTTTTTTTTTAATTTATATAAAAATTTTTTTTTTAAAAAATTTTTAAAAAAATTGTTTAAAAAACATTTTTAAAAAAAAAAAAAAGGGGAAAAAAAGGGGGAAAAAAATTTTTGGGGGTTTGGGGCCTTTGGGGGGGGGGTTTTTGGGGGGTTTGCCCGCAGGGGCCCCCCCGGGGGAAACTTTTAAAATTTTACCTTCCCATTTTTTTTTAAAATATTTTTAAATTTTTAATTTTTTTTTTCAAAAAGGAAAATCCTTTTTTTTTTAAATTTTTTTAAAAATTTAAAATTTTTTAAATTTTTTCTTTCCCTTGAGGGGGTTGTTTTTTTTTTTGTTTTTTTTTCCAAACTTTTTCTTTTTTTAAAAAAAATTTTTTTTAAATGAATTTAAAATTTTTTTTTTTTTTTTTTTTGGTTTTTTTTTAAAACCCCAAAAAAAAAGAAAAAAGAAAAATTTAAAAAAAAAAAAAAATTTTTTTTTTTTTTTTTGGGGGGGGGGGGGGTTTTTCCCCCCTTTTGTTTTAAAATTGTTTGATCTAAAATTTTGGGGGGATATTTTTTAAAACTTGTTTTTTTTTTTTCTTTTTTTTTTTTTTTTTTTTTAAAAATTTTTTTTTTTTTAAAAAAAAACCCCCAAAAAAAATTAAAATTAAAAAATTTTTTTTTTTGGGGGTTTGGGGGGTTTTTGGGGGGGGTTTTTTTTGGGGGGGGGAAAAAGGGGGGTTTTTTTTTTGGGCCCGGGGGGGGGGGGGGTTTTATATTTTTAAAATAAAAGGGGGGGGGAAAAAAGGGGGGGGGGGGGAAAAGGGGGTTTTTTAAAAAAAAAAAAAGGAAAAAAGAAAAAATTTTAAAAAATTTTTTAAAAAATTTTTCTTTTGCTTTTTTTTTGGGTTTTTTTTTTTTTTTTTTTTCACCCCCCCTTTTTTTTTTTTTTTTTGGTTTTTTTTTTCCCCCCTTTTTTTCCCCCCCTTTTTTTTCTTCCCCCTTTTTCCCTTTTTTTCCCCCCCCCCCCCCCCCCCCCCCCCCCCCCCCCCCCCCCCCCCCCCCCCCCCCCCCCCCCCCCCCCCCCCCCCCCCCCCCCCCCCCCCCCCCCCCCCCCCCCCCCCCCCCCCCCCCCCCCCCCCCCCCCCCCCCACATCCCAAAAACAAACATTTTTTTAAAAATTTTTTTTTTTTTATTTTTTTTTTTTAATAAAAAAAAAGCCCCTGTGGGGTTTTTTTAAATTTTTAAAAAATGTGTGGGGGGTTGGGGGGGGGGTTTTTTGGGGGAGAGGAGGGAAAAAGAGGAGGGAGCCAACAAAAAAAAACAAAAAAAAAAAAAAAAAAAAAAAAAATTTTTTTGTTTTTTTAAATTTATACCAAATTTTTTTTGGTTTTTTTTTGTTTTTGAGGGAAAGGGGGAAAAGAGAAAAATTTTGAAAAAATTTGGGGGGGTTTTTAAAAAAAAAAATTTTAAAAAATTTTTTAAAATTAATTAATAAAAAAAAAAACAAAAAAAAAAAAAACCCGGTTTTTAAAAAGAATTTTGGAAGTGAAAAATTTTGGGGGCCCGGGGGTGGGGGGGGGGGGGGGAAATGGGTTTTGGGGGGGGGGGGGGTGGAATAAGAATAAATTTTTTTTAAAATTTCCATTTAAAAACCCCCAAAAAAGGGAAAAAAAAATGAAAAGTTTATTTTTTTTTTTGGGGGGTTGTTTTTTTTTTTTGGTTTTTGGGGTTTTTGGGGGGGGGGCCCCCCCGGGGAGGGTTTTTTTTGGGGGGCTTTTTTGGGGGGGGCCCCCCAAAAAAACCAAAATAAAACTTTTTTTCCCCAAAAGGGGGTTAGGGGTTTACAAAACCAAAACTCCCCCCCCTTTTTGGAAAAAAAATTTGGGGCCTTTTTTTTTAAAAATTTTTCCCTTTTTTTTGGGGGGGGGAAAAACCCCCTTACCCCCCCCCCCCCCCCTTTTTTCCCCCCCCCCTTCTCCTCTTTTTTTTTTATTTTTTCCTTCTCTTCCCCCCTTTTCCCCCCTTTTCCCCCCCTCCCTTGGCATTCCCTTGCCCCCCCCCCCCCCCTTTTTTTTTGGGGGAACGGTTTTCGAAAATTTTTCCCTTTTTCCCCCCCCCTTTATTTCTACCCCTTTTTTTTGACAAAAAAAAAATTAAAAAAAAATTTTTTTTTAAAAATAAAAAGAAATACCCAAAAAAAATAAAAAAAACCCCCCTTTTTTTTTCCCCCCTTTTTTTTTTTTTCCCCCCCTTTTTTCCCCCCCTTTTTTGAAAACCAGCCAAAAAAACCAAAATTATCAAATTTTTTGCTTTCCCCTTTCTTTCCTTTCCCTTTTCCCCCCCTTTTCCCCCCCTTTTCTCCTTTTCTTTTTTCCTTTTTTCTTCTCCCCTTCTTTTCCCCCTTTTCCCTTCTTCTTTTCTTCTTCTCTTTTTCTCTCTTCTTAAAAAAACCTCCTTTTTTCTTTCCCCAAAACCCCCCCCCAAAAACCTCTTTTTTTTTTTTTCCCGTTTTAAAAAACCCTTTTTTTTTTTTACTTCCCCTTTAAAAAAAAAAAATTTTTTTTTTTTTTTAAAAAATTTTTTTTTAAAAAAAAAAAAAAAAAAAAATTTTTTTTTTTGGGGGGGGGGGGGGGGGGGAAAAAGGGACGGAGCCAAAAAAAAAAAAAAGGGGGGGGGGGGGGGGGGGGTTCTTTTTTCCTTTCCCTTTTCTTCTTCCCTTTTTTTTTTTTTTTTTTTTTTTTTTTTAAAAAAAAAGGGGGGGGGGGGAAAAAATTTTTTTGGGGGGGTTCCCCTTCCCCCCCCTTTCCCCAAAATTTTCCCTTTCCCCTTTCCCCCCCCCCCCCCCCCCCCAAACCCCCCCCCCCCCCCCCCGGTTTCTTTTGGGGGGGGGGGAAAAAAAAAAAAAGGGAAAAAAAAAAAAAAAAACGCTAATCCTCTTTTTAAATTTTTTTTATCAAACTTTTTTAAAACCCCCTTTTTTTTTTCCTTTTTCCTTAAACTTTTTTTTAAAAAGTTTTTTTTCCTTTTTTTTTTTTTTTTTTTTTTTTTCCCAAAAAAAAATCTTAAATCCCTTCCTTTTTTCCCCCCCCTCCCCCCCCTTATCCCCCCCCCCAAAAATCCCTCCAAAACCCAAAACCCTCCCCCTCCCACCCCCCCACCCCCCCCCTCCCCCCCCCCCCCTCCCCCCCCCCCTCCCCCTTTCCCCCTCTCCCCCCCCCCCCAAAAACCCCCCCCCCAACCCCCCTTCTTAATTCCCCCCCCCCTTTTTTTTAAATTTTTTTTTTTTTTTTTAAATGTTTCTTCTCTTTCCCCCCCTTTCCCCCCTCATTTTTTGCCCTCCCCCCCAAAAAACCCCAAAAAAAAAAAAAAAAAAAAAATTTTTTAAAAAAATTTTTTTTTTTTTAAAAAAAACCCAAATTAAAATCAAAACCGGGGGGGGGGGGGGGGGGGGGAAAAAAAAAAAAAAAAAAAAAAAAAAAGAAAAAAAAACCCCCCCCCCTTTTTTTCCTTTTTTTTTTTTTTTTCCCTTTTTTTTTTTTTTCCTTTTTTTTTTTTAAAAAAAAAAACAAAAAACCCTTTTTCCCCTTTTTCCCCCCTCTTTTTTTCCTTCTTTTTTTTTTTTTTTTCCCCCTTTTTTCTTTTTTTTACTTTTTTTTTTTTTCTTTTTCTTTTCTTTTCTTTTTTTTTTTTTTCTTTTTTCTTTTCTTCTTTTTCTTCTTCTTTTTCTTTTTTCTTTTTTTTCTTCTTTTTTCTTCTCTTTTTTCTTTCTTTTCTTTTTTCTTTTCTTTTTCTTTTTTTCTTTTTTTTTTTCTTCTTCATTCTTTTTTCTCTTCTTTTTTTTTTCTTCTTCTTCTTTTTTTTTTTTTTTGTCTTTTTTTCTTTTTTCTTTTTTTTTCTTTTCTTTCTTTTTTCTTTTTTCTTTTTCTTTTCTTCCCCTTTTTTCTTTTTTCTTTCTTTTTTTTTTTTTTTTTTTTTTTTTTTTTTTTCTTTTTCTTTTTCTTCTTCTTCTTTTCTTCTTCTTTTTTTTCTTTCTTCTTCTTCTCTTTTTTCTTCTACTCCTCTTCTTCCCCTTCTTCTTCTTTTCTCTTCTTTTTTTTTTCTTCTTTTCTTCTTTTCTTTTTTTTCCTTCTTCTTCTTTCTTTTTTTCTTCCTTTTCTTCTTTTCTTTTTTCTTTTCTCTTCTTCTTTCTCTTCTTTTTTTCTTTTTTCTTTTTTCCCCCTTTCCCTTTTTCTTCTTCCCCCCTTTCCCTCTCTTTTTCTTTTTTTCAGAAACTTTTTTTTTTTTTAAAAAACCCTTTTTTCCGTTTCCCTCTTTCCCCCCCAAAATCCGCTTCCTTTTTTTTTTCTTTCATTTTTTTTTTTAAATCTAAAAAACCCCCCCCTCTTTTTTAAAAAATTTTTTTTTTAAAGGGGAAAAAATTTTTTCTTTTTTTTTTGGGGGGTTTTTTTTTTTTTTTAAATTTTTGGTTTTGCATGGAAAAAAAAGTTACCCAAAAATTTTCCGTAAAACGGGTTTCCAGGGGAAAATCCCAAAAAGGGGCCCCCTTTAAAAATTTTTTTTTTTAATTTTTTTTTTAATACCATTGGTTTCTTCTGGTTTCCTTTTGTTTGTTTTTTTCTTTTTTTTTTTTTTTTTTTTTTTTTAAATTTTCCCCTTTTCACCTTTTTCGGGCTCTCTTCCCTTCCCCCCCCCCTCTTTTTTCCCTTCTTTTTTTTTCCTTCCCTCTCCCCCCTTTTCCCCTTTTTTTACCCCCCCTTTTTCCTCTCTGTTTTTCCTTCCTCTCTTTTTTTTTCCCCTCTTTTTCCCCTTCCTTTTCCTCTGTTTTTCCCCCTTTTTCCCCCCCCCTTTCTCCTCCCTTTTTTTAAAATTCCTTCTCTCTCCTTTCTTTTTTTCTTCTCCCCCCCTTCTCTTCTCTCTCCCCTCTCTTTTTCCCCTTTCTTCCTTTTTTCCCTCCTCTTTTTTTCCCCTTTCTTCCCCCCTTTTTTCTTTTCCCTCTTCTCCTCTTCCCCCCCCTTCCCCCTTCCTCCCCCCCCTTTTTTTTCCCCTTTCCTTTTTTTCCCTCCCTCCCCCCCCCTTTTTTCTCCTCCCCTTTCTCTCTCTCTTCTCTCTTCCTCTCTCCCTCCCCTCTCTCTCTCTTCTCTTCTTCTCTCTCTCTCCCCTCTCCTTCTCTCTCTCTCTCCCGTCCCCCCCCCCCCCCCCTCTTTTTTTCCCCCCCTCTTCCCCCCAAAAAAAAACCCCCCCCAAAAAAACCCCCCCTTTTCTAAAAAAAAACCCCCCCTTTTTCTTTTTTCCCCCTTAAACTTTCCTCTTTCTCCCCTTTTTTAGCTTTGGTTTTTTACTCCCCAAAAAAAAAAAAAAAAACCTTTTCCCAATTTGGTTTTTTAAAAAGGGGGAAAGGGGGGGGAAAAAAGGGGGGGGGGGGGTGGAAAAGGGGGAAAAAAAAGGGGGAACCAAAATCCCCCCCCCAACACACAAAAAGGAAAAAAAAAAGGGGGAAAGAAAAAAGGGGAAAAAAAGGAGAGGGGGGGAGAGGGGGGGGGGAAAGAAGAGGAACCCCCCCCCCCAAAAAAAAACACAAACACCCAAAACCCAAAAACAAAAAACCCATACACACAAAAAAAAAAAAAAAAAAAAAGGGGAGAGAAAGAGAAAGAAAAAGGGGAAAAAGAAAAAAAAAAAATTAAAAAGAAAAACACCTTTTTTTTCCCCAAAAAACAAAAAAGGAAAGAGAAAAAAAAAAAAAAAAGACAAAGGGAAAAAAGGGAGGAAAGGGTTAGTAAATTTTTTGCTAATCACCCCCAGGAAAGGGCCCAAAGGGGGCCACCAAACCCCCAGAAAATTTAAGGGAGTTTTTTTTCCCCCCCCCTCCCTCCCCCTTCAGGCTCCCTTACCCCCCCCCCCAAAAAAAAATTCAAATTCTCCCTTTTCCCCCCCTATTGGGGGAACCAAAACCCCCCCCCCCCAAACCCCTTAACCAGGGAAACCAAAAAGATTTTGAACCATTCCTCACCCCCCCCCTTTTTATCTTTACAAACCGCCCCCAAGGGAAAAAAAAAAAAACACCCCCCTTCTTTCCAAAAATTTTAAAAAAAAAACAAAAAAATTTAAAAAAAACCCACAAAAATTTTTTTTTTGAAATAAATTTTAAACCATGACAAAAATTGTTTCCAAAAAAAAAACCATGGTGATTTTTTTTGTTTTTAAAAGGAAAAAAAAACCCCCCCCAAAAAACAAAAAAAAAAAAGAAAAATCCTGGAAAAAAAAAAAAAGGGAGAAAAAAATCCCAAAAAAATTTTGGTGACAAGGTGGAAAAAAAAAAATAAAAAAAAAAAATAAAATATTTTTTTCCCCTAAAATTTTAAAAAAAAAAAGGGGGTCCGGGTTCAAACCCGT
>CM054153.1:33876936-33909436 GCA_028751875.1 Rapana venosa | reverse complement strand
TTTTTTGGGGGGGGAAACCCCCCCCCCCCCCTTTTTCCGGGGGTTAAAAAAAGGGGGAAAACCCTTTTTAAAAAAAAAAAAAAACCCCCCCCCCCAAAAAAAAATTTTTTTTAAAAATTTTAAAAAGGGGAAAAAAAAAATTTTTTTTTTTGAAAATTTTTTAAAAAAAGTAAAAAAAGGGAAAAAAGGGGGGTAAAAAAAAAAAAACCCAAAAAAGAAAGGGGGGAAAAAAAAAAAAAAAAAAAAGGGGGGAAAGGGGGAAAAGGGGGGGGGGGGTTTTTTTTTGGGGGGGGGTTTTTAAAAAAAACTATTTTTTTTTCCCAAAAAAAAAAAAAAAAAAAAAAAAAAAAAAAAACCTTTTGCCCTCCCCCCCCCCCCTTCTTCCCCCCCCCCCCCCCCTTTTGCCTTTTGCCCCACAAAACCCCCCTTTTTTTTCAAAACATTTAAAACCCCCCACCTTAAAACCCCGGGGAAACCCAAAAGGGTTTTTCCCCTTTTAAAAACTTTTTTTTTAGCCGGGCAAAAAACCCCCCCCCAAAAAAAAAAACCCCCCTTTTTCTTTTCCCCCCCTCTTTTGGGTTTTAAATTAGTTTTAGCCCCCTTTTTTCCCCCCAAAAATTTAAAAAAAAAAAAAAAAAAACCCCCCCCCTCAAAAAAAAGGGGGGGGGGGGGGGGCCCCCCCCTTTTTTTTTTTTCCCCCAAAAAAAATTTTCCCTTTTTTTCCCCCCCCCCCCCCCCCCCCCCCCCCCCCCCTTTTTTTTTTTAAAAAATTGTTTAAAAAAAAAACTTTATTTTACGGGGGGGTTTAAAAACCCCCCGGGTTTAAATTTGGAAATTTTTTCAAACCCTTAAAATTTTCCGCCCCCAAAAGGGAAAAAGGGGGGGAAAAAAGCTTTTTTTAAAAGGGGGGGGAAAAAAAAAAGGGGGGGGGTTTTTTTTTTTTTTAAAAATCAAAACAAAAAAAAAACCCCGTATAAAAAAAAAAAAAAAATTTTTAAAAATTTAAAAAAAAAATTTTTTTTAAAAATTTTAAAATTTGTCTTTCCTTTTTTACCTTTTTCTTTTTTCCCTATCCCGGGTTTTCCTTTTAAAAATTTTTCCCCCCCCCCCCAAAATTTTTCCCCAAAAATTTTCCTTTTTTTTTTCTTTGGTTTAACCCCTTTTTTCCCCCCCAAAATTTTTTTTTTTTTTTTCCCCCATCCCCCTTTTTTTTTTCCCCTTTTTCCCCCGGGTCCCAAAAAACCCATTTTCCCCTTTTCTTTTCCTTTTCCCTTTATTTTTTTTTCGCTTTTTTTTTTAAATTTTTTTTTCTTTTTTTTTTTCCTTTTCCTTTCTTTCCCCCTTTTTTATCACAAATCCCCTTTTTTTAAAAAACCCCAAAAAGGCCCCCGGGGTTTTTTAAAAAAAAAAAAAATTTTTTTTTGGGGGGGGTTTCCCGCCCTTTTTTTTTTTTGTTTTTTTGTTTTTCCCCTTTTTTCCTTCTTCCTTTTTCCTATTTTTTCCCCTTTTTTTTTGGTTTTTTTCCCCTTTTTTTCCCTTTTTCCTTTTTTTTTTCCTTTTTTTTTTTTTCCCCTTTTATTTTTCCTTTTTTTCCCCCGTCCCGCCCTTTTTTTTCCCCGGGCCCCCCCCCCCCCTTTTTCCCCCTTCCCTTTTTTCACTCTCTTTTCTTTTTCCCTTCTTTTCCCCTTTCCCCAAACCTTTTTTTTTCCCCCCTTCTTTTCCTTCCTCTCTTCATCTCATTTTTCCCTTTTTTTTTTCCCTTTTTTTTTTCCTTTTTCTCCCCCCTTTTTTTTCCCTTTTTTCCCTCTTCTCTTTCTTTTTTTTTTTTTTTTTTCTTTTTTCCCCCTTTTTTTTTTTCCCCCCCTTTTTTTTCTTTTTCCCCCCCCTTCTTTTTTTCCCTTTTTTTTTCCCCTTTTATTTTGGGTTTTGGGTAGGTTTAAATTTTGGGGGGGGTTTTTTTTTTTTTCCCTTTCTCATCCAAAGGACATCCTAATATAAAAAAAAATAAATAAAATAATAAAAAATAATAATACTTGAGCTCTTCGGGCCACTCTGAAAAAACATAGTACAATTGTGATAAAGCAGCTTGTGCCAGGCCCTCGCAAGCAAGCAAGCAAGCAAGCGCCAGAGTGTCGCACGTATCTGAGATCGCTATCTCTCTTCTCTTCTCTTCTCTAGCTCTGCTCTCCTTTCCTCCTTTTAAATGTTTCTCTTTGTTGCGTCCCGTCAAAATGGATCCATCCTCCTCTTAGATGCATCTTCCTCTTTTCAGTTCTTACATACCTCTGATCTCCTCTTCCCTACGTACATGCAGGTGATATCCTCCTTCTCCTACATGCGTCCTTTCTCCTGCGTGCGTTTTTTTTCTCCTTTTACGTGCGTCCCTTTCTCCTGCGTGTGGTTTTTTTCTCCTCCTACATGCGTATGTCCTCCTTCTCCTACATGTGTCCTTCTCCCACATGCTTCATTCTCCTACGTGCGTCCTTCTCCTACATGCGTCCTTTATCTCTCTACATGCGCCCTTCTCCTACATGCGTCCTTCTTTCTCCTACATGCGCCCTTCCTTCTCCTACATGCGCCCTTCTCCTGCGTGCGTTCTTTCTCCTTTATGCGTCCTTTCTCCTACATGCGTCCTTTCTCATTCGTGCGCCCTTCTCCTACATGCGTCCATTATCTCTCTACATGCGCCCTTCTCCTACATGTGCCCTTCTCCTACATGCGTTATTTCTCCTACGTGCGCCCTTCCCCTAGATGCGCCCTTCTCCTACATGCGTCCTTCTCTGACATGCATTCTTTTCCTGTATGCATCCTTTCTCCTGCGCGCGTCCTTCTCCTACATGCACCCTTCCCCTAGATGCGTCCTTCTTCTGCATGCGCTCTTCTCTTACATGCATCATTATGCTACATGCGCCTTTCTCCTACATGCGTCCGCCTTCTCCTACATGCGTCCGCCTTCTCCTACAGGGGTCTTTCTTCTCCTACATGCGTCCTCCTTCTCCTACATGCGTGTGTGTGTGTGTGTGTGTGTGTGTGTGTGTGTTGTGTGTGTGTGTGTGTGTGTGTGTGTGTGTGTGTGTGTGTGTGTGTGTGTTATTCGTTTTATTCTTTTACTTTATGCTTTTATTTAAAGGGATGATGGTGGTGATGATGGCGATGGTGATGATGGATGATGATGATGATGATATGATGATGATGATGATGATGATGGTGAAGTGTGTGTGTTGTTCATTTATTTATTCATTTTATTCTTTTATTTTTTAAAATTTTATTTCGAGGATAATGTGTGTGTTATTGTTTTATTTCGAGAATAACGGAATAAGTACCCGTGTACTTTTTAGATCCAGTACCCGTGTGTATGCAGTTTTATAAATGTTGTCATCCGATCCAAACCGGCACACAATGGCCTAAAAAGGTAAAGGTAAAGGTGTCCCATAACCTATAAGGTCGTAGGGGAGCGAGGCGTCAGAGACCTCACTTCTCTAGGGCCAGCATATTGAGGGCGGCGCCCATCTCCTCTCCCTCGTTGCTTTACCTTCCCTGACCCTAAAGAGGGCAGGTACACATTTACAGCTGGGTGAACTGGGGAAACTGTACTGAAGCTAAGGCGCGCAAACGGTCACCCATCCAACTGGTAACCACGCTCGACGCTGCTTAACTTGGCTGGGGGAAAGCGAGTGCTCCGACCACTGAGTTATCCCACACAATGGCCTACCTCTTCCCAAAAGCGGAGCGTGTGTGTGCGCGCGCGCATGTGTGTGTGTGTGTTTGTGTGCGCGCGCATGTGCATGTTTCTGTTTGCCTGCACACATGTGAGCTCGTGTATACATACATAAGCAGGCATATGCACACGCGAACATCAGTGTTCAGAAGCTGAAGGAGACGGGGGAAAAAACGACATGCGTGACTGTGTGTAAGTATCACGTTTCACCAGCAACTACATTCTTTCCCAGTATCATGTTGGTAGTGAATTAACCCCTCCACCCCTCACCCCCAAACCTCGCAACAGGCTTAACCCTTTGTCTGCGTGGAGGGGTGGGTGGGGGTGGGGGGACGAACAGCGAAGCGGCTCCATTCCCTCTGGAATCTTCAGCAATGGTCTGTGCTGCCTCTGCCTGCCACTTCGGACAGACAGACAGACAGACAGACAGACGTGACAGACCGCTGTGTTTCCATCCATTACACAGCCCCCGTGGCCTTGTGAGACAGAAAGTTGACTAATAATTATGGTCATGTAGTATTTTCTGTGGCTGGTCTCTCTTGTTAAAATGTACGAACGTGCTGTTTTTTGTTATACAGGCTATGCGCGTCTTTTTTGGGGGGTTTGCTGATGCCTCATTGTCTGTGATTGTTCCCGTCCCACTGCTCCAGTGTCGCTCATTTCAATCTCCCCGCCACACCCATACCCAGATTTGCTATGTTCAAAGGTTTTAACACAAACGCACCACAGGCACAGAAGTGCAGGGGGAAACCGAATTTGAGGTCACCATGAGACCAGAGCAACCAGGGCTACTGAATTAAGAGGCATTTGAAAAAAATATATTACTGCATGATGATCAATGATATTGAGGATGATGTAATGATGCTGCTATGAAAGCGCATCTGCTTTAATTTTAATTAATTAATTGTTCTTTTATATCGAGGATAATGGACAGGGTTGTAGTCTACGCTTATTATCATAATAATTATACCCAGGCATCAGCCAGGCCCGAGAGATTCAGGTACATGCAGTGTTGATCAGGTAATTTGAGCAACACTCTCAAACTCACATCCATTAAGTGGATGAAGCTCGACTGTATGGTCCCAGTCTTCTCACTGAGCCCACAGCACACTCACTCTAGGTAGGAGCACGCCGGAGTATGAAAAATCCCTATGACTTTTGTGGGATTCGAACCCGCGACCTTCCAGTCCTTAACCCGAGGTGCTAACTACTGAGCCATAGCAGCTGGTGGCTATGTCTAATTGATAGGAAGGTTGATTGATATGGGGCTACATATTTCTGTGGCTTGTCTTCTTTGTTACAAATGTACATACATACTGTTCTGTTTTCTTTTTGTAATACAGACTATGTGTCTGTGATAAGGTTGAGTTTCTTCTTCTTCTTTTTCTTCTTCATCATACGCTCAGACAACAACCATTGTTGTGTTTTTATGAGCGAAAATGCATCACGCTGCCGTTAAGCGCCTGGCAAATCAGGCCCAGCGCAACCAACTCCTGCATAAGAGAGAATCAACACCAACTTAGAGGCAGGCAGCAGGAAGAAGCAAACTAAAGGAGCAGTTAGGATTGGAACAGGGCAGGTGGGTCACAGGGGGGGTGAGGGGTCGGGGTATCACATGTTTGCAGTTAATCAGGAGATAAGGAGGAGGAGAGCACAGTCTCAGAGTCAGGCCAATCAGACTGTTGATGGACCAGCAGTGTGGACTCTGAGTGATTCTCCTGCAGCAGCAGCAGCTGTTGTTGTTGTTGGTGTTGTTGTTGTTAACACTGTCTGCCTGCTGTCTTCTGCTCTTCAGCAGGAAGCCAAGATTGGCCATTTCCTAGACATGGGGAGACTAAGGGAAAGGGAGGAGGGGAGGGGAGAGAAGGGGGAAGGATAAGGCGGAGAGGGGGTGGGGTGGGTGGCTGGTTTGCAGGTGGTCTGCTGTTTTAGGAGTCTTTGTTGGGGTCTTTAAGAAACTGGGTCGAAGTTAGGGTTGATATTTGTTTACTTTAGATCTGAGATGTTTTTGTAGTGTGATCACAATATTGGTTATAAAGGATATATTTCGTTCTGGTATAATATGAGGAAAAAATAGGCACAAAATTATTTTTTTTACAAAAAAAGCACAGATTTTGTTCTGTTAGTGTTACGGGGATGTTTCCCCAAATTTGGGGGAATTTGACACTTTGATAATCTAACCCAAATTTTATCTATAAAAACTGTTTTGAACATAGCCAATGATAATGAAATGAAAATAATGCTCTTTGTTCCAAAAAGTAATAATGATAAAAAATCATCACATGAATCATGACAATAAAAATTTTTTAAGATAATAATGTAGTGGTGATGCTGATTTTAAAATAATATTATAGTAAATAACAACAATGACGCTACTTCTAAAAATATGCAATTGTTTTTATATTGAACAATAAAAAAAATCAAACCCGAAAATGCACTTTTAAAAAACTACTGCAATTTAGGGGCTTATACTTTTTTTTCTAAATTCATCCACACACTACCTTTTACTCCACTTTACAAAAAAATTTCCTATCAACCTAAAAATTAGGTTCCCTTATATTAAAAATAACCAGACGAAAAAACATTTTTTTTTTAATATATTTTTATTTTATTCTTTTATTTCGAGGAAAGGAAAAAGCACTTTTTTGGCTTTTTTACATCCATCCCCGTGTGTATGGGGTTTTGAAAATTTTTGTCACTGTTCCCATGGCACACAAGGCCCTAAAACACAAACAACAGGCAGACAGACAACAGACAACAACGGGGTCAAACCTTTTGACTAAGTTACTAAAGATAAGGGGGAGAGCACGTCTCAGACCCGGCCAATCAGACTGTTGTGGACCACAGTGGGGACTCGAGTAAATTCTCCTGCAGCACACACGAAATGTTGTTGTTGTTTTTGTTGTTGTTTTTGTTGTTTTTGTTAGACGTCTGTCTGCTGTCTTCGTCTCTGCGGGAAGCCAAGTTTGGCCATTCCTAGACATGGGGGATGACACGGGGAGAGAGATAGAAAAGGAGAGAGAGGGAAGAGGAGAGAGGGGGAGAAAGGGAGGAGAGAGGGAGAAAAAGGAAAAAAAAAAAAAGGGGGGAAAAGGGAGAAGGAGGAGGAGGAGGAAGAAGGGAGAGAGAAGAGAAAAGGGAGGGAGGTGGAGGGGGAAGGAGAGGGGGGAGGAAGGGGGGGGAGAGGGAGGAGGGGGAGGGAGGGAAGGAGGGAGAGGGAGGGGGAAAGGGGGGAGGTGGAGGGGGGGGGAGAGGGAAGGAGGATGGGAGGGAGAGAGGGGAGGAGGAGAGGAGGGGAGGAGAGAGAGAGAGAGAGGAGAGAGAGAGAAGAGAGAGGAGAAGGCGGAGGGGGGAAGGGAGGAATGGGAAAGGGAGGAGGAGGAAGGGAGGAGAAGAGAAGAAAAGGAGAGAAGAGAGAAGAGAGAGAGAGAGAGAGAGAGAGAAGGGTGGGCTAGGGAAAGAAAAAAAGCAATGGTTTAAAAATTGGTTTTTTTTTTAGCGGGGGTGGGGGGGGGGTTCTCTCATCTTATACCGATTTGGGACCCCCCCCCCCCCCCCCCCCCCCCCCCCCCCCCTACTCAATTAAAAATTTTTATAGAAAGGTTAGGACCCATATTTTTTCGGATTTTGACCTTTTTAATTGACCACAAAACAAAATATGAAAACTTGTTTGAATACGCCCCTTTTCAGTAAAATTAAAAAATGGTGGGAGTCATTTTTTTTCTTAAGAATCATTTTTTTCAGAGAAATCGAAGCAATGCGATAGCTTTTTTGGGGCGAAAACGAAAAGCATACAGAAAATCTCGCCATTGGTGAACTAGGAGCTCTAGCCCCAAAACGAAAAAATTGGTGTGTGGATTTTTTTAAACGGCGGGTACGTGTATTTTATAAAAAGCTAGAAATAGGACTTTTCTTTTACAGTATCGTAAGGGGAAAAAACAAAAAGTTTAACAACAACAAAAATAATGATAATGAGTGATAATAATAATTATAATGAGTGTTGATGAGATGATGAGATGATGGATTATGATATAAAACAACAATAATAATAGATGATTAAAAAGCTCCCAAAAAAAATAATATAATAATAAAAAATAGAATAATAATAATAATAAATAAAAGATAATAAAATAATAAAAATAATAACAAAAATAAAAAAGATGATGATAAAGCTCAACAATAAAAATAATAATAAACTAAAATAATGAAATAATAAAATAACATACTACTACATACTACTACACTACTAAATAAAAATAAAAAAGAAGAAGAATATAAAAATAAAAACAACAGATGATATCAAGGAATTTTATACAGCGCTATATCTTGGGTAGGGGCATGTCACAAGATCCCAAAGGGAATTACAAAACATTTTTGAAAGGGCACTGTCCAAGGGAGGAAGAAAAAGAGGCAGACCAAGGAAACTGGGGGGATAACATCATGAATGGACGGGCCTAGAAAAAACAAAACCCGAAAAAAGGAAAAACAAAGAGGGAAAGGGAGGGAACGGTTGCTGAGTTTTTGGGGGGCCCCCCACGGGTCGCAGACTAGGGGACGATAGATAGATGATAGAAAAAAAAAAATCTTGAAAAACAAACAAACCTTGCTTTCGACCTACGTCTTTAAAAGAAACCCATTTTCCAATTAACAATAAATTTACAAAACACAAACACACCACACACCCCCAAACCCACCCACCACCACGCAGACACACACACACCCCACACACACAACAACACACACACACACACAACACACACCACCCCACACACACACACACACACACGCACACCGCAAACCCCCACACATTTTGAAAAGTTCAACAGAAAACAACGGCGCCGCGCGCACATACACTCAAAAAAACCACCACAGGAACACACATCAAAACCCAAATTTTAACTGATTTTTACTTACACTACACTCGCGCACGCACGCACGCACACACACACACACACACACACACTCACCACCCCACAATTTCACTCATAACACTCACACTCTTTTCACACACACACACACACTTACACACACAAACACACCACACCACACACACACGATGCACGCACCCCAAAAACAACAACGCAACACTCGTACATCACACACCACATCACGACGTATAACACTCTCATAACACACCACCACTCTACATGACACACACACACATACACGGACGTAACACATTCTCATACACACACCACAAATGCACGCACACAACACACACACACACACACAACACACACCACACACACACACACACACACACAAAAACGCTGATAACTTTTTGGGTGAAGGACTTAAACGAAGAACTACACCACACCCCAAAAACACACACACACACACACCCCCAAACACCACACCACACCACACACAACACACACAAAAGCGAGTAATTTTATGTTAATTTTTTTTATGTTTGGTTCGATAAGTTTTTGTTCTGACTTAAATGGAAATTAAAGTTTTGTTCTTGATTCTCACCACACACACCACACAACACACACACACACACACACACACACAACACACACACACACCACACACACACACAAGACTTGAAAATGGTGCGTCGTAATGGTGATAAAACAAACAAATTTGGAAATGAAATGAAAAAAAATGAAAACAACCCCCCTATCATTCAAAGTTTTTGTTTCTTTACATATAAATAAAAAGCAACAACAAAAAAAAAATATATAATATAATCTTGAGTATATAAACCTTAAAATACTAAAATGCCTACACATTTAAAATTAAATAAATCATTCGAAATGGAAATGCATGACAAATATAGAATGACACTGAGAGGGGGAGACAGACAGACAGGAGATAGAGACAACAATCAGACAAAAACAACAGACAGACAACAGTAAGGCAGATAGACAGACAGAGACAAAGAAAGAGAGAAATAAACACACAAACAGGGAGAGACAGACAGACGACAAAGAGGGGAGAGAGAGAGAAAAGAGAGGAGAGAGAGAGAGAGAAGAGAGGAGAGAAGAGAGAGAGAGAGAGAGAGAGAGGTGACCATTGAAGGCCCTTTTTTTTTGCTCAAAAAACTACAAATTCTGTTTCACACACAAAACAAACAATGCTTTTTTTTCTCAGGGTTTTTTTTAAAAAGACCCAAGTTTTTTCAATAATATAAATAAAAATTATATTATATATAAATATAATTGGAGAGAAGAGGAAGAGAGAGGAAAAGGAGAAAAGAGAGAGAGAGAGAGAGAAGAGGATAAGACTTTCTAAGGTGAAAAGGCTGGGTCACTTTGTTTCCCCTTTTGCTAAACAATTATGATTATTTTGTGACATTTTCCCCCCGTTTCCCCCCTCTCTCTCTAGGGGCCGATCACTTACAATTTTTCAATTATCATTCTTTGCTTAAATAATCGAGAGTTTTAATGATAACAATGAACTGGGGACATTTACTGTTAATTTCTTGCGGTGATTTTAAATTTTCTTTTTTGCTCTTTTTCCTTCTCTCTCCCTCTCTCCTCTCTCTCTCTCCTCTCTCCTCTCCCTCTTTTCATCCCTCTCTCTCTCCCCTCCAAACCTTCTCATTTGTCCCTTCTCTCCTCTCTCTCTCCTCTCTCCCTCCCTCCCTCCCCCCCTCCCTCCTTTTCTGTCCTTTTCATCTCGTTTTCTATCCGCATCTTGTTCATCTGTTTTTCTTCCGTATGCTTCTGACCTCTCTAAATTTTCTCAAATGCGGCACACGGGGACTGGATGTAAAACAAATGCCACACGGCTTATTCAAGAAATTCTTAAAGAAAATAATAGAAAGAGAATAGAATAGAACAAAAAGATAATAGAATGTAATTAGATAATAGATAGATGACAGATAGGAAAAAAAGAGGGAAAAAAGATAAAAAGATAGATAATAGAAGGAGAGAAGAAGAGGAAAAAGACAGACAGACAGACAGAAAAAAGAAAACAACACACAGACACAGACACAGACACACACCACAAACAAAATTCACAGTATAAAGGAAGCATTTTACGTCGATACCCCCCAAAAAAAAACAACCCCGAAACTTAAAGCATCCCAACTTTTTTTTGCCACTAACATACAGTACAAAAAACATCCACCCTAAACAACTGTACTGATAAACGACGCTCAACAAACCCATTCAAAACGCATTTTCCCAATGTGACATTCCCACGAATTTACCAGGAGACAAGGACAAATTGTTCTGTTGCATCTACATACATACCCAAAAACCTTGCTCATATTCCCCGAGAATCCCCCTTTGCTTCGAAGTACCCGGGAACGAAAACAAGTTCCCTTTTCCAAAAAACGAGAGCAAACCTCCATTAAAGTGGAAGACGGGGTTGTTGAGTGACCAAAGTTTGGGTAAACTTAGTCCAGCAAATTTAAATATTTTCTTGCCTTCTTTTGGGTTTTTGGCAAGATGGGTTATTTCTTGATTCGGTTTTTATCACGGAATTAACGGCATTCATTGGGTTTTTTTATATTTAGCCCGATGTAGCCGTTTTTTGTAAATTTTGTCACGTTTCCACCGGGTCGGGGTCTAAGGAACGCACCTGCCCCAGAAAGCAAAAAACCGGGGTTTGGGAAATGTGCGGGGGTTTGATCCCTGTTTTTGGGTCGAAACTCCCCCCCCCCCCCCCTATCTGTTAGACCAAGAGAGGTGGGCTGGGTTTTAGTCTTTCGGTGAAACGATAAAACGAGGATCAAGGGGTTGGACATTCTCTTTTTTTTTTAATTTTAATCGAGATAATGGGAAAAGCACTCAGTGCTTTTTTTCATCTACCCCGTGTTATCAGTTTTTTTCAATTCTGTCGTCTGTTCCACCGGGACACAAAGGCCTACACTTAATAAGTCCCTTTATGAGACCCATAAACCGAGGCCCCGGTGCGAAACCCCCAAACATCTCGCGCACACGTTTAAAACCTCTGTTTTTTGAAAGATAGCCCTTGTGGCCTGGGGAAAAGATGACAAAATTGACAAAAACCCCAACCCCGGGACTGAAGAAAAAAAGCCAAAAAAGCAATGATGCTTATTCCTCTTGATTTGTTGCTTTTTAAAAATTCAGCCTATAAAATTCCCTTTCATTATTATTATTATTACTCTTACAAAAGTGGAACAGGATTCAACGTGTGTGCAAGATGTTCTGCGTGCGTTTGCACACGGTCCTCGGTTTATAGACTCAGAAGCAATCCCGGAAAGAGCAAGACAGGACCTTGTATCAAGTGTTGATGGGATTTTCAGTCCCCAGAAGTGAAAGAAAATGTTGGCCGACAGGGATTCGTAAAAACCCCCCGTTATTTTTGGCCTGTTTAAGATTCATTAAAATTGGGGTACTAAAAAAAAAAGATAAGACGTTTTCGTTGTCTTTTTTTTCTTCTCATCTTGCAAGCGAGCAAAGCAGCACAAAACAATCCCGAAATAAAAATGGGGCCATATCAAAGAAGGGGTTCTAGGCTTATCCAAAATTGATGATAACCAGACCATCGGGAATCGTGTAAAGCCTGCCTAATATAGAATGGTTTTTAAACAGTTTTACACGCTAACCTCCATCCAAAGTGTCCCAAAAAAGTTTACTGGCGAACGCCCAAAACGGCAACAGTACGTACCAACTTCGTGTATTTTTAAGAACTTTTAGGAAAGATATTTTTTCGTTCCTTAACTAGAGCTCGAAGGGGAAAGGAATAGCCTGTGGGTTTGAGTGTTGGGGATTGCGCTCGTGATCTGCTGACCTATCCGGGTTTGAACCCCCTTAAGGGGATTTTTGGGCCTCGGATTTTAAAATCATGCCAAAAAAACCCCCTTTTTGATAACTACAAACCGATGCACCGTGTCCCCAACCACGCATAACATTTACGCCATAAAAAAAACTGTCCACTTTTCGGGAAAAGTAGGGTATTCTGTGGCCTGGGAAAAGATGAGAAAATTAACAAAACCCATACACATGGGCTAATGTTTAAAAAAAATTTTTTAAAAAAATTAGGGTTTTTCCATTTTCCTCGAAACCGATAAAAAAAAAAGGAGATAAAAGATTCACCATATTTGATTGTACAAAGATTTGGGCAAGCGTAGTTTTTTTTGGGGCAACGTTTCGATTGTCGTTTCAAAAGGCCCAGTTTTACCAAAACATCAAAAATTCCCCCCATTTGAGGGGAATTATTCCCCCGGATTTTAAAAACATCAGTACCGACCCCACTTCTCCCCCTGGGGGCGGCATAGCCTAGTGGTTAGAACATTTCGCTCGCAATTACGCCCGGGTTCGTTCCCGCAGGGGGATACCCTTGGAGTTTAAAATCATGCAGCCCCCATTTCCCCCAAAAAAACCTTTCGAATGAAAAAAAAAACCAGAGGGGCCCCGGGTGCGCACGCAGAACATCCGCGCACAAAACCTTAAATCCTGTTCCCTTTTCTAAGAGATGCCGGGGAACAGATGACAGAATTACAAAACCGCATCACACGGGACAGTTTTTCTAAGGCATTCCATACCCGATATAAAAAAAAGAAAAAAAGAAAGAAATAAAAGTCCCTCGGTTAGACAAAAACTGAAACGAAACAGACCTTTTTTAAAATTTATTTACTGAGGTAATGATTAAGTGCACTTTTTTTCATCCAGTCCAACCTAACCAGCTTCTGGTAAGGACGTACGCAGAACTTCGTGCATGCGCCCACAACTTAAAAAAAAAAAAAATTTCCGCCTTTTTAATGAGACCTTTGTGCCAGTAGGGAAAGATGACAGAGGAAAAATTGGTTTTTAAAAAGTTCATGTTCACAGTTGTCGGATCGAAAACCTTCCAGAATGTTGGGAAACCCTTTTTAAAATGGGTTAAAAACAAAACCAAATTTGCAAAAGAAAAAAATTAAAAAAACACACACACACACAACACACACCACACACACACACCCCCACTGTCTGGGAAGACCTCCCCCTCTCTCTCCCTTCAGTCAAAAAAACCTCTTTATGACGCTTTAAAATCCGCGCCAAAGCACAATCTTACCTGAAACCGGCTCAGACTTCCTCACTAGAGTTCCCCCAATTCATTTTTTTTTTGTCCCCCACAGTCACCACCCCCCATCCGACCTCGTCTTCAGTACCTTGGCTGTCTCATCGGCAGAGGTACCACCCTAGAATTCACAAGTCGCTCGTCTCTGACGATTCGCATTCGTAAAATTGATGGCTACATGCGAGATCGGTGCAGATAAACCAGCCCTGTCTAAAAGGAAAAATCCGGTCGGAAGTGTGCGGTGGTTTCGTACCCGTCTGGGCCCGAAACTTTCCCCCCATCATAACCATTGATCAGGGGCAATCTTCCCTCCCATAAACCCAGTCCCTGCTTAACAAAATTTGCTTGCACCGAAAAGAACCCAGGCATGACAGAGAGTTGTCCCTGGCAAAATCTTAGAAAAAAGCCACTCATGATAGGGAAAGAAAATAAGTTGCGACCCCCCAAAAAAAAAAAGGGTGGCGCTGCCTGTGGCGAACGATCTGCTCTCCCCGCAGTGAGAGCAGCTCGAAACAGAGAAAAATCGTGATAAAGTTGTAGGAATGAAATGATCTGGTAGGGTGGTAAGATGGAGAAAGATAAATGAATACCCTCGCTGGGAGGTAAGGGCCGAGAAGCCCTTTTCCTGAAGAACGAGGATGCAGAAATTGCGACTGACAACCCGACGAGAAGGTCAGACATGAGTACGACACGTGAAAAGGAACGAGCAATGCAGAATAGTGAAACTGACACTCAACCAGACAGATCAAGGCCAGAGCAGGCAGAGCACGATTTGCACGTGAAAAGAGAAGGAGGCATGCAGACATAGTGAAACTGACATTCTCTGCCAGACGGTCGGTCAAGGCCACAGAGCATGGTCAAGGTCAAGGCCACAGAGCATGGATCCCACGTGCAGACAAGGATAAATGCAGACAGGGCACACAACATTTATGTGTGTGCGTGAGTGTGTGTGTGTTGTGTGTGTGTGTGGTGTGTGTGTGTTGTGTGTGTGTGTGTGTGCGCGAGCTTGTGTGTATACATTGAATTGTCAGCTGCATGACCTGAATGAGTAGGATGAATGAAAGCGCTTTGATTTGTGGGGGTTTTTTGCAAGATATATAGCGCTATAAAAATTCCATTTATTATTGTTATTACTGATTTGTTCTTAAGAAATACTTTAGAGTTACACTTTCTTACTTGGTTTTTCTAGATTTAGTAAATTAACCCAACACCCAGATTTCCGCCCCCCCCCCCCCCCCCCCCTCACCTGTTCGTATCTAATACTGCATTAATTGAAAAGACGTAAATTGAAATCGAGCGCACCACCCTCTCTCTGTAGCCAAACCTTGGACCTGTAGCTAAAGAACTAAAACCCCAGAATGTTTCTTCGATCCAGTACATCTTGAGTGGTAGTCTGGGTGCTAGTCTTTCGAATGAGACATCAAACTGAGGCCCTGTGTACAACAGTAATTACGCACACGTGAAAGAACGCACGGCAACAAGAAAGTTATTCCGGAAGCAAAAATCTGTAGAAAAAAAATTCGGCTCTGATAGAAAGCAGTTTAAAAAAAAAAACAGCACAATAATAAATGAATGGTGTAGCTCTTGTGGCAACTAACAGTATTGCAGGAAAATGTGTTGAGATTGAAAATAGCCTTTTGTGTGTGTGTGTGTGTCTCTCTCTCTCTCTCTATATATATAGATATATATATATATACATATATAAATATATATATATATATATATATATAGAGAGAGAGAGAGAGAGAGAGATAAACATACCAATAACTATAAAGATAAAGATTAAAATCCACGCAACAGAAGTTGTTTCCTCCAAAAATAGATCTTTTGATTAACCTTCCGTGGCTCCGAAGGCTGAAGTTTTTAGCTGTAAATTGAAGAATATTTTAATTGGTTTCTTGACATTTCTTCTCTGTCGGCAGTAGTTTCTTTTTCTCTTTTCTCCAGATAGCAGGAAGTCAAATACCAGCTTTAATTATTTGTCGCAAAAGAGAATAAAAGTTATAAAAGACTGTTTATAGTGTCAGGAAAATCCTAATTTTGGGTCGATTGAAATTTCAGCTACGTGTTTGTGTTTCTACTTGTATGGTTTAAATGGGAAGACACGAACACACGCACACGCATACACACACATGCGTATGCACACACCCTCGCGCGCGCACGCACACACACATGTTATTCTTCATTGTTAACTACTTCGACCATATTTTTCTGGTACAGTTGTAGACAAGATTTCAAATATGTCACTTGAACATTTATTGGTCGATAATGTAGTTATGATGGAGATAGTTAGTTGTTTAGTTAGAAGCCCTGTTGGAAAACTTTTGTAATTGTTCTTGCTGCAGTTTAAGCTGTTTCAATGCCCCCCCCCCCCCCCCTCTCATAATCTCTTTGTATTTTTTTCTTTTATCTATGCACAGACACTAATAGGTAAACACACATACACACGCACGTATGCACACACACACACACACGTTCTCAGTATATTGTAATACTATCTTTTGTCTAATATCACCTTGAGTGAACAGACGTTTAAATTAAAGAAAGTAACCACCCCACAGCTGCGAACAAAAGTTTACAAGCGTGCAAGAAAGGGAGGGCACACACTCAAAACACACACACACACCCAACACCGTGGGAAAAATTGGTTTTTGAACTAATTCAAGGGGACATGAGGGAACCAAAAATTAAAAAAAAATTAAAATACCAACAAATTTTGAAAAAAACTTTTATTAAAAAAGTCCCAACGGGAAAGCGTAAAAAAATAAAGCTGTTTTTTTTTGCGAAAATTTTTCCCTTTTTTCCCAATACAAACAAAACCCCTTTTTAATTTGGGAAATAAAAAAAAAGGTTTTTAATGCAGGAAAAAAATTTTTCTTAAAAGCAAATTTTGTTTTTTTTTGTTTTTTAAAGGGGAAAACAAAACACGAAAAGAAAAAAAACTTTTCCAAAACCCCTGCGCGCGCAGGAAAAAAGTTTCCCAGTTAAACTAAATTTTTTACATTTAAAAAAAATTTAAATTTTTAAAATTTAAGGGGAAAATTTAAAAATTAATAATTGTTTTTTTGAATTTTAAAACGGTAATTTTCCTGTTAACACAACCCCCCCCCCCCCAAAATTTTTGTTTTTTTTTTTCCCCCCGAAAATGGAAAAAACCACCCAGACCCCCCCAAAAACATTTCCAAAAGTTCCTTTTTTAAACCCTGGGAAACAAAAAAAGAAATAAAAAACCCCCTGGAAAAACGAAAAGGAAAAGGGGGACAAAATAACCAAACACCAAACCCCCGGGTGGAAACGGTTTAAACAATTTCTTGTTGGGGGGTCCAAAAAAGGAATTTTTTTTTTTGGTTTGGGGAGCCCCCAAAAAAGGGGGAAAAAAATTTAAAAAAGGTGTGGGGGGGGTTTTGGGGGTTCCGGTTTCTTTTCTTGAAACTTTTTTAAATAAAAATAAAATTTTTCAATTTTGGTTAAAACACCGCGAATTATAACAAAAAAAAAAGGCCCCCCGGGGAGTTTTTGTGGGTTTTTTTCCCCGAATAAGAAAAGATATTCCTTATTTAACAGAGATTTTAACCTCCAAAAAAAAAATTCGAGCTCTTGAGAGGCCAAGAAAAAACTGTTGAACCATTTAGAGGGACGCCATCCCAGGTAAACCGTTGACATTAATTTTAGCCAGAAATAAGTTGAGCCCGCGCAAAGTCTGGAAATTAATTTGGGGTTTTTTGGTTTGTTCCCTATTAATTTTCAGACAACCCTAGCCATACTCATCATTTATTCCAATTGTGACTACACACGCAGATTTGTTTACAAAATTGGGTTAAATCCCTAATTTATACGTTTTTGTTCGGAAAAACGTATAATATAAAAATAAAATAATAATAAATAATTAATTAATAATAGGCTGTATCTGCAAAGAGAAATCTCACCAGCATTCAACCAATCACACAGTCGCAATCTGTAAATGCATAGTTTAAAAAAGTATTTAAAAACCGGTCTGCAGCAAATCTATGAAAAATTCAAAGTCAAATGTATTTTTTTCAAACATTAACACAAAATAAAGGAATTTAGCGGGGTGAAAACAAGGTTTAGTGAAGTGGATATTCAAATATCCCCAAAGGGAGAACAGTGGAAATAGTATGTTTTAGCATGGAAAAAAAGGTTAACTAGGTTCATGGGAAGGGGGAAGGTCAAACAGGGGAGGACCCGAAATAGAGAAGGCCCGGAATGGAGGTTAAATAGAAATCAAAAGGCAATATTGCAGCAGAGGAGGACTTAGAAAGGAAAAAAGTGAATTAAACATTTACAAATAATTTTGGTTTTGAGAATTTGGGTAAAATAAATGAACTTTTCCCCCGGCCCCCAGCCATGAAGATATCTCCTGCGCCCTCAATGAAAATGCTCGATGCCCGGAAATGTGTCAACGAGGGCCACCTCCGCAAACTAAAAACCGGGGAAAAGTCGGCCATTTGCAGCCCGCCGGAAAGGGGAAGAGAGAGGGCCCTCTTGACAAGTTTTTTAAGGGGCCCGGCTGCAAAAATCTTCCCTTCCCCCCCCCCCCACCATCCTCCCTGACCCCCCCCCCCCCCCCATTCGCACCACGATTATGAGGTATGTTTTGTGCATGTACTTAACGCTATCTTGTAACTGTAGTCGCTACTATTGATCTTCAGCGATACGTTGCTCTGTCCCTCTGCTTGAAAATAAGTGTTTTTTTGGGTTGTTTTTTTTTTTGTTTTACTATCTTGTTAGGTTTTTTTGTTATTTTGATTCTGTTGGGGAGGAAGAAGGGGAAAGGTAAGGAGATAACTTTTTCTTTTAAGAACTTTAGGTTTGTTTTTTTTATTTAAGGGTGTGGGTTGGGGCTGGAGGGGAGGGGAAGGGTGGGGGGGGGGTTCCCCCTTAAAACTTGCTCAAAAGGGAAACAGTTTTAAAACGAAGAAGTCTTTTTTATTTTAGATCCCTTTAGGATGCGAATCATACAGCAGGTAATTAGATACGTTGTTTTTTTGGGCTTTGCCTTTAAGGCTGAAAAATGTAAGCTAATTTGGGTTTAATGTCTCTTTTGCGTTTTAATGTCAAGTCGATTGCGTTGGTGTCAACGTTTGTTTTCTCCTTGTGCTTTTTAGGTTAAGTCTTTTGTGTAAATGGAAATGTTTTTTTCTCTTGTATTTTTGTGTAGTCAAAAAGTGTTGTTCAAGTTTATTTTTTTAACACACGCATAAACCACACATTTCCGCAGACTTATTCCATTTTCACGTACACTATAACCCCACTTCACACACATTAGACCCCCAATTCCGCACACTATTTCCATTTACACGTACATTATACACCCACTTCAACATCATTAGACCACAATTTCCGCAACATTTCCTATTTACACGTACACTATACACCCCACTTCAACACATTAGACCACACATTTTCCGCACACTAGTTCCATTTACAACAAACACTATACACCCCCCCTTCACACACATTAGACCACACATTCCGACACCAGTTCCATTACACTACTTTAAACACCCACTTCACACCACATTAGACCACCATTTTCCGCACACTAGTTCCTATTTACACTACACTATACACCTCACTTCACACACATTTCCGCACACTATTCCTTATTACACGTACACTAAAAACCCACTTCACACACTAAGACCACACTTTTCCGCACACTAGGGTTCCGTTTACACGTACATTATACAACCCACATCACACACATTAGACCACACATTTCTGCACACTACTTCCTTTTACACGTACATTATACACCCACTCACACAGTTTAACCCACATTTCCCACACAGTTCCTATTTACACGTACAACTAACACCCCACCACACAAATTAGACCACACATTTCCGCACACTAGTTCCTATTTACACGAAACACTATACACCCCACTTCACACCATTGGGACCACACTTTTCCCGGGCACACTAGTTCCTATTTACAGTACATATAACCCCATTTCACACACATTAGACCACACATTTCGCACACTATTCCATTACACGTACACTATACACCCCACCACACCATTAGACCACACATTTCCGCACACTAGTTCCATTACACGTAACTAAAACACCCACTTCACACACATTAGACCACCACCATTCCGCACACTAGTTCCTATTTACACGTACATTACAACCCCACTTTCACACACAAGACACACATTTCCGCACACTAGTTCCTATTTACACGTACACTATACACCCCACTTCACACACATTAGACCACACATTTCCGCACACTAGTTCCTATTTACACGTACACTATACACCCCACTTCACACACATTAGACCACACATTTCCGCACACTAGTTCCTATTTACACGTACACTATACACCCCACTTCACACACATTAACCACACATTCCGCACACTATTCCTATTTACACCGTACACTATACACCTCACTTCACAAAAATAGACCAAAACTTTCCGCACACATTCCTATTTACACTACACTATAACCCCACTTCACACACATTAGACCACACATTTCCGCACACAATTCCTATTTAACGTAAAACTAACACCCCACTTCACACACATTAGACCACACATTTCCGCACACTAGTTCCTATTTACGTACACTATACACCCACTTCACACACATAGACCACAATTTTTCCCGCACACTAAAACCTATTTACACGTAAAATTATAACACCCCCTTCACACAAAATTAGCCCACACATTTCCGCACACTATTCCTATTTACACGTACAATAACCCCACTTCACACACTTTAGACCACTCTTTTCCGCACACTAGTTTCCTATTTACACGTACACTATACACCCCACTTTCAAAACTTTAGACCACACTTTCCGCACACTATTCCTTTCACGTACACTATACACCCCCTTACCACATTAACCACACATTTCCGCACACTAGTTCCTTTTACACTACACTTTTTACACCCCATTACTATCTACACACGTACGATAATATACCCCCACTTACTAAATGGCAATGAAACTTACATATGCCCTTACCAGGTAAATAAGTTGCACTTTCTTTGTACAACGTTGAAAATGACACTCGATAACAATTAAAAACCGTAAACATTTCCCCGCCTTTTGAAAGATCGCCATTACGTGCCGGTGAGACGGACGATCAAAATGTTACATTTTCACGCAACGTAATAATAACACAAGCCCACTTTCAAAAAGCGCGAGACACTTAAAAGGATACAACACAATAACATTAAAGGATACAACACACAACTTTAAAAGGATACAAAAACCAAACATTAAAAGGCCCACAACACTACCAATAAAAATATACAACACATAACATTAAAAAGATACATCACATACATTAAAAGGATACATCACATAACATATTAAAAGGATACATCACAAAACAATTGACAACCCCACAGTAATTATAACACCTAAAATCACATTATTTAAACCCACTTGTATGTAGACACACTTGGAGTGTGTTTGCCCCCGTTGTTGGTTTTGGTCGATTTGTTTTGTCCGTTTGTTTGTTTGTTGTTGTCGTTTTTTGTTTGTTTTGGGTCGTTGTTTTTGTTTGGTCGTTGTTTGTTTGTTTTGCCCGTTTTTGTTTGTTTTGGTCGTTTGTTTTGTAAAGCAGTGAATGAGCCGAATACTGTCCCTTTTCTTTCTTTCTAAGTCTTCCCTTCCCCAGTTTAAAGGGTTTTAGTTTTATTTAAATTGCGACTTCCCCAATAATATTATTGGGGTTTTGCTTTTTCTCTGGTCATTTTTTCTTTCAAAATAGTGAAGTTTAAAAAATAGCTGTACAAAAAAAATAATATTAAAAAAATTGATAGTCCTTAGTAGACTACAGTGGCTCCTCCATACATGCACACAATAAAACACACTTGCACAACACGATCAATTCACTTTTTATTAGAAATCCATGATTGTAATATATATTGTCGTGAATTAAAAGAAAGTTCTAAAAATGTCACAGTTGCTTGTTTTTATTTGCCAAGTGAAAATTCCAATCCCCCGAAAAGCCATTGTTTGAACCAGCTTAACCCCCCACCCCCACCCTATGTTTGCTATATCATCTGTGGGTTTTAAATTCATGTCCTAATCCCCCCCCCCCACTCTTTTGCTATCTCCCCTTTGTCTTATATCCCCATCCCCCCCCCCCCCCCCCCCCCCCGAAAAAATACATCACGTTTTCGCAGACTTTGGGAAAAATCACTCTTCCAACTACAGCAAATATTGTTCCGCTAGATCCCCCCCTCCCCAATTTAAAAGTTCTGTAGCATTAGTTTAAAACAGATATTTACAACAATGGTGCGCGCCCGACAAAACTATGAAATAAAATTCAATAGTCAATTTTTTTTTCAAAATTCACACACCACTACACATCAAAACTTTAGCAGGTGATAGACAGGGTTAGTGAAGGGGATAATTTTAATATGAAACAGGGGAAACTTAGGTTTGAATAATATGTCTTAGGGTGGATTTAAAGTGTCATAAAATAGGTTTCGGCGAAGAAGAGAGGGAGCTCATTCCAGGCAGGCCCGAAATAGGGGAAAAGCGGCGGCAACGTTGATTTGTTGAATCTAGTATTCGAAGCGCAAGGTATCCTGCAGCAGAGCGGAAGGAACGTGTAGGAGTGTACAGGTAAGACATCACAGGTAGGAGGTGGGAGTTTGTGGAGACATTTAACAAGGGTACTGATCTTAAATCTACCCTCTGGCACAGGCAACCAGTGGAGAGAATATACGTACCAAATGCAACCTAAAAATAAGTGGAACGCTCGAAGTCGGAATGTGTCAACCGAGGCCAGCCCCCTGCAAACTGACAAGCACTGGAGAAGAAGATCAGGCCATTTTGCAAACAGCCACTCTGTAAAAGAAAGAGGAGAGAAGAAAGAGAAACCCATCTGACAATGTTTTTTTTGATGAATGGGCCGCTGCCCTAAATAAATCTTCCCTCCCCCCCCCCCCCACCTATCCTCCCTGGCCCCCCCCCCCCCATTCGCACTCACATTTTTAGGTAATTTTGTGCATGTACTTAAACGCAGTCTTACTGTAGTCGCATACTATTGATCATTTCAAGCGTAGCTTGCTTCTGTCCCCTGCTTTGAGAAATAATGTGTGTTTGTTTTTTTTTTGTTTTGTTTTAAATATTCTTTTAGGTTTTTCTGTTTTTTTGAAATTTTGTTTTGGGAGAAGAAGGGAAGTAGGAGGAGAAACTTTTTCTTTTAAAACTTAGGTTTGTTTTTTTTATCTGAAGGGTTGGGGGTTGGGCTGGAGAGGGGAAAGGGGGAAGGGGGGGGGGGGGGGGTGGTCGCCTTAGAACTTGCCTAACTGGTATCAGTTTTAAATCTGAAGAAAGTTCCTTGTATTTAGTACCTTGGACGAAAACATACAGCATTTGATTAGATACGTTTTTTTTTAGCTTTGCCTTTAAGGCTGAAAAATGTTAAGCTAACTTGGTGTTTAATGTCTCTTATGCGTTTTATGTCAAGTCGATTGCGTTGGTGTTCAACGTTTGTTTTCTCCTTGTGCTTTTTTAGGTTAAGTCTGTTGTGTCAATGGTCAATGTTTGTTTTCTCTTGTGATTTTTGTGTTAAGTCAAAGTGTTGTTCAAGTTTATTTTTTTCTGACACACACGCATTAGACCACACATTTCCGCAGACTAGTTCCTATTTTCACGTACACTATACACCCCACTTCACACACATTAGACCACACATTTCCGCACACTAGTTCCTATTTACACGTACATTATACACCCCACTTCACACTCATTAGACCACACATTCCCACCTAGTTTCCATTTACACGTACACTAACACCCCACTTCACACACATAGAACCACACATTTCCGCACCCCATTCCTATTTACACAAACACTACACCCCACTTCACACACATTTGACCACAAAAAATTCCGCACACTAGTTCCCCATTACACGTACATTATAACCCCCCCTTAAACACATTAGACCCCACATTCCGCACACAGTTCCCCAATTTACACGCACTTACACCTCACTTCACACACATTTCCCCCACACTAGTTCCTAATTACACCTACACTATACACCCCACTTCACACACATAGACCACAACATTTCCGCACACTAGTCCTGTTACACGTACATAAACACCCCACTTCACACACATTAACACACATTTCGCAACATCATTCCCCATTTACCGTACATTATACACCCCACAATCACACGATTTAACCCCCAATTTCCGCACACTAGTTCCTTTTACCGTACACTATACACCCCACTTTACACACATTTGACCACACATTTCCGCACAAATAGTTTCCTATTTACACGTACACATCCACCCACTTCACACACATTTGACCACACATTTCCGCACACTAGTTCCTATTTACCGTACACTATAAACCCCCACTTCACACACATTAACCACAACATTTCCCCACACAGTTCCTATTACCGTACCTATACACCCCACTTCACCACATTAGACCACACATTTTCCGCACACTAGTTCCTATTTACCACGTACACATAAAACCCCACTTCACACACATTAGACCACAAAATTTCCGCACACTAAAAACCTATTTACACTACCTATCAACCCCACTTCCAACACATTAGACACACATTCCCACACAAATTCCTATTTCACGTACACTATACACCCCACTTCAAAACACATTAGACCACACATTTCCGCAACTAGTCCTAAATTTTCACTACACTATACACCCCACTTCACACACATAGACCACAAACAATTTCGCACACTAGTTCCTATTTACACAACACTATCACCCACTTCACACACATTAGACCACACATTTCCGACACAATTCCCATTTACACGTTTAAACACTTCACCACACTTTCACACACATTAGACCACACCCTTCCGCACACTAGTTTTCCCATTTACACGTACCTATACACCCCACTTCACACACATTTGACCACACAATTTCGCACACTATTCCTTTTAAAAACGACACAAAACACCCCACTTCACACACATAAACCACAAAATTTCCGCACACTATTTCCTAATTTACACGTACACTAACACCCCACTTCACCACATTAGAAACCCCAAAATTTCGCACACTAAATCCAATTACACGTACATTAACACCCCACTTCACAACATTAGACCACACATTTCCGACACTAGTCCTAATTACACGTACACTATACACCCCACTTCCACACATAGACCACACATTTCGCACACAATTCCAATTACAAAGTACACTTACACCCCACTTCACACACATAGACACACATTCCGCACACAGTTCCTATTTACACTAAAACTATAACCCCCAATTCACAACACATAACCCACATTCCGCACACTATTCCTATTTACACGACACTATACACCCCAAATTAATATCTACACGTATAATATATTATACCCCCACTTACTAATGGCAGATGATTACTACAATGCCGAAACCCGGTAAAAAGTTGGCACAAAAACTTGTACAAGCGTGAAAAGAATTAAAACCGAAAATAAATTTCACCCTTACAAAACGTTTGAAAAGTGGCCATTACGCGGTAAACGGACCAAAAGTAACCCTTTCACGCAACTTAATAACAAGAACCCTCTAAGCGCAGACACTTAAAAGAAATCAAAACATACATAAAAGAAACAAATACCAACATAAAAGGATACAACACACAACATTAAAAGGACACAACACATAACAATAAAAATATACAACACATAACATTAAAAGATACATCACATAACATTAAAAGGATACATCACATAACATTAAAAGGATACATCACATAACAATTTAGACACACACAGTATTATAACACCTAAAATACATTACTTATGCACTTGTATGTAGACACACTTGGAGTGTGTTTTGTTCGTTTGTTTGTTTTGGTCGTTTGTTTGTTTTGGTCGTTTGTTTGTTTGTTGTTGTCGTTTGTTTGTTTGTTTTGGTCGTTTGTTTGTTTGTTGTTGTCGTTTGTTTGTTTGTTTTGGTCGTTTGTTTTGTAAAGCAGTGAATGTAGCCGAAGTAGCTGTGCCCTTTTCTTTCTTTCTAAAGTCATCTCTCCTTCCCAGTTTAAGGTTTAGTTTTATTTAAAGTTGCGACTTCCCCCTAATAATATTATTGTGGTTGCTTTTCTCTGGTCATTTTTTCAGTTCAAAATAGTGAAGTTTAAAAAATAGCTGTACAGAAACAAATAATATTAAAAAAATTGATAGGTCTTAGTAGATCTACAGTGGCTCCTTCCATACATGCACACAATAAAACACACTTGCACAACACGATCATATTCACTTTTTATTAGAAATCCATGATTGTAATATATATTTGTCAGTGATTAAAAAGAAAGTTTCTAAAATGTCTACGAGTTGCTTGTTATTTATTTGCCAAGTGAAAATTCCAAAGTCCGCGAAAAGCAGTTGATTTGAACCCAGCTTACCCCCCACCCCCACCCCTATGTTTTGCTATATCATCTGTGGTTTAAGTTCATTTTCCTAGATCCCCCCCCCCCCCCCACTTTTTGCTATCTCCCCTTTGTCTTATATCCTCCATCCCCCCCCCCCCCCCCCCACCCCCCCGAAAAAATACATCACGCTTTTCGCAGACTTTGAAAAAATCACTCTTCCAACAAACAGCAAAAGTATTGTTCCGCTAGCATCCCCCCCTCCCCACTAATAGTTCTTTTTAGCATTCTGCTAGCATTTCCACTCCCCCCCCCCCTGCTATTGTTTCTGTTAGCATTCTGCTAGCATTTCCACTCCCTCCCCCCCCTTCCCTGCTATTGTTCTTTTTAGCATTCTGCTAGCATGTCCACTCCCCCCCCTCCCTGCTATGTCCCTCCCCTCCCCACCCCACCCCCGCTATTTCCCTATCTCAATTCAGGCCTCTGCTAGCGGAACAATTCTTATATTAAGTAAAAATCTAACATACAAAAATTAAATATGAAGGTCCGGTGCAAAACAGAAATGGTCATGTACAGTGGAGTTTCTTCAATTTAATCTTGTATGTATTTATATAGGAACAGCCTCCACCCACCCCTGGGCCTTGCATAATCGCAACAAACCAAGTTTGGACGCGAAAAGCCCCACCCCCCTCCATCGGTATCTGCCTTATATAGGGTCCCCTCAGGCTGAGCTGAAGACAGCTCACTTCACTGTCAACCAATGGGAATACAGCTGAGCTCACGCACACTCAACCTGCACGCTTTTCACGTGGACTTCGTGCTACTTCTCTGACAGAACTGTGTAACTTGTCACGTTCTACCTACCGGCACGTGCTGCTGGTGGGGTGGGTGAACGTGACAAGTTACACAGTTCTGTCAGAGAAGTAGCACGAAGTCCACGTGAAAAGCGTGCAGGTTGAGTGTGCGTGAGCTCAGCTGTATTCCCAATGGTTGACAGTGAAGGGAGCTGTCTCCAGCTGATGCTACCCCAACATAAACAAAAAGGGTACAAACCTTTTTTTTTTTCTTTGGCCTTCAGATCAATTCTGGAAAAAGAACAGAACAAGAAAAACAAAACAAAAAAACGGCAACAAGAAAAAAAATGAGGACTGCACAAACTACTACTACTACTACAACTACAACAAATGCCATCTTTCAGAAATCCGTATACTGTGACACCCAAAACAGAAAGAAACTACCACACTTGGAAGAAAAAACCCCCAAACTCTACCATTTTAACTCAATCACGAAATTTTTTTTTTTAAGCCCAGAACTACCTTTCTGAACATGGGTTTAGTCAAATGCCAAACTGTAAATAATCGTTTTAACAGAATATTCCCCCTAGCAACAAAACATCAGAAATACCAAGCACCACCTAACAGATAACAAGAATGAAATGTCTCTCTAACTACGCCAGACATGAGAACAAATAAAAAGAGACTTTTCTCCCACTGTTTCATAACGTAGCTGAAATGAACGCTTTAGGGATACGAAAAGAAGTGTTACTTCCCTTACAAGAAAACCTCCTTTTCAACTCCCACAACGTCACAAAGATTCCCGAAACAAAATCAGACATATTATCTCCACCAGCAAGAAATTCTGCTTGCATAACAACAAATGAAAAAGGCTTTTTCCTGATTCCCAAAAACTTAGAAAAAACAGACAGAAGGTAAACTCAAATTCATTTTACAGTAAACTCGCTACAGACATTGACAAGAAGGAAAACAAGATCGGTACATGGCCAAGAGAAACTCACCAAAGGAGTGGGATTTATTGTCAGAAAGGAAAAGGGGGTATTTTCAGCTGTAAGGCTTCCCGCGGGTTTATCAGCACCCGGGGTGTGGGCCAACCCCAAGAACTCACCAAAAAAAACCCTATGCCCCATCATCTGACCATCGTGAAAAAATAAGATTTTTGAAGATCTTAAAGGACCATTAAAAAAAAATACCCTGAAGGAATCACATCACCCAAGGGGATTTTAACCCCAAAGAGTCCTGATTTACAAACCAATGGGCCGGAACAGGGCCATTTTGGGGAACTGGGGGACCAACGACAGGGGACTACTCTGCTGGAGTTTGCCTGCACCCACAGATTTCCCATTGCCAAAACCCCTATCCCCACAAGCAGTAAAGGAGGAAACCGGGGCTGCGCAAACGGCAAGCCCCTAACCAAATAGATTTTATTTTAAACACCACGGCGCTTCAAATCCAGCATAAACGACCCAAACAAAAACTACCGGACTGACATAGGCAGTGACCACACCTTGTGCTGTGGTAAAAAAATGAAGCTGAAGAAAAAAAAACAGCTCCGGAAACCCCCACAGAAACCAGCTGCATTGAACGGGTGGTCTGAAATTTTTTTAAAAGAACTTAAAAAACTCCCCAAATACAACCTGAAAAGAGCATAATAGAAAAAAGCAGCAACATCAAGAGCACCCTCGCCATTACCATACTGAGGGAAGAAGGGGGAAGAAGCCATCCGCACTTACCATTAGAAAGTCCCAGGAGCAGACAATATACCAGCAACTGCTCAAGCATGGTGGCGAAACGTCTCCATATGTTACAGCATCGTCAGAAGATTTGGGAGACAAAACGTGGCAACAACGGGAAACCAACACTCATCATACCCTGCCCAAGAAGGGGAATTTCGCCAATGCCAAAACAAAAAACAAACCTCATCGCCCCCAGCAAATCATGCTCAAAATTATTTTGAATGACTCAAGAAGGGGGAGAAAACACCTTGCAGAGGAACAAGTGGGGTTTTAGGGCAGGCAGGGGCACAATCGAACAGATTTTTAAAGCCCTCATGTGGAAAAAACTTCAACACAAAGACCTGTTCCACAACTTCATCGACTTCAAGAAGCTTTGACAGAGTATGGCCGAAGGCCTGTGGCGGTCCCCAGAAAGTTTTGGGATTGAAAGGATGTGCAAACCCTTCAAAAAATATCAACCTGCAAGCATGCAGTCCTTCTGAACAATCAGGTCGGAGCTACTTTAAAAACCCCAGTTGGGGTCCCACAAGGATCCTGTTATCTCCGTCCTTTCAAATTTTTCTTGGAAAACATCATAGAGAGACCCTCCATGATTTCCCCCCACCATCCCTTTTCGGCAGACCCCCAACAACCCACGGTTTGCCGATGAAATTTACCTAAAGGGGGGGAGTAAAACAGAGCTGCAGATCTTACGACCCCGACTTTAAACAGAGCGGCATATGGGGTGGGGGTGACTCGGAGAAAAGTAAATACTTTTAACACACGAGCAATGCCCCAACGAAAATTTCATGAACGGGAACAATGGAGGAGGAACGTTTTTAAATCCTCGGCGCTACCTCACAAAGGACGGGGTCGACGACGAAATCAAAATCAGACTAGCCAGGGAACATCTCCATACAAACTCACCACCATAGGGAAAAATAAAGAAATTAGTTTTCCCCAAACAAAGTAAAGCTCACAAAGCCTAATTCAGTCGATCCTGCGTACGGAAGTGAAACCGGACATTGACTGCTGAAAAAAGCAAAGCGAATCCCTCATTCGAAAAAAAAAAAGCCAAGAAAACTACTGGGCATATCCTGGAGAGAACGAAAGACCAACGATTTGTCAAAAATCAAATAAACGGCGGCAGGGCCACGGAACCCCTTCTCACCTTTGTCAAGAAGAAAAAGCTGACAGGTTTGGGCCCCGTCCCCCCCAAACACTCGCCCAAAACAGTACTGCGGAACACCGAAGGTGGGAGAAGGAGGGGAAGACAGAACAAGTCATGGGTGGACAACACGAGAATGGACCAATGAAACCAGCCTACTGCGCAAGCAAGCCGAGATGGATGGAGGAGGGTTTCCACGGCACGTCTTTCTGTCCCCCCACGCCGCCAAGGTCACGGGGTTTATGATGTGATTTAAACTCGCTACCAACAATAAACACAAATCTTACTAGTAAAGCTGACGAAAGATTTTTGAACTGGAAACACGTAAAAAAAACTGTTAAACCAATGCCCCCCTTTTTTGTTTTTTTTTTTTTCCTTTAAAAAAAAGTTAAAACTATCATCCTTCTACTATAGAGGGGGGGGGGGGGGGGCCAAAATTAATCTCAAACATACTTTTCCAAAAATGATATCTGGAAAACCCTAAAAATTTTCCCCTTTCATTTAACGAAAGGGCTTGTTCCTTCCCCTGCAAACGCCACCTGTAGCTACAACCCCTACATGCTATTTTTATAGCACAGCAGCCCAAAAGGGCCCCACTTTTTCCCCCCCCCCGCCGCCCAGAAACTATTTAATCTGACAAACCCAAAAACACAATTTCCTGCGCCAATGCCTTTCAATACTCCCCACAACAATCAAAACCCATTCCCTTAATTAAACAGTGCGGGGAAAGCTTTCAAAAGCCCCGTTACAATTTTTATCCACTGATGTGGGAAACATTTTCTCTATATTTTTCTTCCAAAAATATCGGGGTTAAATGCGGGCCACAAAAAACAATCTACCAGATACAAAGGGGAGGAACAGAGGGAAAAAATTCAAGACACGGGGGAAAGGGGAAATTTAAAAAAAAAACCCGAGTGAGGTATCCCAAAGACACTTTTCCCCATAAAAAGACTGAAAAAAGACCCCCTTTACGTAACCCCCCCCCAAAAAACGGGGTCGCCGCACTGACCCCCATTTTTCGGCTAGGAGCCTTTTTTTTTTGGGCGGGGGGGGGGGTGGGGGGGGGGGGGGGTCAGGTTACTGATTCTGAAAATTTCGATTGTAGATCATAGTGCTGAAAGTATCAAGGGGGAAATTTTGTTTCCTGCTACTTTACACCAAAAAACCGTTTTTGAAAAAACCCAACCCCTTTACCGTTACTGCGCAAAATTTGTCCAACATTTTTTTTTTTTTTTTTAATTTTTTCAGAATTTTTTTCCCTTTTTTTTTCTTTTTATTCGTTCCTGGGCCCTTGAGCACCGGTTTTTACTAATGGTGAGATTTTTTTGGGGCACATGCACCGTTTTTTCCGCCATGAAATTTACCCCATTTGACTTTGGGGTTTTGTAAGGGAAAAAGTCAAGTCAAAATTTTATTTCCTGTTGGTACTTTTAAATAAGCAATGCATTTTTTTTTTTTTCAGGCATGGGGTGTTTTTTCGGGTTTCCCGTACGCCGACATGAATGACCCCGACTTTAACATGCCTTTTTTGATCTTCTGTGTCCCTTTTCACAGAGGTAAGGGAAAGAAAAGGGGACCCGGGGGATCGTACAAATTTCCCCCCCATTTTTCACCCCAAAAACCGCCGCCCGCCCCAAAAAGAATTTGGGAAAACGGGACTTTATGGACCCATAAAAACTGGGAAATCGAACGGTTTTTTTTTTTTTGGCTCAGTTTTTAGTGTCCCTCTACAGTTTTTTTTTGGTTTAAAATTTATTTGTTTTTAAACCCATTTTCAATTTGGTTTTTTACTTGGGTTTGTCTTTCAAAACAGAAAAAAGATTTGTTGCGAAATTTAAAATAAACTTTGACATCGGGGGCCAGTACGACCTGTAAAGTGGGAGAAGGGTCACATATCAAAAATTCATAGATAAACCAATGGGGAAAAGGGGGAAAATGCAGGGTTTTTTTTAAAACCCAGGAAAAACTTAAGGTCATACAAAACTGACCAAAAAAATCTAAGTTTACGGGGACCCCCCCCCAATCTTTTTTTAACATTCGGCCAAAACAAAACACCGATGCTTATGTACAGAAAACGCCAAGGGGAGAAATACTTTAAAACCAAGGGGAAAGAATTTGGGAAAATTGGGCTAACCCCATAAAGACAGACATAAACTGATTTTTTAAGAAATGAACTTTAAATAACACCCATACTTCCCAAAACTGGGTTTTAAAGGGTTTTTTTCGTGGGGCAAAGGGGATGGACTTTAAAACCTGCACTTAAAAAAATGAATCAAAAGTCAGGAAAAACCCAAAGTGATTCCCAAGAAATGAGTAAAAACAAAGTATCTGGAAGAACAAAACCCCCGGGCAAGAAATAAATTTAACCAAAACCCATAATTTGTTTTAAAACCTGGTAAGGAAAAATTTAAAAAAATGGAATTCTGGGGCTTTTGGTTGGGGTGAAAATTTGTAAAACTGGCCCCCGCAAAAGAAAACCCAAAAACCCCGGGCAAAACAAAATGTTAAAAGACAAGAAGGGGACCACAAACCTCCTAAAATGGAAGGGAAAGTAGCAAAAATTTGGTTCATGTTGTCGAAAAAAAAGAAAAACTAAACCCAAATCGAAGACAGAAGGGAGTGGAAAACCAGCTGGCGGGGGATGTATCAGGGGGGGGTTTCCCATCTATTTAAAGAATTTGGGAAAACCCAAAAAGGGAAAACCCAAAAAAAACGAACTTC
>CM054153.1:33860299-33876436 GCA_028751875.1 Rapana venosa | reverse complement strand
ACGAATAAAAAGAAAACACAAAGTAAGACTTCTGAAAGTTTAAAAAAAAATGAAATGTTGACAAATTTCGCGCAGTATTGAGTTAGGGCTTGTTTTTTTTTAAACGTGTGTGTAAAGTAACAGGAAACAAATTACTCCTTGATACTTTCAGCACTGTGATCTACAATCGAAATCTCAGAATCAGTAATCTGACTCCCCCCCACCCCCCTCCCCTGCCAAAAAATGGCTCCTAGCCGAAAACAGGATCAGGTGCAGTGCAGCTAACTTCATTGGGGAGGGTCACGTATTGATGTCTTTGCAGTCTGATATGAGAAAAGTGTCATTGGCATACCTCACTCTGTTGTGTTTTTTAAATTTTCTTTCCGCGTGTCTTGATTTCTTCACTCTGTGCCTCTCTTTGTATCTGGTAGGTTGTTGCTTGTGGCTGCAGTAATCTCTATATATTTTAAGTTTATAGAGAGAGAAACTGTCATACAGCAGTGTTGAGGGGATAAGAATTCTAAACGGTTGTTAGAGAAGCGTCCCTGGCAGTTGTTTAATTAAGGGAATGGTGTTTCTGATAGTTGTGAGAGGAATATAAGGTGCGTTCAGGAAATAGTGAGGGGGGATGCTGTTTGAACAATATTTCTGTCAGGGGGTATTTCTATGAGCGGGTAGAAAAATAGTTCTGTCAGATGTACTATAAAGACAGCATTTAGGAGCAGTATGTTAAGAGAGTATGCTGGCTTCTATAGTAGAGAGATGGTGTTTTGTAGGAAAAGAGCAAGTGAAAGGGGAAATTTGGTGGCAGTTTTCCAGATATCATTTAGGAGAAGTATGTTAGAGATTATGCTGGCTTGTATAGTAGAACGATGATAGTTTTAACATTGTTTAGGGAAAGGAACAAATGAAAGGGGACATTTTGTAAGCAGTTTTCTTCTTACAGCCGTCTTCAAGTTCAAGAACTGTTTCTGTCAGCTTTACTAGTAAGATTTGTAGTTCTAGTAGTTGGTAGTGAGTTTACTGTAAGCTGAATTAGATAGAGATTACACTTCTGTCTGCTTTTTCATACAGGCTAGGCTTCTATTTGCTGTTATGTCACCACAAAATTTAGGCAATATTCAGATAAGTTCTTCTCTTCTATTTGCTGTTATGTCAGAGAACAGAATTTCTCTTGCTGGGTGGAGATAATATTTCTGATTTTGTTAGAGAAGTCTTTGTGACATTTGTGGGCTAGGTAGAGAGAGAGGGTTTCTGTGTAAGGAATGTATCATTTCTTGCAGATATCGTACAAGTGTTCATGTCAGCTATGTTATGATTGCGCTTTAAGCAGTGGGAGAATTTGTGTTTCAAATCTGGCAGTAGTTATAGAGACATTATTCTTGTTAGATGTTATGGTGGTGCTTGGCTATTTCTGACGCAGTTGTTTCTGATAGTTGTTGTTGCTAGGGAAATATTCGTGATAGCTGTGTTATTTTACAGTTCTGGCAGTTTGACTAAAAGCTATGTTCAGAAGATAGTAGTTCTGGTCTGGAAAAAAAAGTTTCGTGATCTAAGTTAAGATGGTAGAGTTGGTGGTATTTCTTCTCAGAGCTGCTGGTAGTTTCTTTCTGTTCTGGGTGTCAGAGTACACGTATTTCTGAAAGATGGCATTTGTGGTAGTAGTAGTGTGTGCAGTCTTCATTATTTATTTCTAGTTGCCTTTCATATATCAATCTTATAGGATTAGCCGGTTTTTTGCTTTTGTTTTTCTTGTTCTGTTCTTTTTCCAGAATTGATCTGAAGGCCAAAGAAAAAAAAAAAGGTTTGTACCCTTTTTGTTTGTGTTGGGGTAGCATCAGCTGGAGACAGCTCCCTTCACTGTCAACCATTGGGAATACAGCTGAGCTCACGTACACTCAAACCTGCTCGCTTTTCACGTGGACTTCGTTCTACTTCTCTGACAGAACTGTGTAACTAGTCACGTTCTCCCCACCAGCAGCACGTGCGGGTAGGGAGAACGTGACTAGTTACACAGTTCTGTCAGAAAAGCACGAAGTCCACGTGAAAAGCGTGCAGGTTGAGTGTGCGTGAGCTCAGCTGTATTCCCATTGGTTGACAGTGAAGGGAGCTGTCTTCAGCTCAGCCTGAGGGGGACCCTATATAAGGCAGATAGCGACGGAGGGGGGTGGGGCTTTTCGCGTCCAAACTTGCGTTTGTTGCGATTACGCAAGGCCCAGGGGTGGGTGGAGGCTATTCCTATTCCTATATAAATAAATACATACATACAAGAAGAAATTCTTTTCTCCATTGTACATGACCATTTTTGTTTGGCACAGGACCTTCATATTTTAATTTTTGTATGTTAGATTTTTACTTAACGGAATTGTTCCGCTAGCAGAGGCCCGAATCGAGATAGGGAAATAGCAGGGATGGGGGGGGGGGAGGGATATAGCAGGGGGGGGGGGAGGGATATAGCAGGGGGGGGGAGGAGAAACATAGCAGGGGGGGGGGAGGGACATAGCAGGGAGAGGGGGGGGAGTGGAAATGCTAGCAGAATGCTGCTAACAGAACTATTAGCAGGGTGGGGTGGACATGCTAGCGGAACACTACTTTTGGTGTTAGTTGGAAGAGTGATATTTCCAAAGTCTGCGAAAAGCGTAAAGTTTTTTTTTCGGTGGGGGGGGGGGGGGGGGGGATATCTAAGACAAAGAGGAGATAGCAAAAGGAGGGTGGGTGGAGAATATACGATGGAGGATATAAGACAAAGAGGAGACAGCGAAAAGAGTGGGGGGGGGGGGGGGATCTAGGACATGAACTTAGGTTTAATCCAACAGAGGATATAGCAAAACAGGGTTGGGAGGGGGGGGGGGAGTAGATGGGTTCAAGTCAACTGCTTTTGGCGGACTTTGGAATTTTCACTTGGCAAATAAATAACAAACAACTCGTAAAACATTTTAGAAACTTTGTTTTTTAATCACTGACAAATAAATATTACAAGGTACTTCTTCGCGTTTAAGAGAACATGAAATCATGGATTTCTAATAAAAAGTGAATATGATCGTGTTGTTCAAGTGCGTTTCATTGTGTGCATGTATGGAAGGAGCTTACTGTAGACCTACTTAAGACCTATCAATTTTTTTAAATATTACTTGTTTCTGCACAGCAATTTTGTTTTTAAACCTCGCTATTTTGATTTGAAAAACGACCAGAGAAAAGCAGCCACAATAATATTATTAAGGGGACCTCGCAACTTTAAATAAAACTAAACCTTAAACTGGGAAGGAGAGATAACTTTAGAAAGAAAGAAAGGGCACAAACAAACAAACGAACAAAAAACACTCAAAGTGTCTACATACAAGTGCATAAGTAATGTATTTTAGGTGTGTGTGTGTATATAGTGTGTGTGTATATAGTGTGTGTGTCTAAATTGTTATGTGTTGTATACTTTTAATGTTGTATCCTTTTAAGTGTCTTGTGTTATTATTACATATGCGTGAAAATTTATAAATTTTGACATCCGTTCCCACCGGCACGCAATGGCCAACTCTTTCAAAAGAGGGAACATGTTTTAACGTGTGTTCAGATGTCGTGCATATGCGTTTGTACACGAGGCCTTGTACACGGTCTCATCCGAAGGACTCGCGTGTAATATGTTATCGAGTGTCATTTTTCAACGCATGTACAAGTAGTGCCATCTTATTTACCTGATACGGGCATCTGTAAGTGTCAACTGCAGTGTACAGTGTTTCTGTACAGCTATTTTTTAAACCTCACTATTTTGAACTGAAAAAAACGACCAGAGAAGCAACCACAATAATATTATTAGGGGGAACTCGCAACTTTAAATAAAACTAAACCTTAAACTGGGAAGGAGAGATAACTTCAGAAAGAAAGAAACGGCACAATCCAATCTGCCACATCTGCCGTGTCTATTTTTGTCTTGTGTCTGCTAATGTGTGCAAAGAGTCATCTAGTAAGTGGGATGTATTCTAATGTGCGTATAATATACTGTAAATGGGAACTAGTGTGCAAACCTGTCAATCTAGTGTACGGAAAAGTGTGTGCGTGTGGTCTAATGTGTGTACATTTGATATTTAGTCTGCGTGCGTCAATCTAATCTCGTGTGTATTTTATCAGGAAAAAAAAGGCACACAGAAAAAACGAACAATAAACTTGAACCACAATTTGACTTAACATAAAAATCACAAGAGAAAAAATTGAACATTAATACAATAAACTTAACCTAAAAAAAGCACAAGGAGAAAACAAAAGTTGAACACAAACGCAATCGACTTGACATAAAACGCATAAGAGACGTTAAACATCAAGTTAGCTTTAACATTATTTCAGCCTTAAACGGCGAAGCTAGTTTTTTTAAAAACGTATCAAATCTACCTGCTGTATGATTCGCATCCAAGGTACTAAAACTAAACAGACACTTTCGTCAGAAATGATTAACACTGATACCGTGTAGAGCAAGTTCTAAGGCGGCGCCCCCCCCCCCCCCCCCCTCCCTCCCTCCCTCCCCCCTCCCCTCTCCAATCCCATCCCCACACCCTATACAGATAAAAAAAACTAAAGTTCCTAAAAAGAAAAAGTCCGCATCCCTCCTACCTTCCCCTTCTTCCTCCCCAACAGAATCAAAATAAACAGAAAAACCTAACAAGAATAGTAAAACTAACAACATACACACTTATTTCTCAAAGCAGAGGGACAGAAGCAACGCTAACGCTTGAAATGATCAATAGTATGCGACTACAGTATAAGACTAGCGTGTAAGTACATGCACAAAGCATACCTACATAATCGTGTGTGGGGGGGAGGGGGGGGGGGGGGGGGGCAGGGAGGATAGGTGGGGGAGGGGGGGGGGGAGAAAGATTTTGATTTATGACAGTCGGCCCATCATCAGGACCAAACCATTGTCAAGATGGGTTTCTCTTCTCTTCTCTTTCTCCTCTCTCTCCTCTTCCTCTCCTCTCCTCTCCTCTCCTCTCCTCTCCTCTCCTCTCCTCTCCTCTCCTCTCCTCTCCTCTCCTCTTCTCTCTTCTCTTACAGAGCTGGCTGCTGCAAAATGGCCTGATCTTCTCCAGTGCTTGTCAGTTTTTCAGGAGGCCTGGCCTCACTTGACACATTCCGACTTCAGAGCAGTTCGCTTCATTGTATAGGTTGCATGCTAGGTACGTATATGATCTCCACTGGCTGCCTGTGCCACAGAGAGTAAACTATAAGATCACTACCTTCTGTTACAAATGTCTCCACAAAACTGCACCCTCCTACCTCTGTGAATGCTTCAACCTGTACACTCCTACACGTTCCCTCCGCTCTGCTCTAGATACCTTGCGCCTACGGATACCTAGATTCAACCGATTCAACCAATCCACCGTAGGCCGCCGCTCTTTCTCTATTTCGGGTCCATCGACCTGGAATGAGCTCGCTCTTTCTCTCTCTTCGCCAGAAACCTAGTTATGACACTTTTAAATCCAGCCTCAAGACTTATTTATTTCAAACCTAAGATTTCCCTCCTCCTGTTTCATATCAGAGCTATCCCACCTTCACTAACCCATGTTCTATCATCCTGCTAAAGTATACGACCTGTGTGTGTGTGTGTGTGCTTTTGAAAAACATTTGACTATTGGCTCCCGAACTTTCTTCTCTTACGCAGCAGCATCCATTGTTTGGAAAGATCTTTCTTCCCACTTTTTCACTGTTTGGATTCAGTCCCAACCGAAAAAAATGAATTAGCTTTTAGAATTCACTTCTCTCTGCTATTCTAACCATAGAATTAGTCCCAAACAAAGATTTCCACTGTGTGTGCGTGTGCTGCCTACTTGCACGCTTGTAACTGCGCAGCTGTGTGTGTGTGCGCGCGCGCGCAAGGGTGTGTGAATACGCATGTGTGTATGCGTGTGTGTGTGTGCGTGTCTTCCCATTTAAACCATACAAGTAAAAACAAAACCAGCTTTATTTTCAATCGACCCAAAATTATGATTTTCCTGAGACTATAGACAGTCTTTTATATCTTTTTTTCCTTCTGCGAGAAATAATTAAAGCTAGTATTTGACTTCCTGCTATCTAAAGAACAGAGAAAAAGAAAAACAATACTGCAGACAGAAGAAGAAATGTCAAGAAACCAATTAAAATATTCTTCAATTTACAGCTAAAAACTTCATATATATATATATATATATATTTTTTTATTTTTTTATTTTTTACAAAAGACTATTTTCAATCTCAACACGTTTTCCTGCAATACTTTTCGTTGCCACAAGAGCTGCATCACTCTATTATTTTTTTAACTGCTTTTCTATCATAGCCCACTTTTTCTACAGATTTTTGCTCCAGGAATAACTTTCTTGTTGCCGTGCGTTCTTTAACGTGTGCGTAATGACTTGTTGTACGCAGGGCCTCAGTTTGATGTCTCATTCGAAAGACTAGCACCCAGACTATCACTCAAGATGTACTGGATTGAAGAAACATTCTGGGGTTTTAGTTCTTTAGCTACAGATCAAAAGTTTGGTTATAGAGAGAGGAATGTGCGCTCGATTTCAATTTACGTCTTTTCAATTGATGCAATATTAGATACGAACAGGGGAGAGGTGGGGGGGGGGGGGGGTGGAATCTGGGGGTTGGGTAGGGGGTTAATTTACTAAATCTACAATAAACAAGAAAGTGTAAATCTAAAGTATTTCTTAGAACAAATCAGTAGATGGGGCTGTGTGTGTTTTAATTTTTCTTTTGCGAATGTGAATTTTTTTTAGTCCACTACTAAGGTTGCCCCATTCTAGGAGGATGTCGATACACGACACACGTGAGCATGCACTTTTCAAAAAAACAAACAATATTGTCATTTTGCAGGAAGGTCTGTCTGCTGGCCTCGACCGACACATTCCGACATCAGAACAGCTTATTTCACAGGTTGCATGCTAGGTGTATGCTCGTGTTTGCGAAAATCCTTCGAATGCTGACATGAATTAACAGTACGGGATCTTAAACGTGCATAACAGGATCCTCTGCATTTATAATTATGTACACTAAGGGAAAGAAGTCATTTGCAGGCCTGCACTTGAAGTTGACCCTTAGATCGCAACAACAAAAAACCCAAAACCTCCACACTTAAATTCTCCAGACTTTGCCGCGGAGGTTCGAACCCAAGACTTCATGGACCCACAAGATTCAAGCAAAACGGTCTTAACCACTCGGCTATAGCGTCCGTCCACAATGGGTTCAACAGTGTCCTTTTCCTGTGGCGCCTTACCCCAGAGAAAACTCGATTTTTTTTTGCCGAGGGGTCTAAAACCGGAGAAAAGCACATGAGTGCTTATTCCATTAACCTCGAGGAAAAAATCCTGAGCGCTTTGATTTGTTGCTTTACAAGATTAAGCGCTGTATATATTCCATACATTATTATTATTAACGATTTTAAATGTATAACCTTTAGGTTCTAACGGCTTTGATTTGTTGCTTTACAAGATTCAGCGCTATATAAATTTCATACATTATTATTATTATTTTATTATTATTATTATTATAACGGCTCCCGAACTTTCTCTTCTCTTACGCAGCAGCATCCATTGTTTGGAAAGATCTTTCTTCCCACTTTTTCGCTGTTTGGATTCAGTCTTAACCGAAAAAACTAAATTAGCTCTTAGAATTTACTTCTCTCTGCTATTCTAACCGTAGAATTAGTTCCAAACAAAATATTTCCACGGTGTGTGCGTGTGTGTGTGTGTGTGAGTGTGTGTGCTGCCTACTTGCACGCTTGTAACTGTGTTCGCAGCTGTATGTGTGGTACTTTCTTTAATTTAACGTCTGTTCACTCAAGGTGATATTAGACAAAAGATAGTGTTACAATATACTGAGAACGTGTGTGTGTGTGTGTGTGTGCATACATGTGTGTGCATACGTGCGTGTGTATGTGTGTTTACCTATTAGTGTCTGTGCATAGATAAAAGAAAAAAATACAAAGAGATTATGGGAGGGGGGGGAGGCATTGAAACAGCTTAAACTGCAGCAAGAACAATTACAAAAGTTTTCCAACAGGGCTTCTAACTAAACAACTAACTATCTCCAACATAACTACATTATCGACCAATAAATGTTCAAATGACATATTTGAAATCTTGTCTACAACTGTACCAGAAAAATATGGTCGAAGTAGTTCACAATGAAGAATAACATGTGTGTGTGCGTGCGCGCGCGAGGGTGTGTGCATACGCATGTGTGTGCATGTGCGTGTGCGTGTGTTCGTGTCTTCCCATTTAAACCATACAAGTAGAAACACAAACACGTAGCTGAAATTTCAATCGACCCAAAATTAGGATTTTCCTGACACTATAAACAGTCTTTTATAACTTTTATTCTCTTTTGCGACAAATAATTAAAGCTGGTATTTGACTTCCTGCTATCTGGAGAAAAGAGAAAAAGAAACTACTGCCGACAGAGAAGAAATGTCAAGAAACCAATTAAAATATTCTTCAATTTACAGCTAAAAAATTCAGCCTTCGGAGCCACGGAAGGTTAATCAAAAGATCTATTTTTGGAGGAAACAACTTCTGTTGCGTGGATTTTAATCTTTATCTTTATAGTTATTGGTATGTTTATCTCTCTCTCTCTCTCTCTCTCTCTCTCTCTCTCTCTCTCTATATATATATATATATATATATATATATTATATATGTATATATCTATATATATATATATATATAGAGAGAGAGAGAGAGAGAGAGAGAGACACACACACACACACAAAAGGCTATTTTCAATCTCAACACATTTTCCTGCAATACTGTTAGTTGCCACAAGAGCTACACCATTCATTTATTATTGTGCTGTTTTTTTTTAAACTGCTTTTCTATCAGAGCCGAATTTTTTTTCTACAGATTTTTGCTTCCGGAATAACTTTCTTGTTGCCGTGCGTTCTTTCACGTGTGCGTAATTACTGTTGTACACAGGGCCTCAGTTTGATGTCTCATTCGAAAGACTAGCACCCAGACTACCACTCAAGATGTACTGGATCGAAGAAACATTCTGGGGTTTTAGTTCTTTAGCTACAGGTCCAAGGTTTGGCTACAGAGAGAGGGTGGTGCGCTCGATTTCAATTTACGTCTTTTCAATTAATGCAGTATTAGATACGAACAGGTGAGGGGGGGGGGGGGCGGAAATCTGGGCGTTGGGTGTTGGGTTAATTTACTAAATCTAGAAAAACCAAGTAAGAAAGTGTAACTCTAAAGTATTTCTTAAGAACAAATCAGTAATAACAATAATAAATGGAATTTTTATAGCGCTATATATCTTGCAAAAAACCCCCACAAATCAAAGCGCTTTCATTCATCCTACTCATTCACGTCATGCAGCCTGACAAATTCAAATGTATACACACAAGCTCGCGCACACACACACACATCACACACACACACACACACACACACACACACACACTCACGCACACACATAAATGTTGTGCGCCCTGTCTGCATTTATCCTTGTCTGCACGTGGGATCCATGCTCTGTGGCCTTGACCTTGACCATGCTCTGTGGCCTTGACCGACCGTCTGGCAGAGAATGTCAGTTTCACTATGTCTGCATGCCTCCTTCTCTTTTCACGTGCAACTCGTGCTCTGCTGGCCTTGACCTCTGTCTGGGTTGAGGATGTCAGTTTCACTATGTCTGCATGCCTCGTTCTCTTTTCACGTGCAACTCGTGCTCTGCTGGCCTTGACCTCTGTCTGGGTTGAGGCGAAAAGGGGAATCCCCATCCCCTCCTAACTCTGCCACCTCTACCAGAGGGTCATTTCATTTATTTTTTTCCATTTATACCACTTTAAGTCACGAGATTTCTCTGCATAAAATTCGAGGCTGCTCTCCCTGGGGAGAGAGCACGTCGCCACAAGAGCAGCGCCACCCTTTTTTTTTTTTTGGGTCTGCAACTGTATTTCTTTCCCTATCAGAGTGGCTTTTTTCTAAAGAATTTTGCCAGGGACAACTCTCTTGTTGCCGTGGGTTCTTTTACGTGCACTGCATAATTTTCTCCGCTCATGGTCTAATGGATGGGGGAAAGTTTCGGGCCCAGACAGGATACGAACCACCGCACACACTTCCGACCCGGATTTTTCACTTTCTAGACAGGCGCGTAACCTCTAGACCACCGATCCGCCAAGGTCAAGGCCACAGATCACAAATAGCACGTGCAGATGACGAGGATTGGAATTCCGGGGAAAATGGTGAAACTGACAACCTGTCTGCTTTGCAAGCTAGACAGACAGTCAAGGTCACAGAACAGAGCAGGGTGATGGGGGTTGTGTGACTGTTGAGGGCAGGGACAAAAAATGAATTGGAACAACAAGAGGGGAGAATCTTAGCTTTGAAGTAAATGTGTCTTGAGGCCGGATTTTCAAGCGTCATAAAGAAGGCTTTTTGACTGAAGGGAGAGAGAGAGGGAGGTCATTCCAGATCAGTAGGGTGTGTGTGTGTGTGTGTGTGTGTGTGTGGTGTGTGTGTGTGTGTGTGTGTGTGTGTGTGGTGTGTGTGTGTGTGTGTGTGTGTGTGTGTGTGTGTGTTTTAATTTTTCTTTTGCGAATTGTGATTTGTTTTTAACCCACTATTAAGGTTGCCACATTCTGGAAGGATTTCGATACACGACACACGTGAACATGCACTTTTTAAAAAAACAATATTTTCCTCTGTCATCTCTTCCTACTGGCACACAATGGTCTACTATTCAAAAAGGCGGAACGGGTTTTTAACGTGTGCGCATGCACGAAGTTCTGCGTGCGTCCTTACACAGAAGCTAGGTTAGGTTGGACTGGATGAAAAAAAAGTCGCACTTAATCTATTACCCTCAGTAAATAAATTTAAAAAAGGTCATCGTATTCGTTATCAGTTTATAGTCTTAACCGAGGGACTTTTATTTATTTATTTCTTTCTTTCTTTTATATCGAGGATAATGGAATAAACACTTATGTAAAACTAGTCCCCGTGTGCATGCGGTTTTGTAAATTCTGTCATCTGTTCCCACCGGCATACTCTTACGAAAAGCGGAACAGGATTTAACGTGTGCGCGAGATGTTCTGCGTGCGTTCACACACGGGGCCTCTCGGTTTATAGTCTCATTCGAAAGAGTTTTTGGGGAAAGTGGAGTCTGCACTGATGTTAACTCCAAGAGGAAAATATCCCCCTTGAACGGGAATCGAACCCGGGTCGTCAGATTGCGAGCGCAATGTTCTAACCACTAGGCTATCCGTCCCCAGGGGGAGAAGTGGGGTCGGTACTGATGTTGTTAACTCCAGGGGGAATAACTTCCCTCAAACTGGGCGGAATTTTCGATGTTTGGATCAAACCTGGGCCGTGAAACGACAATCGCAACGCTCTGACCACAAAACTACGCTCTGTCACATCATTATGTACAATCTGACCATTGGTGAATCTTTTATTTCCTTTTTATTTATCGCGTTTCGAGGATAATGGAACAAGCACTCACATGTTTTAAAAAATTTGTTAAACATCTAGTCCCCATGTGTATGCGGTTTTGTTAATTTTCTCATCCGTTTCCACCGGCACACAGAATAGCCTACTTTTCCGAAAAGTGGTACAGGTTTTAATATGTGCGTAAAGTGTTATGCGTGCGTTCGGACACGGTGCATCGGTTTGTAGTCTCATCTGAAAGGGGTTTTTTGGCACTGATGTTAACTCCAGAGGACAAAAATCCCCTTGAAGGGGATTCGAACCCGGATATGGTCAGCAGATCACGAGCGCAATGCCCAACACTCTAACCACCAGGCTATTCCGTTCCCTTCGAAGCTCTAGTTAAGGAACGAAAAAATATCTTTCCTCACAGTTCTTAAAAATACACGAAGCTCGGTACGTACTGTTGCCGATGTTGGGCGTTCGCCAGCTAAACATTTTGGACACATTGGATGAGAGGTTAGCGTGTAAGAACTGTTTACAATCATCTCTATATTCAGGCAGGCATACTACGACTTCCGATCGTGTCTGCTTGTTACTCATCAACTTCGGATAAGCCCTAGAACTCTCAATCATTGCTATATAGGCAGCCATATTTTGGTGTCCGAGGATTGTTATTGTGCTTCTTTGCTCAGCTTGCAAGATAGAGAAGAAAAAAATCAACGACAACGATCTTGTCTTTTTTTTTTGGTAGTACGCCCAAGTTAATGAATCTTAAACAGACACAAAAACAGACGGGGGTTTTACGAATCCCTTTCGGAACCAACATTATTCTCTTCACTTCTGTGACTGACACAACCCATCAATCACTTGACAGAGGTCCTGCTCTTGCTCTTTTTCGGAGATAGCATTCTGAATAAATAAGACTGGAGGATCTATTTTTCAGGAATAATCATAAGCAGGTTTCGGAGAATGTATAAAATCAACTTGTTTTTTTCTTTCTTCGTTTGGTAATACGTTGGTTACAAGGTCAAATTGGCATGAGTTTCTTCTTCTTGTTGTTGTTGTTGTTGTTCTTCTTCTTCTTCTTCCTTTTTTGTTATGTTTCTCCCAGGGAAGGTTTGACATTGATGAGCCTTCTCCATCTCTCTCTCTGTTTTGAGCTTCCTCCTTATTATTTTAGGCCCCTTTCTCTAAGATCATCTGCACTACAAGCAGCCCAGGTCTTGCTAGGTCTTCCCTTTCTCTGTGTTGTGAATTAATAAAGTATTTGGCCAGTCCGGTGACCGTTCTACAGGGAACAGTACAAGGGGGAGACTAAGAAGCAGACAGAGAAAACTATGGCAGGCAACATCAGAAAGTGGACTTTGTTTTGAGCGGAAAGCAGAGGACTTTGGGGAGTGGAGGAAGCTGGTTGCAAAATCTTCAGTGGTGCCCCCACGGGACTACAGGGATAGGTGAAGGTGAAGGAAGAAACTATTTGACTTGAGGATCGAGTGCGATCTTGAACAGTATTGGATAATGCTGTTGTAATAAATGTGCCTTTTCCACTGTTTAACATTTCAAAGGGATCACCCTGACTATGCACGCTGCCTCTCACATCACACCACATCACATCACATCACATCACATCACACCACATCACACCACATCACATCACACCTGGGATTCACCGTAAAAGACCTACGCACCCACGGAGTGAAAAAGGTTAACGAGTATGCAATGTTCCTTTTCAAATGCCGACCCATACTACGCCTTCAGGCGACCCTATCTACTCTTTCTTCAACAGTTAAGTACATATAAGAAACCTAGACTTTCAAATCCAGCGATGCCATAATAGGCAGCCGTATTTTGATTCTGGAGGATTTCCTCATAAAAGTTTTAAAAAATAGAGCGATAGCAACCAGTAATGCTTTACGTACCACATGGTCCTACTTGTATTATATTGTATAACAACTTTAAAAGTCACGGCAGATTTCTCTGCGTGAAATTCGGGCTGCTCTCCATGGGGAGGAGAGCGTGTCGCCACAAGAGCAGCGCCACCAATTTTTTTTTCTGTTCCTATCTACAACTGTATTTCTTTCCCTGTCAGAGTGGCTTTTTTCTACAGAATTTTGTCACAGACAACTCTCTTGTGGTTTCGTTCTTTTACGTGCGCTAAAATAATTATGGGACAGGGTAGCCTAGTGGTTAGAACATTGCGCTCGCAATGTGACGACCCGGGTTCAATTCCAGTTCAAGGGGATATTTTCCCCTGGAGTTAACATCAGTGCAGACTCCACTCTCCCCAAAAGTCCTTCGGATGAGACTATAAACCGAGGCCCCGTGTGCGAACGCACGCAGAAACATCTTGCGCACACGTTAAATCCTGTTCCACTTTTTGTAAGAGTAGGCCATTGTGTGCCGATGGGAACAGATGACAGAATTGACAAAACCGCATACACACGGGAACTGGATGGAAAAAAACACATTAGTGCTTATTCCATAATCCTCGATATAAAATGAAAATAATAAAAGAGAATGTCCAACCCATGAGTCCTCGATTTATCGTTTCACCCGAAAGACTAGAACCCAGACCACCTCTCATGGTCTAACAGATAGGGGGGGGGGGGGGGGAGTTTCAGACCCAAACAGGGATCAAACCACCGCACACTTCCAACCCGGACTTTTTGCTTTCTAGGCAGGTGCGTTACCTCTAGACCACCGATCCGGTGGAAACAGATGACAACAATTTACAAAAACGGCATACACTCGGGAACTGAATATAAAAAAACCCACATGAATGCCCGTTCCAATATCCGTGATAGAAACCGAATCAAGAAATAAATCCATCTTGCCAAAGAACCAAAGACAGGCAAGAAAATATCATTCAAACTAGCATGGCACTAAGTTTACCCAAACTTTGGTCACTCATACAATCCCGTCATTCCACTTTAATGGAGGTTATGCTCTCGTATTTCTGGATAAAGGCAACTTCGTTTTCGTTCCGGATACTTCGAAGACTAGAGGAGGATTTCTCGAGGAATATGAGCAAGGTTTTTGAGGTATGTATGTATGATGCAACAGAAGCAATTTGTCCTTGTCTGCCTGGTAAATTCGCTGGTCAGAATGTCAACATTGGGAAAATGCAGTTTTTGAATGGGTTTGTTGAGCGATCGTTTATCTAGTACAGTTGTTATAGGAGATGGATGTTGTTTGATACATGTATGTTAGTGGCAAAAGCAAGTTGGGATGCTTTAAGTTTCGGGGTTATTTTTTTTGGATCGGGGTCATCCGACGTCACATGCTCCCTTAATACTGCATGCAATATTCTGTTTGTATGTGTCTGTGTCTGTGTCTGTGTCTGTGTGTCTGTTTGTCTTTCTTTCTGTCTGTCTGTCTGTCTCTCTCTCTCTCTCTATCTATCTATCTATCTATCTATCTATCTATCTATCTTTCTCTCTCTCTCTATCTGTCTATCTATCTATCTATCTATCTATCTATCTAATCTACATATCTATCTATCTATTTGTTCTATTCTATTCTACTTTCTATTATTTTCATTTCAAGAATACTTAGAATAAGCACGTGTGAGCATTTGTTTTACATCCAGTCCCCGTGTGCACGCAGTTGAGTAAATTTTGAGAGAGTCAGAAAGCATACGGAAAGATAAACAGATGCTAACAAGATGACAGAGATAGAAAGACAGAGATAGACAAGGACAGAAAAGGAGGGAGGGAGGGGAGGGAGGGAGGAGAGAGAGAGAGAGAGAGAGAGAGGAGAGAGAGAGAGAGAGAGAGAGAGAGAGAGAGAGAGAGAGAAGAGAGAGAGAGAGAGAGAGAGAGAGAGAGAGAGAGAATGAGAATAAGAGCGAAAAGAAAATTTAAAATCACCGCAAGAAATCAACAGTAAATGTCTCCAGTTCATTGTTATCATCTGATCTCTCGATTATTCCAATCCAAGAATGATAATTGAAATATTGTAACGTGATCGACCCATAGAGAGAAGGGGGGAAATGGGGAAAATGTCACAAAACTAATCATAATTATTTAGCAACAGGAAAGCATAGTGACCCTGCCCTTTTCACATTAGAAAGTCTTCTTTATATATATATATATATATATATATATATATATATATATATATATATATATATATATATATATATTGCCACACAAACTTGGGTCTTTACAATCAATGAGAAAAAAATGCGTTATTCTGTTTGTGTTTGAAACAGGATTCGTAGTTTGAGAAAGAAAAAAGGGCACTTCAACGGCCACCCCACCACCCCCCCCTCTCTCTCCCCCCCCTCTCTCTCTCCCCTCTATCTGTCTTTTGTTTGTTTGTTGTTTTTTTTGTTTAATGTCTATTCACTACATGGTGATTTAGACACACCCGCATTCACACCAAAGTACCTATTATTACACACCGCATCTCTCTCTCTCTCTCTCTCTCTCTCTCTCTCTCTCTCTCTCTCTCTCTCTCTTTTTCTTTCCCCTACACGCACCCACATCCACACACACATAAGTATATAAATATATACATATATATAAATATATATATATATGTATATACAATATATATAAATATATATATATATAATATATATTATATATATATATATATATATATATATATATTATTATAGATATATATAATATATATATATATATGTAATTACAGTAAAGGTTTTACAGGTGAAGAATATATGACTTCAGCAACTGACACTATGAATTGCTGAGAGTCATATAAAACTTCTTGACTAGTGGCATATTTCTTATGAATATCTAAACCTCTC
>CM054153.1:33845299-33855299 GCA_028751875.1 Rapana venosa | reverse complement strand
TATTATCATCATGCTTACTATTATTATCATTATTATTATACTATTATACTATTATCACAATCATCATCATTATTATTATAATTATTATTATTATTATTATTATTATTATCATCATTATCATCATCATCAATTGGCTATGCTGAAAACAGGCTTTATATTTTTTAAAAAAGATTGCAAACAATTATTAAAACAGTGTCAAATTCCATTAAAATTTGAGAGAACTATCACCTGTAAAATTAACAGAAAATAAAATCTTTGCTTTTTTTTCAAAAGAATTATTTCTTTCTAACTATTTTTTTCTTTCTTTTTTTCTTCATAATATACCCAAAAAGAAAGATATCGTTATAACCAATATTGTAATCGCACAAAGAAAATAAACAACAGTTCACATCTTAAGTAAACAAATACTGACCCTGACGTCTACCCAGTTTGCTTAATGACCCCAACAAAGAGTCCCCAAAACAGCACCCCACCTGCAAACCAACCAACACTCTTCCCCCTCCTCCTTCCCCCTTCTCTCCCCTCCCCTCCTCCCTTACACTTAGTCTCCCCATGTCTAGGAAATGGCCAATCTTGGCTTCCTGCTGAAGACCAGAGGACAGCAGGCAGACAGTGCTAACAACAACAACAACAACAACAACAACAACAACAGCTGCTGCTGCTGCTGCAGGAGAATCACTCAGAGTCCACACTGCTGGTCCATCAACAGTCTGATTGGCCTGACTTTGAGACTGTGCTCTCCTCCTTATCTCTTCAATAACTTAGATCAATAGGTTTGAGCTCTACCTGTCTGTCTGTCTGCCTGTATGTTTTGTGTTTTAGGCCATTGTGTGCCAGTGGGAACAGATGACAAAATTTACAAAACCACATACACACGGGGACTGGATGTAAAAAAAAGCACATAAATGCTTATTCCATTATCTTCTAAATAAAAGAATAAAATAAAAATATATTAAAAAAACATGTTTTGTCTGTCTGGTTATTTCTTAATACTAAGGGAACACATAATTATTAGGCTTGATAGGAAATTGTTTTGTAAAGTGGAGTAAGAGGTAGTGTGCATGGATGACATTGAGAAAAAAAAAGTATAAGCCTCTAAATTGCACGTAGTATCATTAAGAGTAGCATTACGGTTATGATTTATTTTATTAGTTCAACTATAAATACAACTAGCATAATTGTTAGAAGTAGCAGTCATTGTTGTTATTATACTATAACTATTATTAATATCAGCATCACCACTACTATTATTATCATAATAATTATTATTGTCATGATTCTGATGATGATGATTATTATTATCATTATTACTATTATGAGAACAATGAGCATTATTATCATATCATTATCATTGCCTATATTCAAAATAGCTTTTTATAGATAAAATGAGAATAAGATTATCAACAGTGTCAAATTTCATTAAATTTGAGAGAAACTATCATCTGTAACACTAACAAAACAAAATCGTTGCTTACTTTTGAAAGAAACAATTTTGTGACTTTTTTTAGTCATATATTATACCAGAACGAAATATATCCTTTATAACCAATATTGTGATCACACTACAAAAACAGTTCAAATCTAAAAGTAAACAAATACTGACGCTGACCTCGACCCAGTTTTCTTAATGACCCCAACAAAGATTCCCCCAAACAGCACACCACCTGCAACCCCCTCCCCCTCCCTTGCCTTATCCTTCCCCCTTCTCTCCCCTCCCCTCCCCCCTTTACCTTAGTCTCCCCATGTCTAGGAAATGGCCAATCTTGGCTTCCTGCTGAAGAGCAGAAGACAGCAGGCAGACAGTGCTAACAACAACAACAACAACAACAACAACAGCTGCTGCTGCTGCTGCAGGAGAATCACTCAGAGTCCACACTGCTGGTCCATCAACAGTCTGATTGGCCTGACTCTGAGACTGTGCTCTCCTCCTCCTTATCTCCTGATTAACTGCAAACATGTGAAACCTCCACCCTCCACCCCCCTGTGACCCACCTGCCCTGTTCCAATCCTAACTGCTCTTTTAGTTTTCTTCTTCCTGCTGCCTGCCTCTAAGTTGTTCTTGATTCTCTCTTACGATGGAATCGGATGCGCTGGGCCTGACTTGCCAGGCGCTTAACGGCAGCGTGATGCATTTTTGCTCATAAAAAACACAACAATGGTTGTTGTCTGAGCGTTTGAAGAAGAAGAAGAAGAAGAAGAAGAAGAAGAAGAAGAAGAAGAAGAAGAAGAAGAAGAAGAAGAAGAAGAAGAAGAAGAAGAAGAAGAAGAAAAAGAAACTCAACCTTCTCATCACAGGTACATAGCCTGTATTACAAACAGAAAACAGAACAGTATGTATATATGTACATTTTTAACAAAGAGGACTAGCCACAGAAATATGTAGCCCCATATCAATCAACCTTCCTATCAATTAGACATAGCCACCAGCTGCCATGGCTCAGTAGTTAGCACCTCGGGTTAAGGACTGGAAGGTCGCGGGTTCGAATCCCACAAAAGTCATAGGGATTTTTCGGACTCCAGCCGGCTCCTATCTAAAGTGAATGTGCTGTGATCTCAGTGGGAAGACTGGGACCACACAGTCGAACTTCATCCACTTCACGGATATGATTTTGAGAGTGTTGGTCAAATTACTTGACCAACACTGCAGGTGTCTGTATCTCTCAGTCCTGGTTGATCCCCGGGTATATTATGATAGTAAGCGTAGAGTACAACCCTGTCAACTAGTCTCAAAGCAGACGCGCTTCCACAGCAGCATCAATACATCCTCCTCAATATCATTGATCATCATGCAGTAATGTATTTTTTTCAAATGCCTCTTAATTCAGTGGCCCTGGTTGCTCTGGTCTCATTGGTGACCTCAGATTCGGTTTCCTCATACACTCCTGTGCCTGTGGTGAGTTTGTGTTAAAACCTTTGGACATAGCAAATCTGGGTATGGCTGTGGCAGGAAGATTGAAATGAGCGACACTGGAGCAGTGGGACGGGCACATCACAGACAATGAGGCATCAGCAAAACCACCAAAAAAAGACGCACATAGCCAGTTTAACAAAAAACAGTAGGTTCGTACATTTTAACAAAATAGACCAGCCACAGAAAATACTACATGACCATTATTAATCAACTTTCTGTCTCACACATTTTAACAAGAGAGACCATCCACAGAAAATACTACATGACCATTATTAGTCAACTTTCTGTCTCACACATTTTAACAAGAGAGACCATCCACAGACAATACTACATGACCATTATTAGTCAACTTTCTGTCTCACAAGGCCACGGGGGCTGTGTAATGGATGGAAACACAGCGGTCTGTCACGTCTTGTCCGTCTGTCTGTCTGTCATAAGTGGCAGGCAGAGGCAGCGTAAAACTATTGCTGAAGACTCCAGAGGGAATGGACCCGCTTCGCTGTTCGTCACCCCTCCCCCTCCCCCCACCCACCATGCAGACAAAGGGTTAAGCCTGTTGCGAGGTTGGTAGGGGTGGGGGTGGGGGGTAGGGGAGGGGTTAATTTAGTACCAACATGATACTGGGAAAGAATGTAGTTGTTGGTGAAACGTGGCACTTACACACAGTCATGCATGTCGTTTTTTCCCCCTCTCCTTCACCTTCTGAACACTGATGTACGCGTGTGCATATGCCTGCTTATGTATGTATACACGGGCTCACATGTGTGCAGGCAAACAGAAACATGCACGCGCGCACACAAACACACACACACACATGCGCGCGCGCACACACACGCTCCGCTTTTGGGAAGAGGTAGGCCATTGTGTGGGATAGCTCAGTGGTCGGAGCACTCACTTTCCCCCAGCCAAGTTAAGCAGCGTCGAGCGTGGTTACCAGTTGGATGGGTGACCGTTTGCGCGCCTTAGCTTCAGTACAGTTCCCCCAGTTCACCCAGCTGTAAATGGGTACCTTCCCTCTTTAGGGTCAGGGAAGGTAAAGCAGCGAGGGAGAGGAGATGGGCGCCGCCCTCAATATGCTGGCCCCTAGAGAAGTGAGGTCTCTGACGCCTCGCTCCCCTACGACCTTAGGCCATTGTGTGCCGGTTTGGATCGGATGACAACATTTACAAAACTGCATACACACGGGTACTGGATCTAAAAAGTACACGGGTACTTATTCCGTTATCCTCGAAATAAAACAATAACACACACATTATCCTCGAAATAAAATTTAAAAAAATAAAAGAATTAAATGAATAAATAAATGAATAACACACACACACTTCTTCATCATCATCATCATCGTCATCATCATCATCATCATCATCATCATCATCCATCATCACCATTGCCATCACCACCACCATCATCCTTGAAATAAAAGCATAAAGTAAAAGAATGAAACGAATCACACACACACTCACACCCTCCCCCCCCCCTCCCACACACGCACACAACCACACACCAAACCTGGCTTCCCCTCACCACACACACACACACACACACACACACACACACACACACACACACACACACACACACACACACACACACACACACACACACACAAGATAGAAGATGAATTTCATTTACTCGATGAATGTATCTCATATGATGAACTCAGAAACAATTTGTTATTAAAAATCACAACCAAAGACAAAAAAACGTAACATTTGTATAGATAGATTAAGTGACATAATCACAGTTAATATCTATCAAGCAGATTTCATCAAATATGTGTATGAATGTTTTAAGAAAAGAGAAAATGAGAAGTAAAATGCAACATGCTTTAGTGTACATCAATTTGAGCCAAAGAGATGATTATAACTGATGTGTTTGCTTGTTTTGTTGTTGTGTCAAATAAGTCTACTTGACTTAAATGGCAATAACACATTATGAATCTGAATCTGAATCTGAATCACACACACACACACACACATACACCTACACCCCCTCCCCCCCTACACCCCACCACCACCACCACCTTCACTACCATCACACACACACAACAATACTGTTCAACAACAGAAAAGGCCAAACCTCCTCCTCCTCCAATTCTGCTTCTCACTTCACCCTGAGCCTTACAAAAATTAATCCTCCTCACATCCCCCGTCTTTCCACATTACAATGACCTGCATGCAACAGCACAAGAGAACTCTGTCTCTGACTTGTCAGCACTGACAGTTTCTCAAGGCACATGACACCCACTGCGCACTGTACTGACGCAAGACATAGCAGTGGACATCAAAATAATAATAATAATAATAATAGTAATAATAATAATAATAATAGTAATAATAATGATGATGATGATGATGTATGGAATTTATATAGCGCTGAATCTTGTAAAGCAACAAATCAAAGCGCTCAGATGACATGATTTACAAGATTCAGCGCTATATAAATTCCATACATTAATAATAATAATAATAATATTATTATTATTATTTCGAAAGAGTAGGCCATTGTGTGCCGGTGGGAACAGATGACACAATTTTAAAAAACCGCATACACACGCATTTTTTTTTCAAAAGCGCTTTGATTTGTTGCTTTACAAGATTCAGCGCTATATAAATTCCACACATTATTATTAAATATTATTATTATTATTATTATTATCATTATTATTATTATTATTATTATTATTATAATAGAATAAGCACTCATGTGCTTTTTTTTTTAAACATCCAGTCCCTGTGTGTACGCGGTTTTGTAAAAATTTTGTCATCTGTTTCCACCGGCACACAATGGCCTACTCTTCCGAAAAGCGGAACAGGATTTAACGTGTGTGCAAGATGTTCTGCATGCGTTCGCACACGGGGGCCTCGGTTTATAGTCACATCCGAAGGTCCAGAGTCCCTAAATGGGAAATGTTTCCGCTGAGACTATGATATAGTTTCAAACAAAACAAAGAGGAGAGAGGAAGAGAGAGAAGAGAGGGGGAGAGAGAGAGGGGGGGGGGAGACAGAGAGACAGAGAGAGACAGAGAGAGACAGAGAGAGAGAGAGATGGGGAGAGGGAGAGAGAGAAAGAAAGAGAGAGACAGAGAGACAGAGAGAGGGAGAGGGAGAGAGAGATAGGGAGAGGGAGAGAGAGAGATGGAGAGAGAGAGGGAGAGGGAGAGGGAGAGAAAGAGGTGGGTGGGAAGAAATAAGAGAGAGAGAGAAAAAAAGAAATAGATGGACAGATTGAGAGAGAGAAGGAAGGGGAGAGAGACAAACATAGAGAGAAAAAGAGAGAGACACAGACAGAGACATACCGAGAGATAGAGACAGAAAGAGACATGGAAATATTAGAGAGAGAGGAGAAGGAGAAGGAGGAAAAGCGTTGAAAGTTCTAGACAACAGGGAAGTGAAGAGGAATGTTGATTCCGGCATACAGGACACTTCAGGACATGGCCATGTGTCCTTTGCTGATAGCTGCCCTGACTTGTGTCCTTTAAGGGATGACAAGTGGGAGAGTGATAGGGAGGGGGGGAGAGAGAGAGAAACCGAGGGAGAGAAAGAGTAAAGAGAGACAGAAAGAGAGAGAGAGAGAGAGAGAGAGAGAGAGAGAGAGAGAGAGAGACGTAGAGAGAGACGAAAAGAGAGAGAAAGAGAGAGAGAGAGAGAGACGTAGAGAGAGACAAAAAGAGAGAAAAAGAGAGAGAGACGTAGAGAGAGAAAGAGAGAGAGACGGAGACAGAGACGAGAGAGAGACAGACAGTCAGATAGACACACACAGACAGATATATATATATATATATATATATATATATATATATATATATATAGAGAGAGAGAGAGAGAGAGAGAGAGAGAGAGAGCAGACGAGAGACAGAGAGAGGGAGGGAGAGAGATGGACATAAAGAGAAAAAGAGAGAGAGACAGAGAGACCGAGACAGACAGAAACAAAGACACAGAGAGAGGGAGAGAGAGAGAGAGAGAGACAGACAGATACAGAAAGACATAGACAGACAAGACAGATACAGAAAGAAAGAGACAGAGACCGACATGGAGATAGTGAAAGAGAAAGAGGAGAAGGAGGACAATAGGTGTTGAAAGAAAGCAGCCCTAGAGACAATGATTGAAGAGAGAGAGAGAGAGAGAGAGAGAGAGGGGGGGGGAGAGAGAGAGAGAGAGCAAACAAGAGAGAGAGAGGTAAAGAAAGACAGAGAAAGAGAGAGTCAGAGACAGACAGAGAAATATATATAGAGAGACAGCTATAGACGGAGACATACAGAGGCAGAGACAGAGAGACATAGACATAGTCAGGCAGAGACAGAAAGATACAGAAACAGACACGGAGACAGTGAGATCAACAGAGATGAGGCGAAGGAGGAAGAGGATAGTTGTTGAAGCCAAGCAAACATCGCTAGACAACAGGGAAGTGCAGAGGAATGTTGATTCCGGCACACAGCACACTTCGGGACATGTCCTTGAAGGGTAAGACTATAAACCCAGGCCCCGTGTGCGAACGCATGCAGAACATCTTGCGCACATGTTAAATCCTGTTCCGCTTTTCGAAAGAGTAGGCCATTGTGTGCCGGTAGGAACAGATGACAAAATTTACAAAAAAACCCGCATACACACGGGGACTGGATGTAAAAAAAAAGCACATGAATGCTTATTCCATTATCCTCGGGGGAAAAAAGAGACAGACAGACAGACAGACAGACAGAGAGAGAGAGAGAGAGAGAGAGAGAGAGAGAGAGAGAGAGAGAGAGAGAGAGAGAGAGAGAGAGACAGAGACGAAAAGAGAAAGAAAAGAGAGCGAAGAGACGAAAAGAGAGAGAAAGAGAGCGAGAGAGAGAGAGAGAGAGAGAGAGAGAGAGAGAGAGAGAGAGAGACAAACAGAGAGACAAACAGAGAGAGACAAACAGAGAGAGAGTATTATTATTTATTTATTTATTTATTTATTCTTTTATATCGAGGATAAAGGAATAAGCACTTAGGTGCTTTTTTTTTACATCCAGTCCCCGTGTGTATGCGGATTTGTGAATTCTGTCATCTGAGACACAGAGAGAGAGAGAGAACCCAGACCCCCTTTTTCAGCCACAAAAAAAAGAATGACAAAAATTAACTGATAACACAATACTATTTCAGCGGAAACAATACCACTTCTTTTTATTTGGTACCTCGGCTAAGGATTCCAAGATTCACCAATGGCGAGATGGTTTTTTGCTTATGGGACATTTTTTGCCTAACAATGAGGCAGCCCGCATTCTAACTCAGTCAGGGAATGATGTCTAAAAAAACCCCCAGTGTGTAAGCATTTTTGAGGATATTTTTTATTTTTTCGGGGGTGGGGGGAGGATGGTGTGATTACCCATTCAAACTGACTCAAACGGCTTACACTTCCAAAAAAGACACAACAGGTTTTAACATGTGCGCAAGATGTTCTAAGTACATGACATTTCTCCCACGTCACCTTAGTTAGGTTTTTTTTATAGTCTCATCCGAAAGATTTATAGAAGAAATTTGAGTCAGTACTGATGTTAAGTACTTCCAGTAAAAAAAAATATTCCCCCTTGAACAAGCGTCTCGGTAAAAAGGCTCGAACCCGGGATCCCGTCAAATCACAAGCGCAACGCTCTAACCACTAGGTCAGCCCCCCACCCCCCACCCCCACCCCACCCATCTCCGCTCTAGTTTCTTTTTGAAGTAATAATCATTTTAAAAAATCCCAAACAAATTCTCATTAGCTAAAAGAGTGTAGTTGGGTTGGGGGTTGGGTGGTTTTTTTGGTGGAAAAATCGAAAATGTTATCGCCCTTCTTTTGCCAATTTTGCAAAAGGTTTTCTATGTGGTTGTTGGGTTGGTTTTATTTCTCTCTCTCTCTCTCTCTCTCTCTCTCTCTCTCTCTCTCTCTCTCTCTCTCTCTGTCTCTCTCTCTCTCTGTCTCTCTCTCTCTCTCTTCTCTCTCTCTCTCTCTCTCTCTCCCCCTCTCTCTCTCTCTCAACAAATTTCAATGTTTCCTGGCAAAACAAATCAGGTCTGCTTGAAAACACCCAGCAATTTGATCCTACCCTTTAAGGGAAGCGGAAAGTTTCAGAGAGAGGCGTTGCTTGCTTCTTTTTTTGTTTTTTTGGGTGGTTTATTTTTTGGTTTTGCTCCAGGCCTCTCTTACCACAAGGGGAGGGAATAAAGAAGGGAGAATACTCGCTAGCTTTCCCCCTGGGGAAAAAAAGAAGAACTGGGGTGGTTATTAAGTTTTTGTCATGAAAATAGAAAAAAAACAACCTCGTCTCTGTTTTCATTTCTACAGTATGTTGTTTTTTAGGTTCGGTTGTTAGAAGGTTTTTGTTTTGGTATTGCTGTTGCTGTTGCTGTTGTCGTTGTTGTTGTAGAAGTTGTTTGATTTGTTTTTGAGTTTTCTTTGAGGTTTAAACTAGTTTCAGGGTTGGGTTTATTTAGTGTTTTTAATTGTCTACGACATGGACATGTGGGTTTTTTTGTGCATAAGACGGGGCTGGAAAACACGCAAAAACAGACACGCACACGCACACACACACACACACACACACACCTACACACACAGAGCATCTACTACAATATCAGCAGCAAACAGCAAAAATAACAAAGTCAAATTATATATAATATATATATAAATATATATATATATATATACATATATATATATATATATATATATATATATATATCTGGAGAGAGAATGAAAGAATGAATGAACCTTATCTAAAGAAGGTAAATAGCATAAGCAACAACTGCTTTTTTTAATATCCACCAGCCCTTTAGGATAGGGAGGTGGGGGGGGGGGAGAGAGAGAGAGAGGGGGGGGGAAAGAAAGACAGAGAGAGAGAGAGAGGGAGGGAAGAAAGACACAGAGAGATAGGACAGAAAGAGAGAAGGAAGAGAGAGAGAGAGAGAGAGAGAGAGAGGGAGAGAAAGACAGAGAGAGAAAGAAGGGAGAGAGAGAGAGAGAGAGAGAGGGAGAGAGAGAGAGAGAGAGAGAGAGGGATGGAGAGAGAGAGAGAGAGGGATGGAGAGAGAGAGAGAGAGAGGAGAGAGAGACAGAGACGAAAAGAGGAGAAAGAGAGCGAAGAGACGA
>CM054153.1:33794508-33842299 GCA_028751875.1 Rapana venosa | reverse complement strand
TGTGGGGATGCCGGGGTCTGTCAGTATGAATAGCATCCCCCTCCCCTCCCCATCTTCCGAAAATTCTGTGCTAAGAATTTTCCTCTTTTCTATCCCTCTCTTTGTTTCTGCGTTGTTTCCTTTATGCCTGTCATTTCCTTCTGGTCTCTTTTCTGCCTTCCTGGTCCATTCTCCTACCGTTTTTTCCCTCCAGAAAGACAAAAAAAAGATAGCAATTCTCTCTTATGCCAAAGTCGGATATCTGGGACTGGCTTATCAGATAAAAACGTAACGGCTGAGCAACGCATTTTGGCTGATATAACAGACAATACTGGCTGCTGTCTGATCGTCCGAAGAAGAAGAAGAAGAAGAAGACGGAAACATTCTACACTCCCTTACCAGAACATAGTCTCAATACTCCAAAGAATCCCGCCTCCTATACTCAAATACCTACATAAATCCAACTTTCCCAGCTAAACACATTGCTATTTTCTCCCACGTTATCTTCTCACATTGAAGACCTTCCAGATTCCCTTAGAAACACTCCTTGAACCCTACCCCCCACCTCTCTTTTCATGTCCCTTTCTCTTATAAACTCTCCAGTACCCACATACAGTCTTAAGCTTGTTCTACCCTCTCCCCAACTGCTGTACGAGCTCTGCTAACTAAACAAAACAATTACTTTTCCCCTTAAAATTCACCATACTCTTGCCCCTCCTTGTTGCCCAAAACATGTCCTTAACGTATCAAAAGCACCATCTTCCTCATCCACCCTCTCCCCCCCCCCCCCCGCCACCCCTGCGGGGATCTGTCAGTATAGCAGCACCCCCTCCCCTCCCCACCTTCTGGAAATTCTGTGTTAGAAATTTCCTCTTTTCTATCCCTCTCTTTGTTTCTGCGTTGTTTCCTTTTCTGCCCGACACCTCCTTCTTCTTGTCTATTTTTTACCTTCTTGGTCCATTCTCCTGCCGTTTTTCCCCCCCCCAGAAAAACTTCAAAAATGACAATTCTCTCCCATGCCGAAGTCGGATGCGCTGGGCCAGACTTTGTCAGGCGCTTAACGGCAGCGTGACGACGCATTTTCGCTCATTATATAATAAACAACAATAGTTGCTGTCTGAGCGTTCGGTAACAAAGAAGAAAAAAGATCCACCCTCTTCAGATCTAATCATATAATAATGATAATAATAATAATAATAAATGGAATTTGTATAGCGCTATATCTTGGGGGGCGGGATAGCTCAGTGGTCGGAGCACTCGCTTTCCCCCAGCCAAGTTAAGCAGCGTCGAGCGTGGTTACCAGTTGGATGGGTGACCGTTTGCGCGCCTTGGCTTCAGTACAGTTCCCCCAGCTGTAAATGGGTACCTGCCCTCTTTAGGGTCCAGGGAAGGTAAAGCAGCGAGGGAGAGAAGATGGGCGCCGCCCTCAATATGCTGGCCCCTAGAGAAGTGAGGGGTCTCTGACGCCTCGCTCCCCTACGTACGACCTTATAGGTTATGGGACTCCTTTACCTTTTTACATTATATCTTGCAAAGACAAATCAGAGCGCTTGATGTACACACATTTCCCCCCTTCCTTCTCTCTCTCCAAAACACTTAACTCCCTCCTCATCACCATTTCTCTTCCCCCCTCTCCTAAAGACTTCATTACCTTATTATTTTTGTTGTTCATTCCTCGGCCATAGCTCTCAGATTCATCAATGGTGAGATTTTTGTATGTGCGACCGTTTATTCCCCACACAGTTATTCCGACTTTGGGGGTACAGGCAGGGATTCGAACCTACCACTTTTACAAGGGCAGTCGGGAGGTACGTCTTTGCACTTTCCGATTTTCAATGTGTCGTGGGTTCTTTTCACGTGCGCAAGTAAGCAAGCACACAGGTCCGAGTGGTTTAGAGTCTCTTCTCCGAAAGATTTTGACATTCAGTTTAATTTTCCCGTCAAACTGGGAAGAACAGGGCCAAGGCTGGGAATCGAACCCAGAAACTTCACGGTTTGTCTTGTTTAGGCTGGTGAACATCTAAACCGTCCTACCACCTTCTATCGTTACTAGCTCATCATATTCACAACCATATTAAAAAAAAATTATTTTATTCTTATATATCGAGGATAATGGAATAAGCACTTATTTGCTTTTTTTTTTTACATCCAGCCCCCGTGTATATACAGTTTTGTAAGTTCTGTTATCTGTTCCCACCGGCACACGATGGCCTACTCCCCATGCCCCCCTCCCCCCCCCCCTCCCAACGCCAAAGACTTTACTACCTAATCACACTCATCTTCTAATCCCCCAAATTCCCCCTTTACAGTAGAGAAATAACGCTTAACGTCTGCGCAATATGATAATTATACGATCGTCGGGCATATGGGACTTCGGTTTCGGATTATAGTCTCATCCAAGGGATTTTCAGGGATCGGAGTTGAGTTGGAACCGACGACGTTAACTCTGAGGGAATCAGCTCCCTAATTGCCCGGTGGTGGCTCGAACCCGGGCCTTCAGCTCGCGAGCGCAACGTTCAAACCACCACCAGGCTATTCCTTCGACTTACCGATACCCCCCAAGAACTCCCTTTATTCTTGTATTTACAGGAAAATGGACTAAGCTCTCATGGGTTGTTTTTGTTACATCTAATCCCTGTGTGTATGCAGTTTTGTAAATTTTGTCATCCGTTCCCACCGGCACACAATGAACTACTCTTCCGAAAAGCGGAACGGGTTTTAACGTGTGCGCAAGATGTGCTGCGCGCGTTTACACACACGGAACCTCGGTTTAAAGTCTCATCCGAAGGACTTTTTTTTTAGGGGAAGTGGAGTAGGCACTAATGTTAACTCCAGAGGGGGAAAAAATCCTCTGGAACGAGATTCGAACACCGGGACAGCAGATCACGAGCGCAACGCTCTAACCACCAGGCTATCCCCGTCCCCTTTATGACACCTAAAGAACCCCCTAGCTAAACTCAAACATTTATCCCTTCCCTCCCCCCCCCAACAACACAGAACGACATTTGACAAGATGACTGATGTCAAGACACTACACTAATTACATATAACCGTTGACATAATTATTATAACCCTTGACTGATGACTCGGGACACAGGACAAGACCAGCAACAAAACGGACACACAAAACAAAGACACTGTAGTCTGGTGCTGTGGTTCAGGGGTCTTCAGTGGTCACTTCAGTCCAGTCCAGTCCACCTGCAACAACCAAAACAGAAACAGAGCACATTAACAGAGAAGAAAGAATGGATGGTTGTGAGATAGTGTGTGCAAACTGCAAGTCACATCTTGTTGTGTTGTGACACATGTGTGTGCAAACTGCACGTCACATCTTGATGTGTCGTGACCCACAGTGTGCAAACTGCAAGTTATATCTTGATGTGCTGTGACACAGTGTGCAAACTGCAAGTTATATCTTGATGTGCTGTGACACAGTGTGCAAACTGCAAGTTATATCTTGATGTGTCGTGACACAGTGTGTGCAAACTGCAAGTCACATCTTGTTGCGCTGTGACACATGTGTGTGCAAACTGAACATCTTGTTGTGTCGTGACACAGTGTGTGCAAACTGCAAGTCACATCTTAATGTGTCGTGACACAGTGTGTGCAAACTACAAGTCAGCTCTTGTTGCGCTGTGACATATGTGTGTGCAAATTGCAAGTCACTTCTTGTTGTGTCTTGAAACACAGTGTGTGCAAACTGAAAGTCACATCTTGTTGTGTTGTGACACAGTGCGTGCAAACTGCAAGTCACATCTTGTGTTGTGTGCAAACTGCAAGTCACATCGTGTTGTGTCGTGACACAGTGTGTGTGCAAACTGCAAGTCACATCTTGTTGCGCTGTGACACAGTGCGTGCAAACTGCAAGTCACATCTTGTGTCGTGAAACAGTGTGTGTGCAAACTGCAAGTCACATCTTGTGTCGTGAAACAGTGTGTGTGCAAACTGCAAGTCACATCTTGTGTCGTGAAACAGTGTGTGTGCAAACTGCAAGTCACATCTTGTTGCGCTGTGACACAGTGCGTGCAAACTGCAAGTCACATCTTGTGTCGTGACACAGTGTGTGCAAACTGTAAGTCACATCTTGTTGCGTTGTGACACATGTGTGTGCAAACTGCAAGTCACATCTTGATGTGAGTGTGCAAACTGCAAGTCACATATTGTTGTGCTGTGACACAGTGCGTGCAAACTGCAAGTCACATCTTATTGTGTCGTGACACAGTGCGTGCAAACTGCAAGTCACATCTTGTTGCGTTGTGACACATGTGTGTGCAAACTGCAAGTCACATGTTCATGTGAGTGTGCAAACTGCAAGTCGCATCTTGTTGCGCTGTGACACAGTGCGTGCAAACTGCAAGTCACATCTTGTGTTGTTGTGAGTGCTTCTTCCATTATCCTCGAAACAAATAACATTGAAAAAAAAAAAAGATGTATAACACCAGATCACTATGCCCTCGACTCTTTCCCGGGACTTTACCTAAAAAAATAACTGCACCCTCATTCACTCTTCTGTACCTACCTCCCCTACCCCCCCCCCCCCCCACACACCTCTCCCCCACACCTTTGCTCCGTAAAAAAAACCAAAACCACCAACTCTCTTTGCAGGCGTCAGCCTGTCTACTTTCCTTCTCGTTTTTTTGTTACTTTCCGCGGCTAAAACTCCTAGGTTCATCTATGGTGAATTTTTTTCGCGTATGCCACCGTCTTCAACCACCATCAAGGTAGCCGCATTCCGACTTCGTAGCTAGGTCGAAACACGACACATGTGCGCGTGCGGGTTGTTTTTTTGTTTGGGGTTTGGTTGTTTTTTTTGGTTCTTGTCGTCGTACGTTCCTACCGGCACGCAATGGCCTACTCTTTTGAAAAGTGGAACAGGATTTAACGTGTGCGCAAGATGTTCTGCGTGCGTTCGTACACGGGAACCTCGGTTTATAATAGTCTCATCCCGAAGGAACTTCGGGGGTGAGAGTGGAGTCTGCAACTGATGTGAACTCCAGAGGAAAATGTCCCCCTTGAACGAGAATCGAACCCCGGTCGTCAGATTGCGTGTTGAGTTACTACAACACCACACTACTACACCACTCATGCTGGGAGAAGAAATACTCGACAGACGACTTACTCAGAAAAATGGCGAGATTGCAAGCGTTACGCCCCAGCATTCTGAAGTGTCTCCCGTGACACACACACATACACACAAGCTGGTGACGTTAAGGTGGTAGGATTCTGATAGTTTTGACTTTGGACTTCCACACTGGTCACCATGGCGTTAAAACTAGACATTCTACTTCACAGCACTGTGCTCCAAGATTGTTTGATTGTTCATCATCCCTGATTGGGGACATTAGGGTGCTGGTGATTTCAGGATTTCTGATTGTTCGGTAGTGGTATCATTGGTGTTGGTCGTCTAGGATTGAGGAATGAACACCAATAACATACGACTGGTGACATGACGGGGCGAGTGATTCCGGTTGTTTGGATTGTTCGTTTAATTTTTTTTGTACTGGTAATATCACGGTGTTCAGTTCATTTTTCATTGATGATATCACGGCGTTCGCTTCATTTTTCACTGGTGAAATCACGGTGTCTGCTTCATTTTTCACTGGTGGTGATAATCATGGTGTCTGCTTAATTTTTCACAGGCATCACGGTGTCTGCTTCATTTTTCACTGGTGATATCACGGTGTCTGCTTGGTTTTGCACAGGTATCACGGTGTTTATTTTTTCACTGGTGGTGATATCACGGTGTCTACTTCATTTTTCACAGGTATCACGGAGTCTGCTTCATTTTTCACAGGTATCACGGTGTTTAAGTTTTCACTGGTGATAATCACGATGTTCGCTTCATTTTTCACTGGCGACATCACGGTGTCTGCTTAATTTTTCGCAGGTATCACAGTGTTCGTATCATTTTTCACTGGTGATAATCACGGTGTTCGCTTCATTTTTCACTGTTGATATAACGGTATTCCCTTCATTTTTCACTGGTGAAATCACGGTGTTCGCTTCATTTTTCACTGGTGAAATCACGGTGTTCGCTTCATTTTTCACTGGTGGTGATATCACGGTGTTCGCTTCATTTTTCATTGGTAATATCACGGTGTTTGCTTAATTTTTCACCGGTGATATCACGAGGTTTGCTTAATTTTTCACTGGTGATATCACGAGGTTTGCTTAATTTTTCACTAGTTGTGAAATCACAGTGTTCGCTTCATTTTTCACTGGTGATATCATGATGTTTGCATAAATTTTTCACTGGTGGTGATATCACGGTGTTCGCTTAATGTTTCACTGGTGGTGATATTACGGTGTCTGCTTAATTTTTCACAGGTATCACGGTGTTCGCCTCGTTTTTCACTGGTGATATCACGGTGTCTGCTTAATTTTTCACAGGTATCACGGTGTTCGCCTCGTTTTTCACTGGTGGTGATATCACGGTGTTGCGGTACAGGATTCGAGGTGTGTTTCCCCATGACACAGACTGCTGACGCAACGGCAGTGTTGTGTAGGATTCTGGACTATGCCCCCAATACGCCAACGGAAGACTCTGTAGTGTTGAGGTCTGGAGTGGTGACGTGTTCGCACAAAAGACAAATCCGCCTGTAACAGAAAAAAGAACGTTTATTAGAAAGATATAAACACGCTCAGCCCTCTCCATTTGGCACCGTGGTCGAGTGGTTTAGGCGGTCAACTCGTGATCCATAGGTCGCGGGTTCGATCCCCGCTCGGCTCGGTGTTGTGTCCTTGGGAAAGACACTTTACTCCTATTTTCCTCACTCCACCCAGGTGTACAAGTGGGTACCAGCTCTGCTGGGGAAGTATCTGGCGACAGACTAGCGTCCTGTCACAGGGGTGGTGAAAAACCATCAGTTCGCTTAACGCTACAGAAACCAGGATAAGCTCCGGCTCTATGGGCCTTCTGGCTCGAAAGAACATACTTTACTACCTCTCCATTTATCTCTGAAACGGTTGTGTGGAATTGAATTTTATGTATTTGTTTTGTATGTAAACAAAGATGCTTTTGTGTGTGTGTGTGAATACATTCTCAAGTGAAAGCTCCGAGCGCTTACGAATATGACACAGACAGAATTGTAAATTACTGAACAAATACACCAACTACCCACAGCAGCACAGACTCTCTCCTCACTCCATCCTTCACCAGCCTCTCAATGGAAAAACGCCAGTCTCTGCACATTCACCACCATCTTGTGTGCTCGCATGTATGCGCACTAACACACACGCGTACGCAAGCACACAAATAAACGCACAAACTACTTTAAACGCGAGGTCTTTTAAAGACAGAGAGGTGTTAAACGCGATATCTTTTAAAGATAGGTGTTAAAAGCGATATCTTTTAAAGATAGAGAGGTGTTAAACGCGATATCTTTTAAAGATAGAGAGGTGTTAAACGCGATATCTTTTAAAGATAGAGAGGTGCTAAACGCGATATCTTTTAAAGATAGAGAGGTGTTAAACGCGATATCTTTTAAAGATTGATCACAAAAGAGTTGTTAAACGCGATGTGTTTAAAAGATTGATCACAAGAGAGGTGTTAAACGCGAGGTCTTTTACAGATTGACCAAAAGAGGGGTGTTAAACGCGAGATCTCTTAACGATTGATCAAAAGAGAGGTGTTTTCAGATTAGACGTGAAAGATTGAAAAGTTGTACTATACCCGAGAGGGTAAGGTAGTTGCATTCTGACTTTTGGGACGATGTCTAAACATATCCGTCTGTGTGTGTGTGTGTGTGTGTGTGTGTGTGTTATTCAATTTATTTATTTTATTCTTTTATATCGAGGATAATGGATAATGTGTGTGAGGGCAGGGTTACTGGTGTTGTTGTCCTATGGGCACGGATAGCCTACACTTCTCAACGGCATAACGGGTTTTAACATGCGAGCAAGATTGTTATGCGTGCGTTCTCACAGAGGACCTTGGTTTATAGTCTTACCCGATGGAATGTCTAAGGAGTGAAGAAGTCCATGTTGATTTAACTAAATGCCTCTTGAACGGGCGTCTCGAGTCACGCCTTGAACTCGGGTTCATTCCGGGTGGTGAAGTTGTTGGCCCGACGTTCTAACCACTAGGCTATCCAGCTCCCCTTGCACTTGGGGTTTCAGTTTATGCCTTAAAACATCCTCCCATCCTCATCTTGCCTGACGTCCTACAGACCACAGACGTCCTTTATTGCACCAGATATTTATGCTCTGGACTCTTTCCTAGAACTCGTCTTAACCCAAATGCCCTCTTATCTTACCCCCCTCTTCCCGCTTGGCAAAAAATTCTCTTGGCTGACACATTTCCTACTTCTCTTCACCTCTATTCAGCTAGAGTTGGAAGGTTCGCCATTTGTGAGGATTTTGCGTACGCAACCGTTTTCACCCACAACCGGACTACGGGGATTGTGTTTAAACGTGACATCTGCGTGCATGTGATATACTTTCCTGAGTCACACGCTCCTACCAGCACGAAGCTGCCTACTTTTCTGAAAGGCGGAACGGGGTTTTGAACGTGTGCGCAAGATATTCCGCGCGTGCATCCACATACAAGACTTGAGTTTACAGTCTCATTCGGGAAAACAAAACAAAAAATGGCGGGAGGTGGGGTGGGGGAGGGGGGAGGGGGAGTGGTGCAGTCAGTACTGATGTTAATTCATGACATTTCACCGTTGACTTAGAGCAGTACACTACACAACTACAGCGAGAAATACCTATTACTACTACAACAACAACAACTACTACTACTACTACTACTACTACTACTACTACTACTACTACTACTACTACTACTACTACTACTACTACTACTACTACTACTGTTGCTACTGTTGCTACTACTGTTGCTACTACTGTTGCTACTACTACTGTTGCTACTACTGTTGCTACTACTACTACTACTGCTGCTGCTGCTGCTGCTGCTGCTACTGCCACCTCTACTATTACTACTACTACTTCTACTACTACTACTGTTGCTACTACTGATGCTACTACTACTACTGCTGCTGCTGCTGCTGCTACTGCTACTACTACTATTACTACTACTGCTGCTACTACTACTACTGTTGCTACTACTACTACTTTTGCTACTACTACTACTACTACTACTACTACTGTTGCTACTACTACTACTGTTGCTACTACTACTGCTACTACTACTACTCACTACTACTACTTCTGCTACTACTACTACTGCTACTACTACTGCTAATACTACTGCTACTACTACTACTACTACTACTAACTACTAACTACTACTACTACTACTACTACTACTACTAGTACTACTACTACTAAATGGAACTTGTACAGGGCTATATCTTGCAAAAGACAAATCAGAGCGCTTGACAGACGACTTACACAGAAAAAACATCACGACGAGATTGCAGCGTTACGCCCCACCACTCTGGAGTGTTGCTCGTGACACACAGGCTGGTGACACTATGGTGTTATAAAATTCAGGATTCTTGGCTGTTGACTATGGCACATTGGTCACCATGGCATGGCACTGGTCACAATGGCACAAAAACTGGCAACATGACAAGTGTTGTGCCCCACAAGATTGTAGATTCTTGATTGTTTAGCACGTTCGTGACGGCGGCACCCAGTGTTCCACAAGATTGTAGATTCTTGATTGTTTAGCACGTTCTAGACCACAGCACCCAGTGTTCCACAAGATTGTAGATTCTTGATTGGTCACCAAGTTCGTGACAGCGGCACCCAGTGTTCCACAAGATTGTAGATTCTTGATTGTTAACCAAGTTCGTGACAGCGGCACCCAGTGTTCCACAAGATTGTAGATTCTTGATTGTTAACCAAGTTCGTGACAGCGGCACCCAGTGTTCCACAAGATTGTAGATTCGTGATTGTTCACCACGTTCGTGACGGCACCCAGTGTTCCACAAGATTGTAGATTCTTGATTGTTCACCACGTTCGTGACGGGATACAATGCACCAAGGTTGTAGATTCTTGATTGCACCCAGTGTTCCACAAGATTGTAGATTCTTGATTGCACCCAGTGTTCCACAAGATTGTAGATTCTTGATTGTTAACCAAGTTCGTGACAGCGGCACCCAGTGTTCCACAAGATTGTAGATTCTTGATTGTTCAGCACGTTCGTGACCACAGCACCCAGTGTTCCACCAAGATTGTAGATTGTTGATTGTTCACCACGTTCGTGACGGCGGCACCCAGTGTTCCACAAGATTGTAGATTCGTGATTGTTTACCACTTTCGTGAAGGCACCCAGTGTTCCACAAGATTGTAGATTCTTGATTGTTCGTGACGGCAGTACCCAGTGTTCCACAAGATTGTAGATTCTTGATTGTTTACCACGTTCGTGACGGCACCCAGTGTTCCACAAGATTGTAGATTCTTGATTGTTCGTGACGGCAGCATCAAGTGTTCCACAAGATTGTAGATTCTTGATTGTTCGTGACGGCAGCACCAAGTGTTCCACAAGATTGTAGATTCGTGATTGTTCAGCACGTTCGTGACCACAGCACCCAGTGTTCCACAAGATTGTAGATTCTTGATTGTTCACCACGTTCGTGACAGCACCCAGTGCTCCACAAGATTGTGGATTCTTGATTGTTCAGCACGTTCGTGACGGCAAACAGTGTTCCACAAGATTGTAGAGTCTTGATTGTTCAGCACGTTCGTGACGGCACATACTGTGTTCCACAAGATTGTAGACTCTTGATTGGTCACCACGTTCGTGACGGCACATACTGTGTTCCACAAGATTGTAGATTCGTGATTGTTCAGCACGTTCGTGACCACAGCACCCAGTGTTCCACAAGATTGTAGATTCTTGATTGTTAACCAAGTTCGTAACAGCACACAGTGGCAGCACCCCTTCCTTGTGATCCTTGATTCTTGATCATTCTATGGTAGTGATGGTGGAGTGTAGGATTCCTGAACGTTCCCCTAGGCACCAGCTGAAGACCCTGTACTGTGGAGATTCAGGCTTGTAGCGCGCTCCACACTTGTCAAGTCTACCTGCAACAGATGAAAAGAGTACCGTGTATTAGCAAAAAACAAAATCTACACCAGCTCAGCCTTCTTCATTTTGAAACTTGAAATAATGAATGTGCGAATTTCAAAGTTACATCTTTTTGTCACCCAAAATTCAAAGCTACAAGTTACATCTTTTTGTGACCCAAAATTCAAAGTTTCAAGTTCCATCTTTTTGTGTTACATCTTTACACATTCAAAGTCACATCTTTTTGTGTGTGTAGGGACTGGCTATTTTACAAAGCAAAGCTCACAACATAATTTCACAACTACCCACTTTTTTTTTTCAATCACAACTTCACACTTGGTTTGTGTTTCTTGTGGGGGTTTTCTTCTTTTACAAGCACCGACAAAGGAGAAAATCAATAATTGTACTACTACTGCTGGTATTGGAGCTTAGTTCGTTAATTAATATGAGTAATTTCTTATTCAAAATAATGCAAAAGACTTAAAACGGCCGAGACGTTCTTATGTAAGACTTTCTGTTGTTTTTGTTTAGAGCTTTTACTGTTCCATCAATGGCGAGATCTTTCGTATGCGACTTGGTGTTTTTGCCTGACCGTTAAGGTAGCCACATCTCGACTTCGGGAGTGTGTGATGTCGGGAGAGTGGAGTCGGCACTGATGTTAACTCGAGAAGGAAAAAAAATCCCTCTGAACGAGCATCTCATTTATTAGCTCGAGCCTAGGCTCGAACCCCGGTGTAGTCAGATCGCTCTAACCACCAGGCTATCCCGTCCCCCAGAGTGTGAAAGAGAGAGAGACAGAGGCAGAGAGAGAGAGAGAGAGACAGAGAGAGACAGACACAGAGAGAGAGAAGCCTGTGTACACGGCTATGTTATAGTGTGTTACGTTGATGGCTAGAGAGAGAGAAAAAAATCGATGGGAGAAAACCAAGTGTCCGTCTCAAGCATCTGATAAAACTGTCCAATATATCTGACCCTGTTTGACAGTATACAGCCTAGGGTTTGCTGTCCAATTTCTTGGAGAGTTGGGATGCAGAAAAGAGAGACAGAGAGAGGGGGGGGGGGGGGGGGTGGAAGGGTTAGCAGGATGGACAAGAAGATAGCTCAGAAGGGATGCGTGGTCATATAAATATTGAGATGAATGGATTTTTTTGGCTTTATTTTTTGTGTGCTGTGTACAGTGTGTGCACGGTTTTTTCCGTCTCTCTCCTACAAATGCAATACAAATCACGTACAACAGAGAAAAAGAAGAAATATCTAACATAGACAAAATAATATATATGTATGCATGTATGTATGTATAAAATGTGTGTATGTCTGTGTGTGTATGAGAGAGAAGAGAGGGGGAAGGGATAGAAAGAGAAAGAGAGAGAGAGAGAGAGAGAGAGAGAGAGAGAGAGAGAGAGAGAGAGTGAGAGTGAGACAGACAGACAGAGAAACAGAGAGAGACAGACACACAGAGAAACACGGAAAGACACAGAAAGAAAAAGACAAAGACAGAGAAAAGCAATGTTAAAAACAACACTTTCTTAAACTAAAACCAACAGCAATCATGCCTGATTTTGCCTGTTGCAGATAAATCTCACATAAAACGAAATCTCAGAACAAGGCATCCTAGTAATGTCGATAAATACACAGGTTGTTTTTTGTAATAACATAGAACGACCGAGTCTTCTATTGTATTCATGCAACTAAAAAGACAATTCAATGTCAGTAACGATAATGCCTTCAGAACTCTAAACTATCAACGCACAGGCATAGCAGCTTGCTTTTATTGAACAAAATCAAGGAGGGAGAAGGGAGGAACAGCCCAGTGGTTAAAGAAGGAAGGTGGCAGGATGGTTAGGGCGTTCGCCTGCCAACAAGTTAACCGTGAGGTTCTGGATTCGATTTCCAGCCTCGCCCTTTCTTCCCAGTTTGACGGGAAAAAATCGAACTGAATGTCAAAATCCTTCGAATGAGACTATAAACCGAGGCCCCTGGTGCGAACGCATGCAGAACATATTGCGCACACGTTAAACCTTGTTCCGCTTTTCGAAAGAGTAGGCCCTTGCGTGCCGGTGGGAACAGATGACAAAATTGACAAAACCGCATACACACGGGAGACTGGATGTAAAATAGCACATGAGTGCTTATTCCATTATCCTCGATATAAAAGAATAAATAAAATAAAATAAATAAATAAAGCACTGCGTTCGTGATTCGATCCCCGAGGATGTTAGTCCACCACCGATTTGTTCGTTAAAAGGGGATTTTTCCTCCGCCATTTCACATCAAATCCCCAACGCAATGCTCTCACCTCAAGACTGTCCTGCATCCCCTTGGACTTAACTCTTATTTCGCTCTGTCAGAGGATAACAGGCTTAAAAGTGTCTAGCACGGAAATAGTGGTTTCTAATTTTTTGTTTATTCTTTTATTTTATTCTTTTATTTCGAGGGTGATGAAATAAGACCATGTGTGCTTTTTTTTTTTTTTTTTTTAAATCCAGCCCCCGTGTGTATGCGGTTTTGTCAATTCTGCTATCTGTTCCCACAGGCACAAAATGGTCTTCTCTTACGGGAAAAGCGGAACAGGATTTAAAGTGTGTGCAAGATGTTCTATGTGCGTTCCGCACACGGGGCCTCGGTGTGTGTGTGTGTGTGTGTGTGTGTGGTGGCGTGCGTTCCGCGCGGCGTGTGTGCCCTGCGTGTGTGTGTGTGTATGTGAGTGTGTGTGCGTGCGGGTGTGGGTGTGTGTGTGTGTGTGTGTTTTTGTGTGCGCGCGCGCGCGTGTGTGTGTGCATGTGAGGGAGTGAGTGTTTGAGCGTATGTAAGTCGAGTATGAGTGAGTGAGTGAGTTAGTGAATGAGTGTTTGTGCGCGCACGCGCCCGCCAGAGAAAAAGTGCGCGTGCGTGTATGTGTGTGTTCGTGCGCGCGCGTGAGTGCATGCGTGTATGTGTGTGTGTGCTCGTGCGCGCGCGTGTGCGTTCGTGCAAGCGTGCGTGCGTGTGTTATGTGTCTCGGGGTGAGGGTGGGGGTGGGGGGTCGTTGAACAATTTACAATCTACAATTTTGCAGTCTAAATACGGCATCTCCGTAGCTGTTCCCCAACGTCAGTCAACACAGAACAAGACCAATTTCTGACATTTTATTCTGCGGAAAAAGCTTGCCTCGCACGAACCAGTGTCGTCTGCAAAGCCCAGTATGTCATCGTCATTCTAAAGGAATGAAAACAGTGCCAGAAATCTGAATACAAAGAGAGAGAGAGAGAGAAAGAGAGAGAGAGAGAGAGAGAGAGAGAGAGAGAGAGAGAGAGAGAGAGAGAAGAGAGAGAGAGAGGGAGAAACAGTGCCAGAAATTGAATACAAAGAGAGAGAGAGAGAGAGAGAGAGAGGTAGAGAGAGATAGAGAGAAGAGAAAGAGAGAGAGAGCTAGCAAGCAGTGAAAGAGAGAAGAAGAATACTGAATATTACTGAAGGGAAAAGTTGCCCGAGAACAGTGTCGTCTGAATAATCCCAGTATGTCATCTCCATGAAAGGGAATACAAAACAGTGCAGAAATCAAAACAGCGAGAGAAGAGAGGAGAAAGAAGAAAGAGAGGAAAGAGAGAGAGACAGAGACAGACTGAGAGAGGAGGACAACAGAAAGAGAGAAGGAGAGAGAAGAGAGAGAGAATGAGGAGAAGTGAGAGACAAGAGAGACAGAAGAAAGAGAGAGCAGAGAGAAGACTGAGAGAGATAGACAGACAGAGCAGAGAGGGAGAGTCAGAAGAAGAGAGAGGCGAGACAAGAGGACGAGAGAGAGACAAAGACAGAGACAGACAGAGACAGAGAGATGATCAAGAGAGACACAGACGACTGAGAGAGAGAAAGGGGCAAGAGAGACAAGAAGAGAGAGACAGAGGAATACAGAGAGAGAAGAGAGACAGAGTAAGAGACAAAAGACAGAGAAGAGAAGAGGAGAAAGAGAGAGAGCAGAGAGAGGAGAGAGAGAGAGGAGAGAGAGAGAGGAGAGAGAGGAGAGAGAAGAAGAGAGAGAGAAAGATATTCATAAGAGAAAGAGAGAGACAGAACAGAAGACAGAACAGAGACAGAGACTGGCTCTCTCGGCGTGTGATGGAACCGTCATATTTCACTGGCATTTCATGACAGCCTACAATCCTGCCTTTCGCTGGCAATCTTGCGGCCAATATGAATCGTCTGAGGGGATGGATGCGACAGCAGAAGGGTTTTTTGGGGGAGAGATATGTGTGTGTGTGTGTGGGGGGGGGGGTAAGGGGGGTGAGGTGGAGGAGGTGTGTGTGGGGAAGGAGGAGGTAGGGGTTGGGGAGGTGCGTGAGGGGATTGTGGGAGGTGTATACATATATATATATATATATATAAATATATATATATATATATATATATATATATATATATATATATATATATATATGTTGTGTGTGTGTGTGTATACATATGTGGTGTGTGTGGTGTGTGTGTGTGTGTGTGTACAGAACAAAAACCGTTTTCCCTTAGCTTCGTGTGTGTATGTGTATGTATGTGTATGTATGTGTGTGCATGGGCGTGTATGTGCGTATATGTGTGTGTATGTGCGTGTATGTGTACAGAACAAAAACATGGTTTCCCTTAGCACTGAGTGTGTGTGTATGTATATATGTGCGTGTATGTGTGCATCTATGTGTGTGTATGCGTGTGGTATATGTGTGTGATTGTGTACAGAACAAAAACTGGTTTCCCTTAGCTTTGTGTTTGTCTGTGTGTGCAGAAAAAAAACAAACTTCTTGTTAATTTAGCTCTGTGTGTGTTTCTTAATCTAGCTTTAAGTGTGTGTGTGTGTGTGTGTGTGTGTGTGTGTGTGTGCGTTGTGTGTGTGTGTGTGTGTGTGTGTGTGTGTGTGTGTGCGCGCGTGTGTGTGTATGTGTGTGTGCGCGCGTGTGTGTGTATGTGTGTGTATAAGTGAAAAGGACAAAATACATTCTGATTCGGTGGGTTTTTTCCCCCAGTGTGTGTGTGTGCGAGCGCGCGTTGTCTGTTGTGTGTGTGTGTGTGTGTGTGTGTGTGTTGGTGTTGAGAGAGAGAGAGAGGGGGAGAATGAGTAGGACAAAAAGAAATTTTTTCTCTTCCACCATGTTCTGCCAAATCTCTCTCCTTCTCTCTCTCTCTCTCTCTCTCTCTCTCTCTCTCTCTCTCTCTCTCTCCCCCCCCCTCTTCTCTCTCTCAAATTGATATCATTTCTCATTGCCTACACAATTCTGCCCACAACGGCACCCAAGCATACACACACGAGCACACACTCTCCTCTCTCTCCCGAAACACACTACTGCAGATAGTTTGTGTGAGGCTGATGACCTCTCTTTCTCTCTCTCCAATCATTCATTGAATAACTCCCACCTCTTCCTTTTCTGTCTGCTTTTTCTTTTCTTTTTTTTAACCACTTATGTCAGTCATACAACGGGACTAGACTTAGTAATAATAATAATATTTGGAATTTATATAACGCTGAATCTTGTACAAAACAAACAACAACAAACAAACAAACAAATCGAAGCGCTTGCACTCAAATCATTGACACGCATGCAACTCTCCTTAAACATAATAAACAACAGATTTCAAATCCATGCGCGCGCACGCACACACACACACACACACACACACCGCGCGCGCGCTCACACACACACACACACTGGCGAACACACTTAGGAGGTGAAGGATGCTGTTGAAGATTAGGGACAGATATGAGAGGACAAGTCTCAGGTAGGACAAAAGTGTAATTTTGAGGCTTGCACATAAGGGGTTCACTGTTACAAGCTGAAGCGGAAAAAAACTCTCAACATTGAAAGACGCGGAGTCTTTAAAGCGTGGAAGAGATCAGCAAACCAGTCTGAATCTTTTTTTTTGGGGGGACGAAGCAAGAATTGAAATGGACGCAAGTGCCAGTATTCTCTTAACTGCGTGTACATATACAACGTCCCAGTAAGTGACAAGTTAAATGTGTCTAGAGGTGTGGGTTTTAAAAAAAATCTAGTTTCACCCATGTTTTTGACAAGCAAGACCTTTTAAACTGATTTGTGGCCTACTTTGATTGTGACATTCCGGATCGGATTTTCTATTTTTTGCGATTAAAAAACAGAGAGTGAGATAGAGATGCAGAGAGAGAGAGAAGGAGAGAGAGAGAGAGAGAGAGAGAGAGAGAGAGAGAGAGAGAGAGATGCAGAGAGAGACATACAGAGAGAGAGAGAGAGAGAGAGAGAGAGAGAGAGAGAGAGAGAGAGAGAGAGAGTTTTCATGATCTTGTCCATCTTTAATCAAAAGCACTAAACAAAAGTGTTGGTGTTGGTTATTTTCACTGTTATCATCATCCATGACACTCCAAGTTCTGACCTACCAAAATAAAATCATGATTAATCTAACACGACCTGCCTGCTGCAATCATCGCATACAACAACCAGTTTTATTTATTCCCATTCTGTAAAGATATTCTCTCTTTTAGGGGGAATGCCCCCCCCCCCCCACCAATATATAATACATATTAAAGCTACATTATATAACTCTCAGCATTTCATAATATCAGTTGCTGAAATAGTATTTTCTTCTTCTGTGAGACCGTTACTGTAATTAGTTGTGTTATATGTATCCATTATCTATATATATATGTGTGTGTGTGTGTGAGCGTGTGTAGAGAGACAGGGAGGGGGAGAGAGATGGGGTATATATATATATATATATATATATATATATATATATCAAGGATAATGGAATGAGCACTTATGTGCTTTTTTACATCCAGTCTCCGTGTGTACGCGGTTTTGTTCACTCTTATTCTGAAAAAATACCCTCTTTTAGGGGGAATTCTATCTCTCTCTCTCTCTACATATATATATATATATATATATTTTATATATATATTATATATATGTATTTCGGTATGACTGCGGGTGTGTCTAAATCACCAAGTAATGAATGAACCATCAAACAAACTAAAACAAAAACAAACACATGTACAAAAAAAACACAACAAGCTTTCAGCCTACACTTGCAATCAGCCATCAAAATGCACCAAGCGTTTGAATTTGAAGAAGACGGAAGAGCATGTGGGTGACCAAGTGATGGACACGTCCTATTTCTCTGCCATTTTATGACAGCCTACAATTCCACCCTCGCGCCAGGCCATCTTTGTGGAAAATATGAATTGTCTGGGGGTGAAGTTATGGGCAACACAAGGTAGGGAGAATGGATGGGGGAGGGGAGGAGAGAGGGTGGGGGGCTGTAGACAGGACGAAAATGGAGCAATTTCATTTATTTCTCTCTGTCTCTGTCTGTCTGTCTGTCTGTCTGTCTGTCTGTCTGTCTGTCTGTCTCTCTCTCTCTCGCTCTCCCTCCCTCCCTCACACACACACATTATCGTTTGCCGAATTCAATTCAAGTTCTGAATAACTTTTACTCTTTGACTGTCTGTTGGTGGGGGCTCGATCCTAGCCCACAGCTCAGTGTCAGACTTCATCTGTGCCCTCCTCTGCCATAGGGACTGTCTGTCATTCCCGTTGTGTGGGACTGGCCAGCCACGACCCGACTGCTGTACCAGAATGAACACCTTAGAGCGCAACTTCATAGTCTTACGAGACTGAAGGATGCCATGTTCTAAACCATTAAGCTATCTCGTCTCCCAAATCCTTGGTATATTTATCTACATCACACACACACACACACACACACACACACACACACACACACACACACACACACACACACACACATACACACACACTCTGGTACCAAAAGAACCTCATAAACCAAAACAAAATGTACCTTCTGTTTTTTGTTTAAGCGCTCAAAGGTACCCCCAACTCATAACCTCTGTCAATACATATAACCACCATTAACTAAAGTATTGGAAAAGAGAAGGTTATACACAAAAGAAACCACTCACATAAACCACTTCCTCAAAACTAATAAACCAAAAAGTCTTTTCAACAAGTCATTCTATTTTACCCAAGTAATCCAAAAGCACAGGTGAAAGTTCAGTAGGTAAAAACTACTTTCTGAAAATAAACCAATCTCGTGATCTAAAAAGGTAAAGGTAAAGGTGGCCCATAGCCTAATTTGTTGTAGGGGAGTGAGGCATCAGAGACCTCAAATTCTCAAGTGGCCAGCATATTCAGGGCGGTGCCCATCTCCTCTCCCTCGCTGCTTTACCTTCCCTGACCCTAAAGAGGGCAGGTACCCATTTACAGCTGGGTGAACTGGGGGAACTGTACTGAAGCCAAGGCACGCACATGGTCACCCATCCACTCTGTAACCACGCTCGATGCTGCTTAACCTTAGCTTGGGGAAAGGGAGTGCTCTGACCTCGGAGCTATCCCGCCCCCCTATTCTGTTGTGATCTACTTCCTCAAAATAATCCAACCATTCTCAAAATAAACCAATCATTCTCAAAATAAACCAATTATTCTCTCTATGAGTTTTTATCCAACCATTCCTTTAGTCAGTCTTAAATAAATTGGCTAAAGACAAGCTGACAAACGAACTCTCTCCAGAATCCGTTCACCAAACAAAGAGCGGTCTAGTTCTATACTGGTCCTTGTCCTCAGCCGCTTTGACCTCTGTGTCTGTGTTTGCTCACCGCTTTCTCTCTTGTGATGAAGCATCAGCATGCGAAGGAGATCGCCTGAAAGACTTAAGGACCAGACAGTTCGATTCCTACTGAGACAGGGATGGAGGGTGTAGTGTTTAGCGAGGGGTAAGGATGAGTGTTTTTGCATCTGATCTGCCTTAAGGTCTCTAGTGACATTCGTGTTTTTGTCTTGTCTTGTCTATCTGTCTGTCTGTCTCTCTCCCTCTCTTTCTGGTACAAAACCCCACATGAACCAAAACAAAATATGTTTGCTGTTCTTTTGTCAAAACTGTCAAGCAATATAACCATCATTAACTAAAACTCCGGACAGGGAAAGAGTTTAACCAAAATGATAAACGACTTCCTCAAAACTAATAAACCAACAATTATTTTCAACAACCATACCATTTTTTTCCAGCAGTCCAAAAGCACAAGTGAAAGTTCAATAGGAAAAAACATCGTAATCTACTTCCTCAAAATAAACCAATCACGTGATCTAGAAAGGTAAAGGTGTCCTATAACCTAATTGGTAATAGATGTAAAGGCATCAGAGACCTCAACTTCTCAAAGGCCAGCATACTGAGGGCGGCGCCCATCTCCTCTCCCTCGCTGCTTTACGCTCCCTGACCCTAAAGAGGCAGGTACCCATCTACAGCTGGGTGAACCGTGAGATTGCACTGAAGCCAGAGCGCGCAAACGGTCACCCATCAAAGTGGTAACCCTGCTTGATGCTGCTTAGCCTTATCTGGGGGAAAGTGAGTGCTCTGAACACTGAGCTACCACGTCCTGTTGTGATCTACTTCTTCAAAATAAACCAATCATTCTCTCAACGAGTTTTTCTCCACCCATTCTTCTAGTCAGTCTTACACAAATTGACTAAAGACAAGCTGACAAACGAACTCTCTCCAGAATCCGTTCACCAAACAAAGAGCGATCTAGTACTATATTGGTCCTTGTCCTTGGCCGCTCCAATTTCTATGTCTGTGTTTGTTCACCCCCTTTCTCTCTTGTGATGAAGCATCAGGATGCGAACGAGATCGCCCGAAAGACTTAAGGACCACACAGTTCGATTCCTACTGAGGCAGGGATGGAGGGTGAAGTGTTTAGCAAGGGGTAAGGATGAGTGTTTTTTGCATCTAATCTGCCTTAAAGTCCCTAGTGACACTCTTGTTTTTGTCTTGTCTGTCTGTCTGTCTGTCTCTGTCTCTGTCTCTCTCTCTCTCTCTGGTACAAAACTCCACATGAACAAAAACAGAATATGTTTGCTGTTCTTTTGTCAAAACACTTAACTTACCCCCAACCAGTCACAACCACTGTCAAACAATATAATCATCACTAACTAAAACTCCGGACAGGGAACGAGTTTAACAAAAATGATAAGCGACTTCCTCAAAACTAATAAACCAACAATTATTTTCAACAACCATTCTATTTTTTTCCCAGCAGTCCAAAAGCACAAGTGAAAGTTCAATAGGAAAAAACATCGTAATCTACTTCCTCAAAATAAACCAATCAAGTGATCTAGAAAGGTAAAGGTGTCCTATAACCTAATTGGTAATAGATGTAAAGGCATCAGAGACCTCAACTTCTCAAGGGCCAGCATACTGAGGGCAGCGCCCATCTCCTCTCCCTCGCTGCTTTACCTTCCCTGACCCTAAAGAGGCAGGTACCCATTTACAGCTGGGTGAACCGTGAGATTGCACTGAAGCCAGAGCGCGCAAACGGTCACCCATCAAAGTGGTATCCCTGCTTGATGCTGCTTAGCCTTATCTGGGGGAAAGCGAGTGCTCTGACCTCTGAGCTATCCCACCCCCCTATTCTGTTGTGATCTACTTCCTCAAAATAAACAAAACCATTCTCAAAATAAATCAATCATTCTCAAAATAAACCAATCATTCTCTCAACGAGTTTTTCTCCAACCATTCTTCTAGTCAGTCTTACACAAATTGACTATAGGCAAGAAGGCAGACAACAAAGCTCTCTCCAGAATCCGTTCACCAAACAAAGAGTGGTCTAGTACTATACTGGGCCTTGTCCTCAGCCTCTCTGACCTCTGTGTCTGTGTTTGCTCACCGCTTTCTCTCTTGTGATGAAGCATCAGGATGCGAAGGAGATCGCCTGAAAGACTTAAGGACCAGACAGTTCGATTCCTACTGAGACAGGGATGGAGGGTGTAGTGTTTATGGAGGGGTAAGGATGAGTGTTTTTGGATCAGATCTGCCTTAAGGTCCCTAGTGACATTCGTGTTTTTGTCTTGTCTTGTCTATCTGTCTGTCTTGTCTGTCTGTCTCTCTTTCTCTTTCTGTCTGTCTCTCTCTCGCTGGTACAAAATCCCACATGAACCGAACCAAACCAAAATATGTTTGCTGTTCTTTTGTCAAAACACTCAACGTACCCCAACCAGTCACACCCACTGTCGAACAATATAACCATCACTAACTAAAACTCTGGACAGGGAAAGAGTTTAACAAAAATGATAAGCGACTTCCTCAAAACTAATAAACCAACCATTTATTTTCAACAACCATTCTATTTTTCCCCAGCAGTCCCAAAGCACAAGTGAAAGATCGATAGGAAAAAAATCGTAATCTACTTCCTCAAAATAAACCACTCACGTGATCTAGAAAGGTAAAGGTGTCCTATAACCTAATTGGTAATAGATGTAAAGGCATCAGAGACCTCAACTTCTCAAGGGCCAGCATACTGAGGGCAGCGCCCATCTCCTCTCCCTCGCTGCTTTACCTTCCCTGACCCTAAAGAGGCAGGTACCCATTTACAGCTGGGTGAACCGTGAGATTGCACTGAAGCCAGAGCGCGCAAACGGTCACCCATCAAAGTGGTAACCCTGCTTGATGCTGCTTAGCCTTATCTGGGGGAAAGCGAGTACTCTGAACACTGAGCTATCACGTCCTGTTGTGATCTACTTCTTCAAAATACACCAATCATTCTCTCAACGAGTTTTTCTCCAACCATTCTTCTAGTCAGTCTTACACAAACTGACTAAAGACAAGCTGACAAACGAACTCTCTCCAGAATCCGTTTACCAAACAAAAGAGTGGTCTAGTACTATACTGGGCCTTGTCCTCAGTCGCTCTGACCTCTGTGTCTGTGTTTGTTCACCCACTTTCTCTCTTGTGATGAAGCATCAGGATGCGAAGGAGATCGCCTGAAAGACTTAAGGACCAGACAGTTCGATTCCTACTGAGACAGGGATGGAGGGTGTAGTGTTTAGCGAGGGGTAAGGATGAGTGAGACCCTGAATGGGTTTTTTTTGCATCTGATCTGTCTTACAGTCTCTAGTGGCATTCGTGTTTTCTGTCTTGTTTGTCCTGTCTGCTTGCCTGTCTGCTCCCCCCCACTCTCTCTCTCTTTCTGTCTGTCCCCCTCTCTCGCTCTCTCTGTCTCCCTCTCTCTCTCTCATGTTCCTGTATTACTATACCTCCCCCCTCCACCCCCCATTTTGGTTCAAAGTACGAACATACCATTAAACCATTAATTTTCAGAGGTTTTTTTTTCTCTCTCTCTCCCTCCTCTCCTCTCTCTCTCTCTCTTTCTCGCTCTTGACTATAAAAAGCTGTATTATAAAAATAGGAGACGTCTTCAAAAAACATTCTTTCAATAACCACTGCAAACAGAAACCTAAAGCTCAAGGCAGACTGAAACCTACTTTAAAAAAAAGTTTGCACATAACACATTCCAGATCCGCAGCCACAAATCCTTGTATTTCGAATCAATGCTTATAAAAAAAACAAACATTGACATTGTGGCGCTGCTCTTGTGGCGACGCACTCTCCCCAGGGAGAGCAGTCCGAATTCCAAGCAAAGAAATTTGCCGTGACGTAGAGTGGTATAAAATAGAAATAAAATATTTTTTAAAATCCTCTCCCTAATCGTTTTGAGCTTTCACGGCATCTATTTACCCTGCTAAAAAGCCACTGTTCCTTTTTGTCCCTCACTTGCAGCAGCTAAAGCTCCAAGTCTCCCCAACAGTGAAATATTGCGTATGCGACCGTTTTCGCCCTCTAATGAGGTAGATGCATTCCGATTTTGGGGGGATGATATCTAAACTAAAACACAACACCAGAGCGGATCCGTTGTTAAATTTTGTTCCCATCTATTCCTATCCTTACCAGCACACAATGGCCTACTCTTTTGAAAGGTGGAAACGGGTTTTAGAAGTATGTGCCTTATATGTTCTGCGTGCATTGACACACTGAACCTTTGTTTGTAGTCTCACCTGAAGGACTTTCTTGGGTGAGGAAGGAGTCATTCATTTCATTTCATTTATTTCATTTATACCACTTAAGTCACGAGATTTTTCTGCGTGAAATTCGGACTGCTCTCCCCGGGGAGAGCACGTCGCCACAAGAGCAGCGCCACCCTTCTTTTTTTTGTCTGTCTGCAACTGTATTTCTTTCCCTATCAGAGTGGCTTTTTTCTAAGAATTTTGCCAGGATTAACTCTCTTGTTGCCGTGGGTTCTTTTACGTGCGCTGCATAATTTTCTATAGTACACGGGATCTCGCTTTATCGTCTCATCCGAAAGACTAGCGCCCAGACCACCACTCATGGTTTAATGGATGGGGAAAAAGTTTCGGGTCCAGACGGGATACGAACCACCGCACACTTCCAACCCGGACTTTTCGCTTTCTAGACAGGCGCGTTACCTTTAGACCACCGATCCACCATGTTTTGCTTTTTATGATGCAGCTTTTTTTTTTCTTTTATAGTCGGAACTGATGTTAACTCGATGGAAACAATCCTCTCAAACATGTCGTGGCTCGAACTCGGGTCTGTAAGATCACGAGCTCAACGCTCTAACCACCAAGGCTATCCCGCCCTTCACTACTAGAAAAACAGAGACACCTTCAACACAGAAATTGAGAAACTATAAAAGAAAGAAAAAAGCTCCATCATAAAAAAAAGCAAAACATGGCTTGCAATGGCCCTCCTAGACATTCACTTCAAGCCCTTAGCAAAGGGAGGAAACATTCAGGGCATAAACCCGATGTTTATCAGTTAACTGAATTTATCTCCCCTGAGTGGCGCCATGTTTGATCAATAGACATGGCAGCGAGTGGCCTCTCCTGTCTTGATGACGTCGTCTGTGTGAATCACTCCCTTTACTGGGACAACACTCCCACAAGCCTTTCAACTCGAATCCCATCTTTCTTTCTTTTTTTGAAGGGTAAGGGGGGGGGGGGGGGGGGGGGGAGTATCAATAAGCCGTCTCTACGATAAAAAAAAGAAATGGTCCGGGTTAGTCTTCAGAGCTACTTTGTATATTACCAAATATTTTGAGTTTTGTTCCTCGGCTAGAGCCCCAAACTTCTGAGTATTGTGAGATTGTGGAGGGTATTTTCAGTTTTCACCCACTATTAAGGTAGCCACATTCCGATTACGGGAATAGTGTCTAAAACACGACGGCAAAATGACCGGCATTTTATTAAAAAAAAAAAAAAAAGGTCATTGTTTTAGGGATAGGAATGGCCAGTCTACTCTTGCGAAAGGCAGAACTGGTTTTAACATGTGCGTTAAGATATTCTGCGAGCCTTCGCAAGAGGGATCCGGTTTATAGGGTTAATAGTCTCATCTGAAGGACTTGTGGTGGAGTCAGTACTATTTTGACTCCTGGGGGGGGGGGGGGGGGGGGGGGGGGGAGGGGGATCCCCTTGAACCCAGGTTGTCAAATCGCGGGGCTACTATCCACTGAATTATCCCACCTGCCCCCTCGACCTCCCCCATCCATTGCATAACACATCGCGGATACTCTGTGCTTTTGAACATCCAAGATTCAAACAAACCATTGTCGGCCGTCGCTTTGTCTCTATTTGTGGTCCAGCAACCTGGAATAGTCTCCCTTCTATCTCTTCGCCAGAAGCCTACATTCGACACTTTTTGGGGAGACGGGATGGCCTAGTGGTTAGAACATTGCGCTCTCAAACTGACGACCCGGGTTCGATTCCCGTTCAAGGGGGATATTTTTCCCTGGAGTTAACATCAGTGCAGACTCCACTCTCCCAAAAGTCCTTCGGATGAGACTATAAACCGAGGCCCCGCGTGCAAACGCACGCAGAACATCTAACGTACACGTTAAATCCTGTTCCATTTTTTGTAAGAGTAGGCTATTGTGTGCAGGTGGGAACAGATAACACAATTTACAAAACCGCATACATACGGGGACTAGATGTAAAAAAGCACATAAGTGCCTATTCCATTATCCTCGATATAAAAGAATAAAATAAAATAAAAGGAATTAAAAAAAACACTTTCAAATCCAGCCTCAAAACATATTTATTTCCTAACGAAGATTTCCTCCCCCGCCCCCCTCATAATCTAACCATACTCTCAACAGACACCATCACCCTGCCTTAAAAAAATTGTACACTGAAAAATACGTGGTTGCCGTTTCTTGCCAGCGTGGCAAAAATTGGAAAACTTTGGGATATTCTTAACAACCAAAAGAAATTCGAAAATAAGATGTGTATACACATCAGGGAATATAAGACTTTAAATCTGTAGATTGAAAACATCCAAAAGCTGTCTCGATTCTACATTTCACAACATTGGCTAAACGCCTTGTATCATAGCTTCCTTATGGTACACTCATCAATACCAACTTTATTGGATGTAGGAGGTTCGCTGGAAGCAGCCACATAAAAAGCAGAAACCTTAATGTCAACATATAAAATAGTACAATAAAAAAAAAAAGACAAACAAAAAAAATCCCCCAGCATATTCCGGCCAATCGTCAGGGCCTCACTATAAATATATAACCTTCCCAAGACCCCTCAACTTAGCTAGGGGAGGGAACACTGGAGGTATGAATCTGACCTTCACATTCAAGACGAAAATGATTTCCCATGGGTGCCACTTTCTTGTTGATCAATGAATATGGCAGGCAAGTGCCAGTCAGCTTGTCTTGATGGCTCGGACGCGTTCTGTGTGAACTAGTTTGATTTACTGGGTCATCTGTTTTTGTACGCTGACTCCTTTTTACCGCTACTATCGATCTTTTTTTGGGGGGTGTGTTTAGGATGAAAGAGACGTTTCGAATCTGATCCAAGTTCTCCGCCAACGTTCGTGTTGGTATTACGGAATGAATGATGGTAAACCATACACATCAGAATCAGAAACTGTTTATTGCCATTAAAGTCACATGGATATATTTTGACACAGAAAAATAAACTCTTCATAGTTCATTGGTGCATCATTGTTATTCACTGGTAAGCGCGAGTGAAAATGATGCGCATGGAAAAATTTAATAATTGAAAATAAGTAGATGAATACTGACAAAAGTGCCACCTTGCTATAGCGTGAAAGAACATTAAAAAAATCCTTGGATGGTTTTTTAATGTATTTTTTATTTATTCTTTTATATCGAAGATAACGGAATAAGCACTCATGGGCTTTTTTTACATCCAGTCCCCGTGTGTATGCGGTTTTGTATAGTTTGTCATCTGTTTCCACCGGCACACAATGGCCTACTCTTCCGAAAAGTGGAACAGGATTGAACGTGTGCGCAAGATGATCTGCATGCGTTCGAACACGGGGCCTCGGTTTGTAGTCTCATCCGAAGGACTTTAACATTCAGTTCGATTTTTTCGTCAAACTGGGAAGAAAGGGCGAGGCTGGGAATCAAACCCAAGAAGACCAAGGGACTACACTACATGTATATGAACATGTCAGGGAAAATCCGAAGCAGCTTTTATTTTTCTCCATCGCTTGTTCCACCAGCTACAAACGGCATGGAGGGATAGCCTAGTGGTTAGAACATTGCGCTCGCCATCTGACGACCCAGGTTTGATTCCTGTTCAAGGGGATATTTTCCCCTTGGAGTTAACATCAGTGCTGACTCCACTCTCCCCAAAAGTCCTCAGATGAGACTATAAACCAAGGTCCCGTGTTCGAACGCACGCAGAACATCTTGCGCACATGTTAAATCCTGTTCTGCTCTTCGTAAGAGTAGGCCATTGTGTGCCGGTGGTAACAGATGACAGAATCTACAAAACCGCACACAGACGGGGACTAGATATAAAAAGCACATAAGTGCTCATTCCATTATCCTCGATATAAAAATTAAAAAATTGGAGCCAAACAGCATTGAATACAGAATCTTAACAGCTCACTATAATATAATATCGAAGACACCATTAACTTTGCCAGTCTATGACAGTGGCAAAACAATTTGTATTACAACAGGTTACAGGATAAACTTCTTCACCGTCGTCTCGTCGAACGCTCAGACAATAACTACTGTCTGTTTTATGAGCGAAAATGTGTCATGCTGCCGTTAAGCGCCTGACAAGTCAGGCCCAGCGCATCCGACTTCGGCATGGGAGAGAATTGTTATCTTTTAAGTCTTTCTGAAGAAAAAAAATACGCAGAAGAATGGACCAAGAAGGTAAAAAACAAAAGGCAGGAAAAGGGTGACAGAAAGAAAAGGAAAAAGGCAGAAACAAAGAGAGTGATCGAAAAAAAAGGAAATTTCTACTACAGAATTTCCAGAAGGTAAGGATGCTACTTATACTGACAGGTCCACAGTTTTCCCATGGAGGGAACAAGATAAACTAAACCACCAATCCTTTTTTCCAACTGCATTTCAGACTATAAAAAAGCGACAAAACTTACCACCTAAAACTAAAGCTTAATACTACCAAATAAAAGAGAATACAATGCCCCCCAAAAAATCAATCAACACTAAACACAGTGAATGGTCCAATCCAATCCAATCCTGTTGTTTATAGCCCCGCCGACCACAAAAGCCATATCGAGGCTATCATCTCGTCCAATTTTTTAATCTCAAGATGTAAAATGGGCAACACTACATACAGATCAAAACAAGGTATAAAACCAACTCTACCGTCGTTCCTTGTAGCAACGCCCTGGCCAACCATAAGGAAACTTAATAGTCTGCTTTCGTCAAACCTGCAGTCCCAGACCCTCAAAACAAGGGAACGAAGGAGGACACACTTAGCGCATGAACCCGACATTCATCAGAAAGTTTAAAGTGATTTCCCTTGAGTGCCGCCATGTTTGATCAATGGACATGGCAGCAAGTGTCCCTCCACCCCCACCCACCCCCCTCCTCCCCTCCCCTCTCCCTTGCTGCCTATCTAGCTGACGTGAACGTGTTTCGGGTGAGACCCATGATGATGTACTGGGCCATTAATTTGACAACCTTTCGGCTAGAATCGATTTAAAGGGGGAATGAGGTCTTGAAGAAACGCTGGCTGGAAGATAAGAGGGAAATATCTGGACTACTTTACTTACTGTTCAGTGGTTTGTTTTTCTCTGTTGAGTAAGTATTGCAGAATACTTGATATAATGGCAGATTGTGTATAATATCGAGATTGACGTCGTTCCATTACGTCATTATAGTAACACGCCCCTCCCATATGTTGGTTGTTATATTGGTAGCTTACATTTTTTTTAATCGTTGGAAATCATTCTTGAGATGTTAACGGAGTTGTATAGCTGGTTACAACTACTTTACACACACACACACACACACATTTACACACAACACACACACACAGTCACACACACTGTCACCCGTTCACACAGGCATATGATGGCCTACTCTTCCGAAAGGCGGAACAAGTGTCAATGTGTATACATTATGCTCGCACAGAGAGAAGGAGATAGCGAGAGAGGTAGAGAGAAAGAGAGAGACAGAAAGAAAGAGAGATAGAGAGGAGGAGAGAGAGAGAGAGAGAAAGGGAGGGGAAGGGGAAGGAGAGAGAGAGAGAGAGAGAGAGAGAGAGAGAGAGAGAGAGAGAGAGAGAGAGAGAGAGAGTGAGGGGAAGGAGAGAGAGAGAGAGAGAGAGATGAGAGAGAGAGAGAGAGAGTGAGGGGAAGGAGAGAGAGAGAGAGAGAGAGAGAAGAGAGAGAGAGAGAGAGAAAGGAGGGGAAGGAGAGAGACAGAGACAGAGAGAGAGAGAGAAAGGGAGGAGAAGAGAGAGAGAGAGGGGGGGGGAGGGAGAGAGACAAACAGAGACAAAGACAGACAGACACAGACAGACATACGAACAGAGCCAGACAGACATAGACAAGAGTACACATCATCATCATCAGTCCCGTGACCTTGGCGGTCGTGGAGGAGACACGAAAGACAATGCCGTGGTAAGCCTTCTCCATCCATCTCGGTCCTCGGCTCTGCGCAGTAGTGCCGAGTCATTCACACACAGAGACCCAAAAAGACAAGCCAGCCAGCCAACCAGCAAGACTTCTGAGCTCCCCCCCCCCCCCCCCATTAAAGACAAAACCCATTTTCAAACACTACCATACCCAAAACATTGCTACTACCACCACCACCACCACCAACAAACAATATCCAACAACAAATGAAAATGAAACGGGTACTCGGGGACCGTCCTTTGTTTTTGTTGTGTCAAATAAGTCGACATGACTTCAATGGCAATCAAAATATTCTGAATCTGAACCTGAATCTGAATCTCAATCTGAATCCCTCTCATGTCTTGCAGACATCATTGGGATGAGACTATAAACCGAGGCCCCGTGTGCGAACGCATGCAGAACATCTTGCGCACACGTTAAATCCTGTTTCGCTGTTCGAAAGAGTAGGCCATTGTGTGCCGGTGGGAACAGATGACAACATTTAAAAAAACCCGCATACACACGCAAAAAAAAAAAATCAATAGAAAAAAAATCCTCTGAGCGCTTTGATGTTGTTGCTTTACAAGATTCAGCGCTATAGAAATTCCATACATTATTATTCTTATTTGGGGACGGGATAGCTCAGTGGTCGGAGCACTCGCTTTTCCCCCAGCCAAGTTAAGCAGCAGCGTCGAGCGTGGTGGTTACCACTTGGATGGGTGACCGTTTGCGCCACGCCTTGGCTTCAGTACAGTTCCCCCCAGTTCTTCACCCAGCTGTAAATGGGTACCTGCCCTCTTTAGGGTCCAGGGAAGGTAAAGAAGCAGAGAGGGAGAGGAGATGGGCCGCCCTCAATATGCTGGCCCTAGAGAAGTGAGGTCTCTGACGTCTCGCTCGCTCCCCTACGACCTTATAGGTTATGGGACTCCTTTACCTTTTACTTATTATTATTATTATTATTATCATGTCTTGCAGATCATCTGGCGCAGAGCCTCGGACCCCAACCCTTTGACCATCGGGCAGCTGGTCTACGTCAACGACGACCGCTACTCCATCCAGAGCGTTCCGCAGCGGCTGGAGTGGAACCTCAAGATCAAGGACGTCCAACCCAGAGATGCTGGGGTCTACGAGTGCCAGATCAGCAGCCGCCACAAGCTCATCCATCACATCATGCTGAGAGTCAACAGTAAGTCTCCCAGCTCCTTCTCCTTCTTCGTCTTTGTCTCTCGTTTGTGAAGAAAATCCTTCTTTCACCCAGAAGTTTTGGAAAGTGAAGCTGGTTTTTATCGTAGTAAGTAATCCTGTTGGGTTTTTTGGGTGGGTGGGGGTGGGGTGGGGTGATTTTTCGAGATTTTTTTTTGGACAAGTTTGATAAATGGTAGTGTATGTTTTAGTATGGTTTTTTTTTAGTATGTTTTCTTCCCCCCGCTGTTTTTCAGGTTGGAGCATGGGCAGAAAAAGATTTATCAGAATCGTGTATAGTTTGGACTTTTAGTTGAGCTTGTTGTACATTCTTTCATCGATTTTTTTCTTCTTCTCTTCTTCCTTCAATGCCTCTTTCCCCATTGCTATGTTGCTGGGTGTTTTCTTCTTCTTTTTTTTCCTTTTTGCCGTTTTAACCGTCTGCTTTCAAAAACTTTTCCCTTTCGTTTAGAAAACAATGTTCGTCTTTATGCGACTACAAAAACAAGAAAACCATGTCTTAAGATCGCAAGTATTTCGGTAGCGTTAAGGTTTTGTAACATTACTTTTTACTTTGTGATATCAAACGTTTTACTTTAAAATCGTGTGCAAGTTTAATTGTGCCACTTCACCAACCATTATTTTTTTCTGACCACAAAATCAGTTGAGATGGACTGTCCAATTAAGGCAACTAAAACGTAAATGGACGTTATCACTCAAGGTGCATAATCATATCACACATAAATCAAGTGAAAGATATTCATACTAATAATTGGGAAGGGGGGGGGGGACCAAATTCAAGATTTGTCACCAACTCCACACCCAAAAACCTAAATTTAAAAACGACATGCAGCAAAGTTTTCAAAAACAAATAAACTAAAACAACAACAACAAAAAAGAGTTCATACTATAATTATACATACAAGCACGCACAAGCCTATTTCCACATTTTTTATCATGATGAAATCCAATCCAATTCTGTTGTTTATAGACCCGCCGACCACAGAAATTGCAAAGCCACCACATTATGAAGTTGTTCCCGAGTCACCTAGCTTACATTTTGAAGTTTGACTGACCACAAAGTTGCAGTTAGTTGGAAAAGCGGACATAACACAACAAAGCGGATAGACACAGATACACTCATCATCACCATCATCATCATCAGTCCCGTGACCTTGGCGGTCGTGGAGGAGACACGAAAGACGATGCCGTGGTAAGCCTCCTCCATCCATCTCGGTCCTCGGCTCTGCGTAGTAGTGCCGAGTCATTCATCCTGGTCCATTCTCTGATGTTGTCCATCCATGACTTGTTCTGTCTTCCCCTCTTTCTGCCACCTTCGAGTGTTCCCTGCAGTACTGTTTTTGGCAGAGTGTTGTGGCGGGTGACGTGGCCGAACCATGTCAGCTTTTTCTTCTTGACGATGGTGAGAAGGGGTTCCTGTGGACCTGCCAGCCGTGTTATTTGACTCTTGACAAAGTCATTGGTCTTTCGTTCTCTCCAGGATATGCGCAGCAGTTTTCTATGGCGTTTTGTTTCAAATGACTAGATACACTAACAGATACACTAACATGCTAGATATTATCCTCCACCCCAATACACTCACACGCCTTCTTTTGAAATTCGCTATGCTTCAGTGTTTAAACTCGCATAGCGGTACATCCCCACCCCTCTCGCTGTGTGCAAGTTGTCCCTAGTCGCTGAGCTAGTTAGAGTTGTAGGGTGGTGGTGGTGGTTGTTGTGCCCATGGTTGTAGTTGTCTGTTGTCTGCTTTGTACAGAGACGGAAAGGCCGGAGAGGGATCGGTATGTCGACTTCAAAAAAGGTATATGTATATGTTATTATATATATATATGTTATACATATTCCTCCTTCTCCTTCTTCTTCTTCTCTTTTGAGTGTTGCTGCAGCAGTATGTGTATGTGTGTGTGTACAGCTTGCTTTAGTAGTGGTGTGGTGTGGTGTGTGTGTGGGGGTGTGGGGGGGGGGGAGGTGGTGGTGGGTGGGTTGTGTGGGTGGGGTGAGTGTATGGTGTGTGTGTGTGTGTGTGGTGGGGTGGTGTGTGTGGTGTGGGTGTGGTGTGTGTGTGTGTGTTGTGTGTGGTGTGTGTGTGTGGTGTATGTGGTGTGTGTGGTGTGTGTGTGGTGTGTTGTGTGTGTGTGTGTGTGTGTGTGTGTGGGGTGTGGTGGTGATGTGTGTGTTGTGTGTGTGTGCGGTGTGTATGTTGGTGTGTTGTGTTTGTGTGTGTGTGCATGAGTGTGTTGTGTGTGTGCGTGTAGTGTGGTGTGGTGTGGTGTGGTGTTTGTGTGTGTGTGTGTGTGTGTGTGTGTGTGTGTGTGTGTGTGTGGTGTGTGTGTGGTGGTGTGATGTGTATGTGCGTGCGTGTGAGTGTGTGTATGTGCGCTCCCTCTTTGGTTTTGACATTGCGTTTGTTCCTTGGTCTCTCGGTCTCTCTAAGAGAGACAGAATGACAGACAGACAAAGAGCAATGAACAAAATTCTTTCTACAGGTCACCAGCCCCTTAAATGGGTGGGATGAGAGAGAGAAGGGAGAGAGAGAGACCTCTGAACTGAACTCTGAAATCGTTTAAGGTACATCGGCCTTAGGCCACAATACATTTTGAGGGGCAAAAATGGAAGAGGCAAAGAAAATGAAGTATAATTTATCGTAAACTTTGGTAGAACTTTGGCACAATACCGTGGCGTGCACTCAAAACTGGATACTCTTGAATATGTCTATTCCAAAATCAAAACTAAATAGAGGATGACGTAGACCAAGAATCAAAACAAACCATAGCTAAAACCGAAAAGGCCTGTTAACAAAATTTTTGACGAAGTTATACTTGATATGTCATTACCTTATCACATACAAACTACAAACATCAAGCACATCGTTAAGTCATGACAGTTCAGATTATTAATAGGCCTACTCACTAACTTTTGCATTTTCAACATAGGTACAGTACTCACAAACTATTGCATTCTAAAAAAAAAAATCATTCACCACACCAGAAAAGTGTGCCCACCAAATATAACCATGTCAGCCCTAAGGCTAATGCAATGTAAACCCAATCCTGTAGGCAAAAATATTGTACAATACTGTACTCATTCATGTCATGCAACGTTTCAAGTCATATAGAGAGAAAATGGGGTAGGAATCAAAATCCTGCAAGACATCCTTGAGAAACAATAATCATTCACCCCCTGTCCTCTCAGTCAGATACAATACGCAAACAAATTTTCATCCGACTGTTGTAGACATAATGCTGAAGGGGAGAGAGAGACAGGGGGTGAGAGAGAGAGAGAGAGAGAGAGAGAGAGAGAGAGAGAGAGAGAGAGGAGAGAGGAGAGAGAGAAGGGGGGAAGGGAGAGAGAGGGGGAAAGAGAGAGAGAGAGGAGGGAGGAGAGAGAGAGGAGGAGAGAGAGAGAGAGAGAGAGAGAGAGAGAGAGAGAGAGAGAGATTCTACGGGAAAAGCTGTAAACATTTTGTAAACTTTTGTTATAAGTTTCTCCGTTTTGCGGAGTCATCTTTCTTCTTTGAAAATAATGTCTGTTACATAACACTCTGCTTATCTCTCGTCTTAGCTTATGCATTGTCTAAAAGTTTACATTTGATTTTATACCATTACATGTTTTCTGTCCTTTAACTTACGTTTTAGGTTTTGACTGCGAAAGCAGTGTTATAATTGGAAAACCGCTCGCTCGCGCGCGCACTCTCTCTCTCTCTCTCTCTCTCTCTCTCTCTCTCTCTCTCTCCCTCTCTTTTCTCACTCTCTCACACACACACCCACACACATATATATACACACGCGCGCGCGCGCGCGCAAAAGGGGATTGGATAGCCTAGTGGTTAGAACATTGCGCTCACAATCTGACGACCCGGGTTCGAATCCCGTTCAAGGGGATTTCTTCCCGAAGTTAACATCAGTGCAGACTCCACTGTCCCCAAAAGTCCTTCGGATGAGACTATAAACTGAGGTCCCGTGTGCGAACGCACGCACAACATCTTGCGCACACGTTAAAATCCGCTCCGCTTTTCAGAAAGAATAGGCCAATGTGTGCCGGTGGGAACGGATGACAAAATTGACAAAACTGCATACGCAATGGGGGCCTGGATGAAAAAAGGACATGAATGCTTATACTATTATCATCGAAACAAAAGAATGAATAGATAAATAAGTAAAGACACAAAAGTTTTGTAACAATCTCTTGATGATACTGGCTTTTTAAGGCACTAAACAGAATTTGAATACAAAAACAAATGTTCAAAAGTATTAAATAACAGTCTTTTTTATTTTACTTTGCTTAAACAAGTTTATAATATATCTTTTATGTCTTTTAACAATCACTGTAAATATGCTCTCCCTCTGCATGCGTGCGTGCGTGCGTGCGTGCGTGCGTGCGTGCGTGCGTGCGTTGCGTGTGTGTGTGTGTGTGTGTGACCTTCATTTCGATTATCTTGCTATCTTGTGATTATCCGAGGGGGTGTATTCATTTTTGAAATGCTAGATGTAACAAATATGAGATTTCTTATTTTAAAGAGAATGCAATTCTTTTTAAGCAGTACTGAGTTTCACTTTGTAGTCGTAAATTTGCCCCTTTTAACGATTTGAATATTCTCTCTCTCTCTCTCTCTCTCTCTCTCTCTTCTCTCTCTCTCTCTCTCTCTCTCTCTCTCTCTCTCTCTATATGATCTGTTGCTTACATATATGATGTTTTCAAATTTTTTTCTTTCTTTCTTTACCTCTCCCAGTTCAGCCTAACCGGTGAGTCCTTCAGCAAATCTGATTTGTGGTGCGTGCTACTGTGTGGCCCGCTGTGTGTATGTGTATGTTGTGTGTGTGAGGGAGAGGAGGAGGATGTGGAGTGTAGAGGGTGGAGAGAGAGAGAGAGGGAGGGAGGGAGAGGAGAGAGAGAGAGGAGAGAGAGAGAGAGAGAGAGAGAGAGAGAGAGAGAGAGAGAGAGAGAGAGAGAGAGAGAGAGAGAGAGAGAGAGCCTAACAAACCGACAATCGCCTAACTCTTCCGAAAAGCCAGGAACCGGATTTTAACGCGTGCGCAAGATGTTCTGCGTGCGTTCGCTCACGGGACCTCGGTTTATAGTCTCATCCGAAAGGAGGCAGTGAAGTCGGTACTGATGTTGTTAACCCAAGGGAAAAAGTCCATGAAACGTGCACCTTAAACCTAAACCCTTAGATCACTAGTTTAAGGCTTCAACCACTACGCTATCCCAACTCCGTGTACCTTTTTTTTTCCAAAACTGATTTCTTTCTATCTCCCTGGTACCTGACAGAAGCAATTTCTTTAAAGGGGTTGTTACCCAGTCTTGTTAAATGGCGCAACCTTTATCTTCACTGTTGATCTGGTCTTTTATTGACCTTTGGAAAAACTACCAAAATACCCAGTCCTAGTTTTATCATTTTTGTTCCCTTTACCCCCCCCCCCCCCCCCCCCTCTCCCTTTCAATTACCGTTTTTAACGGAAAGGCCAAAGATCTCCGCTCTGAGCAGCTGAAAAAAATTCTGGTAATTACAGTTTTACAGTGTTTCGAAATATCATTCTGACAGTGACTTTTCTTTTCAAACGTTAATTGGCCTCAGATGAAAGTTTTGTCGTTTGTTAATGTAAGCTAAGTGCCTGCGTTAGGACGTTGTTATTCTTGAAAATGTTACGTTGAGCCAGTACACCTTAGCATACGAGCTAATGCTCCCCTTTAAAAGAACTAAAGAAAACCCCATAAAGTTGGAGTATGGCTTCCGTCAGCGCCTGGGCTTTATCACAGTTCTTGCTTAAACCATTGACGCTGGGGGCAACAGCAAAGTGAGAGGCTGTATGACCAGTGGCTTTCTTTCCCACTCATGGAATTCCACTTTACAGCTTAGTCTTTAGTGATCGACTAGGACTATCTGACTAGGAGGCTTGACTCGCACAGTCCTTATGTGCTGCAGCCCTGGGGGCTGGTTAGCCTTTGGAGAACATCTCCAACGCTGACTGTCCTTATGTCCACTTGGCCAAGAGAGTGGGGATGTACTGTGGGCAAGGCATCTCCACTATAATCAAATTTCTTCCCAGTTTCCAAAACAGCAGCTGCCTCCTCTGCTGTTTTGGAGGTCATCGTCGGACACGACGGACAAACATACATACATGGCTGCCTATGAGGCAACGTACTTGAAAAAAGTCGTAACACGCAAGCTTTAGCATGAATTCTGTACTCACTGTCCCACGGTGATTCAAAAGTGAGAGGGTTGAGACCAAGAGTGCTCATTCTGAGTGACCCCTAGGGGCGTTAAGCCGCGGAACAGCAACAAAACATATTTCTTCTTGGGGGAAAAAAAGAAACTTCACAGTGCACAACACGGTACGTAGCAAGAGTAGCAACAGGATAAAAGCTGATGTCGTCGTGTTCGACCATCAGGATGTACAGAAAAAAAGAGAAAAATTATGAACGCTTGGGGTTAAGAAAACAAAAAAATAAGAACTGCTTAACCCTTTCAGTGCCAAAACTGAACACATTGCCGAGATTATTAATGAATAGTTTTCAGCACAAGAAACCAACACACTCCCCCAAAAAACCAACACGAAAAAAAACCTATAGAACTAAATTATACCAATCCCATATTGTTTTAATCAATATATATGATAAGCGAAACATTATAATCCATTTAACAATTCGGCGTGAATCTAATAGTTTAAAGGCTTTGACAATAAAGTGCTGAAATGCATGACATATCTCAAAATAACCCCTTTCAAAACAAACAACTCCCCCCCCCCCTTCCCCCCACCCTTGCTATCTTCAAATCGACGAGGGATAGTAGACCTTCCAGTGAAAAACGCGCTTACACACAAGCAAGCACGCAAGCCGCATCACGTGATATCGTACGCTGCTGTCATTGGTCAAATATGACTGCGTGGGGGGAGGGGCGGGGGCGGGTGATAAAATCAACGTGGTTTGAATTTTCTTATGTTACAAACAAGTTTGGAATTTTTTTTTAATACTTGAAAATAGTTAGCAAAGCTAAGAAGGATGAAGATGTCTCAATTTTGGTTGAATACATAACACTGTCTATCTCTTCGTTTACTGCTAATTCTCTTTATGTAGTTGTTAGAGCAAAACATTTGAGCAAAAACGTGTCACAGATTGGGAAAAAGTATGTTATGGGATTTCGTACTTTCGTACAAAAAGGGTAAGAGAATGAACTGGTCGGAGTAGAACATGTATGTATGTGCGTATGCGTCAGTGACACACATACACACACACAGAGAGAGAGAGAGAGAGAGAGAGAGAGAAGAGAGAGAGAGAGAGAGAGAGAGAGAGAGAGAGAGACAGACAGACAGACAGACAGACAGACAGACAGACAGACAGAAAACTCAGAACTTTTAGGTACGTCGACCTTGGGCCACAATGTAAGACACAGAGAGAGAAGAGAGAGAGAGAGAGAGAGAGAGGAGAGAGAGAGAGAGAGAGAGAGAGAGAGAGAGAGAGAGAGAGAGAGAGAAAGAAAGAAAGAGACAGACAGAGAGACAGACAGACAGAAAGACAGACAGAGAGATAATAGGAACGGTAAACAAAGAGATTAAAAGAGGAAATTTCAAGCACAAAGATTCCACAATGTGAGGAGGCTGTTTATACTGAAAGCACCCCCTGGCATCCCTACAGGGTCTTGACATACTTAGCCAGGCATCAGCAGAGCGGATTAGACAAGTGTGTCATCCCCAAATCCTTCTTATAGGCTCTAAAGTTCAATCCTCGGCGGCGTCTGATAGATTAAGGCGACCTTTTTTTTCTTCTTCTAACGCTTTATCCTTTAAAAATGAAGATTTAATGAATCTTTCTCATTTTTTTAAATTTATATCAAGGATAATGGAATAAGCACTTGTATGCTTTTTACATCCAGTCCCCATGTGTATGCGGCTTTGTAAATTTTGTCATCGGTTTCCACCGGCACACAATGGACCTACTCTTACGAAAAGCAGAGAACAGGATTTTAACATGTGCGCAAGATGTTCTACTGCGTGCGTTCGCAGCACACGGAGGCCTCGGTTTCTAGTCTCATCCGAAGAACTTTTTGCTGAGAGTGGAGTCTGCACTGATAACTCCAGGGCAAAAAATATCCCCCTTGAACGGGAATCGAACCCAGGGTCGTCAGATTGCGAGCGCACTGTTCTTCTAACCACTAGGCTACCCCACAGTAACTGGCTGTGTCAGTTATTGATGTCAGCTAAGTGCCGAGGCCTATACTAAAAGTAAAGGAAAGGTAAAGGAGTCCCATAACCTATAAGGTCGTAAGGGATGCGAGGCGTCAGAGACCTCACTTCTCTAGGGGCCAGCATATTGAGGGCGGAGGCGCCCATCTCCTCTCCCTCGCTGCTTTACCTTCCCTGACCCTAAAAGAGAGCAGGTACCCATTTTACAGCTGGGTGAACTGGGGAGGGGAACTGTACTGAAGCCAAGGCGTGGCGCAAACGGTCACCCATCCAAACTGGTAACCACGCTCGAGACGCTGCTTAACTTTGGCTGGGAGGGGGGAAAGCGAGGGCTCCGACCACTGAGCTATCCCGTCCCCCCTATACTAAAATGTTGGATAATAATCAACTTTCTCTCTCTCTCTGTCCCCACCAACGAGCACAGCCATCTTCATGGAAGGCACCAAGTTCGTGGAGAAGGGCGACTCCATCCACCTCATCTGCAACGCCTCGGGGGCTCACGGGCCCCCGGAGGACCTGGACTGGTTCAAGGACGGCATCAAGATCACGGCCGACGGGTGGCGCCACATCACCATCGACAAGTTCCGGGTGCACAACACCAAGACGCTGGTCAGCGTGCTGGACAAGCGCTACAGCGACATGCCCGACGCCGGCACCTACGTCTGCCGCAGCAGCAACTTAGGAGTGACCAGTCTCAAGGTGCACGTGCTCAACGGTAAAGGGGCCCGCCGCGGGTTTTGTTTTGTTTGTGTTGTTTTGATTTGTTTGGGTTTTTATTATATACCACTTGAAAGTGAAATCACGGCAGATTTCTCTTCTGCGTGAAATTCGGGCTGCTCTCCCCCCCACGGGGGTGGGGTGGGGGTGGGGGTGGGGGGAGCGCGCCGCGTCGCCACAAGAGCAGCGCCACCCTTTTTTTTTTTTTTTGGTCTGCAAGCTGTATTTGTTTCCACTATCAGAGTGGGGCTTTTTTTTTTCTAAGAATTGTTGCCAGGGACAATTCTCTTGTTGCCGTGGGTTCTTGTTTTGCTTTGTTTTCGGTTTGGTTGAGATAGGTGTTATTGGTTAGAGATGAGAATAAAAACTTTGGAAGAAACGTAATAGCATTTTGGGGTGGATTCATAGTAACGGAACAAGCTTGTAGCTTGATTTTGTTTTGGTTGTGGTTTTTGGGGGGTCTGATTTTATTGTTTGTTTTTCTCAAATAGTCTAGTCTTTCTTTCAAGAATACAGAGATGTTGAGCTGATCGATGTGATAATGCCCCGAGCAGAGAAATATTTGTGTTAGAATGTTACACTGGAAATTGGTTTGTTTTCCGGACCAATATTGAGATGTACTTTTTTAAAGTTTCTAAATGAAAAAAGGCGGATGAGACAATTATCTCTATTTACGCATTAAAATACGGAGAAATGGGGGGGAGGAGTAAATTTCCTGGCAGCTTTTAAACAGAATTAGCCTAAAATACTAGCTAGCTTTCTAAGCCTTCTCAGGTAAATACAAATTAAAGTCATACGTTCTTTTGGAACGCGCATGATGTGAAAAATCTACTGTGGGACTTTTATTTGCAACTTATGATTCTGTGAAAACAATGTAGTTTTGACAGTCTCATTCTTCACAAGCAACATTTTGAGGACAATCTATTCCTTCACCAACAGAACTTGTAATGCAAACAAATAACATATCTTTCCATATTATTGCACGACTTGTCCGAAAAACACGAATCCTAGCATTTTACATGCCCAAGTTAACATGGAAAAACATTTGTAGCACTGAATTGTAAATTTTATAAGGCACGGTAGTATAAACCATACTGAAAAGTATTTTGAGTTTTGCATCTTTCCAACTTCTTTTCATCAAGCGTAGATTTCAACAGAGCACAAGTTCCCTTAAATCGCTTTTAGAAACTCCAAAGTAAGTGCAAGATCATCAACATCGGAGCTCAATACACGAATTCACATATGCAACAAAAAAGAATGCTTACAAAAGAAAGCGGAAAAAACTTCAAACTTGCAAGATTATCTCCGTCTTTCATATGTTTAATCACACGGAAGACAGCATTTCAGTCCTTAATTTCCTTTGCCTTTTTAGTAAGGAAGAACGCGCCAGGCCTTAACCCAAATCTTGCTGGTCCAAAACTCACTGTGGACAACGGGTAAATCACAGCCGATTATGAGCACTCATGTTGTGGGTAAAGGAAAAAAGGTAAAGGAGTCCCATATCCTATAAGGTCCTAGGGGGGCGAGGCGTCAGAGACCTCACTTCTCTAGGGGCCAGCATATTGAGGGCGGCGCCCATCTCCTCTCCCTCGCTGCTTTACCTTCCCTGACCCTAAAGAGGGCAGGTACCCATTGACAGCTGGGGGAACTGGGGGAGCTGTACTGAAGCCAAGGCGCGCAGCAAACGGTCACCCATCCAACTGGTAACCACGCTCGACGCTGCTTAACTTGGCTGGGGGAAAGCGAGTGCTCCGACCACTGAGCTATCCCGTCCCGTCAGCCAAATACAGACACACACACACACACACAAAACACCAACATTCAACATCCTATGATTGCTGTTTTCTTAAAAGTTTAGCGGGTAAACTTTTATCTGGGATATTTCTAGGGAAAAGGAAAAAACCCAAAACGTTTTATGCCATGTTAATTGTATGGTTTTGCAAGAGCACATACTCTCATCGTCATCATAACACCTTTGTCGTATACTGATATACAGCTGCCTACTCTCTCTCTCTCTCTCTTTTGACGCTGTGATTTTCATCTCATTATTATGAGTAGTATTTACTCATGATGCTCATTTTGAATAATCATTTGAATGTATCTTAAATTGTTGATTATTACTGTTTTCGCATATTGTTTGTTCATTTGGGTTTTTTGTGCATGTATGTGGGTTTGTTTGCTGTTGGTGCGTTCAGTTTTTTGTTTTGTTTAGTGTGTGAGTGTGTGAGAGAGAGATTTTGTTTTCTTTTCTCTTCTTTTTTTTGGGAGAACATGGTGTACAAAGAAGCCCTGTGCTTATCCATTTACTCTCAATTAACATTTTGAGTTCGAGTTTCTCTCTCCTCTCTCTCTCTCTCTCTCTCTCTCTCTCTCTCTCTCTCTCTCTCTCTCTCTCTCTCTCTCTCTCTCTCTCTCTCTCTCTTCGTGTGTGGTGTGTGTTGTGTGTGTGTGTGTGTGTGTGTGTGTGTGTGTGTGTGTTGTGGTGTGTGCTTTGTATGCGTGTGTGTGTTTGTGTGTGTGGTGTTTGTGTGTGTGTGTGCGAGTGTGTGTTTGTGTGTGTGTGTGTGTGTGTGGTGTTTGTGTGTGTGTTGTTGTGTGTTGTTTGTGTGTGTGTTGTGTGGTGTGTTGTTTGGTGTGTTGTGTTTGTGTGTGTGGTTTTGTGTGTGTGGTGTGTGTTGTGTGGTGGGTGTGTGTGTGTGTGTGTGTGTGTGTGTGTTGTGTGTGTGTGGTGTGTGTGTGTGTGTGTGTGTGGTGTGTGTGTGTGTGTGTGTGTGTTGTGTGTGTGTGTTTGTTGTGTGTGTGTGTTGTGTGTGATGTAGTGTTGTGTTGTGTGTTTGTGTTGTTTGTCGTATGTTGTGTGTTGTGTTTGTTTTTTGTCTGTGTCTTTGTGTTGTGTTTGTGAATATTTGTGTGGTAGTAGTGTGTTTTGTTACTGACATTTGATTTTTGATTTGCACGATCAACACGTCATACGTGGTAAGTCTTTCCAAAATCATTTCTGGATCAAGAAAATAATGTCCTTGCTGTCCGTTGTGTAACTCAATATTGAATTTTCTTATAATCTTACTTCCCTCTCCTCCTTTCTTTTTTCTTCCCAAATAATTTTCTGGCAGAGATTAAATAAATTATTTATGTGCGTTTATTGCTATACTCATCTTACATCACATATGCCGTAGTAACTTGGACCTTAATGAAGATTTTGATAAGATAATGAAGAGAATAATAATAACAATGATAATGATAAACAGATAATGAAGATACTGTTTGTTTTAAAAAGTTTGAATGTTGAGATAATGGGGCATCACATTATTCCTGCGTATTATGATTATCTTATCTTTTTAACTTTTGTGTTTAACTTGTTATCTATATTTACTATAAAGACAATATCAATTTTTTATGAAGGTAACTTTGATAGATATTGGTTCTATCACTGAGACACGATCCTTTCCATCTAAAACTTAGAGGTCAGAGCAGAGAGTAGACATCCGTCAGACTATCGGAAGACTATGGAGTTGCGCTCTAGGTATTAATTTTATTCTGGTACAGGGTCCGATGCGGCTGGTGGTGCTATCTAGGTTTGTGTTATTTTCAAAGTCGATTGTGACAGCTGAGACTCATCAAGTGTTTAGACCAAACATCCACGTTAAAGATTGTAGCTAGACGTCAGTGCAAGCCACGTAGTAGCGTCATAATGCTGTGTCATACCATCTACACCGTCATATTGATAGCGGAACAAAGCAGCAGTGGGTGTTTTTCCTAGGCACCACACAATGTTGGTGTTTCTTCTCTTTTCAGGGACCTCCGCCACCAGCAGCAACTCGACAGTGGACTCGGGTCAAGGACGCTTGTCGACGTCACTCTCCTCCTACCTGGTCTTCGTCATCATCACCACCTGTTACGTCAACCAAGTCCACTAGCGCACACTGGGTTTGTGTGTTTTTTTACTACGCGGACAGAGACAGAGGAAAACAAAGCTGAGGACTTCAATTGTTGAATGTGCGGGAGTTTCGGCGCCATTGTGCACTTTTGGGAGAGTTTAGTGGAAGCAAGGGTCTGACATATCACTGTTTCTGGATTCGTGGCTTCCAGTGTTGATGATGTGCTGCTACAAGGAAGCAGCATCCATCCCAAGATATACTTTTGACAGGCTCAGTCTGGTTTAACCTTTGAATGCCAAATATCACAACCAGAAATACGTCCCGTACAAACCCAGTAACGAAGTTTGCAGAGCTCTAACGATTCTGTGAGAGGTGTCAAGCAGATTTTTCATGTCGTTATTCCTGACATGGAAAAAAGACGGAACATCGGTATCAACAGACCCCTTTTTTGTTCTTAGAACAAAGAAACTGTGTGAAGTGGGTTTTTTCAACTCTTACAATGCTCAACCTTAAATAATCTGATTGATTATTGATTGGCAACACTTTTCCAAGTCTGGGACTCCAAATGGGACGTTAAAGTGTTCACTAATCGTAATACTTTTTTTTTTTAATTACCTAATCGTGCAAGTCTGTTGGCATCAATTGGTCACAGTAAAGATTCTTTAAGGAATCAAAACACTATACATTACATCGTTAAGCGTTTCGATTTGTTTGTTTTACAGGAGTCAGCACTATATAAATTCCATATATTATTATTATTTCTTTTACTAAGACAACAAAGCAAAGTCGCTCCAACAACCTCAAGTATAATTATTGTTTACTTGTACCGCTGAACCTCTACTTAGTGTTTTTTAGTCGGCTGTCTTAAAGACTAAAATGCACTGAAAACACTTCTGAACGCTACTGTCATAGAATTAGACCTGTGTGTTCCAGGAACAATTCTTCAAGTAGTGATGTTTGACTAACAGTTGGGTTGTTGTTGTTTTTTGTTTGTTGTTCGTCGGCTAGAGCTCCGAAGTTTACCACTGGTGATGCTTATACCCACCATTAAGGTAGCCACTTTCCGACTTCGTGGATAACGAAACTGATGATAATTCTGTTCAATACCGAAGCTACTTCTACCTCTGTTATCAATCAGCACAGAAGACGTATCTTTCTCGTAGACGCACACTTCCTATTTTCATTTTAACAGGCGGTAAAACTCCGTGAAAGACCTGGAACCTCCGCCCCAACCCCTTTTCTGTCCCAACAGATTCTCCTGCAGCTTCGAAGGTAGGTATGGACTTCAACAACCCCTGTGTCATTACTTTCTTTTCTGTACACAAACGTGATCGTGAGGGTCAGGCACGTGCGCACTGAACTACTGCAGCGCAAACTCAGTCATGGGCAGCATCATCTGACGTCGTGGACGTGGACTTCGCAAAGGCATTCATTCACAACTTGAGGCCCACGGTCCTTTTCCCCTGGAACTGGACATAAAGGAATTTTTCGACTTTTTTTTTCTTCTTTTCAATCGCTCATCCTACGGCTTGATTTTGGAGACTGTGTTAACAAGAACGTTGTCTCTGAACATTCTTTACAATTATTAATCCTACGTCTTGATTTTGGAGACTTGTTACGAAAACATGTGGTTCTGACTTTCTTTTCAATCACTTTCTGGACATGAAGGGATTTTTGCAACTTTTCATGTGTGTTTTTTTCTTTTCAACCGCTTATCCTACGTCTTGATTTGTAAGACTGTGACAGATATGTCTCTCTGAAAATTCTTTTCCATCGTTAATCCTACGTCTTCATATTTGTGACTGTGAAAAAGAAAATGCGTCTCTGACCTTTCTTTGCAATCGTTATCCTACGTCTTGATTTATGAGACTGTGAAAGAAATGTCTCTGTGAAAATTCTTTTCCATCGTTAACCCTACGTCTTCATATTTGTGAATGTGAAAAAGAAAATGCGTCTCTGACCTTTCTTTGCAATCGTTATCCTACGTCTTGGTTTTGGAGACTGTTAAAACAGAATGTGTCTCTGAAAATTCTGTTCAATCATCAATCCTAAATCTTAATTTATGACGACTGTGAAAAAAATGTGTCTCTGACCTTCCTTTTCAATCATTATCCTACTTCTTGATTTGTGAAACTGTTAAAAAAAAACGTGTCTCAGAAAATTCTGTTCAATCATTTCTCCTAAATCTTCATTTATGACGACAGTGAAAACAGAACATATGTCTCTGACCTTTCTTCTCCAATCACTAATCCTACGTCTTGAATTTGGAAACTCTGGTGTCTATGAGCGTTTCTCTTCCTTTCGAAAGCCTGTCTACCCACAAACGGCACGGCAGAGCAAGCACGGCGGATGACTTCAACGACGGTTGACGTTTCAGTGCCTCCTGTCTTGGACTTCGTCTGAAGCCAGACAACCAAGGCTGAAATCTTTCACGGGGGAAAAAACCCACACGTTGTTCGTTCAAAAAAAGCAGAGTCCCATCTCAAAATGAAGAGATGCGAGTTTTGTCACTCGTTGCGTAATACACTTGCAGGTATATCTTCTCTCCCCTCAAAAAAAAAATGGACAGCATATCTAAGGTTTGGGGTTCGTTAGGATGAGTATAGAAACAACCGGTTCTAAGACCAGTGAAAAGCGTTTTTGGAGAGTTATTTTGCTTTCGTTCGAAGGATTGTGGGGTTTTTTTTGTTTTTTAAACGTGAAAGACACGATTTTACTGTTTAAACGTGTCGGGTTTTGTTGTGGATTTTTTTTTCAATTTTCAAATGCGGAAAAAAGTGTGTGGTATTGTTCAGTGATTTGGAAAGACAATGAGGGAACAATTGTTTTGACTCCGTTGTTGTATTAATAATATATATGCATATCTTTTTGCTTATGTGATAAATTATGTGCTTTGCTTTTTAAAAGTAGGAGGGATTTTATTCTGTGGGTTTTCTTTTTTAAAGTGTGAGTGTGTGTGTATGTGTGTGTGTCAAGTCAAATTTTTATTTCCAGATTGTACATTGAATAAGCAGTGCATCTTTTTTTCATCAAACCATGTGTGTGTGTGTGTGTGTGTGTGTTCAATTTTACGTCTGTTCACTTAAAGTGATATTAGACGAAAATGTGTGTGTGTGTGTGTGTTGTGTGTGTGTGTGTGTGTGTGTGTGTGTGTGTGTGTGTGTGTGTGTGTGTGTGTGTGTGTGTGTGTGTGCGTGCGTGTGTGTGTAAGAAAGAGAGTGTTTGAGAGAGTGAGAGAAAGAGAGAAATATCATTATCGATTTAAATGTGTATACTGAAAACTTTTTTTAATGAAGCAACCATTTTATGTGTTATACAAAACTGTATTTTTTTCTTATTGTTCTGCCCATCTATCATCAGTTTAGAAAGCTTTTTATTCTAACCATTAGACTTCATATTGAAGATTATTATGGCTTGGTTTTGTTTTGATTTTATTCACCAGAGTTTTTGAATCAACATAGTGCCAGTGTACGTACGTGTGGAGTACGCGTGCACGCATGTGTGTATGTGTGTTTGTGTGTATGTGTGTTTGTGTGTGTGTGTGTTGTATGTGGTGTGTGGGTGTGTGTGTTGTATGTGTTGTGTGTGTGTTTTGTGTGTGTGTGTTTGTGTGTGTCCGTGTGCTTATGTTGTGTGTGTGTTTGTGTGTTTTTGTGTGTGTGTTTTGTGTGTGTGTGTGTCTTTGTGTGTGTCCGTGTGCTTATATGTGTGTGTGTTTGTTTGTATGTGTGTTTGTGTGTTGTGTGTATGTATGTGTGCGCGCGCGCACTCGTGCGAGTGCGTGTAAGTTTGCATGCACGGGCGTGAACTACTCCATGGTAATTGTGTCATGCGTTTTCAGCATAGTTTCATAAAGAGCTTCCTTTGGAATATCTGTCACAAGGGTATAGAGTTCACTTTTACCATTGCAAAACAAAGAGATACTGGCTGAAAACGACCGAGGCCATAGGCAAGTTACCATTTTCATCACATTTCAAAAGGCCACTCCATTCTGAGTGAAGCTGACATGATGAGTAAGTGGAATGCCTGCTATGTGAGAGAATCATAATGATTATAGGATGAATGGGAATTTTTTTATTTGTCTTTTTTTTCTGATACTCGATTCTGTTTCGACTGTATTACGTTCTTTGAGAATAAAAACTACTGA
>CM054153.1:33787008-33789508 GCA_028751875.1 Rapana venosa | reverse complement strand
TTAACGTGTGCGCAAGATGTTCTGCATGCGTTCGAACACGGGGGCCTCGGTTTATAGTCTCATCCGAAGGACTTTGACATTCAGTTCGATTTTTGGGGGGGTCAAACTGGGAAGAAAGGGCGAGGCTGGGAATCGAACCCAGAACCTCAGGGTTATCTTGTTGGCAGGCGAACGTCTTAACCATCCTGCCACCTTCCTTCCGTATGATTAAAGGAGCTTGCGGGTTGTTATGTTGAGAGCTTGTCATGGCTGAAGGCAATCTGATCATAACAATTTACAACATGACAACATTTTAGTGCAGGCCTTGACACTTAGCTGACATCAATAACTGACACAGCTTTTGGTTACTATGAAGCTACTGTTAATCAGACTAATGCATGATGATGGTGATGATTATGATGATGATGATGGTGGTGGTGAAGGTGGTGGTGGTGGTGATAGTGGTGGTAGTGGAGATGATGGTGATGAAAATGATGATGGTGATGGCGGTGATAGTGGTGGTGGTGGTGCTGGTGATGGTGATGGTGATGATAATGATCCTTCGGATGAGACTATAACGCACGCAGAACATCTTGCGCACACGTTAAATCCTGTTCCGCTTATCGCAAGAGTAGGCCATTGTGTGCCGGTGGGAAAAGATGACAAAATTTACAAAACCGCATACTGGATGTAAAAAAAGTACATAAGTGCTTATTCTATTTTCCTCGATATAAAAGAATAAATAAATAAATAATAAAATAAAATAAAAACTATGAAGCTACTGTTAATCAGATTGATGGATGATGATGATGATGATGATGATGATGATGATGGTGGTGTGATGATGATGATGGTGGTGGTGGTTATGATGATGATGACGATGGTGATGATGATGATTGCGATAATGATGGGAAAGAAACGAAAGCAGAAAACGTTTTTGGTGTTGCTTTTGTGTGAATGGTTTGGTTTTTTTTGTTGCAGACATACATTTTTTTCAAATGGCTGACATCCCAAAAGTCGGAATGCGGTTACCTTAATGGTGCAGGGTAACAACAACCAAAAAAACCAAACTCGCATACGCAAAAATCTTACAAGTGGTAAAACCTCGGAGATCTTGCCAAGACATGAAAGAAAAAACCCCAACAGGCGACAGTTTCTCAGACGCAATCAATTACGAGGCAGACGACATCACTCACAGGATATTAGGGAAGAAATAAAAGAGAAAAAAAAACACTTCAAGTATTAGAGCATGCCTCGGCGACGCTATGCACGAATTTAAAACCTGCTAAATCTCTACTTCTCTCTCTCTCTCTCTCTCTCTCTCTCTCTCTCTCTCTCTCTCTCTCTCTCTCTCTCTCTCTCTCTCTTTCTCCTTCTCTCACTCTCTCTCTCTCTCTCTCTCTCTCTCTCTCTCTCTCTCTCTCTCTCTCTCTCCCTCTCTCTTTCTTCTCCTTCTCCTTCTCTCTCTCTCTCTCTCTCTCTCTCTCTCTCTCTCTCTCTCTTCTCTCTCTCGGCATAGCTTGGTGGTTACAGTGATGCACTTCTGATCTGCAGACCCGGGTTTCAATCTCGTTGCAGAAGATTTTTTCTCTGGAGTTAACATCAGTGCAGACTCCACTCTCCCCCCAAATCTTCCGGATGAGACTATAAACCGAGGCTCAGTGTGCGAACGCACGCAAAACATCTTGCGCACACGTTTAAACCTGTTCTGCTTTTCGGAAGAGTAGGCTATTGTGTGTCGGTGGGAACAGATGACAAAATTTAGAAATTTGTATATACACACGGGGACTGGAAGTTTTAAAAAAAGCAGCGCATGAGTGCTTATTCCGTTATCCTCGAAATAAAAGAATAAATAAAATCGATCTCTCTCTCGCTCTCTCTCTGCACCCCCCCCCCCTCTCTCTCTCTCTCTCCCACCAAAACCAGCCAAAACCAACAAAAACAACAACAAAGATAAAAGAAAGAAATCCTGACTTTTTTTTGTTGATTTGATATCCAATATCTCGATGGGGTCTTTTTATTTTTATTTTAACCCAGCAAAGTAATCAGGGACGACAGCGGTGAAGTGGTCAACAACTTTCCAGACAGAATCTCATTTCGCTTTCAACCACCTGTCCATATTATACGTCTCGAAAATAAGACACGTCCAGAAATACACACACTTCCAAACTGGTTTTAGGAGGTGTCGACAGTTTCCATGAGACAGGAATACTTGAAAGTTTTGGGTTGTTGTTGTTTTAAAAAAAAAAAAAAGCTTATTTCGAAGGTAAAGCTTGTAAAGTGAAACCAAGTTGACTAGAAGCATGGTTTAGTACTTTAAAAGGCATGGGGGCCTGATAGTGTTGGTTGTCTTTTTTTCCGTTAAAGGACTTGACTGGTAAAAAAAAAAACCACCAAAAAATTAGAGAGAGAAGGTACGGTATGGCATTTCTATACATGGTTAAATAGCGAAAAAACCCATTTGATTTTACTTAAGTCTCTTCAGAAATTGTGAAATTAGACGGAGAAGGGTGAGGTGTGT
>CM054153.1:33782008-33784508 GCA_028751875.1 Rapana venosa | reverse complement strand
GTGTGTGTGTGTGTGTGTGCGCGCGCGCGCGTGTGTGTGTATACGTGCGTGTGTGTGTGATTCAGATTCAGATTCAGATTATTTTATTGCCATTTAAGTCATGTAGACTTATTTGACACCATAACAAAACGTGTGTGTGTGTGCGCGCGTGTCTATGTGTGTATGTATGTGCATGTGTGCGTGCAAGTGTGTGTGTAACCATTTCAAAGTGCCTTGCCAACACAGATAGACACACTCCAGCTTCAGAAGATTTTGTTCTCATCTTAAAAAAGTACAGTTTGCTTATTTATTTTATTCTTTTATATCAAGGATATTGGCATAAGCACTTATATGTGCTTTTTTACATCTAGTCCCCGTGTGTATGCGGCTTTGTGAATGTTACACCAAGAGCAACACTTTGATGGACTTTCTTCTTCATCATCGAACGCTGAGACAGCAACTATTTTCGTCTGTTATACGAGCGAAAATGCGTCGCGCTGCCGTTAAGCGCCTGACAAGTCAGGCCCAGCGCATCCGACTTGTACTCGAGTACAGTATACTTGAGCTTCAATTCTTTCGATATATATATATATATATATATATATATATATATATATATATATATAATTTTTTATACGTGTTGAGATTGCCTTCAAGCCATGACAAGCTCTTCTAAGATAACAATTCTCTCTTACGCCGAAATCGGATGCGCTGGGCCTAACTTGCCAGGTGCTTAACGGCAGCGGCGACGCATTCTCCATTAAGGATTTTTTTAAAAAATCTCTGAAGTCGAAGTATGGCTGCCTATATATATATATATATATATATATATATATATATATATATATATATATATAATATGGCGAGGTACTTGAAAACAGTCGTACAGGCCATCTTCTCATCCTCCGGTGTACTTCCTACTATCTCACAGTGATGATTCCTAGGTGGGATGATGAGTGAGTCAAAAGAGGGCATAATTATTTTGAATGACCCCCCCAGAGCGTTAAGCTGGGGAACGCACGACAACAACATTTTATTTCACATTGCCTTATTAACGGATGTTCGGAATTCTCTAAACACTTTAATGCACTAGAAAAAAAATGTGGTTCTGAAGACCAAGGGAACCCGTTAGACAGACTGCACAGATATTAGAAGAGAAGAAGAAGAAGAAGAAGAAGAAGAAGAAGAAGAAGAAGAAGAAGAAGAAGACAGAAGAAGAAGAAAGAGAAGAAGAAGAAGAAGAAGAAGAAGAAGAAGGAAAAAAAAGAAGAAGAAGGAGAAGAAGAAGAAAAAGAAGAAGAAGAAGAAGAAGAAGAAGAAGAAGAAGAAGAAGAAGAGGAGGAGAAAGAAAAGAAGAAGAAGAAGAAGAAGAAGAAGAAGAAGAAGAAGAAAGAAAAAAAAAGAAGAAGAAAGAAAAAAGAAGAAGAAGAAGAAGAAGAAGGAGAAGAAGGAGAAGAAGAAGAAGAAGGAAGAAGAAGAAGAAGAAAAAGAAGAAGAAAAAGAAGAAGAAGAAGAAGAAGAAGAAAAAGAAGAAGAAGAAGAAGAAGAAAAGAAAGAAGAAGAAGAAGAAGAAGAAGAAGAAAGAAAGAAAGAAAGAAAGAAAGAAGAAGAAGAAGAAGAAGAAGAAGAAGAATGTATCGAATTTATATAGCGCTGAATCTTGTAAAGCAACAAATCAAAGCGCTCAGATGACTGTTTCCCCCCGAGGATAATCGAATAAGCACTCGTGTGCTTTTTTACATCCAGTCCCCGTGTGTATGCGGTTTTGTAAATTCTGTCATCTGTTCCCACCGGCACACAATGGCCTACTCTTTCGAAAAGCGGAACAGGATTTAACGTGTGCGCAAGATGTTCTGAGTGCGTTCGCACACGGGGCCTCGGTTGTTAGTCTCATCCGAAGGACTTTGACATTCAGTTCGATTTTTTTTTGGGGGGGTCAAACTGGGAAGAAAGGGCGAGGCTGGGAATCGAACCCAGAACCTCACGGTTTTACTTGTTGGCAGGCAAAACGTCTTCACCCATCCTGCCACCTTCCTTCCTCTAATAATGACAGATAATCATGAAACCAGGAGAAGATACCAAAAAAACAAATCGAACAGTACATCACTACATCTGTTTTTTTCATTTTCAATTTCATGCGACTTTTTAACGTCGTCGATTTCTCCAAACCTAGCCCACAGCGGAATCAAACCAATCCTCGGCCTAGACAGCTGCTATTCTGCATGACTGAGCATAGTCCCATTTCCACCAAAGATCTATGGGTTCTATGGTTCCCACCATCTCTATAGGACTTTCTATGGTAGCTTTTTATAGATGCTGCCATGATGGCTGCCACGCTGCCTTCAGGGAATTGTTGTTCCTACTTATTTGTGGTCTGCCCACGATCTGAAACAACTTTGGGTTGTTGTTTTTTTCTTTTTTACATAACGGTGGCATTGGATGTATCTATACTTGATTTTCTTTAATTTTTATTGGTCGATCTTTTTGCTTTATGATAGACTGAAAGCAAAAAAATCAAGGG
>CM054153.1:33762008-33774508 GCA_028751875.1 Rapana venosa | reverse complement strand
CCCGTGTATATGCAGTTTTGTAAATATTGGCATCCGTTCCCACAGGCACACACTGACCTTCTCTTCCGAAAAGCGGAACCGGTTTTAACGTGTGCGCAAGATTCTCGCACACGGGGCCTCGGTTTATAGTCTCATCCGAAGGGCTTTTGGGGACAGTGGAGTCGGCACTGATGTTAACTCCAGAGGAAAAATCCTCTTGAACGAGAATCGAACTCGGGTCAGCAGATCGCGAGCGCATCGCGCTAACCACCAGGCTATCCGGTCATCAGAGAGAGAGACAGAGACACACACAGAGAGAGCAAGAGCAAGAGAAAGAGAGAGAGAGCGAGAGAGAGAGAAAGAGAAACAGAGACAGAGAAAGAGAGAGAGAGAGAGAGAGAGAGAGAGAGAGAGAGAGAGAGAGACCCTGAGAAAGAAAGAGAGAGTGAGTGAATGAATACACACAAGTATAGCACACGCAAAAGAAATTGCAAAAAAGATATACAGAAGTAAAAATAAAAACTAAAAGGGTATCACATAGCCTATTAGGTCGTAGGGGAGCAAGGCGTCAGTGACTTCACTTCTCTAGGGGCCAGCATATTGAGGGTGGGGTCTATCTCCTCTTCCTCGCTGCTTTACCTTCCCTGACACTAAAGAGGACAGCTACCCATTTACAGCTGGGTGAACTGGGGGAACTGTACTGAAGCCAAGGCGCGCAAACGGTCACCCATCCAACTGGTAACCACGCTCAGCGATGCTTAACTTGACTGGGGGGAAAGCGAGTGCTTCGACCACTGAGCTATCCCAAATACAATATAATTATATATAAAAACAACAAAACACACTAACACGATTATGTACACTTATTGTCACACAACCACCCCTTGCCGACTTACCTACCTCCTAACACACAAGCAACATCAAAGCAAGCATGAGAAGGTCTAGATCGCTTGTCCATTTTATGTCTTTCTCTTGTACTGGGGTAAACAAAACGGAAAAAAAGAAGGCTATTATCCCCAAAGAAACCCTGCTCCTTCTAAACCAAGCAAGCGATGGCGACTTCAAAAGGCTGTTGTTTAAGTAACATGCGTCTACAAAAATGGGATACTGGTCCAGTCTGATTTGTTCGGTGCTTCTTCTGAGACCAAGGTACCCCCCTTTGATGAAGAGCGACGGAATACGAAATGGGATCGGTTATATGGGGGGACCGTTTTAGGGGCAGAGGGTTGGGTATTGTGGTAGTAGTAGCTTAGTAGTTTGTAGCTAGACAGGGCGAAGATAGAGAGAGACTGGGTACTTTTTTTTAGGTTTGGTTTTTTGTTGGTGGTGGGGGTTTTTGGAGGTGGGGGGGGGGTTCGATCTGTTCCACATCTCTCTCTCTCTCTCTCTCTCTCTCTCTCTCTCTCTCTCTCCCTCTCTCTCTCTCTCTCTGACAGTCTGTCTGTCTGTTTATTTGTGTCTGTCTTCTCTCTCTGTCACTTTAACTCTCTCTCTCTCTCCTCTCTCTCTCTCTCTCTCTTCTCTCTCCCTCTCTCTCTCTGACAGTCTGTCTGTCTGTTTATTTGTGTCTGTCTTCTCTCTCTGTCACTTTAACTCTCTCTCTCTCTCTCTCTCTCTCCTCTCTCTCTCTCTCTCTCTCTCTCTCTCTCTCTCTCTCTCTCCCTCTCTCTCTCTGACAGTCTGTCTGTCTGTTTATTTGTGTCTGTCTTCTCTCTCTGTCACTTTAACTCTCTCTCTCTCTCTCTCTCTCTCTCCTCTCTCTCTCTCTCTCTCTCTGTGCCAGTCTGTCTGTCTGTTTATTTGTATCAGTCTCTCTTCTCTCTCTCTCTCTCTCTCTCTCTCTCTCTCTCTCTCTCTCTCTCTCTCTCTCTCTCTCGGGGGGACGGGATAGCCTAATGGTCAGAACATTGCGCTCGCAATCTGACGACCCGGGTTCGATTCCCGTTCAAGGGGATATTTTCCCCTGGAGTTAACATCTGTGCAGAGTCCACTCTCCCCAAAAGTCCTTCGAATGAGACTATAAACCGAGGCCCCGTGTGCAAACGCACGCAGAACATCTTGCGCACACATTGAATCCTGTTTCGCTTTTCGTAAGAGTAGGTCATTGTGTGCCGGTGGGAACAGATGACAGAATTGACAAAACCGCATACACACGGGGACTGGATGTTAAAAAGCACATGAGTGCTTATTCCATTAATCCTCGATATAAAAGAATAAAATAAAACTTAAAAATAAATAAAAATCTCTCTCTGTCAGTCTGTCTGTCTATCTGTGTCAGTTTGTCTTTTCTCTCTCTCCCTCCCTCTCTCTCTCTCTCTCCTCTCTCTCTATCTCCTCTCTCTCTCTCTGGGTTTGTGAGTATGTGTTTGCGTCATCTTGGGTTCATCAAAAGTCCCCCAGTTCACTCAGCTGTAAATGGGTACCTGCCTCTTTAGGGTCAGGGAAGGTAAAGCAGCGAGGAAGAGGAGATGGGCGCCGCCCTCAATATGCTGGCCCTAGATAAGCTGATGAGGTCTCTGACGCCTCGCTCCCCTACGACCACATAGATTATGGGACACCTTTACCGTAACAAATTAGCAGTAAAAAATAAAAAGCAGGTAAATTATGGTGATACAAGTAAGGGCTGTGTGGGGGGATGATGGCGTAATTTGTGGGGTGCAACTCCTGTTTCACGCAGAATATGTCGTTATTGGAAGTAGAATTGAATATATATATATATATATATATATATATATATATATATATATATATATATATATATATATATATATGTAACACATTATTCATTTTTGGATTTTTTTGGTTTTATATCGAGGATAATGGAATAAGCACTTACGTGCTTTTTTCTACACCCACTCCCCGTGTGTATGCGGTTTTGGAAATTCTGTCATCTGTTCCCACCGGCACACAATATCCACCCTTAAGAAAAGCGGAACATGATTTAACGTGTGCGCAAAGATGTTCTGCGTACATGCGTTCGCAGCAGACGGGACCTCGGTTTATAGTCTCATCCGAAGAACTTTTGGGGGGAGAGTGGAGTCGGCACTGATGTTGTTAACTCCAGAGGAAAATATCCCCCTTTGAACAGAATACAATCCAAAGCATTGCAGTAGAGTACAACACATACACAAATGATGGTGCAGTTACTTCTTTTTCATTTCGTTCCTCTGCTAGAACTGAAAGTTCACCAGTGGTGAGATTTATGCATAATATGCGACCGTCGCCAGCCACCACCCCCCCCCCCCCACCCCACCCCACCCCGACACACACACACACACACAATCATTTAGGTAGCCGCATTCCGACTTCGGGGATGGTGTCTAAACCTGTGTGCATGCAGCTACTGTGCAACACCATCTCCCTGGGGTAGAACAAACCTAATAATCACGCAGAGAAGAAGAAGAAGAAGAAGAAGAAGAAGAAGAAGAAGAAGAAGAAGAAAAGAAAAAAAGAGAAAAAGAACAAAGAGGAAGAAGAAGAAGAAGAAGAAGAAGAAGAAGAAGAAGAAGAAGAAAAAGAAGAAGAAGAAAAAGAAAGAAGACAACGAAGAAGAAGAAAGAAGACAACAAAGAAGAAGAAAGAAGACAACGAAGAAGTAGAAGTAGAAGAAGAAGAAGAAGAAGAAGAGAAGAAGAGAAGAAGAAGAAGAAGAAGAAGAAGACTACGACGAAGAAGACGACGACGACGACGACGACGACGAAGAAGAAGAAGAAAAAGAAAGAAGACAACGAAGAAGAAGAAGAAGAAGAAGAAGAAGAAATAAGAAGAAGAAGAAGAAGAACAAGAAACAAGAAAAAGAAGAAGAAGAAGAATTCCGAAGAAGAAGAATTCCGAAGAAGAAGTAGAAGAAGAAGAAGAAGAAGAAGGAGAAGAAGAAGAAGAAGAAAAAGAATTCCGAAGAATTCCGAAGAAGAAGAAGACTACGACGAAGAAGACGACGACGAAGAAGACGACGACGACGACGACGACGAAGAAGAAGAAGAAGAACAAGAACAAGAAGAAGAAGAAGAAAGAGAGAGAGAGGGGGAGGAAGAGAGAGAGATAGAGAGGATTTTTTAAAAAAATTATTCTTTTATTTTGTAGATAATGGAATAAAGCACTCGAGTACTTTTTTTTTACAATGCAGTCCCCGTATTTATGTAGTTTATGTTCTAACCACAAGAGAGTGAGAGATACAGAGAGAGAGAGAGACAGACAGACAGACAGACAGACAGCGAGACAGACGGGGAGGCAAAAATCCACCAGTACTACACAACCACAATCTAAACTATAACGCGACATACCTCAATCAAGATTATTTAATTTACCTCAAGAGCACTAACCCGATCCCCCCGCTCCTTCAAAAAAAACAAAATCTAAAACTTTCACTCTCATAGTACTACTACTATCTCGATTAGTTTAGTCCCCCCCCCCTCCACCCCACCCCCCTCCCCCGAATAAAAAAAAATTCCAAAACAAAATCTTGTTAGATAAAAATTGAATCACTTGGTTTGAGAATCTGGCCCTAGTATGATGATGGGTAGTGCCTTAAGTCCCGGTAGACTGCTTGACAAGTGAAAATATTACCGGAGAATTGGCATTGAGGGGAAAAAGAGAGAAAAAAAATGTTAAAAAAAGAAAGGAAAAAGAAATGAGATTGTGTCTGGGGCACTGATGAAAACTTCACACTTCCCTTCCCACTCTGACAGATTTAAGGTCCAGTTATTGACTGTGAAGTCTGTAGGCTTGGGGGATGGAGGGGATGGAGGGTAGGGGGGTATAGGGAGGGGGGGGTGTATGGGGTTGGTGGGGGGAGGTTGTGTGTGTGTGATAGAGAGAGTGATTGTGTGTGAGGGGGGTGAGTGTGTGTGTGAATGGTGTGTGTGTGGGGGGGGGGGGGGAGAGAAGATAGATAGATAGATAGATAGATAGATAGAGAGATAGATAGATAGAGAGATAGATAGATAGATAGTGAGATATATATATATATATATATATATATATATATATATATATATATATAGCGAGAGAGAGAGAGAGAGAGAGAGAGAGAGAGAGAGAGAGAGAGAGAGAGAGAGAGAGAGAGAGAGAGAGAGAGAGAGAGAACTCGAACTCGAAAGATTTATTCACAAAAAGGTCATTGGTCTATACATGAATGGGGGGTTGCCGAGCTGCTTAGTATTTTAGTGAGAAAAATAAGGAAGCACCCCCCAAAAAAATGTTATTGCATAACTGGAAAATCTGTTGAAGTCTACAGTGGACAGTTTGAAAAGAGAGATTCAGGTGTTGACAGACAGTGTTGTTGGTGCTCTGAAAGAAGAAATGTGTGACCTAAGAAGAGACATGGACAATCTCAAAACTGAGAGAGAGAGAGAGAGAGAGAGAGAGAGAGTGTGTGTGTGTGTGTGTGTGTGTGTGTGTGTGTGGTGTGTGTGTGTGTGTGTGTGTGTGTGTGTTCGTTCTTGTATTTAACGCCTGTTCACTGTAAGTGTTATCAGACGGTAAAAAGATCTATAGCAAAAAAAAAACAATAGAAGGCAGATGGAAAGAGAGTCATGTAACAGATTAGTATTCAAACATCGATATAACCCCTTAAAAATGCAAATAGGGAAAACAAAATCAAAAACCTTTAAAGAAACGCGAAAACTGGGCTGTGTAAAAAAGACTTCGAAATAGCAAAATGTTATCATCCGACAGAATTACATCTACATTTTCTTTAGAAGCATTTTGTCTAAAAAGTTTTTTCTTAAGAAGCTTCTGACAAAACAATAAACAGTGTAAGAGAGAGGGAGACAGAGAGAAAGAGAGAGAGAGAGGTACATAAATATATAGATATATAATATTATGTGTCTGTGTATATATCTCTCCTTCCCTCTATTTCTTATTTCCCTCCCCTACCCCTCCCCTTTCACCTTCCCCTTTTCCTCTCCTCTCATTTTTTTCTCTCTCTGTCTCTGTGTGATCTTTTTTTTCTTTCTTTCTCTTTTTTCCCCTTTCTCAGCACATTTGGTATAATGTAAGAGGGCGATCTCAATGTAAATGAATCCCGTCCATGTAGATTGCATGCACTAACTTTTTGTTTTTCCTTCTCTACAAAATAAGGGTGCAAATAAGAAAACAGCTAAAAAAAAATACCAAACAAAGATTGCAACATCAAGGAATCGCGATAAAATGTGACAATTTGATTTGCCAGCGTTGAATTAAAAAAGAAAAATGATTGCCAAAGTTGAATAAAAAATAAAGGGAAACGAATTGATGATACAACTGGAAAAGGGCAAATTATTGTCTTGCTTGTGTTTGTGTACTGTTTGTCACGAAGGATTATATTGAAAACTTGAAAGGAGTTAACAACCATCTTAATATGATTTTTTTAATGTCTCCTTTGGCTGCTGTAAACATACTGTTTATAATAATAATGTCTAGAACCTTGTTTTCGCATCATTATCTGTGTGTGTGTGTGTGTGTGTGTGTGTGTGTGTGTGTGTGTGTGTGTGTGTGTGTGTGTGTGTGTGTGTGTATGTGTGTGTGTGTGCGCGCGGGCGTGTGTGTGTTTGTGTGTGTGTGTGCGCGCGCGCGTGTGTGTGTGTGTGTGTTTGTGTCTGTCGTGTCTCTTTTCTTCTCTCCTCTTTCCCCAAATTTGTTTTGTTGATAGTCCCTAATCAGGGCAAGGGCTGGATGGAAAAAAAAGTATGTGAATGCTAACTTTGTAACCCTTGGAAAATAAAGATTATTTCATTCTCTCTCTCTCTCTCTCTCTCTCTCTCTCTCTCTCTCTCTCTCTCTCTCTCTCTCTCACACACACACACACACACACACACACACACACACACACACACACACACACACACACACACACACACTCTTTTTCCCTCTCTCTTTCTCTTCCCTATTTCTCTCCCTCACCTTCTTTCTCCCTCTCTCCTCCTCCCCACTCTCCCTCTCCTTCTCTCTTTTTTTTGTTTCTCTCTTGTCCCCTGTCTTCTTCCTTCAATTACCCCTCACTATCTCTCTCTCAGCACAGTTTCTGGAAGGAAAGAAACTAATCTTCATATAAAGGAGATTCCTTTTGTTCGAAATTGCAAAACAATTGTATTTCTTTTTTTTTTCTACCTCTCTCTGAACTAGATTGCATGACATGGCTTTTTTCTGTGTCGAAAGAAAAAACAACATCAACAACGAACGAACGAAAACAGTGTATATTAACAGGCCTTAAATATCGTTGATATTTTTTAGGGTAAAAAAAAAGGTAAAGGTGTCCCATAACCTATAAGGTCGTAGGGGAGCGAGGCGTCAGAGACCTCCACTTCTCTAAGGGCCAGGATATCTCCTCTCCCTCGCTGCTTTACCTTCCCTGACCCTAAAGAGGGCAGGTACCCATTTACAGCTGGGTGAACTGGCGGGAATGTACTGAAGCCAAGGCGCGCAAACGGTCACCCGTCCAACTGGTAACCACGCTCGTTGCTGCTTAACCTTGGCTGGGGGAAAGCGAGAAAGCGAGTGCTCCGACCACTGACCTATCTCGCTCCCAATATTTTAGGCATCAGCATTTTAAGAAGCGAGAAGGACTTCATTATGCAACTTAAAAGAAAAATTACATCGCGTGCTTTCTATCTCCGTGCTTGTTCAGTATCAGTCATCAGAAAGGTATTAGAGAAATGGATCAAAATTGAAATTATAATAATAATAATATTAATATTAAAAGTAATAATAATAATAATAATAATAATAATGTATGGAATTTATATAGCCCTGAATCTTGTAAAGCAACAAATCAAAACGCTCAGCTGACATGATTTTTTTTAATTGTATCGAGGAAAATGCGGTTTTGTAAATTTTGTCATCTGTTCCCACCGGCACACAATGGCCTACTCTTTCGAAAAGCGGAACAGGATTGAACGTGTGCGCAAGATGTTCTGCATGCGTTCGCACACGGAGCCTCGGTTTATAGTCTCATCCGAAGGACTTTGACATTCAGTTCGATGTTTTTGTCAAACTGGGAAGAAAGGGCGAGGCTGGGAATCGAACCCAGAACTTCACGGTTTACTTGTTGGCAGGCAAACGTCTTAACCATCCTGCCACCTTCCTTCACAATAATAAAGTAGATAGGCGCTTTTCTCTTGATCATATTGAAAGCAATTTTGTAACAAGAGGTGTGCGTGTAACCATCAAGCATCTGCTTCTGGAGTGTCGAGATGTCCAGGATATTAGGCACAAGCGATTTACTGCAGACTCCCTAAAGATCCTTTTTCGTGATGTTCAAGCGGACACCATTGTCAACTTTCTGAAGGATTCGAGCTTTTTCTCGTCTGATATAAGTGAAAGTGTTCTAGTTGGTTACTGTTTTAAGGAATAATGTGGTTTGGGCTTTATCTCATTTTATGTACGGTTGATGTGATTTTTTCCAACAACGCGGTGTGGGACACCTTTATCTTTTACTCATTTATTTGGTAGTTTTTTATCTCTCTCTCTCTCTCTCTCTCTCTCTCTCTCTCTCTCTCTCTCTCTCTCTCTCTCTCTCTTTCTCTCTGTATTTAAAAAGAGAGTAAGAGGGGAAGGGGGTGCGGGGGGACACAGAGAGAGATAGAGAATGAGTGAATGAGTGAATGAATGAATGGGTGATCTTTATTTTCCAAGGGTTACAGAACTCACATTCGCATATTTTTTCATCCGACCCTAGCCTTGATTAGGGACAGTCAACAAAACAAACTAGAGGGAGGGAGGGAGGGAGGGAGGGAGAGAGAGAGAGAGATAGAGAGACAGACAGACAGACAAACAGACACAAATATAGAGAGAGAGGAGGGGAGGAGAGAGAGAAAGAGACAGACAGACAGACAAACGGAGACATACAGACAGAAACACACACACACACACACATCCCCAACACAGAGAAAGATGCGAAAATGCAGATAGTTTCAGCCAGTATTGTGATAAATTATGTTTACAGAGGTCCAAAGGAGAAAAAAAATCTTATTCATAATACGTCTGTTAACTCATTTTATGTTCTCAATACATTTTGTGATGAACACTACACAAACATAAGCAAGACAATACTTTTCCTTTAACTGTTCTATCATAAATTCTTTTCCTTTTTTTTTCTTTTACTCAACTGGTAGCAATCAACTCGTCACATTTTCTTGCGATTCGTTGATGTTGCAATCTTTTTTTTTTAGCGTGGGTGGTTTTTTTCCCCGTCCATCTTTATTTTGTGGAGAAGAAAAACAAAAAGGTAGTGCATGCAATCTACATGGACGGGATTCATTTACATTGAAATCACCCTCTTGCATTATAGCAAATGTTCTGAAAAGGAAAAAAAAACCCACACAGACAAGAGTAAAAAAGAGAGAAGACGCGAAGGTGGCAGGAGGAGGGAGGAGGGAGGTGGGGGGAGGGAAAGAAAGAAGAGATAGAGGGAAGGAGAGAGGTATAGAAGAGAGAGAGAGAGAGAGATCTAGAAGAGGGAGAGAGAGGGAGAGAGACAATGACAATGACAACGACAAATTCTTTATTTCGAGGATAATGAATAAGCACTCATGTGCTTTTTTACATCCAGTCCCCGCCCGTAGGGATACATCTTAATAATGACCCAACACTTATACACTTTCACAGTAGAAACAAGGGGAAATAACCCTTTTCAAAACACCGCCCCCACCCCCCAACAAAAAAACCCAAAAAAAAACCAAACAAACACAAGAAAACCCTAAAAACACGGAGACAAGAGAGAGAGAGAGAGAGAGAGAGAGAGAGAGAGAGAGAGAGAGAGAGAGAGAGGAGAGAGAGAGAGACAATGACAAATTCTTTTATTTCGAGGATAATGAATAAGCACATATGTGCTAAGAGAGAGAGAGAGAGAGAGAGAGAGAGAGAGAGAGAGAGAGAGAGAGAGAGAGAGAGAGAGAGAGAGAGAGAGAGAGAAGGAGAAGAGATAAAAAGTCTCATATCTTAGGGTAAACTATATAGATGCTCTGAAGTTGAGACCCAAAAAATCTCAGGATTCATAAGTTTCAAGCCAAAAAAACAAACACTACAACTGGTATTTATTTTACCCACACAAACTAACAAAAATCCCAACACTGGCACACTTTGATGTGCATGAGCAAACGATTCCTTAACCCTAGTCTTTAATCGCATAAACATATCTAAAAATACCAAAAAATCTAAGCAATTTCTGACCAGTAGGGCCCTATTTAGACCCTACAACCATAACAGAACCCTTTCATCTGGTCCTTAATTAATGTGAAACTCATCAAAGGCGTGTCGGCCACTGTCGTGACCAAATTAATAGATCAAAGGCGCACGCGCGTGAGAGAGAGAGAGAGAGAGAGAGAGAGAGGGAGAGAGAGAGAGAGAGAGAGAGAGAGAGAGAGAGGAGAGAGGAGAGAGAGAGAGAGAGAGAGAGAGAGAGAACTCAAACTCACTGGAATATTTTCGATCTCCCTCGAGAGGAGAGAGAGGAGGGAGGGAGGGGGAGGGAGGGGGAGAGAGGGGGAAGGGAGGTAGGCAGAGAGAGGAGAGAGAGGGAGGGGAGAGAGAGAGAGAGGGGGGGGGGGCAGAGAGAGAGGAGAGAGAAGGGGGAAGAGAGAGAGGAATGGAGAGAGGGGGCAGAGAGATAGAGAGGGAAGAGAGAGGGGAAGAGAGAAGGAGGGAGAGACAAGAGACAGAGAGAGATACAGACAGACAAACAGACACACCGACAGCCAGACACAAGACGAGACAGAAAGAGAGACACACAAACATGCAGACAGACATGCAGACAGACAGAGACAGACAGACAGAGACAATGACATACACACACACACAGAAGACCTTTTTTTTGTTTTTGCTTTTTTGGTTCCCGATCTTCCTTCAGATCTTTCGATAGCTTTAATAACACCGAAATCTGTCAGAAACATTTTGGAAGAGAAGGCTCCCTATTTCATGTACTACACCTTAACGAAGTGACCGCCCAGATAACAGCTTCCGTGATAAACAGGGGACTGGGGCTATCCCTAATGATACCCTAAGGATTGCATTACTCGCAGAATAAATGCCCTGCCCTTCTCCTTGGTTGGTTATCTTCGATTTGATTTGGGGGTGGTTTTTTTGGGGCGAGATATGGCGCTATATAGAAATCCCGTGTAGTAGTAGAAGTAGTAGTAGTAGTAGGGGTGGTGGTGGTAGTAGTAGTAGGAGTAGTAGTAGTAGTAGTAGTAGTAGTAGTAGTGGTAGTAGTAGTAGGAGGAGGAGGAGGCGGAGTAGTGGTAGTAATAGTAGTGGTAGTAGTAGTAGTAGTAGTAGTAGTAGTAGTAGTAGTAGTAGTAGTAGTAGTAGTAGTAGGGGTGGCGGTGGTAGTAGTAGTAGAAGTAGTAGTAGTAGTGGTGGTGGTGGTGGTGGTGGTGGTGGTGGGGTGGTGGTGGTGGTGGTGGTGGTGGTGGAAGTAGTAGTAGTAGGAGTAGTAGTAGTAGTAGTAGTCGTAGTAGTAGCGGTAGTAGTGGTAGTAGTGGTAGTAGTAGTAGTAATAGTAGTAATATTATTATTATTCTTATTATTATCATTATTATTATTATTATTATTATTTTCCGTATCTTTCACTCTCTCCACTTTTTAATGATAACAGCAAATACTGTTACAACACTTTCAGTCCTGTTGGTCTTTTTGCAAAAAAAATTTTGGGGGGGTGGGATTTTTAACATTTTTGCATGCAGGGTTACACAAACTAGTCGAGGCAATCTGGAGTAAATGATAGTAGTTCTAAGCTCTTGACATTATAGAAATAGCCGGAAAGAGGGAAGAAGAGAGAGAGGGGAGAGAGAGAGAAGGGAGAGAGAGAGAGAGGAAGGAGAGAGAGAGAGAGAGAGAGAGAGGAGAGAGAGAGAGAGAGAGAGGGGAGAGAGAGAGAGAGCGAGAGAGAAGCAGGGAGGGAGGGAGACAGAAACATAGAGAGAGAGATGCAAATTATTGCACAGAGATGTAAAATTATCGCACCACGAAGAAACCTCGCCTACTTCCAAGTACTTAAGCTCTTGACATTATAGAAATAGCCGGAAAGAGGAAAGAAGAGAGAGAGGGGAGAGAGAGAGAAGGGAGAGAGAGAGAGAGAAAGAGAGAGAGAGAGAGAGGAGAGAGAGAGAGAGAGAGAGAGAGAGAGAGAGAGAGAAGGAAGAGAGAGAAAGCGAGAGAGAGGGGGGTAGGGATGGAGACAGAAACATAGAGAGAGATGCAAATTATTGCACAGAGATGTAACATTATCGCACCACGAAGAAACCTCGCCTACTTCCAAGTACATAAGATCATAATGAAAGGAATGACAGAAACCCAATAATGAACTCCTGCATCACATTGTAACCTCAGCCAGCAAAATATAAAGGAGGGAAAATGTTGGGTGGGTGGGTTGGGGGGCGGGGAGGGGGGGCGGGGCGGGTAGAGATAGAGAGAGGGGGAGGGAGAGGACAGAGGGTGGGAGAGAGGGAGAGATAGTGAGTGATAAAGGCGGGAGAGGGAGAGAAAGAGGCTGGGAGTGAGGGGAGGGAGGGAGGAAGGAAGGGAGGGAGGGAGAGAGAGGGAAT
>CM054153.1:33754508-33757008 GCA_028751875.1 Rapana venosa | reverse complement strand
TTGCTTAAATTTAGGCCATTTCGTACCGGTAGGAACAGATGGCACATCTGACAGAAAAAACAACAACAACAAAACAAACTCGTATCAGCCACAAGGTGTCGTGTTTATCAGACACCATCCCCGAAGTCGGAATGCGGCTATCTGAATAGTGGGTAAATAAAAATCCAACAAAAAAACAGCCGCATAACATGCAAAAATCTGACGCTTTTATCCTGCAGCTTGTTGTTTGCTTGTGTCTGTCTTGTGGTCAGTCTTTTTTTCTTTTTATGGTCATCATTTGCTTTTTCATGAGCTAATCATCTAGACAAGTTGAACAGTGCTGGAATCTAGAATTTTTCCAGACGGTTGCCTATTTATGCTTTACACATGCCTTTTGGGGAATTTTTAGTTATTTCATTATCTGTACATATTGCTGTTATTATTCTGCTCGATCTTCTTTTTTCTTTCCGTTTACCTCTTTTAATCAGTGTATTGATTATCAGTCGCCATATGAGTTTTGTTGTTGCACTTGAGCACAACATAAGCTACTTGCTTGTTGCTGCTATGCTGATTATGTTCATTATGGTATGCTTGTTTCATGCTCATTGATGAATAAACCTTATTTAAACCAAATCAGACGATTGGTCAGCCTCAGAGCTCTTTAAGTTGAGGTACGAAAAAATTATCATAATTATCGTACTCCTCTTAAGCATTCAGTGGTCAGAGCACTCGCTTTCCCCAGCCAAGTTAAGAAGCGTCGAGCGTGGGTTACCAGTTGGATGGGTGACCGTTTGCGCGCCTTGACTTCAGTACAATTCCCCCCAGTTCACCCAGCTGTAAATGGATACCTCCCTACCCTCTTTTTATGGTCAGCGAAGGTAAAGCAGCGAGGGAGAGGAGATGGGCGCCACCGCCCTCAGTATGCTGGCCCCTGGAGAAGCTGAGGTCTCTTGACGCCTCGCTCCCCTTCGACCACATAGGTTATGGGACACCTTTACCTTTTTAAATGCTGAACAGTACTATATCTCTCTCTCTCTCTCTCTCTCTCTCTCTCATATATATATTATATATATATATAATATATATATTATAGATATATATTATATATATATAATATATATATATATAACGGTATATATATGCAGAAGATTTGTTGTTAGTTTTTTTTTTATCCGGTCACAAAGTAATGAAGCCATTTCTGCTCCTTCTTGATTAAAGCTTGCACTTCAATCGCTAAATCTGAGAGGCACAATGCTGTTGTACTGTTTTGGGGAGTTTCGGCTGCAAGAAGGAAAACAAAAACGGATGGTCGTCTGAGCAATCTGGTGAAATGAGACTCGTCTATATGGAGATCAACCTCTTACGTTCCAAGTTAAGTGCTGAGAAAGAGGGAAGGAAGGAGAAGGGAATGGAAGGGAAGGGAGGGAGAGAGAGAGAGAGAGGAGAGGGAGAGGGAGGGAGGGAGGGAAGGAGGAGAGAGAGAGAGAGGGGGAGAGAGAGGGAGGGAGGGAGGGAGAGAGTGGGGAGGTGGAGGGAGAGACAGAGAGGTGGAGGGAGAGGTGGAGGGAGAGACATAGCGAGAGTGGATGGAGAGACAGGAGAGGGGAGGAAGAGACAGAGATAGAGAGAGACAGAGAAAAAGAGACACGGAGACAGACAGAGAGAAAGAGACAGAAAGAGAGAGAGCGAAAGAGAGAGAGTGAGACATACAGACAGACAAGAGGCAGAGACAGGTTTCGAGACAGAGAGAGAGAGAAAGAGAGAGAGAGAGAGCGAGAGAGAGAGAGAGAGAGGAGAGAGAGAGAGAGAGAGAAGAGAGAGGAGAGAGAGAGAACGAAAAGAAAGAGAGAGAATGAATGAATGAATGAATGAATGAATATTTATTTTTCAAGGGTAACAGAATAAGCATACCTTATTTTTTTCATCCGCCCCTAGCCCTGATTAGGGACTATCATAAGAGAGAGAGGAAGAGAGAGAGGAGAGAGAGAGAGAGAGAGAGAGAGAGAGAGAGGAAGAGAGAGGGAGAGAGAGGGAGAGAGGGTTAGAGGGATAACGATAACGATAGCGAAATTTTATTTTCTGAGGGTAATAGAATAAGTACAAGACTTTTTTACATCCAGCCAGAGAGAGAGAGAGAGAGAGAGAGAGAGAGAGAGAGAGAGAGAGAGAGAGAGAGAGATGAGAGAGAGAGAGAGAGAGAAGACAGACAGACAAAAAGAGAGAGAGAGAGAGAGAGAGAGAGAGAGAGAAGACAGACAGACAGACAGACAGAGACAGAGACAGACCAAAAAAACAGACAGAGAGAGACAAAGATTCAGACACATAACACTGCACGCTGATGTCGTGGTTAGACATCAGCCCCGAAGTCGGAATGCGGCTACCTTGATGGATGGACAACAACAAAAAAACCGGTCGCATCCGCGACAAAATAACTCGCCATTGATGAACCTCGGAGCTTTAGCTGAGAACCACATAAAACATCACTGTCATTTTTTGGTTTTTTTGTTGTTTTGGGGTTGTT
>CM054153.1:33732008-33749508 GCA_028751875.1 Rapana venosa | reverse complement strand
CTCTCTCTCTCTCTCTCTTCTCTCTCTCTCTCTTCTCTCTCCTCTCTCTGTGTGTGTGTGTGTGTGTGTGTGTGTGTGTGGTGTGTGTGTGTGTGTGTGTGTGTGTGTGTGTGTGTGTGTAAGGATTCAATAGAAGATGAGGTTCACTTTGTACTTTCTTGTCCAGAATTAAAAGATATCAGAGAACAATTATTTATTCCGGCAAAATATTCCAGGTGTCCATGTCTGTTTAAACGAATATTGTTAATGTCAGCAACAAAATGAAACTATTGTTAAGAGATTAAGCATATATTTATTTGTACAAAGCCTATAAAAGGCGAAGTGAGTGTGTAGCAAATTGTTAATATGGATGTCTCTTGTCAACAATGTTTTGTACAGCCCCCTTCTAAAGGGGCCGTGGCTTTTTTGAATAAATATCATATCATATCATATCATCTCTCTCTCTCTCTCTCTCTCTCTCTCTCTCTCTCTCTCTCTCTCTCTCTCTTCTCTCTCTCTCTCTCTTGTGTGCGTTTTGGGGAACTGGGTCATGCCAGACTGGTTTTCTCGTGATGCGTTTTTTTCGCTTTTTCTGGAACTATTCGGAATTATTTGGGGGATTTTTTTGGTCTTCTCCCCGTGAGAGTTAAATTTGGGGGGTGTGTGTTTGTGTTCATGTCTTTCGTTATGGTTTTGGGGGGGGTTTTGTTGGGGGGGTGGGGGCTTTTGGTTTGTTTTTTCTTTTTTACAAGTCAAACCCCCATGCAAAAATAATAAAAAGGGAAGACTTGTGAGGGAGATGTTTTTTGCGTTTATTTTTTTGTTCATTAATAAAAAAATAATAACACATGGAATTTAAAGCGCCATATCGAAAAAAACCAAATCAAGCCTTTGTCATCCCCCAAATTAATCGCCAGTTACAATAAAGGGGGTTTTTTTTTACCAAAACAAAAACACACACACCGCGCGCGCCCCGCACCACATAAAGGTTTTACATTTCGGCAGGATGATGGGGTTTAGCTGTTGAGGGCAGGGCAAAAATAAATGAAACAGGAGGGGGAGAATCTTTTTTTTAAACAAAACTCGGCAGAACATCAAATTTGTTTTTCTTTTTCTGGTTGCCGCGAGTTAAGAAAAAAAAAAAACAGCAACGAACAGAAACACAGAGACAAGGGCAGAGAGAAAGGAGAGAGAAAGAGAGAGAGTAGAAGGGGGAAAGGGAGGAGGAGAGAGAGAGAGAGAGGAGAGAAGAGGAGGGAGGAAGAGAATGGAATGGAAAGAATTAAGGGGAGAAGGAGGTGTGGTAAAAAAAAAAAAAAGGAAAGAAAATTTAAAGCAGAAGAACAATACCTCAAGTTTGATTTTAAATTCCAATTTTAAAACTTTTTTAAAAAAATAAATGTAGGGGGGAAAAAAAAGAAAAAGAGGAGAGGGAGAGAGAGGAGAGAGGAGAGGGGAAAAGGGAAAAAGAGAGGGGGAGATGTCGTTGCAGTAGTATCGAAAAGAAGGAAATCCCCCCATTAAAAAAAAAGAAAAAGAAAAAAAAGTGGTAGTGAGGGGAAAAGACAAAATTTTGAGGGAACACACACTTTGAAATTTCTTTTCATATCTTCAAAAAAGGTGGCTGCGCTCATAGTAATTCAAACATCGTTCTTTTTTTTAATACAAAGCTCTGATATTCAAATGTGATGCTGGATTTTCTACTCTGCTTTTACTATAAAAAAAATAATTTAAATCTTCGTTCCTCCACTAGAAGGACTGTAAGGTAAAAGGTAAAGGTGTCCCATAACCTGTAAGGTCGTAGGGGGAGCGAGGCCTCAGAGACCTCAACTTCTCTAGTGGCCAGCATATTTGAGGGCGGTGGTGCCCATCTCCTCTCCCTCGCTGCTGTACCTTCCCTGACCCTAAAGAGGGCAGGCACCCATTTTACAGCTGGGTGAACTGGGGGAACTGTACTGAAGCCAAGGCGCGCAAACGCTCACCCATCCAACTGGTAACCACGCTCGACGCTGCTTAACTTGGCTGGGGGAAAGCGAGTGCTCCGACCACTGAGTTATCCCGTCCCCTAGAAGGACTGTGAAGTTCACCAAAGGTGAGATTTTTTCCCAACATACAACCGTTTTCAACCCACATCTAGGTAGCTAGCCGCATTCCGGCTTCAGGAATGGATATCCCTGGTCTCATACACGAAACCAGTACGCGTGCAGTCTTTTATATGCATATTCATATAAATCCTGTTTCGCTTTTCGTAAGAGTAGGCCATTGTGCGCCGGTGGGAACAGATGACAGAATTTACACAACCGCGTACACACGGGGACTGGATGTTTAAAAAAAAAAGCACACGAGTGCTTATTCCATTATCCAGTAGGCCATTGTGTGCCGGTGGAAACAGATGATAGAATGTACAAAAATGCATGCACACGGGAACTAGATGTAAAAAAGCACATAAGTGCTTATTCCATTATCCTCGATATAAAAGAATAAAATGGAAAAAAGAAAAAAATCCTCGATATAAAAAATAAATAAATAAAATAATTATGTTGTCATCCGTTGCAGCTGCCACGCAATGGCCTACTCTTCCAAAAAACAGAACGGGGTTGAATGTGTCCGTTAAAAAAAACAAGCTCTGCATATATTCACACACGCGACCTCGATTTATAGTCTCACCCGAAGGACTTTAGGGACAGTGAAGTCGGCAGTGATTTTAAACTCCGGTAGAGGAATTCCTTTTGAACGGGCGTCTCGGTGATATCACGGCTCGAACCCGGGCCGTCAAATCGCTAGCGCAACGCTCTAACCGCTAGGCTACCCTCTCTCTATTATGACGGATGATATTGACAACATTTCAGTCATATTGAGAGGATATCAGAGGCTAGAAGGCAGAATAAGAAAGAAAGAAAGAAAGAAAGAAAGAAAAGCAGCATGCTTTCAAAATTTGCGCCGGATTCATTTTCGTAATGCAGATCTGAATACAAGCCTCAATGTGCTCTATGCGTTTGAATAGGCTTCGAGCATGCCTTCATTTGAGTAATGTAGAGGGAGGGAGGGGAGGGAGAGGAGGGAAGGGAGGGAGAAGGGAGGAGAGGGAGGAGGAGAGGGAGGAGAGAGGAGAGGAGGGAGGGAAGGGAAGGGAGAGGAGGGAGGGAGAGGGGAAGGAGGAGGGAGAGGGGGAAGGGAGGGAGGGATGGAGAGAGACAGACAGAGAAGAAACAGACAAAGCGTCTTCTTTTCTTTATGAAAACGTTCAGGCAGCAAGAATGGTTGGGTGTCATATGAGCGAAAATTCATTAACGCTGCTATTAAATGAGAGAGAGAGAGAGAGTTCTTTTTATTGAAAACGCTTAAGCAGCAACAATTGTTGGGTGTCATATGAGCGAAAGATGAGTTGCACTGCTGTTAAGCAAAGAGAGAGAGAGAGGGAGGGGAGGGGGGGGGGAGGGGGAGGGAGGGATGAAGTGAGAGGGAGGAGAGGGAGAGGAGGAGAAGAGGGAGAGTGAGAGAGGGGGGGGAGGAGAGGAGAGGAAGGGAGGGGGAGAAGAGATGAGGGAGAGAGAGAGAGATTTTTATTGAAACGTTCAGGCAGCAACTATTGTTGGTGTCATATGAGCAAAAAATGTGTTGACTTCTGTTAAGAGAGAGAAGAGAGGGAGAGGAGGAGGAGAGGAGGGGAGGGAGGGATGAAGTGAGAGGGAGGGAGAGAGGAGAGAGAGAGGAGGGAGAGAGGAGAGGGAGGAGGAGGAGGAGAGATGAGGGAGAGAGAGAGAGGAGGAAGGGAGAAGGGAGAGAGTTTTTTTGTATTGAAACTTCAGGCAGCAACTATTGTTGGGTGTCAGTGAGCAAAAAATGTGTTGCACTGCTAGAGAGAGAGAGAGAGAGAGAGAGAGAGAGAGAGAGAGAGAGAAGGAGAGGGAGGAGAGGGAAAGGGGAGAGAGGAGAGAGGAGGGAGAGAAGGGAGAGGGGGGGAGAGGAAAGGAGGAGGAGAGAGAGGGGAGAGAGAGAGACAAGGAGAGAGGAGAGGAGAGGAGAGAGAGTTCTTTTGATTGAAACGTTCAGGCAGCAACTATTGTTGGGTGTCATGTGAGCAAAAAATGTGTTGCACTGCTGAGAGAGAGAGAGAGAGAGAGAGAGAGAGAGAGAGGGTGGGAGGGAGGGAGAGGATGAAGTGAGAGGGAGGGAGAGAGAAAGGGGGAGAGGGAGAGAGAGAGGAGGGAGAGAGGGAGGGAGGGGGAGGAAGAGAGAAAGGGAGAGAGAGAGAGAGAGAGAAGGGGAGAGAGAGAGACACAAGAGAGAGAGAGAGAGAGAGAGAGAGAGAGAGAGAGAGAGTTCTTTTGATTGAAACGTTCAGGCAGCAACTATTGTTGGGTGTCAAGTGAGCAAAAAATGTGTTGCACTGCTAAGAGAGAGAGAGAGAGAGAGGGTGGAAGGGGGAGGAAGAGAGAGAGAGGGATGGTGAGAGGGAGGGATGAGAGAGGAGGGAGGTGGGAGAGGGAGGGGGAAGAAGATAGAGAGGGGGAGAAAGAGAGAGAGAGAGGGGTGAGGTGAGAAGGAGGGAGAGAGGGAGGAAGGGGGAGGGGGAGAGAGAAGGAGAGAGAGAGAGAGAAGAGAGAGAGAGAGAGAGAGAGAGAGAGAGAGAGAGAGGAGGGAGAGAGAGAGAGATGAAGTGAGAGGAAGGGAAGAGGGAGAGAGAGAGAGATGAAGTGAGAGGAAGGGAAGAGAGAGAGAGAGGACAGAAGACAGACAAAGACAGAGACAGAGACAGAGAAGACACCGAGAGACAGACAAGAAACGCAGTCAGACAAAGCTAATGGTGTTATATTATTTTGTTTTCCTTTTAATTCCTCGACTAGAACTTCCGAAGTTCACCAATGGTGAGATCATGGCGATGCGTATGCGACCGTTTTTACCCCACCCTTCAGGTAGCCCACAGTTAGACTTCATCGAGTTGTGTGGGTTATTCTTGCATGGGATTAATGCTGTGTACTGTGGGTATTCTGGCAAGGGTATTCCAGTGTGAGTAGCCTTGTATGATCATCCACCCAGAAGACTAAACCGGCCAACTTTTTCACAAAATACTGACACGGGCCTTTTAATTAACCTCACCTCACCTATCCCGTAATCCCTTGGACCGTGGGGGCACTAATACAAATTTTACAACCAGCTTCCTCCACTCCCTGCGGTCCTCTGCTTTCCGTAGCAGTTCATTCCATTCAAGGCCAGTGCATGCACTCTCTGATGTGGTCTTCCCATCGTTTTCTCTGTCTGCCTCTTTGCCTTGTACTGTTCCCTGTAGTAGGACAGTCTTGGCCAGTCCAGATGTTCGTGTGACGTGCCCGAACCACTTTAGTTTGCGGTCTTTTCACTGAAGTCAGGAGCTCTTCATATGGTCCGATGGCGTTTTTAATTCTGGCCTTCACTTCCTGATTAGTGATGTGATATCCGAATGAGATACCAAGGAGTTTGCAAAAGCATCTCATCTCCATTGCCTGTATCCTTTTTTCAATGTCTGCTGTTATGGTCCACGTTTTCACATGTGTACAAAAATATGGACATGATCAAGAGATCGCATCAGTCTGATCGTGAAGCTGATGGCGATATTCTTATCGTTCCAGAGTCGAATAATATTTTTTAAAAAGAATGATCGGAGTATTTCAGCTCATAATGAGATCTGAACTCTAAATCTCACAACCTGGAATTCAATACGCGAAACCTTGCGCCACGACAGCTGGTTGAAAGTTTATGTCTTCAAACTCGGGGGCACTTTCTTCCATGATGTTTTTACTGCTCATTTCTGGGGGCATCCATCTAAAAGCAAACACAAAATTGCAGCCTTCTAGGCAGCCTCCGAGCGCTAAAACAAATTCTGCAACCTTTTCAATCAAAGTTTTAGTTGCTGTGGGTTCGTTTTGTGCGGTGCTTTAATTCTGATTTACATGACATTAATTCCTTAGAGCATTCTACACTTTTTTGAAAAAATTTGTTTTACCAAAACTTTCTAATTTGATGGATCTGTCTCGCAAAAACAAAACCCCAGCTCAACAACCCCCCCAAAATTAGTTCTGTTCCAGACGGAATTTATCAAAATTTATGCTTGATTTAAGTTTGCAATTTTATTAGTTTTGCGTCATCAATCAACCGTTCCCAACAGTTAATATAAAATATTTTGTGTGATTTTTAAAGAAAAAAAAATCCTGCTGAAGCGATAGAGAACATTAAAAGAAACTGGGACATTACTATAAGGTGATTGTTTCTTGAGGTGTTTGGGAGATTATTTTGATACTTTAACTTTTTAAAAAAAATTCAGAACACGTTTCAAAGCTACTGTTTACGTTATGTTCGTAACATTCGACTTATCTCAAATGTTTCCATATCCTTCAGGCTTTCTGTCTATGCGAAATTATTTTTTGATACGTATGTCTCAAGAAAGACGTTTGTGAATATATCAAGACTTGGGTAGATTTATTTTCTGTTGCTGTATGTTCAAATTTAGATACACAGTTTAAAAAGCTGAAAATCAAGGCCATGTTGTGCCAGTAAAAACAAACGACAAAACTGAAACATATTATTTTCCTGTTTTCCCCCTTTCTAGCTTGTTGTAGTAATCACTAGCTGTCTGTCATATAACGCAGAACATCTTGCGCACACGTTAATTAAAACCCGTTCCGCTTTTTCTGGGAAGAGTAGGCCATTGTGTGCCGGTGGGAACGGATGACAAAATTTATAAAACTGCATGCACACGAGGACTGGATGTTAAAAGAAAGCACTTGAGAGCTTATTCCATTATTCTCGAAATAAAAGAATAATAGATTACAAATAAATTTCACAAATAAATAAAATGTAAGGTTTTGATCTAATATTCAGGTATAAGATTATAGAGAGGTGTTGTTTGCTGATTAGGTTCGATACAGCTTATAATTATTATTATATCTTATATAATTATATATGTATATATATATATATATATATGTATATATAGATATATATATATACATGTATATACATATACATACAAATCTTCCTTTCGTCATGAATAAATCAAACCCAGCTTAAACCCAACAACATCAAATTTCCATTCTAAAGCCACTTAGAAAATTAGAACAACTCAAAAGCAAAGGTTCGGGTTAAAAAAAAGCCCCACAACACCACCAGCAAAACAACCCACATCAGAGCACCGTTTTCCAAAGCGAAACACGACCAAACCAAACAAAACAAAACCAAAAAAAAACATAGTACTGATGATTCTTGCCAGTAAAACACTCCCCCAAAGGGGCCGGCCCCTACTCACCCCTTGGAATGTGACCAGCCCTTCTTAAGATCTGTCGACACGCTGAAGAAACATATAAGGGGGAGAACTTTCGAATATTTTATTTCTCTCAGAGGGGAAAGTTAAAGTCGATGTTTGTATTGCGGGGGAGGGTGGAGGGGCGGGAGGGGGGGGGGGGAAGATTTACGAGGTTCCTAACTTTGAAAGGAAGGCACAGCGCATGAAAGGAGAAGAAAAGAAAGGATGAAAGCGAAGAAACGTAAAACTATAAGGGAAAAAAAGCAAAAAAAGAAAATGACCCCAAAAAAAGAAAGAATATGGTAGGAGGAGAGAAAGGGTAAGACAATTTGAGTAATATAGACAAAAAAGATAGGATGGAAGGATGGTAAAGCAAATGACTTGGGGAGGGGCGTAGAGAGGAGGGAGGGATAGAGAGAGAGGGAGGGAGAAAGGGAGAGGGAGGGGGGGGAGAGAGAGAGAGCGAGAGGAGAAAGACAGAAAGAGAGAGAGAGGAAGGGAGAGAGAGAGAGAGAGGTAGGGGAGGGAGAGAGAGACAGAGAGAGACAGAGAGAGAGAGAGATAGAGACAGAGAGAAATAGAGCAAGAGAGAGAGAGACAGAGAGAAAGAGAGAGAGAAGGGGGATGACAGAGAGAGAGGGAATGAAAGACAGACAGACAGAGAGAGAATGAGAGACACACACAATGACAGAGAGAGAGAGAGAGACAAACAGACAACAGAGAGAGAGAGACAGACAAACACACACACACACAAGCAGGGAGAGAGGGAGAGAGAGAGAGAGGGAGAGAGAGAGAGAGAGAGAGAGATAGAGACAGACAGACAAAGAAAGAGAGAGAGGGAGAGACAGACAGACAGACAGAGACAGAGACAGACAGACAGACAGACAGACAGAAACGAAGACACAGATACAAAGCTTTTAAGAAATTCACACTCACGCTAACTATAACCCAACCGACCATGAAAGCCATATCAGGGCAGGCAGTCTAAGTCACTTCTATCAGTTCCATGACGTCTCTCTTACGATATTAAATCATAGTAGATTAACACTTTATTTTTGTGGGAGGTTTTTTTTTTTTAGCACTTAGGTGAACGAACGATATCGATGTTTGCTTTCCTTAATAAATGTTCATCCCCGAAGTCGGAATGCGGCTACCTTCACGGGTGGGCAAAAACGGTCGCATACGCAAAAATCTCACCGAGGAACAAGGCCCCAAAAAAACCAATAATGTTAAAATTGCTTTAAAACTCGGAAGCTAATCTAAACCAACAGAACAAAGGGTGAGGGTATCTATTTTGTTTATGTATTTTTATTTTATACCACTTTAAGTCACGAGATTTCTTTCTCTACGTGAAATTCGGGCTGCTCTCCCCTGGGAGAGCGCGTCGCCACAAGAGCAGCGCCACCTTTTTTTGTTTTGGTTGGTGATACTATAAGTCCTTCGGATGAGACAATAAACCGAGGCCCCGTGTGCGAACGCATGCAGAACATCTTGCGCACACGTTAAATCCTGTTCCGCTGTTCGAAAGAGTAGGCCATTGTGTGCCGATGGGAACAGATGACAAAATTAAAAAAAAAACTACATACACACGCATATAAAATAAATCTTTAAAAAAAATTATCTGAGCGCTTTGATTTGTTGCTTTACAAGATTCAGCGCTATAATAAATTCCATACATTATTATTATTATTATTATATAACTACCTTACTTGGAGTATTCAGCAACAATTGAAGGCCCAGTTGTCATTGTTTCCATTCTGTGGAGATTTCAGCTAGCTATGTTCTTCGCACAGCGCTGAGCATCAAGCCGCTGTCTATCTCACCTTGAAAACCGAAGCAACTGATGTATGGCACTACAGTTCACAAATAGACTTTCTGTCGAAAGTGGATACACTGATCTTGATTATGTCTGGATACACTGATCTTGATTATCTCTGGATACACTGATCTTGATGACGTCTGGATACACTGATTTTGATTATCTCTGGATACACTGATCTTGATTATCTCTGGATACACTGATCTTGATTATCTCTGATACATTGATCTTGATTACGTCTGGATACACTGATCTTGATTATCTCTGGATACACAGATCTTGATTATCTCTGGATACACTGAGTAGAGGAGAAAGAAAGAAAATCACCAACACTGACAGAATAGTTTACATCAATTCATCGAATATTTCGTTCACTCAAATCACTTTTGTCAAATATTTCCTTCGTTAAAATCGTTTCATCCAAATTTTTCTGTCAAAATCGTTTCGTCGAATAGTTCTCTCAAAATCAAATCATTAAATCTGTCAAAATCGTTTCATCGAAAATGTCTGTCAAAATTGTCTCATCGAATATTTCTGGCAGCATTATTTCATCGAGTGTGTCTGTCAAAATCATTTTCATTGAATATTTCTTTTACGTCCATGATAATTCTTTGAATGTTGGGTCTGGTTTTTTTCGTCCAAATCGGTTCATTAACTTTTTCCCTTCTCGTCCAAATCAATTAATCGAATACATTTTTTTCGTCTAAGCCGGTTCAGCGAATATGTCCTCCGTCCAAACTGATTCATCAAATGTTTTGGATTTTCCCCCCCCTGTCTAAATGAATAAATTCAATATTTCTTTTGTCTAAATAGATTAGATTTGTCATTTGTCAAAATCGATTCATGCTCTCGTCCAAATCAATTAATCGAATACATTTCTTTCGTCTAAACCAGTTTAGCGAATATGTCCTCCGTGCAAATTGATTCATCAAATGTTTTGGATTTCCCCCCTCCCCCCCCCCCCCCCCCTGTCTTATGAAAAATTCAATATTTTTTTCTGTCTAAATAGATTAGATTTGTCATTTGTCAAAATCGATTCATGCAAGATTTATTTCGTCCTAATCAATTCACTGTCTCCGAAGTCGCAATGTGGCTACCTAGATGGTGAGAGGAAGAAAACAGTCGCACATTGCAAAAATCTCACTGTTGGTAACCTCGGAGCTTTAGCCGAGGAATGAAAAAAAAATGTATCATTCAATTTTTCTTTCGTCAAAATCGAGACATCGAACCTTTCCTCAGTCAAAGTCGATTCATCGAATTGTTCTTTTGTAGAAAAATCGATACATTAATTTTTTTTTCTTTTGTCAGACCTTATACTTGAGGAACACAAAACCGAAATATTGATCTTGACACACAAAGTAAAATCAAAGACAAAGTCTAAAAAACCTGACATGCAACCTTTTTTTTTTTCTAAAGTGTCCACATAGGAAGACTCCTTAAAAAAACAAACAAGAAATGAACAACACACACAAACATAAAAATATTTTGATCTCTAAAGTTCGATCTCATATTCATCATAAATATTATCATCATTTAAAAGCCTTTACAGATGGTTCACATCTAGATGATCAAGAAACAGGTTCAGCTTTTGTAATACCATCGCTCAACATAGACAAATATTATGTTGGTAAACATCATTCGATATTCACAGCTGAGCTAATAGCATTTTAATGGCTCTTAAATATATTCTTGATCTTCCAATGAATATATTTCAAACTTTACCAAGCGTTGATTCGAAATAGGTACTCTATGCATTAAAATCTACATGTTCTAAGAAAATGTCTAGAGTTGTACTAGAGATCAATCATGTCATACATGTTTTAGCTTTAAGGGGCATTTGTGTCACCTTCTGTTGGGTACCTTCGCATGTGGGGTTCTTACCAAATGAGTGGGCTGACCGAGCTGCAAAGAGAGGTGCAAAGCATGGAGAGGATTCTGTAGAACTACATGTTCCATTATCTTTACAAGAGGTTTATCATTTACTAGAAGAGGCATCGTGGAGCAGGGCTAAAAAAAAGCTTATTATCAAAAGGAGCACCTTTCAGACAGATCTTTAATCACTGTCCCTGTTTTTAGGAATATTGATCACTCTGAAACCTACACAAGTTTGGTCATGGCAAAAAAGGTTAGCGCTTTATTTTTTAGGATAAAACCGAATGCTTGTATCACCAAAAATAGCAAAACTATAAAATGTTTGTGTAGTGAGAAAATTACTAGCATTCATATAATTTTTTTTATTGAATTTAAGAGTCTAAAACCATTTTTACCTTCCTTTTCTGAAAAAAATCCTCGGATAAGATATTTAAAAAATATTAATTTGGCGTTTCGTAGGCCAAAATCTTTAATAAACAATCTTATAAGACATTTGTTATAGTTATAAGTCGTATCAGTATTTCTTATGTATTTATTTGTTGTTATCATTCCTTAGCCTTTTTCTGTATACTGCGTACGATATTTAGCAACAGATACCAATTCCACAGCACACGATCCATCAACATCAATGTCCTCCCCCCCCCCCCCCCCCCCCCCCCCACCTTCCACTTCCCATCATCTAACATGACTTTGAGTGAACAGACGTAAAATCGAAGAAACGACAACAACACACACACACAACTGGAGGGGGGGGGGGGGGGGGGGAGGGGGGGGAGGGGTTGGGGGGGAGGGGGGTGTAAAGAAAAGAAAACAAAAAAAGTCGTTGTAACTCAATTATGAGCGCAAGAACTAGTTCATTCACTGCGTGCGACGCCCCAGCTACTAACTTTCAATGGCGTGGGAAGGGAAATGACTTTTGTTGCCGAATTGAGGTTATTTCCCCTGAGGGCCGGCCATGTCCTCGACCCTCCGACCCGTCAATTTATTTGGAGCGAACCTGCCTTGTAGTAATCGGATGGTTTCACTAAGGTCGACTTGTTTTGACATAGTTTTGGGCTCAGTTTGAATTAGTTGAACTTGTTTGCCATTTTGTTGTTTTTTTAGAGGGGAAAAGGGAAGTGGAGGGGGAAGGAGGGGAAGGAGGGGGTAGGAGTGGGGGTGGGGTGGGGGAAATTAGGGGTTGGTGCTTCTTCTGTGTGTGTTTTATAGATTAGGTTTGGTGCTAGTTTGGATTTACTCTGTGTGTGTGTGTGTATGTGAGTGTGTGTGTGTGTGTGTGTGTGTGTGTGTGTGTGTGTGTGTGTGTGTGTGTGTGTGTGTGAAAGTCAAATGATTTATTTGTAAGGCCACGGACCCATACAAATGGAGTTCACATCCGCATAACATGCACATACAGTTACACAGTTTTGTGTGTGTGGTGTGTGGTGGTGTTGTGTGTGTGTGTGTGTGTGTGTGTGTGTGGTGCGTGTGTGTGCGTTGCGTGTGTTTCCAACTCTCTCTGTGTCTCTCTGTGTCTGCTGTCTACTCTCTCCCCACCCCCCTCCCTCTCACACCTCCCCCTCTCCCCCCCCCCCCCCCCTCCTTCCCCCCCCCCGAGGCAGGCAAACATGATCGATACTACTGATAACATTTGGCACTCTCTCCTTTCAAATCCCGGACCCTCTAGATCAGTTGTGTGTGGCGGCGTCCTTAACACAGTAGTATGGTCCCTAAACTGGATTAGGGCAGCCTACTGATCCCGCAGTGCGTAAAAACCCAACATCACTCTTGTCAAGAGTGCTAAATTAGCGCCGACCCTCCCCCCCTCCCCCCCCCCCCCCCCCCCCCCCCACCACCTCTCCTTTTACCAAATCCAAGTGTGGTCAGTTCCTGCTGCTATAATAATTGGCACCAGCTGGCTGGCTCCAGTTCGGCTGGGATGGGATGGGATGGGATGAATAGCAGCTGAGAGCAGCTGAAAGTGTGCGAAGCTGACGCTCTGCTGAGCCAACCCGGGTTCAAAGTAAAAGGTAAAGGTAAAGGAGTCCCCATAACCTATAAGGTCGTAGGGGAGCGAGGCGTCAGAGACCTCACTTCTCTAGGGGGCCAGCATATTGAGGGCGGAGGCGCCCATCTCCTCTCTCTCCCTCGCTGCTTTCCCTTCCCTGACCCTAAAGAGGGCAAGGTACCCATTTACAGCTGGGTGAACTGGGGGAACTTGTACTGAAGCCAAGGCGCGCATACAAACGGTCACCCATCCAAGTGGTAACCACGCTCGACGCTGCTTAACTTGGCTGGGGGGAAAGCGAGTGCTGGGTTCAAAGGGCTGACTGAAAATTATTCCTAAAACTGATACGCACATCGTTGGGTTTTTTTGTTTGTTTTTGTGGGGTTTTTTTTTAATATATCAGTACTCGAGAAAACACGACTCAAAATAATGGCATTAAAAAAAGATATTACCAAAAATACAACTAGCACAAAAAATAAAAACGCAGTCGCGACTACGAATGTAAAACTAGCACTCTCTTTCTCAAACCAATCCAATCCTATCCCTGTTGTTTATAGCCCCGCCGACTAACAGAGCCCATATAATAATAATAATAATAATAATAATAATAATAACAATAGTAATACATGGAATTCATATAGCGCTATATCTTGGAAAAAACAAATCAAAGCGCTTTCATTCATCCTACTCATTCACATGCAGCCAGTTACAATTAACCGTTGGTTTTTTTTACAAATTCAAATGTATACACACACATATCAGGGCTGTCACCTCGTAATTTGTTTTTGGAAATCTCAGACTAAAGCTGTGGGAACTATGACTGTACAGATTTAAAACAGGGTATAAAACCCCCAACTGTAATGGCATTCCTTGTTATGGTCGTCAACCATAAGGGTCAACCCAGGAGAAATCGATTGTTTTTACCCAACACACACACACACACACACACACACACACACACCACACAACACACACACATCCTTCGGATGAGACTATAAACCGAGGCCCCGTGTTCGAACGCACGCAGACCATCTTGCGCTCACGTTAAATCCTGTTCCGCTTTTCGAAAGACTAGGCCATTGTGTGCCGGCGGGAACAGATGACAACATTGACAAAACCGCATACACACGGGGACTGGATGTAAAAAAAAACATTATCCTCGATATAAAAGAAAATATAAATAAATAAATAAATAAACCACACACTCGCAAACGACAATAAGAATAATTGTCAAGACTTTGTGGAGTCATTATTTTGTCTTGCAAATTTTGCGAGTGTGTGCATTGGCAGCCCGCCTGCTTGAAGGAGATGAGGAAGAGGTCACTTTTTACAGGAAGTTGTGTTTTTTTTCTCAGACCCAAGGGGAGAGAGGCGTTCTTTATCTCCTTTTAAGCCTGTCCATTTAAAGACCAACACCGCTTTAGGACACACCAGTCCGTACACACTTCTCCTCTTGTCAGGAAATGAGGGCGAAAGGGGGTGGGGGAGGGAGAGGGAGGGAGGGAGAGAGAGGGTGGAGAGAGGGGGAGAGAGGGGAGGGGGAGAGAGGGGGGGGGGGAAGAGAGGGGGAGAGAGGGGGGAAGGGAGAGAGAGGGGGGGATGGAGAAGAGAGAAGGAGGGAGAGAGGGAAGAGAGGAAGGAGGGATAGAGAGAGGAGAGGGGGGGGGAGACAGAGGAAGGAGAGATAGAGAGGGAGGGAGAGAGAAAGAGAGAGGGAGGGAGGGGAGAGACAGAGAGAGAGGAGGAGGGAGAGGGAGGGAGAATAGGGAAGAGGAGAGAGAGAGAGAGAGAGAGAGAGAGAGAGAGGGAGGAGGGAGAGAGAGAGAGAGAGAAAGAGAGAGAGGAAGGGGGGATAGAGGAGAGGGGGAGGGAGAGAAGAGAGAGGGAGGGAAGGTGAGAGAGAGAGGAGGAGGGAGCGGTAGGGAGATTAGGGGGGGGGGGGAGAGAGAGGAGAGAGAGAGAGAGAGGAGATGAGACAGACAGACAGACTAGACAGACAGATAGAGGGAGGGAGGGGGAAGGAGAGAGACAGAGAGAGAGCATCAGGCAAGACAAGGCAAGGAAAAGCAGGCAAGACAAGGCCCCAAGGCAAAGGCAAAGCAACACAAAATTTACTTATATTCGAAAGTAACAGATCAAAGCTTTAGAAATTAGTGTACACAAGTCCACAAACTTTGTCAAAGTTTACCACCATCATTGAAAACAAAAAGAAAAAACAACGCCAAAGAGAAAGAAGGGGGTTTGGGGGGGGGGGTAGGGGTGTGTAAGAGGCAGAAAGATAGAGGCAGAGACAGATAGAAAGAGGGAGGGAGAGAAGAAGAGGGAGCGAGAGAGAGACAGTCAGACATGGGGAGGGGGGGGGGTGGGGGGGGGGGGGGGGGGGGGGGGGGGGGGGTAAAGAAATACTGCACACAAAATTTTAAGTCTTGAGCTTCAGTTACTCTTTTACAACTACTTTGTCAACAGGATTTGAAGATTGATTTTTTGGGCTTCTTTTCTTTCCTTTTTACCTATATTCTAATAATTATTACACAAGGAAGAGACAGAGATGGAGAGACAGAGACAGTCAGATATGGGGGAGGGGGAGGGGAAGTAAAGAAATATTGCACTCTCAAAATGTTAAGTCTTGAGCTTCAGTTACTCTTTTACAACTACTCTGTCAACAGGATTTTAAGATTGTTTTTTTCTCTTTTTTTTTTCCCTTCTTTTCTTTCCCCTTTTCTCTAAATTCTAATAATTATTACACACATACAAAACCAAATCGATGCTCCTATAGCGGTTTGCAGCTGTAGCTTGCAATTCCACCAAGACTAGACGAACCGACAAAGTGGTACAAGGGAAACAACATCGTATGCAACATTTTTTCTCAAAAGCATGGAAAATCTTGGGCTTACTTCCCTTGAAACACATCGCCTTTGTTGAACAAGAATATGTATGCGTGCGTCAACGTAACACGAGATGGTTATGTATGGTGGATCGGTGGTCTAGAGGTAACGCGCCTGTCTAGAAAGCGAAAAGTCCGGGTCTGAAGTGTGCGGCGGTTCGTACCCCGTTTGGACCGGACATTTTTCCCCCATCCATTAGACCATGAGTGGTGGTCTGGGCGCTAGTCTTTCGGATGAGACGATAAACCGAGGTCCCGTGTGTTACACGTAATTGTTTAGCGCACGTAAAAAAAAAACCACGGCAACAAGAGAGTTGTCCCTGGCAAAATTCTTAGAAAAAAGCCACTCTGATAGGGAAACAAATACAGCTGCAGAAAAAAAAAAAAAAAAAAAAAAAGGTGAAAGGGTGGCGCAGCGCTAAGTGGCGACGCGTTCTCCCGCTCTCCCCGGGGAGAGCAGCCCAAATTTTTCACAGGAGAGAAATCTGCCATGACTTAAAGTGGTATGAAATAAAATCTGAGCGCTTTGATTTGTTGCTTTACAAGATTCAGCGCTATATAAATTCCATACATTATTATTATTATTATTATTATGCAACAACAACAACAAAAAACAATACTGAAACGACAGGATAGAAATAAGGATATAGTTTGCTAGGTAAGGACAAAGATAATAATCGAAATACACACACACACGCGCGCGAGAGAGAGCAAGAGGGGAGAAAAAAACAGAACAGAAATTGAGCACATCTGATCTTAGAAAGGTCACACACAAACACACACAAAAACACACAACGCAACAACACACAAAACGTGACAGCAAACCAACCACACATACATACATACACACACACAAAACCTGACAGCAAACCATCCACACACACACAACAACACACACACAACACGTGACAGCAAATCACATCCACCACACACACAAAACACACACACACACCACACGACGGACACAAACATCCACACACAACACACCACACGCCGCACCAACACCATACATACACACAAAACGTGACATCAACCCCCCACCCCCCCACACACACACACACACAAAGTGACACAAAACCCCCCCCCCCCCCCCACCACACCACACACACAACACACATGTGACAGCAAATCATCCCACCACACACAACACACACGCGCACACGCACACACACACACCACATACACACACACGTGACAGCAAATCATCCACAACACACACACATACACACGCGCGCGCACACAACTACACACACACGACATAACACCACACATGACAAACTCACCCACGAAAACACAACAACACCCCCACACCCCCACACACATAAAACCCCCACACATACAAACACACACCCGCAACACAATACCCCCTCCCCCCCATACCCCCCCCCCCCACCACCACACACACAACACACAACACAATACCCCCTCCCTACCCCCCCCCCACCCCCCACCAACACACAACCCCCGACACACACACCAATACCCCCAACCCCCCTCCACAACACACACACACTAACACACACACACAATTTTAAACAACAACAACAACAAAACATCCCAACTTACCCTAAAAAAAAGTCTTTAGAGAGACGCGTTCCACAAAAGTAGGATGGGGAAAATCGTAACGGAACCCATCGAACAAAAAAGTCAGTCTTCTCCCGGTCACATGGGAAAACTCCC
>CM054153.1:33704526-33731508 GCA_028751875.1 Rapana venosa | reverse complement strand
CAAACACATGAATGTCAAAGTCCTTCGGATGAGACTATAAACCGAGGCCCCGTGTGCGAACGCACGCAGAACATCTTGCGCACTCGTTAAATCCTGTTCCGCTTTTCGAAAGAGTAGGCCATTGTGTGCCGGTGGAAACAGATGACAAAATTGACAAAATCGCATTCACACGGGGACTGGATGTAAAAAAAAAAAAGCACACGAGTGCTTATTCCATTATCCTCGATATAAAAGAAAATATAAATAAATAAATAAATAAATAAATAAATAAACCACACACTCGCAAACGACAATAAGAATAATTGTCAAGACTTTGTGGAGTCATTATTTTGTCTTGCAAATTTTGCGAGTGTGTGCATTGGCAGCCCGCCTGCTTGAAGGAGATGAGGAAGAGGTCAGTTTTCACAGGAAGTTTTTTTTTTTCTCAGACCCAAGCGGAGAGGAGTTCTTAATCTCCTTTTAAGCCTATCCATTTTAAGACCAACACCACTTTAGGACACAATAGTCGGTGTGTATATAATAATAATAATAATAATAATAAATGGAATTTATATAGCGCTATATCTACTTCTCCTCTTGTCAGAAAATGAGCGCGAAAAGGGGTAGGGGTGGGGAGAGGGGGGAGAGAGAGGGGGGGAGAGAGGGGAGAGAGAGGGGGGGAGGGAGGGAGAGAGAGAGAGAGGGATAGAGGGCAAAGAGAGAGAGGGAGAGAAGAGAGGGAGGGAGGGGAGAGGAGAGAGAGAGAGAGAGAGAGAGGAGGAGGGAGAGGGAGGGAGATAGGGAGAGGGAGAGGGAGGGAGATAGGGAGAGAGAGAGAGAGAGAGAGAGAGAGAGAGATAGAGGGAGGGAGGGAGGGGGAAGGAGAGAGACAGAGAGAGATGCAGGCAAGACAAGGCAAGACAAGGCAAGGAAAAGCAAGGCAAGACAAGGCAAGGCAAGGCAAAGCAACACAAAATTTACTTATTTCGAAGATAACAGATCAATGCTTTAGATATAACAGATCAATGCTTTAGAAATTAGTGTACATCAAGTCCACAAACTCGTCAAAGTTTACCATCATGGAAAACAAAAAGAAAAAACAACGCCAAAGAGAAAGAAGGGTGTTTGGGTGGAGAGGGAGGGGGTGTGTAAGAGGCAGAAAGATAGAGGCAGAGACAGATAGAAAGAGGGAGGGAGAGGACAGAGAGGGAGAGACAGAGACAGTCAAACATGGGTTCGGGGGGGGGGGGGGGGGGGGGGGGGTGAGGGGGTAGGGGGTAAAGAAATACTGCACACAACATTTTAAGTCTGAGCTTCCGTTACTCTTTTACAACTACTTTATCAACAGGATTTGAAGATGGTTACTCTTTTACAACTACTTTGTCAACAGGATTTGAAGATTCGATTTTTTGTGCTTCTTTTCTTCCCTTTTCCCTACATTCTAATAATTATTACTTTTTTTTAAAAAAAACACCCAAATCGATGCTCCTATAGCGGTTTTCAGCTGTAGCCTGCAGTTCCAAGACTAAGATGAACGGACACAGTGGTACAAGGGAAACAACACCGTATGCAACTTTTTTCTCCAAAAGCATGGGAAATCTTGGAGTTACTACCCCTGAAACACATCGCCTTTGTTAAATAAGAATGTGTATGCGTGCGTCAACGTAACAGGAGATGGTTATGCATGCAACACAACAACAAAAAATAAAAACAATACTGAAACGACAGGACAGAAATAAGGATATAGTTTGCTAGGTCAGGGACAAAGATAATGATCGAAATACACACACACACGAGCAGGAAGGAAAAAAATAAACTGATCACATCTGAACTCAGAGAGGTGACACACGCACACACACACAAAACGTGACAGCAAACCATCCACACACACACACACACACACACACACACACACACACACGAGCAAGAGGGGGGGGGGGGGGGGGGACATAACAGAAATTGAGCACATCTGAACTCAGAAAAGTCACACACACACACACACACACACACACGTGACAGCAAATCATCCACACACACACACACACACATACACACGCACACACGCGCGCGCACACACACACACACACACACATGTGACAGCAAATCATCCACACACACACACACACACAAACACACATACACTCACACGTGACAGTAAACCTTCCACACAGACACACACACACGCGCGCGCGCGAACACAAACATCCCCCCCCCCCCACACACACACACCCCCAACACACACACACACTGTCCCCACACCAACCCCCGACACACACACACACACACACACACACACACACACACACACACTACCCCCCCTCCACACACGCGCACGCACACACACACACACATACACACACATTTTCAACAACAAACAACAAAAATCCCAAACTTACCCTAAAAAAAAGCCTTTAGAGAGACGCGTCCACAAAAGTAGGAGTGGCTGGAAGATCGTAACAGTACCGATGATGACAAAAAAGTCAGTCTGTCTCCCGTGTCACGTAGCAAAACTCTCTCCGCACCAAAAACAACACAGACAGCGCCTTGGGTGCAGGTGGGGTGTTTTTTTTCCTGCAGTCGGCAACAATCTAGGGACAATAATATTTATTGTTCATCTCTCTATCTCCCTCTCTCTCATTCGTCGTTTTTAGATCTTTCCATTCCGGAAAGAGTCTGGAGGGACCGGTTGTGGGGTGTTTTTGTGTTTTGGGGTTGTGTTCGTCGTTGGGGTTTATTGCGTTGTCGTTTTGGTGGGGGGGCGGGTTGACTGGGTGGTTGGGTTGGTGGCTTGTGGTTTCGGGGTTAGTTGGTTATAGGCGGTGTGGGGGGGTTCTTTGGTGGGTTGTTTTTGTACGTTTTTGGTGTGTGGCGGGGGGGCGTCGCTAGGTTTTGGGAGCGTCGCGTTTGTTGGGTTGGGCGGGTTGTGTTAATGGTTCGTGGGTGGGGGTGACGGTTGTTGTGGGGGTTAGAGGTTGGGGCGTGTGGTGGGGAGTAGTTGTGTTTTTGGAGGGTGTAGGTGGGTTTGGGGTGGGTTGGGGGAGGGGGCTAGTTAGGGTGTAGGCTGGGGTTGATGAGATGATGCTTAGGGGGGGGTGGAGGCGGAGGGGCGGGGACAGGCGTGTGGGGTGAGGTGGAGTTGTGGCGGTTTTGTGGTAGGGGTGGGGGTGGGGTTGGTTTTGGTTGGTTTGGTTGGGTGTTTGTTGTTGGGGTGTGTTGTTTCTCCGGGTTGGGTTGGGTTAGGGGGTTTAGGCGGGGGTGGGTTGGAGGAGGCGGGATGTTTGTGGCTTTGGCGTGCTTTGGGTGTGGGTCGGGTTTTTGGGGGACGTCGTTGGTGGGGGGTGGTTCCTGGTTCGGACGGATGTAGGGAGGGTGTGTGGTGTTGGGTTCGGTTGGGGGTTAGGGGTGTAGGTTGGTCGGGTCGTGGTGGGGTTGTTGGTGTCGGGTAGGGGGGTTGGGGGTGGGTGTTAGTTTGTTCGAGTTGTGGTGGAGCGAGGGTGGTGGGGTGGGGGGTTGCCTGGTTAGGACAGGTACCGTCCCTCGAGTTCTGAGTCGGTTGCAGCGCCCGGGGAACGGGTTTGCCGAGTAGGAGTCGGGGAGTGAGGGTTGGTTGGGGGAAGCGGTTAGGAGAGCGGCCTGCGAGTTTCGCGGTGGGGTGTGGGGGTAGGGTTGGTTACTGGTGGTTTTAGGGTGGTTGGGTTGGGAGTTTTGGTTGTTTCTGGAGGGTGGGGGGTTAGGGAGTATGCGATGTTTTGGGGGCCCCCGGTGTGGTTTTGGTTTAGGGTGGGCGGTGGTTGTGGTTGTGTTGGGTTGGTAGGAGAAGGGAGGGGTGATGGGGGGTGGGGGTTGGCGGGTTGTGGGTTGGGCCGGGGTCGGGTTGCAGGAGCGGGTTGGTGGTTTCTTTGGGTTTTTTTACGGTGGTGGGGTGCGTGGGTGGGGCGGTGTCTTGTGGGGTTTTGGAGGTTGAGTGTTTTGGGTGGGTTGGTTTCGTGAGGGTGAGTGCTTGTCTTTTGGGGGCGTGGTTTTGGGTCGGGGTGGTTAGGGTGGTTTTCGTGCGCTGTTGCGCGGTTGGTGGTTTCGGGGGTGGTAGGTGGTTTGGTCGGTTCCGGTTCGGGGTAGGTTGAGGGTGGTTTGTTCGCGTGTGGGCTGGGGGGTCGGTTTCACTGGTGCTGTTGGGTTGGTTGGGGAGTGGGTGCTGGTTGTTTTGGGTGCGGTGAGGTTTGGCGGGGGTGGGCGTCGGTTGGGGTGGTTTTGTTGGGGGTGTTGGGACGTGGTGGGGTGGGGGTTCCGGTCGCCCGTACGGGTTAGGTTGGGAGGTGCGTGTGGGGGGGAGGGTCGCGGGGGAGGGTTACAGGGCGGAGGTTTGCGGGTTGGTGTTGGTTCGTGGGGGTGATATGGGATCGGGGATGGGTGGTGGCCGTGTTAGGTCGGTGCGGTTTGGACGGTCGGGTGCGGTCGGTTTAGGGGGTTCGTTTCGACGGTACCGCGGCGGTGGGAGCCCGGTACGGTGGGGGGGTGGTTAGGGAGGTGTTGGGTTGAGGTTTCGGGGGGCTGCTCGGGTTGTTAGGTTGTGCGTTGGGGGTGGTTTTTGGGAGTTGGCGGTGGGGGTTGTGGTGTTAGGGAGTAGGGGTTTTCGTTAGGTTGGTTGGTCTGGTTGTTAGGGTGTTGGGGTGGGTTGGGGGTGGGTGGTGGTTATGGTCGGTTGGGTGGTTGTTGGGGCGGTGGTCGCTCGGGGGTTCGTGGTTGTGTTGGCGAGCGTTGGTTAGCGGGGTTGGTTAGGGAGACGGTTGGGGGGGCGGTGGGTGGGGGGGTAGGTGGTGTTTTGTTTTTTTCGGTCTGGTTGGTAGGTTCGGTTGGTTGGGGGGGGGGTGGTTTAGGCGTGGGTGGTGTCGGTTCGCCCCGAAGAGCCGGCGTGGGGGTGGGGTTGGTTGGGTGGTGTATGGTGTTTGGTGCGGTCGGTTTTGTTGGGTGGGGTTTTTGGGCGGGTTCGGGGTGTTTTTGGGGTGGGGTTAGGTTGTGGGTTTTTGTGTGGTTTGGGTGGGGAGAGGGTGGGTGGTAGTTGGTTGGGGTGGTTGAGTTGGGTGGTACGGGCATGGTGGGTTGGGGGGTTGGTCTGGCGTTTGGTTGACGCTGGGGTTGGCGAGAGTGGGGTTCGTATCGGTGGGTGCGGTGGTGGCAGGCGTGGGAGGGGTATTTGGGAGTAGGTTGATTGAGCGCGGTTTTGACAGGGTTGGTTTGTGCAGGTGGGGGGCCGGTGGGGTGTGGGTGTGGGGTGACGGTTGCGGTTGGGGGTTAGGAGATGGTTGGTCAGGTGTGGTTTTGGTGTTGGTGGTGTTGGTGAGGGTTTGGTTAAGGGGTGGGTGTGGGTTTTGTTCGGGTGTGGGTATTGTGGTTGTGGTTGGGGGTCTGTTTGTTGGTTTGGGGTAAGGTGGGTAGAGTTGTGGGGGTTGGGGGTGTGGGGGGGTGGTTGGGGGTGGTTTGGTTGTTGAGGGTGGTTGTGGGGTACGGGGGGTCGGTGTTTTTGTGTGTGCGGGGGTTGAGGTTTTGTGGTTGCGAGGGGATTAGGAGATTGCTGGGGGGGTTGGTTTTCGAGTTGTGGTAGGGTATGGGGTTTTGTGGGTTGGGTGGTGGTGTGTGGGGTGCGGCGTTGTTGGCGGTGGTTCGGGTTCGGGGTTGGGGGTGGTACTGGTTGGTGTGTTGTGTTGGTTTTTTTTTTTTTTTTTTTTTTTTTTTGGTGGGGTGGTGGGGGGTTGGCGCGTTGGTCCGGGGGTGGTGTTGTGGTTGTTGTTTGGGTTGTGGGGGTCGGGGGGAGGTTGCGGGGTGTTAGGGGTGGTTGTGGTGCGGGTTTTGTCCGGCGGGGTGTGGGGTGGGGTGTTTGTTTGGGTTTGGGCTGGGTGGTGGTTCGTGTTCCCGGGTTGGGTGTGATGTGTGGTTTGGTTGTTGGTGGTTGGGGGTGGTTGGTTTGGAGGGGGTTTGCTCAGGTGGGGTGGGGGGAGGGTTGGGTTCGAGGGGGTGGGTGGTAGGGTCGCGGGTTTATTTTGCGGGGTGTTGTGGTTAGGGTGGGTTTTTTTGGGGTGGTTTTAGGGTGGTATGCGGCGTGCTGTGGAGGGTCGGTAGTTGGTGTGGTGGGTGGGTGGTTGGTTAGGGTGCGGGGGGGGTGGTGGTTAGGTTTGGGGGTTTTCGGGTGGGTTAGGGGTGGTTCGGCGGGGTGTGTGGTTTTGAGGGCACGTCGCGCAAGAGGTGTTGTGGTTAGTGGTGGTTGGGCACGGGGGGTGGGGGTAGGTATTGGCCCGGTTCGGGGCCGTTAGAGTGGGGGTGGTTGGGCGTGTTTTGTGCCGTGTCTTCTGCGTTGGGTTGGGTTTTGGTGTTAGGGGTTTGGGTGGGGTTGGTTTTTTGGCGGTGGTTAGTGTGTTTGTGTCGGTGGTTTTAGCGGGGGAGACGGGGGGTCGGTTCGTGGGGTTGTCCGGGTGTTGTGTCGGGCGGCGTTGCCGGTGGGTGTAGGGTTGGGTCTGGTGGTGGTGGGTTTTGGTTGGTGGGCGGGGAGGGGTTTTGGTGGTTGGTGGTAAGGGGGGGGGGGCTGGGTGTTGTGGGTTTGGGTTTTATGGTGGGTGGTTTGTGTGGTTGTTTTAGGGTTGGCACGGTGGTGTTGGTTGTTGGGTAGTTATGGTGGGTGGTGGGTGGGTGGGAGTTAAGGTTGGTTTGGGTGGGGGGTGGTTCGGTTGAGCGGGGTGGGTTGCGCGGTGTGGTGGGACGGGGGGGAGTTTGGTGGTAGGTGGGTGGGTGGGTTGTGGTGGTGGGTGTGGTTTTGGAGGGCGGAGGAGGGTTGGGGTTAGGGTGTTAGGGTGTGGTGGTTGCTCGGGGTTGTGAGGGGGTGGGGTGTTGGTTGGTGGTGCGTGGTGGTGCGTTGGGGGTGCTTGCTGGGTGCGGTTGGGTGGGGTGGCGTTAGGGAGATAGAGGGTGGTCTGGTTAGGGAGTGGTGGTGGGTTCTGAGTGCTGGGTTGCTGGTGGGGTGGTTGGTTGGGGTTCAGGTTAGGTGGGGGTGACGCCGGGGTGGTTAGTCGGTTCCCGGTGGGTTTCGGTTGAGGAGGTTTTTGGTTGTTGTTTGGTCGGGGTTCAGGGTGGGGGGTGTTGGGTTGGTCGGGAGCTGGGTTTGTCGTGTATTGGTCGGTGGTAGGGGTTGGTTGGTTGGGGTGTGCGTGGTTGATTGTGGGGCGGTGGGTTGGTGGTTGGGGTGTGGGGGTGTGAGGTAGGGAGTTGGTTTTGGGGCGCCCGGGGGTGGGTTTGGGGGGCGGTGGGGAGTTGCGTGGTCCTCGGGTTGTTGTTTGGTTGGCCACCGGTGGGTGGCTGTTTGGGCTGGGGTGTTAGGTGGTTTCGGTGGGTTAGGGGTATAGGGGGGGTTGGGGTTTGGTTGGGGGGGTTAGGTGGGGTGGTTGGTTTTGGTTAGGGCGTGGTTTGTTGGGTTGCGGGGTCCATTGGTGGTGGTCCGGAGGCGGGGGGTTGGTGGAGGGGGGGTGGGTGTGCGGGTATTTCGGGGGTGGTTAGGGTGGGGGTTAGTCGCTTGGGGGGTTTGTTCGGTTTCGGGAGGGTGGTTGGTGGTGGTAGGTGGGTTCCGGTTTGGTGGAGGGGTTGTGGGTAGTTGGGGGTTGGTTTCGGTGCGGCTGGTGCGTGGTGGTGGTTGTGTGTTTGTTGGTGGCGAGTGGTACGGGACGGTTTACCGGAGGTCGGTTGGTTGGGTTGGTAGGTTGGTTTGGTTGGGGGCTACAGCGTCTTGGGGTGTTTCGGTGGGTTGGGGTGTTGGCGGTTGGGGTGGGGTGGTGTAGGTCCGCGTGTCACAGGTTAGGTGGGGGTAGTTGGGTGGGGGGTGGTTGGGTGGGTTTTTTTTGAAGGTGGTAGGTGTGCGTGGTGGGGGGTTGTTGTTGGTAGACGGGTGGCGTTGGGGTGGGGTGGGGGTTGGGGGTGGGGACGGGGTTGTGGTAGGTCGGGGGGTTCGAGGGTTTACGGTGCGGGTGAGTGTGGGGTGGGGGGTTGGTTTTGGTGGCTGGTTTGGTTGTGGTTTGGTGTGGTGGTGGGGTGGGGGGGGGTGGTTGTTGGTTGTTGGTGGTGTTGGTCGGGTTGGGGTCCGCGCTGGTTGGTCGGTTTTTTGTGGGTTTGGGGTTGGTCGTTGATAGGTTGGTGGTGGGGTTGTTGGGTTGCTTCGGTGCGGGTGGTGGGTTGGTCGGGGCTGGTTGGCCGGTTTAGGAGAGGTTGGTGGACGTGGGGCGGTGGGGTTGTGGTGGGGGGGGTAGTTGGTGGGTTGTTGGGTTGGGTGGGTGGGTGTGGTGTGGAGGTTGTTTTGAGTGGGTTGGAGTGGTAAGGTTGGGCGGTGGGCAGGTTGGGGCCACGGGGTGTGCGTTCGGTGGTCGCGGAAAGTGGTTCCCTTAGGAGGGAGGGTTTGGTGGGGTGTTACGGTGGGTGCGTCGGGGTTAGGGTCGTTGCTAACCGTGGTGGGAGGGTGGTGTGGTTTGGGGTGGGTTGGGGTTGGGTGTTGGGTGGGGTTGGTGGTTTGGTTGGTGGTTGGTTTAGGGGTTACGGGTTGGGGGTGTGTCGGGGGTTAGGGTTCGGAGGTTTTTGGGTTGAGGTGGGGGAGGGTGGGTGTTTGCGGGTTGGGGGGTTGGGTTGGGAGTTTAGGGTTGGGGGTGGGGGGGTGGGGGTGGTGTTTGGTTAGGGGTTTTTGTGTTTTGGTTTTTGGTTGTGTTGGGGTTGGTTGGGGTTGTCGGGGTGGAGGAGAGGTAGGGGGTACGTTCGGTGGTTGGCTGGAGGGTGGAGTTGGTTTTGGGTGGTGTTGGGTAGTGGGGGTTGTTTTTGGGTTGCGGTTGGGGGTTGGGGGTGTAGCGGGGTGGGGCGGTGGGTGGGTGGGGTTTGCGCGTTTTGGTTTTGTCGGTTGTTGGGTGGGGTGTTGGTGGGTAGGGTTTGTGGCGTTAGCCAGGGTTTTTTGTTAGGGTGTGGGGGGTTTTGGAGGGTTTGTTTTTTTGGAGTGGGTTGGGGTGGTTGGTTCGGTTGTTGGGGTTTGGTTGGGGTTTTGAGGGGTTTGTGATTGTGGGTTGTTGGGGCACGGTTGGAGGTGGTTTTGGGGTGGGGAGGTCGGTGGTTAGTCACCGGGGGTGGTGGGTTTCCGGTGCGGTGGTTGGGGTTGGGGTGGCTGGGACAGGTTAGGGGGGTTGGTTGTGGAGGTTGGGTTGTGGGTTGGTGTGTGGTTGTTGGGTTCGGGTTTTGGGGGTGGGGTGGGTGGGGTGGGGAGGTGGGGTGGTGTTGGTTGGTGTTAGTGGGTTAGGGTTGTTGGGTTGGTGGAGTGGTTCGGGAGTGGCGGGTGTGTGCGGGGGGGTTGGGCGGGTGTGGTTGGGTTGGGGGGGGGTGTGGGGGGTTTGTGGGGGGGTGCTGTTTGTGGATGTGGTTCTTCGGGGTGGTTGAGGTTGGGGGGGGGTGAGGTTGGGGGGTTTGTATGGTGGTGGTGCGGTTGGTGGGTTGGCGGGTGTTGGTTGTGGAGGGTTAGGCGGTAGGGGAGGTTTGTGGTAAAGGGTTGGTGGAGGGTTCCGGTGGGGGGTCGGGTGGGGTCGGGTTTGGTGTTGGGGGGTGGGTTGGGGGGGTGGGGGTGGTGGGTGGGTTGGGGTGTGGGTTGAGGTTGGTCGGCTGATGAATGGTTTTTTTTCTTTTGGTTTTTTGGGTTTTTGGTTTGGGGGGGTGGGTGTGGTAAGTGGGTGCGTTTGGGTGGGAGGTGGGGTGGTCTTGTTTATTGGGGGGTTCGGTTGGGGGTGGGGGTTGTTGGGGTGGGGTGGTGGGGGTTGGTTTTGGGTTGGGGGGGTGGGGTGGGTTGGTTGGGGGTGGGTGGTATGGTTGGTTGGGTTTTGGGTTAGGGTTGGGGGTTGGGTTGTGTGTGTGGTGGTGGGTTTGAGGGTAGGTTTGGTGTTGGGGGGGGGGGTGGTGTTGGGTTTGGGGGGAGTGTTGGTGGGTAGTCGGGCGTGGTTTGTGGAGTGGGTTGGTTTGAGTGTTCCGGTTTTTTCGGTTGTGGTGGTATTGTCGTTGTGGTGGTTGGTGGGTGGGGTTAAGGGTTCGGGGTTGGTTGGTGGGTGGGTGGGGGTTGGTTTGGGTGGTTGGTTTGTGTGTGTTGTGGTTGGTTGGGTGGGTTGGTGGTTAAGGGGGGGGGCGGTAGGGGCGTTTGTCCGAGTGCGGTGGTGGGGGGTGGGTGGTGTGGGTGTTTGGTTGGTTAGGTTTTGGGGTGGGAGGGGTTTGGTTGGTGGTTTTTTCGGTGTTGGGTGACGGGGGGGGGGGGTGGTGGGGTGGGGGTGGTGGGGGGGTGGGTGGTGGGTGGTTGTTTTTGTTGTTTTGGGTTGGGGTGGGGTTGTGGGGTGGTAGGTTTTGGGGGTGGTATGGGGTGGTTGGGTTTGGTGGTTGGTGTGGGTTGGGTGGGGGTTTGTTGTGTTTGGTTTGGGGGTGGCTGGTGTTGGTGTGTTGGTGGTGGGTGTTGCGTTGTGGGGAGGATCTCGGTCGGACGGCAGGTTGGGAGTTGGGGGGGGTTCGGTTGTGTGGTGTGTGGCGTGGGGGGGTGGTTGGTGTGGTCACTCACGGACGAAATGGTTAGGTAGTTGGTTTGGGGTGTGGGTTGGTTTGTGGTGGTGGTCGGTTGTGGTTGGGTGTGGGGGGTTACGAGGGGGTTGGGTTACGGGGGTGGTTGGGGGTGGTGGTGGTTTGGATGGGGGGGCGTGGGTGTGTGGTTGGGTGGTTGGGAAGGGGGTTGTTGGTTAGGGAGAGGTTCGGGGGTTCGTAGGTTTGTGGGGTAGGGGGTGGGAGTGGTGGTGGGGTGTGGGGAGGTGAGGGGTTGAGGTGGGGGTTGATGTGGTTGGCGGGGGGTGGTGGGGGGGGGTTGGTGGTGTTTGGTGGGGGGGCTTTGGTGTGAGTTGAGGGATGGGGTTGGTGGTGTTGTTGTGGGTTGGTTGGTAGGTGTGGTGGTGGGGTGGGGTGTTGTGGGGGGTTGTAGGGGTTAGGGATGATAGGTATAGAAGGGGGAGGTACGGAGATTAGGTTATAAGGGAGGTTAGGTAGGTAGGGGTGGTTAGGGGGGAAGGTTAGGGAGATAGGTAAGGCAGGGGGTGTTAGGGGAGCATAGTAAGGAGATAGGTAAAGGGGGGGGGGGAGGGGGAGGTGTAGGGAGATAAGGTAATGGAGGGGAGATTAGGTAAGGGAGGGGTGAGAGGTTAGGGAGATAGGTAAGGGAGGGGAGATAGGTTAGGGAGATAGGTATAAGGGAGGGGAGAGGAGAAGTAAGAAGATAGAAGAGAGAAGGATAAGATAGAGATTGAGAGATAAGAGAAGAAGAGATGTGAAGAAGAGAGGAAGAGATAGATAGGAGAGAAGTAAGGAAGCAAGATAGAGAGATAGATAGGTAAGGGAGGGGAGATAGGTTAGGAGGATTAGGTAAGGGACGGTGGAGATAGGTAAGGGAGGGGGAGATAGGGTTAGGAGATAGGTAAAGGAGGGGGAGGTTAGAGCGTTAGGGAGATAGTTAGTGAGGGGGAGGTGAGGGAGATAGGTTAGGTGAGGGGGATGTGAGAAGAAATAAGAGGGGATGGAGAGGTAAGGGAGATAGGTAATGGAGGGGGGAGGTTGAGGGAGATAGGTGGGGAGGTGAGGGAGATAGGTAAGGGAGGGGAGATAGGTTATGGAGATCAGGTAAAGGAGGGAGGTTAGGGAGAGAGGTAAGGGAGGGAGGAGGGAGCGGGAGTGAGGGAGATAGGTAAGGAAAGGGGGAGGGGAGGGAGATAGGTAAAGGAGGGGAGGTGAGGAGATCGTTAAAGGAGGTGGGAGATAAGAGGGGAGGGGGAGGATAGGGAGATAAGTAAGGGCGGGGGGCGGTTAGGGAGATAGGTAATAGGGGGGAGGATATGGGGATAGGTAAGGGGGAGGATAGGGAGATAAGGTTAGGTAAATGAGGGGGAGTTAGGGAGTTAAAGTAATGGAGGGCAAGGGAAAATGGGGAAGGTAAAGCAAGTCAGGGGCTAGATGGCGATGTTTGTATGTGAGGGTGGGATAGCTGGCTGTGCTAGTTATCAAGGAAGTTGGTTTACCTTGTACCAGGTGTAGAGAACAACACAGGTGTAATTCGTTTTTGATTTTGGTTTTTCATACTTTTGTTTATAAGCTGGTTTACTGGCACCAATACTTAAACTTTCAAAAATGTGGAAAAGGTTTTGACATAAGAACATTGCGCTCACAATCTGACGACCCGGGGTTTGTTTCCCGTCAAGGGATACTTTTCCCCTGGAGTTAACATCAGTGCAGACTCCACTTCCCCCAAAGTCCTTCGGAGAGGACTATAAACCCGAGGCCCCGTGTGCGAACGCACGCCACACTCTTGCGCACACGTTAAATCTCTTCCTGTTCGAAAGAGTAGGCCTTTTGTGTGCCAGTGGGAACAGTGACTACACTTACAAATACCGATAAACATGGGGACTCGAATGTAAAAAGCACATGAGTAGCTTATTTACATTATCCTCGATATAAAAATCAACTACTGAGCGCTTTGATTGTTGCTTTACAAGGATTAGCGCTTATAAACCAATACCATTTTATTTTTATTATAATTATTATTATCATTATTATTATTATTTTATCATTAATATTATCATTATTTTATCATTAATATTATTATTCATAATTATTATTATGTTGTTGTTGTTGTTTGTTGTTTTGTTGTTGTTATAATTATTATTATTATTATCATCGTCATCATAATCATTATTATTATTATTATTATTATTATTATTTTATTATATTATTATTATCTAACCAGGCGGCAGACCTAGCTGACCTACGTCTTCACACGGCTTGCAGGCGTCAGTTTCAATGGACCATCGAGATAGATTGTGTTCTCTTTGGAACGTGTTTGCAACGGCCAGCTCGCAGCCTTCAGCCATTCAGGGCTCTGTTTCAAAGTTTACAGGTCCCTTTGTGTGTGTGTGTGTGTGTGTGTGTGTGTGTGTGTGTGTGTGTGTTGTGTGTGTGTGTGTGTGTGTGTGGTGTGTGTGTGAGTGTGTGTGTGTGTGTGTGTGTGTGTGTGTGTGTGTGTGTTGTGTGTGTGTGTGTGTGTGTGTGTGTGTACTAGAGGTGTGATGTCTTGATCATGGGATTGAAGCCTTAGGACATACAAAATGACCTTTTCACTTTGGTGTGTGTGTGTAGTGTGTGTGTGTGTGTGTGTGTGTGTGGTGTGTGGTTGTGTGTGTGTGATACAAGAGTGTGTGTATTGATAATGGGATTGAAGCCTTACGGACATAAAAATGACTTTAAAAAAAAAAATTGGTACACCTTCAAACTTTCGTGTGTCAGTTCGTCCTTTTCACACTAACAGGTTGGTGGAACGAACAGGTCTGTCCTGAACTCTGTTAAGGTTGAAACGATTATTTGTCGCCTGTTTTTGAACACCTACATTTGTTATGTCATAAACAAAGATGTAAGAAAAAGCTCACCAAACTTCGAAGCTTATTTATCGCACTCTTCCATAGAGAAGTGGATAGGGGTGACCATTTGCACGTACCGCCTTTGCTTCGGCACAGTCCCCACTTCACCAGCAGTAAGCAGTAAATAGGCAGCAACAGAGAGAGAGAGAGAGAGTAGAGGGGGGCGGCAGTAACGAGAGAGAAATGAGAGAGAGAAGAGGGAAGGTCGGATCTGATGTTAAACTCCAGAGAAAAAATTTCCTCACATGTAATGAGGGTGATAATCTTCATTTCATTATATGGCAATGTTACCTCCCCTTTATAGGCAACATGAATCAGTTAATTCCTTCTTTATTGTTTGAAATCGGTCAGACATTTCTAGATAAAAGTTTGTATCTGATGACAATGAAGCGCAATTGTGTATACAAATTTGGTAGACTATTGTTTTTACCTGTACACGAAACAAGATACTATGAAACGGAGTGTTTTTACATTCAGCATTTTTGTTGTTGTTGTTGTTGTCGATTTGTGAACAGATAATAAGAAAAGACAACTTTAAAAATTTGAACTGTTAGTTAATTGATATGTTTAAAACATGCTATTTCAACATTAGCTTGTGAGTTAAAAATGTCAGAATCTCTACGGAGATCAACACCCCTAAACTTTCTAATCCTCAGAAATTTGGAGGAGACTGTGTGTCTATCTGCCCTTGTTGATGTTGGGGTTTTGTTGTTTTTGTTTTTGTTTTTTTTTTTAATATAGAAGCTGAGGGTAGGGTTAGGAAAGAAGATGGGTAGGTAGGAGTCGGCAGTTTTTTAAATAGGAGGGGGGGGGGGGGGGGCGGCTTTGGTAAAGCGTGGGGCAATTGGCGAAGGTTAGGGAGAGACAGTGGGGGGGAGATTGTAAGGCAGGGGGAGGTGGGGGAGATAGGTAAGCAGGGGAGATAGTAAGGAGGGGGAGGTTAGGGAGATGGTAAGGGAGGGGGAGGTTTAGGGAGATAGGTAAAGGAGGGGGAGGTTAGGGATAGGTAAGGGAGGGGGGGGGAGGGGGGTTAGGGAGATAGGTAAGGGCAGGGGGAGATAGGTACAGGACGGGGGAGGTGAGGGAGATAGGTAAGGGAGGGATAGGTAAGGGAGGGGGAGGATAGGGAGGGGGAGGCTAGGAAGATAGGTAAAGGAGGGGTAGGTTAGGGGGGGGGAGGTAGGGAGATAGGTAAAGGAGGGGGAGGTTAGTAAAGGAGGGTGGAGGTTTAGGTAGTTAGGTTAGGGAGATTAGGTAAAGGAGGGGGAGTTAAAGGAGGGGGTGGTGAGGGAGATAGGTAAAGGAGGGCCGTGGTTCGGGTATGATAGGTAAGGGAGGGGAGATAGGTAAGGGAGAGGGAGATAGGTTTAGGGAGATAGGTAAAGGAGGGGGAGGTTGGGAGGATAGGTAAAGGAGGGGGTGGTTAGAGGTTAGGTAAAGGAGGGGTGGTTAGGGAGATAGGTCAGAGAAGGTGAGGGAGGATAGGTCAGGAGGGGGAAGGAGAGGGAGATAGGTAAAGGGAAACGTGGCGAGGTTAGGAGTTTAGGTATTGAGGGGGAGGTTAGGGAGGATCGGTTAGGAGGGGGAGGTTAGGAGAGATAGGTAAGTGATGGGGGAGGTTAGGGGAGTAGGTAAGGGAGGGGAGGTTAGGGAGATAGGTCAGGGAGGGTTAGGGAGGTTAGGGAGATTAGGTAAGGGAGGGGGAGAGGTTGTAGGGAGATAGGTAAGGGGAGATAGGTTAGGGAGGTTAGGGAGATAGGTAAAGGAGCGGCAGTGGTTAAGGAGATAGGTTTGGGGAGGTAGGTTAGGGAGATTAGGTTAGGGGGTTGGTTAGGAGATTGGTTAGGGAGATAGGTTAGGGAGTGTAGGTGAGGGAGTTAGGTAAGGGAGGTGAGGGAGTTAGGTAAGGGAGGGTTGGGAGATAGGTAAGGGAGGTGAGGGAGATAGGTAAGGGAGGGGGAGGTGGGGTGATAGGTAATGAGGGGGTGGTTAGGGCGTTAGGTAAGAGGGGGACGAGGGGGGACGCCGGAGTAGGTTAGGTTGGTTGGGGGGGATGTGAGTCCGGGGTGGACGGTGTAGAGGTTTGGGTTGGGGGGTGGGTTATAGGGGGGAGGGTGCAGGTAGGTTGGTGGAGGTCGGGTTGGGTTGGGTGTGTGGGAGTTGGGGGGGTCGGTAGGGGGTAGGTTGGTTGGGGGCGGGTTTGGGATAACGGTTGGAGGACGGTTATCGGTTGGAGGTGGGGGTTGGGGTATGCGGATGGTGGTGGGTTTACTAGGGTGGGGTGGGTGGTTGTCGGGGTAGGGGTTGGTTACGTGGTCTGGTTAGGGGGGTGCCGGGTTGGTGGCAGGGGGTTGGTTCGGTTGGTTGGGTGTAGGGTCGAGGGGGGTTTGTCTGGTGGTAGGTGGGCCCGGTGGGGTTAGTAGGTTTGGAGGTTGGGAGTCGGGGTGTGGTCGGGGGTTGGGGGAGGAGGTGGGGGGGGGTTGGTTGGGGGGAACTAGGGAGGTCAACTGGGGGTGCGGAGGGAGGTACCGGGTGGTTGGTGGGTGGTACGGTGGAGTTGGTGGCGAGGGTAGGAGGTTAGGGTTAGGGTGGGAGGTTGGGGTAGGTGGTAGCGGAGGGGTTGGGTAGTTTGGGGTATGGGGGTAGGGACTCAGGTTTCCGGACGGGTCGGGGTTGGGGGCGGGTGGTTTAGGTGGTGTGTGGGTCTGGTTGGGTGGGGGTTGGTTAGTTGTTGGGGTGGAGGTGCGGTTGGTTGGGCGGGTGGTTTAGGGTTGTTGGTGGTGTTGGTTGGGTTAGGTTTCGGGTTACTAATACAGGTGCGGGGTACGGATGGTGCAAGGGTTGGGGTTTGTTAAGGTGCCCGTGGTTGTTTGGGTTGGTGCGTTTCGAGGTTTCGGTTTGGTTTGTTGGGTTTGGGGTAGGTGGGTTGGGGGTGGTCTCCCGGCGAGGGGGGTGTGTTGGGGTGTTGTTCGCGGGGCGGTGGTTTTGTTGGTTGTTTGGTTCGCGTGGGAGTGGCGTTGTTGGTGGTTGGTTGGGTTTTGTGGTGTGGTTAGTCGGTTTGGTCGGTAGGGGTTGTGGAGGTGCAGCGTTGGTTTGGTAGGGTTGTTAGTTTTGGTTATGGGTGGTTTAGTTGAAGTTCGGGGGTTGGGCGTGGTAGGGGTGGTGGTATGAGGCCGTAGGGGGTGTTGGTTGGGGTCGGGGTGGGTCAGTCCAGGGTAAACCCCTCTGCCGGTTGGTTGCGGTGGGAGGGGGCGGGTGGCAGGGTTTATAGTGGGGTGGGTGCCCGGTTTTCCCCGGTTTGGGTGTGTGTGCTTTTTAGGGGGTTGGTGAGCGTGGTTGGGAGGGTTGAGGGGTTACGGTGGGATGCGGGTTGGTGGGAGCGGTGGTGGTTCGAGTATGGAAGGTTTCCGGTGGGTCCGGGCAGGTTCGGGGGTTGGTTGGTTTGAGTGTGGGGGGTGGGAGGTGGGTAATGGGTGGTAGGCGTTCACGGGGGGGGTTGTTGTTTGTCGGTGGGTTGGTGTTTTGGTAGGTGGTGGGTGGTGAGGGTTGGTTTAGTGGTTAGTGTTGGTGTGCGGGGGGAGGGGGTTGGGTGGTAGTTGTTGGTGGGGGTGGGGTGTTTTGTTGGGTTCAGGCGCGGTGGTTGTTGTGTCTTGTTGGGGGGGGGTGGTTGGTTTGGGGGTGGTGGGTGGTGTGCGTTGTTTTCAGGGTGTTAGGGTGCGTTTTAAGGTCGTTGGTGTTGGTCTGGGAGTAGGTAGGTTGGGGGTTTGTGGTGGTGGCGGAAGGGGTTGGTTTTTGGGGGTGGGGTCTTGGGGTCGGGTTGGTTGGTTAGGGAGTGGTGCCCCTGTTGGTTCCGGGTGGGGGGGGACGGGGATCGGTTCGGTTTGTGTTTGTTGGATAGCGGTAAGGAGGTTCGGTGGGGGGGGTGGGGGGGGTGGAGTGCGGTTGTGGGTCAACGGGCGGTGGTGGGCGGCGATGGTGTTTAAGGGGGGTTGTTGGTTGGGGTTTGGGTGTGTTTGGGTTAGGGTGGGGAACGCGGTGGTGTGTTTTGGGGGGCCCTGGTTCGCGTGTTGGGCTGTGTTGTGGGCGAGGTTGGGTGGGGATTGGTTCGGTTATTTTTGGGGTGGTTTATTGGTTTGGGTGGGTTGTTTTGGTTTGGTTCTGGGAGGTTGATGGTGGGTGCTCGTGTGGGTGTCTGTAGTTTTGTTTAAGGTTAGGGGGGGGTGGGGGGGGTTGGGTTGCGGTTGGGTGGGGTGTCAAGGTGGGTGGTTGGTTGGTTGTGGGCGGGGTTGTTTGGGGTGTGGGTGTTGGGGGGTATGTTTGGATTGGTTTGGTCGTTTGGGGTGGTTTTGTGTTGTCGGTTTGGGTGAGGTGTGGGTTTGGTTTACGGTCGGCCATGGGGTCGGAGTTCCGGCGAATTCAAGGGGGCCGGTTTAGGTTTTGGCAGGGCGTTTTTTGGTGGGTGAGTTGTTGTTGGTTCGGGTTTCTTGGGACATGGCGAGCCCCGGTTGGGTCCGGGGTTGTGGTTGGTGGTTTGGTGGTGGGTTTGGTTGGTGCGGCTGGGGGTTGGTTGGGTCGGGTGGAGGGTTGGTGTGGTGGTTAAAGGTTTTGGGAGGGTGGTTGGGGGGGTTAGGTCGGGGTGTGGGGGGTGCGTGGGTGTTTCGAGGTGCGTTTTGAGTGGGTTACGCGCGGGTTCTGGGGGTTTTTTTTGGGTGTTTGTGAGGGGGTGGTTGGTTGGTAGGGAGTGGTGCATCGTAGGGGGTTGGGGTTCGGGTGGGTTGGGTCCGCCGGTTTTAGGGGTTCGTGTTTGTGTTTTGCGGGCGTTTGGGGGACGGTTTGTGTGCGTGGTTTTGGTGAGGCGGCGTGGTAGTGGTTGGTGCGTTTGGTTTTGGTGTTGTGCGGTGGGTGGTTTGGTGTTTGGGGGGTAGCGTAGTTTGTAGAGTGTTCGGTTGGGTGGGGGGTGGTTTTCGGGAGTGGGGGGTTAGGTTGGTTAGGGGTTAGACTGGTGGGGTTGGTGGTGTGGCGGGCGTGGGGTTGTTTTTTGTTTTCTGGTTTGTGTTTTCTGTTCGGTTGTCGGTTGAGGGGTTGAGGGTTTTGTGCGTTTCGGGGGTACGGGTGGTTGGGGTGCCGTTGGTGGTTGGGTCTGGGTTTTTGCGGTGGCGGGGGGTTCGGTGGTGGTTGGGGTGTCTGGTTATTGTTGAGTGGGGGGTGAGTTTGGGGGGTCTAGGTGGTTGGGCGGTAGGGTTGACGAGGTATCGGTTGGAGTTTGTGGTTGCGGGCTGGTTGGCGGACACAATAACCACCCCCATGGGGAAGGCGTGCCGGGGTGGTGTGGGGGGGGGTGGGTTTGTGGGTTACGGGGTGAGCGGTCCGGTGGGTTTAGGTGGGGGTGTTAGTATCGGTTTCGGAAGGTGGTTAGGTTTTGGTGTTGTTGCTGGGGTTTGGGTGGAGTTGTTATCGGTGGTGGTTGTGGTGTGGGGTTGGTTGTGGGTGGTCGGTTCGGGGGGGGTGTGGGGGGTTTTGTTGTTAGTGTTGGGTTGTAGGAGGGGGTGGGCGGTTAGGGGGCGGGGGGTTTGCGGTGACCGGTTGTGGGGTGTTTTTGTGTTTTGGGGTTGTGTTCGTCGTTGGGGTTTATTGCGTTGTCGTTTTGGTGGGGGGGCGGGTTGACTGGGTGGTTGGGTTGGTGGCTTGTGGTTTCGGGGTTAGTTGGTTATAGGCGGTGTGGGGGGGTTCTTTGGTGGGTTGTTTTTGTACGTTTTTGGTGTGTGGCGGGGGGGCGTCGCTAGGTTTTGGGAGCGTCGCGTTTGTTGGGTTGGGCGGGTTGTGTTAATGGTTCGTGGGTGGGGGTGACGGTTGTTGTGGGGGTTAGAGGTTGGGGCGTGTGGTGGGGAGTAGTTGTGTTTTTGGAGGGTGTAGGTGGGTTTGGGGTGGGTTGGGGGAGGGGGCTAGTTAGGGTGTAGGCTGGGGTTGATGAGATGATGCTTAGGGGGGGGTGGAGGCGGAGGGGCGGGGACAGGCGTGTGGGGTGAGGTGGAGTTGTGGCGGTTTTGTGGTAGGGGTGGGGGTGGGGTTGGTTTTGGTTGGTTTGGTTGGGTGTTTGTTGTTGGGGTGTGTTGTTTCTCCGGGTTGGGTTGGGTTAGGGGGTTTAGGCGGGGGTGGGTTGGAGGAGGCGGGATGTTTGTGGCTTTGGCGTGCTTTGGGTGTGGGTCGGGTTTTTGGGGGACGTCGTTGGTGGGGGGTGGTTCCTGGTTCGGACGGATGTAGGGAGGGTGTGTGGTGTTGGGTTCGGTTGGGGGTTAGGGGTGTAGGTTGGTCGGGTCGTGGTGGGGTTGTTGGTGTCGGGTAGGGGGGTTGGGGGTGGGTGTTAGTTTGTTCGAGTTGTGGTGGAGCGAGGGTGGTGGGGTGGGGGGTTGCCTGGTTAGGACAGGTACCGTCCCTCGAGTTCTGAGTCGGTTGCAGCGCCCGGGGAACGGGTTTGCCGAGTAGGAGTCGGGGAGTGAGGGTTGGTTGGGGGAAGCGGTTAGGAGAGCGGCCTGCGAGTTTCGCGGTGGGGTGTGGGGGTAGGGTTGGTTACTGGTGGTTTTAGGGTGGTTGGGTTGGGAGTTTTGGTTGTTTCTGGAGGGTGGGGGGTTAGGGAGTATGCGATGTTTTGGGGGCCCCCGGTGTGGTTTTGGTTTAGGGTGGGCGGTGGTTGTGGTTGTGTTGGGTTGGTAGGAGAAGGGAGGGGTGATGGGGGGTGGGGGTTGGCGGGTTGTGGGTTGGGCCGGGGTCGGGTTGCAGGAGCGGGTTGGTGGTTTCTTTGGGTTTTTTTACGGTGGTGGGGTGCGTGGGTGGGGCGGTGTCTTGTGGGGTTTTGGAGGTTGAGTGTTTTGGGTGGGTTGGTTTCGTGAGGGTGAGTGCTTGTCTTTTGGGGGCGTGGTTTTGGGTCGGGGTGGTTAGGGTGGTTTTCGTGCGCTGTTGCGCGGTTGGTGGTTTCGGGGGTGGTAGGTGGTTTGGTCGGTTCCGGTTCGGGGTAGGTTGAGGGTGGTTTGTTCGCGTGTGGGCTGGGGGGTCGGTTTCACTGGTGCTGTTGGGTTGGTTGGGGAGTGGGTGCTGGTTGTTTTGGGTGCGGTGAGGTTTGGCGGGGGTGGGCGTCGGTTGGGGTGGTTTTGTTGGGGGTGTTGGGACGTGGTGGGGTGGGGGTTCCGGTCGCCCGTACGGGTTAGGTTGGGAGGTGCGTGTGGGGGGGAGGGTCGCGGGGGAGGGTTACAGGGCGGAGGTTTGCGGGTTGGTGTTGGTTCGTGGGGGTGATATGGGATCGGGGATGGGTGGTGGCCGTGTTAGGTCGGTGCGGTTTGGACGGTCGGGTGCGGTCGGTTTAGGGGGTTCGTTTCGACGGTACCGCGGCGGTGGGAGCCCGGTACGGTGGGGGGGTGGTTAGGGAGGTGTTGGGTTGAGGTTTCGGGGGGCTGCTCGGGTTGTTAGGTTGTGCGTTGGGGGTGGTTTTTGGGAGTTGGCGGTGGGGGTTGTGGTGTTAGGGAGTAGGGGTTTTCGTTAGGTTGGTTGGTCTGGTTGTTAGGGTGTTGGGGTGGGTTGGGGGTGGGTGGTGGTTATGGTCGGTTGGGTGGTTGTTGGGGCGGTGGTCGCTCGGGGGTTCGTGGTTGTGTTGGCGAGCGTTGGTTAGCGGGGTTGGTTAGGGAGACGGTTGGGGGGGCGGTGGGTGGGGGGGTAGGTGGTGTTTTGTTTTTTTCGGTCTGGTTGGTAGGTTCGGTTGGTTGGGGGGGGGGTGGTTTAGGCGTGGGTGGTGTCGGTTCGCCCCGAAGAGCCGGCGTGGGGGTGGGGTTGGTTGGGTGGTGTATGGTGTTTGGTGCGGTCGGTTTTGTTGGGTGGGGTTTTTGGGCGGGTTCGGGGTGTTTTTGGGGTGGGGTTAGGTTGTGGGTTTTTGTGTGGTTTGGGTGGGGAGAGGGTGGGTGGTAGTTGGTTGGGGTGGTTGAGTTGGGTGGTACGGGCATGGTGGGTTGGGGGGTTGGTCTGGCGTTTGGTTGACGCTGGGGTTGGCGAGAGTGGGGTTCGTATCGGTGGGTGCGGTGGTGGCAGGCGTGGGAGGGGTATTTGGGAGTAGGTTGATTGAGCGCGGTTTTGACAGGGTTGGTTTGTGCAGGTGGGGGGCCGGTGGGGTGTGGGTGTGGGGTGACGGTTGCGGTTGGGGGTTAGGAGATGGTTGGTCAGGTGTGGTTTTGGTGTTGGTGGTGTTGGTGAGGGTTTGGTTAAGGGGTGGGTGTGGGTTTTGTTCGGGTGTGGGTATTGTGGTTGTGGTTGGGGGTCTGTTTGTTGGTTTGGGGTAAGGTGGGTAGAGTTGTGGGGGTTGGGGGTGTGGGGGGGTGGTTGGGGGTGGTTTGGTTGTTGAGGGTGGTTGTGGGGTACGGGGGGTCGGTGTTTTTGTGTGTGCGGGGGTTGAGGTTTTGTGGTTGCGAGGGGATTAGGAGATTGCTGGGGGGGTTGGTTTTCGAGTTGTGGTAGGGTATGGGGTTTTGTGGGTTGGGTGGTGGTGTGTGGGGTGCGGCGTTGTTGGCGGTGGTTCGGGTTCGGGGTTGGGGGTGGTACTGGTTGGTGTGTTGTGTTGGTTTTTTTTTTTTTTTTTTTTTTTTTTTGGTGGGGTGGTGGGGGGTTGGCGCGTTGGTCCGGGGGTGGTGTTGTGGTTGTTGTTTGGGTTGTGGGGGTCGGGGGGAGGTTGCGGGGTGTTAGGGGTGGTTGTGGTGCGGGTTTTGTCCGGCGGGGTGTGGGGTGGGGTGTTTGTTTGGGTTTGGGCTGGGTGGTGGTTCGTGTTCCCGGGTTGGGTGTGATGTGTGGTTTGGTTGTTGGTGGTTGGGGGTGGTTGGTTTGGAGGGGGTTTGCTCAGGTGGGGTGGGGGGAGGGTTGGGTTCGAGGGGGTGGGTGGTAGGGTCGCGGGTTTATTTTGCGGGGTGTTGTGGTTAGGGTGGGTTTTTTTGGGGTGGTTTTAGGGTGGTATGCGGCGTGCTGTGGAGGGTCGGTAGTTGGTGTGGTGGGTGGGTGGTTGGTTAGGGTGCGGGGGGGGTGGTGGTTAGGTTTGGGGGTTTTCGGGTGGGTTAGGGGTGGTTCGGCGGGGTGTGTGGTTTTGAGGGCACGTCGCGCAAGAGGTGTTGTGGTTAGTGGTGGTTGGGCACGGGGGGTGGGGGTAGGTATTGGCCCGGTTCGGGGCCGTTAGAGTGGGGGTGGTTGGGCGTGTTTTGTGCCGTGTCTTCTGCGTTGGGTTGGGTTTTGGTGTTAGGGGTTTGGGTGGGGTTGGTTTTTTGGCGGTGGTTAGTGTGTTTGTGTCGGTGGTTTTAGCGGGGGAGACGGGGGGTCGGTTCGTGGGGTTGTCCGGGTGTTGTGTCGGGCGGCGTTGCCGGTGGGTGTAGGGTTGGGTCTGGTGGTGGTGGGTTTTGGTTGGTGGGCGGGGAGGGGTTTTGGTGGTTGGTGGTAAGGGGGGGGGGGCTGGGTGTTGTGGGTTTGGGTTTTATGGTGGGTGGTTTGTGTGGTTGTTTTAGGGTTGGCACGGTGGTGTTGGTTGTTGGGTAGTTATGGTGGGTGGTGGGTGGGTGGGAGTTAAGGTTGGTTTGGGTGGGGGGTGGTTCGGTTGAGCGGGGTGGGTTGCGCGGTGTGGTGGGACGGGGGGGAGTTTGGTGGTAGGTGGGTGGGTGGGTTGTGGTGGTGGGTGTGGTTTTGGAGGGCGGAGGAGGGTTGGGGTTAGGGTGTTAGGGTGTGGTGGTTGCTCGGGGTTGTGAGGGGGTGGGGTGTTGGTTGGTGGTGCGTGGTGGTGCGTTGGGGGTGCTTGCTGGGTGCGGTTGGGTGGGGTGGCGTTAGGGAGATAGAGGGTGGTCTGGTTAGGGAGTGGTGGTGGGTTCTGAGTGCTGGGTTGCTGGTGGGGTGGTTGGTTGGGGTTCAGGTTAGGTGGGGGTGACGCCGGGGTGGTTAGTCGGTTCCCGGTGGGTTTCGGTTGAGGAGGTTTTTGGTTGTTGTTTGGTCGGGGTTCAGGGTGGGGGGTGTTGGGTTGGTCGGGAGCTGGGTTTGTCGTGTATTGGTCGGTGGTAGGGGTTGGTTGGTTGGGGTGTGCGTGGTTGATTGTGGGGCGGTGGGTTGGTGGTTGGGGTGTGGGGGTGTGAGGTAGGGAGTTGGTTTTGGGGCGCCCGGGGGTGGGTTTGGGGGGCGGTGGGGAGTTGCGTGGTCCTCGGGTTGTTGTTTGGTTGGCCACCGGTGGGTGGCTGTTTGGGCTGGGGTGTTAGGTGGTTTCGGTGGGTTAGGGGTATAGGGGGGGTTGGGGTTTGGTTGGGGGGGTTAGGTGGGGTGGTTGGTTTTGGTTAGGGCGTGGTTTGTTGGGTTGCGGGGTCCATTGGTGGTGGTCCGGAGGCGGGGGGTTGGTGGAGGGGGGGTGGGTGTGCGGGTATTTCGGGGGTGGTTAGGGTGGGGGTTAGTCGCTTGGGGGGTTTGTTCGGTTTCGGGAGGGTGGTTGGTGGTGGTAGGTGGGTTCCGGTTTGGTGGAGGGGTTGTGGGTAGTTGGGGGTTGGTTTCGGTGCGGCTGGTGCGTGGTGGTGGTTGTGTGTTTGTTGGTGGCGAGTGGTACGGGACGGTTTACCGGAGGTCGGTTGGTTGGGTTGGTAGGTTGGTTTGGTTGGGGGCTACAGCGTCTTGGGGTGTTTCGGTGGGTTGGGGTGTTGGCGGTTGGGGTGGGGTGGTGTAGGTCCGCGTGTCACAGGTTAGGTGGGGGTAGTTGGGTGGGGGGTGGTTGGGTGGGTTTTTTTTGAAGGTGGTAGGTGTGCGTGGTGGGGGGTTGTTGTTGGTAGACGGGTGGCGTTGGGGTGGGGTGGGGGTTGGGGGTGGGGACGGGGTTGTGGTAGGTCGGGGGGTTCGAGGGTTTACGGTGCGGGTGAGTGTGGGGTGGGGGGTTGGTTTTGGTGGCTGGTTTGGTTGTGGTTTGGTGTGGTGGTGGGGTGGGGGGGGGTGGTTGTTGGTTGTTGGTGGTGTTGGTCGGGTTGGGGTCCGCGCTGGTTGGTCGGTTTTTTGTGGGTTTGGGGTTGGTCGTTGATAGGTTGGTGGTGGGGTTGTTGGGTTGCTTCGGTGCGGGTGGTGGGTTGGTCGGGGCTGGTTGGCCGGTTTAGGAGAGGTTGGTGGACGTGGGGCGGTGGGGTTGTGGTGGGGGGGGTAGTTGGTGGGTTGTTGGGTTGGGTGGGTGGGTGTGGTGTGGAGGTTGTTTTGAGTGGGTTGGAGTGGTAAGGTTGGGCGGTGGGCAGGTTGGGGCCACGGGGTGTGCGTTCGGTGGTCGCGGAAAGTGGTTCCCTTAGGAGGGAGGGTTTGGTGGGGTGTTACGGTGGGTGCGTCGGGGTTAGGGTCGTTGCTAACCGTGGTGGGAGGGTGGTGTGGTTTGGGGTGGGTTGGGGTTGGGTGTTGGGTGGGGTTGGTGGTTTGGTTGGTGGTTGGTTTAGGGGTTACGGGTTGGGGGTGTGTCGGGGGTTAGGGTTCGGAGGTTTTTGGGTTGAGGTGGGGGAGGGTGGGTGTTTGCGGGTTGGGGGGTTGGGTTGGGAGTTTAGGGTTGGGGGTGGGGGGGTGGGGGTGGTGTTTGGTTAGGGGTTTTTGTGTTTTGGTTTTTGGTTGTGTTGGGGTTGGTTGGGGTTGTCGGGGTGGAGGAGAGGTAGGGGGTACGTTCGGTGGTTGGCTGGAGGGTGGAGTTGGTTTTGGGTGGTGTTGGGTAGTGGGGGTTGTTTTTGGGTTGCGGTTGGGGGTTGGGGGTGTAGCGGGGTGGGGCGGTGGGTGGGTGGGGTTTGCGCGTTTTGGTTTTGTCGGTTGTTGGGTGGGGTGTTGGTGGGTAGGGTTTGTGGCGTTAGCCAGGGTTTTTTGTTAGGGTGTGGGGGGTTTTGGAGGGTTTGTTTTTTTGGAGTGGGTTGGGGTGGTTGGTTCGGTTGTTGGGGTTTGGTTGGGGTTTTGAGGGGTTTGTGATTGTGGGTTGTTGGGGCACGGTTGGAGGTGGTTTTGGGGTGGGGAGGTCGGTGGTTAGTCACCGGGGGTGGTGGGTTTCCGGTGCGGTGGTTGGGGTTGGGGTGGCTGGGACAGGTTAGGGGGGTTGGTTGTGGAGGTTGGGTTGTGGGTTGGTGTGTGGTTGTTGGGTTCGGGTTTTGGGGGTGGGGTGGGTGGGGTGGGGAGGTGGGGTGGTGTTGGTTGGTGTTAGTGGGTTAGGGTTGTTGGGTTGGTGGAGTGGTTCGGGAGTGGCGGGTGTGTGCGGGGGGGTTGGGCGGGTGTGGTTGGGTTGGGGGGGGGTGTGGGGGGTTTGTGGGGGGGTGCTGTTTGTGGATGTGGTTCTTCGGGGTGGTTGAGGTTGGGGGGGGGTGAGGTTGGGGGGTTTGTATGGTGGTGGTGCGGTTGGTGGGTTGGCGGGTGTTGGTTGTGGAGGGTTAGGCGGTAGGGGAGGTTTGTGGTAAAGGGTTGGTGGAGGGTTCCGGTGGGGGGTCGGGTGGGGTCGGGTTTGGTGTTGGGGGGTGGGTTGGGGGGGTGGGGGTGGTGGGTGGGTTGGGGTGTGGGTTGAGGTTGGTCGGCTGATGAATGGTTTTTTTTCTTTTGGTTTTTTGGGTTTTTGGTTTGGGGGGGTGGGTGTGGTAAGTGGGTGCGTTTGGGTGGGAGGTGGGGTGGTCTTGTTTATTGGGGGGTTCGGTTGGGGGTGGGGGTTGTTGGGGTGGGGTGGTGGGGGTTGGTTTTGGGTTGGGGGGGTGGGGTGGGTTGGTTGGGGGTGGGTGGTATGGTTGGTTGGGTTTTGGGTTAGGGTTGGGGGTTGGGTTGTGTGTGTGGTGGTGGGTTTGAGGGTAGGTTTGGTGTTGGGGGGGGGGGTGGTGTTGGGTTTGGGGGGAGTGTTGGTGGGTAGTCGGGCGTGGTTTGTGGAGTGGGTTGGTTTGAGTGTTCCGGTTTTTTCGGTTGTGGTGGTATTGTCGTTGTGGTGGTTGGTGGGTGGGGTTAAGGGTTCGGGGTTGGTTGGTGGGTGGGTGGGGGTTGGTTTGGGTGGTTGGTTTGTGTGTGTTGTGGTTGGTTGGGTGGGTTGGTGGTTAAGGGGGGGGGCGGTAGGGGCGTTTGTCCGAGTGCGGTGGTGGGGGGTGGGTGGTGTGGGTGTTTGGTTGGTTAGGTTTTGGGGTGGGAGGGGTTTGGTTGGTGGTTTTTTCGGTGTTGGGTGACGGGGGGGGGGGGTGGTGGGGTGGGGGTGGTGGGGGGGTGGGTGGTGGGTGGTTGTTTTTGTTGTTTTGGGTTGGGGTGGGGTTGTGGGGTGGTAGGTTTTGGGGGTGGTATGGGGTGGTTGGGTTTGGTGGTTGGTGTGGGTTGGGTGGGGGTTTGTTGTGTTTGGTTTGGGGGTGGCTGGTGTTGGTGTGTTGGTGGTGGGTGTTGCGTTGTGGGGAGGATCTCGGTCGGACGGCAGGTTGGGAGTTGGGGGGGGTTCGGTTGTGTGGTGTGTGGCGTGGGGGGGTGGTTGGTGTGGTCACTCACGGACGAAATGGTTAGGTAGTTG
>CM054153.1:33689526-33699526 GCA_028751875.1 Rapana venosa | reverse complement strand
CTCTTTTCTCTCTCTTCTCTTCTCTCCTCTCTCTCTCTCTCTTCTCTGTCTCTCTCTCTCTTCGCCAAAGGCCCACTTATGACACTTTCAAATCTAGCCTTCAGACATACTTATTTCAAACTAAGATTTCTCCTCCTGTTTCATCTCATATCTGTCCCTGCCTTCACAGCCAAAATTCCCATCACCCTGCCAAAGTGTATATCCTCTGTGTGTGTGTGTGTGTGCAAAGAAGCAGACAACATCAAGAAAGACAGGCAAGTCGTCAGTGTGACAAGGAGTGTGTTTTGGAAGAGCCGGTGTTGTCTGACAGTGACTCCCTGCATCGTGAGAGAGTGGATGCAGAATCAAAACAAGCCAGCGTGTACACAGAGCTGTGTGTCGACAGTGCAGTGATGTTCCAGCCCCACTGATTCACTTGATTGCCGGTTAACCGCACAGACAGCAAAGTTTGTGTTCTCCCGACTTTTTTTGTGGACGAAGAACAAACAGTTGACTGCCAAATTGGGGTTTTCATTTCTGGAGGAAGAGTATGTGCCACTCTGACAGACAACGTGTGCAGCTCGATTACGAGACAGCAAAAGAAAACACACAGTTTTGAAAGGTTGTAGTTCAGATTCAGGCAATCAAACTATTTGATGTGTGATTTGGAGCTCGCCCTAGGAATATTCTTGTAATGGAGTACTGGCGGGAAACTAATGGGTGTTCTGGTACATCAAGCAAGGAGGAAAAAACTGTTGCCAGAAGAACGTGTCAGGCTTGCCAGACTTCGTAAAGGGAAGCAGCCTCCTAACACACAACACGCAGAGACAGTGGCACGTGCTGAATTGGGAATTACATTTTCTTCGGGACCTGATCCGGTTTTACATGGGCTGACTTCGCTGGCTGCAGACTGGAAAAGGAAAGGCTGTTTTGAAAACTGAGACATGGACAATAATGTATCAGATCTAGATGTACATACCATTACTGACATGGTTTCCATGTCACTGTAATCGCGTCGCGTTCGATATCGTTTGTTACCGCGCCGCAGCGCTATATGGCTTGATTGCTAAATAGCAATAAATATTGTTCAAATTGTTCTCTCTCTTCGCCAAAAGCCTACTTATGACACTTTCAAATCTAGCCTTCAGACATACTTATTTCAAACTAAGATTTCTCCTCCTGTTTCATCTCATATCTGTCCCTGCCTTCACAGCCAAAATTCCCATCACCCTGCCAAAGTGTATATCCTCTGTGTGTGTGTGTGTGTGTGTGTGCTTGTGTGTGTGTGTGTGTGTACATGTAAATTTCTTAAAACTATTTATGATTTGGTTGCATGTGTAAGAATAGGTTGAATGCAAGTCCTTTGATTTGTCTTTACAAGATATAGCGCTATATAAAAATCATCATCATTATTATTATTATTATTATTATTATTATTTTTATTTATTTATTTATTTATTTCTATTATCATTATTTTTTATTTTCATCGTCATCATCATTCTTCTTGTTCTTGTTCTTGTTCTTCTTCTTCTTCTTCTTCTTCTTCTTATTATTATTATTATTATTAGTAGTAGTAGTAGTAGTAGTAGTAGTAGTAGTAGTAGTAGTAGTAGTAGTAGTAGTAGTAGTAGTAGTATTACTATCATATTTCATGTTCTTTATAGCCCTACTGACCACAAAAACCATATCAAGACTTCGGATGAGACTATAAACCGAGGCCCGTGTTCGAACGCATGCAAAACATCTTGCGCACACGTTTTAATCCTGTTCCGCTTTTCGCAAGAGTGGGCCCATTGTGTGCCAGTGGAACAGATGATAAAATTTACAAAACCGCCATACTTACGGGGACAGGAAGTAAAAAAAAGCACATGAGGCTTATTCCATTATCCTCGATATAAAAGAAAAAATTTAAAATTTAAAATTTAAAATAATAAAATAAATTAAAATATTAAGTTTTTAACAACTGTAACAACTTTTACTTCAAATTATTTTAAGAGCAAACATCCAACGGTCATCAACCTGAAAACAATCACATAAATTCTTTCATCCAGCGATGCCACGCTGATGATATCCTGGATCTCTCCCCCCCCCCCCCCCCCCCACCCCTAAATCCCCATCCCCACCCCCTACTCCCCAACTCCCACCCCCAATCATTTTTTGTCAGTGACAGCTCAATCCTTCAATGCGCAAGTGATTTTACGTGTGTTCAGTTATGCTGCATAAACACTGTAGCGTTTTTATTTATTCATATATCTATTTCTCTCTTTTATTTCGAGGATAATGGAATAAAGCTTTCTTGCGCTTTTTTTGTCACCCAGTCCCCGTTTGTATGCAGTTTTAAAAGTTTTGTCATCCGTTCCCACCAGCACACAATGACCTACTCTTGCGAAAAGTGGAACGGGTTTTAAAAAGAGAGCGCAAGATGTTCTGCGGTGCGTTCGCGCACACGGGACCTCGGTTTTAGTCTATCCGAAGGGGACGTTTTGGGGAGAGTGGAGTCGGCAATGATGTTAACTCCAGAGAAAAAAATTCCTCCACATGTAATGAGGGTGATAAATCTTTCATTCAAATATATGGCAATGTTACCTCCCCTTTATAGGCAACCATAAACAGTTACATTTTCCCTTTTTTAAATTTTTTGAATCGGTTCCCGACATTCTAGATAAAAGTTTGTTTTCTGATGACAATGAAGCAGCAATGTTATACAAATTGTAGACTATTGTTTTTACCTGTACAAAAACAAGATACTATTGAAAGGGAAAGTGTTTCTTTCAGCATTTTGTTGTTGTTGTTGTTGTGATTTGTGAACAGATTTTGAAAGACACCTTTAAAAATTTGAACTGTTAGTTAAATGATATGTTTTAAAAAACTATGCTATTTCAACATTAAGCTTGTGAGTTAAAAAGGGTCAGATTCTCGGAGATCAACACCTAATTTTAATCCAGGAAATTTGGAGGAGATGTGTGTCTATCTTCCCTTGTGATGTTGGGGTTTGTTTTTGTTTTTGTTTTTTATTAGTGAATATAAGAGCTTTAGTGTAGGTTAGTTGAATGAGATGGGTGGTAGGAAATGGCCTAGTTTAAATAGGGTGGGGGGTGAAATGGGTGGTGGGCATCTAGGTAAAGGGCAATTGGAGAGGTTCGGGAGATAATGTTGGGAGGAGATAGGTAAGGCAGCGGAGTTGTGGTTGGGAGATAGTAAGGCAGGGGGAGTAGGTAGAAGATGGGGGTAGGTAGGGGATAGGTTAAAGGGAGGGGGAGGTTAGGGGGGCATAGGTAAAGGAGGGGCGGAGGTTAGGGAGGATAGGTAAGGGAGGGGGGGGTGGTAGGGAGGGAGTAGGTAAGGCAGGGGGAGATAGGTACAGGAGGGGGAGGTGTAGGGAGATAGGTAAGGGAGGGATAGGTAAGGGAGGGGGATAGGGTAGGGGGAGGCTAGGAAGATAGGTTTAAAGGAGGTGGTAAGGGAGGGGGGGGGGGAGGTTAGGGAGATAGGTAAGGAGGGGGAGTTAGGTAAAGGAGGGGGAGGTTAGGTAGATAGGTTAGGGAGATAGGTAAGGAGGGGGAGGTTAAAGGAGGGGGTGGTTAGGGAGATAGGTAAAGGAGGGCGTGGGGGGTTCGGGAGATAGGTAAAGGGGGGGGAGATAGGTAAGGAGAGGGGAGGTTAGGTAGGTAGGGGGGATTAGGGAGATAGGTAAAGGAGGGGGAGGTTAAAGGAGGGGGAGGTTAGGTGGTAGGGTAGTAGGTAAGGAGGGTGGGGTTGGAGAGATAGGTAAAGGAGGGGGAGATAGGTAAGGGAGGTAGGGTAGAGTAGGTTAGGGAGATAGGTAAGGGAGGGGGAGGTTAGGGAGATAGGTAAAGGAGGGGGTGGTTAGAGGTTAGGTAAAGGGAGGGGAGGTTAGGGAGATAGGTCAGAGAGGGAGGGGATAGGTCAGGGAGGGGGAGGTAGGGAGATAGGTAAAGGGAGTGGGAGGTTAGGGAGATAGGTAAATGAGGGGGAGGTTAGGGAGATAGGTTAGGGAGGGGGAGGTTAGGGAGATAGGTAAGGGAGGGGGAGGTTAGGGAGATAGGTAAGGAGGGGGAGGTTAGGGAGATAGGTAAGGGAGGTTAGGGAGGTTAGGGAGATAGGTAAGGGAGGGGGAGGTTAGGGAGATAGGTAAGGGAGATAGGTTAGGGAGGTTAGGGAGATAGGTAAAGGAGGGGGTGGTTAGGAGATAGGTTAGGGAGGTAGGTTAGGGAGATAGGTTAGGGAGGTTGGTTAGGGAGATAGGTTAGGGAGATAGGTTAGGGAGGTAGGTGAGGGAGATAGGTAAGGGAGGTGAGGGAGATAGGTAAGGGAGGTGAGGAGATAGGTAAGGGAGGTGAGGGAGATAGGTAAGGGAGGGGGAGGTGAGGGAGATAGGTAAAGAAGGGGGTGGTTAGGGAGATAGGTAAAAGAGGGGGAGGTTAGGGAGATAGGTAAAGAAGGGGGAGGTTACGGAGATAGGTAAGGGAGGTTAGGGAGGTTAGGGGTAGGTTAGGGGGGTAGGGTTAGGGAGATAGGTAAGGCAGGGGGTGGTTTAGGGAGATAGGTAAAGGAGATAGGTAAAGGAGGGGGAGGTTAGGGAGATAGGTAAAGGAGGGGGAGATAGGTAAGGGAGGGGAGATAGGTTAGGGAGATAGGTAAGGGAGGGGAGATAGGTTAGGGAGATAGGTAAAGGAGGGGGAGATAGGTAAGGGAGGGGAGATAGGTTAGGGAGATAGGTAAGGGAGGTGGAGGATAGGGTAAGAGGGGGGAGATAGGTTAGGGAGATAGGTAAAGGAGGGGGAGGTTAGAGGTTAGGGAGATAGTTAAGGGAGGGGGAGGTGAGGGAGATAGGTTAGGGAGGGGGAGGTGAGGAAGAAATAAGAGGGGATGGAGAGGTAAGGGAGATAGGTAATGGAGGGGGAGGTGAGGGAGATAGGTGGGGAGGTGAGGGAGATAGGTAAGGGAGGGGAGATAGGTTATGGAGATAGGTAAAGGAGGGGGAGGTTAGGGAGATAGGTAAGGGAGGGGGAGGGAGCGGGAGGTGAGGGAGATAGGTAAGGAAGGGGGGAGGGGGAGGGAGATAGGTAAAGGAGGGGGAGGTGAGGGAGATAGGTAAAGGAGGGAGAGATAAGAGGGGAGGGGGAGGATAGGGAGATAAGTAAGGGCGGGGGGGCGGTTAGGGAGATAGGTAAGGGGGAGGATAGGGAGATAGGTAAGGGGGAGGATAGGGAGATAAGGTTAGGTAATGAGGGGGAGGTTAGGGAGATAAGTAATGGAGGGGAAGGAAAATGGGGAAGGTAAAGCAAGTCAGGGCTAGATGGCTATGTATGTGGAGGGAGGGATAGCTGGCTGTGCTAGTATCAAGGAAGTTTGGTACCTTGTACCAGGTGTAGAGGAACAACACCAGGTGTGAATTCGTTTTTGTTTGGTTTTCATCCTTTTGTTTATAGCTGGTTACTGGCACCCAATAGCTTAAACTTTCAAAATGTGGAAAAGGTTTTGACATAAGAACATTGCGCTCACAATCTGACGACCCGGGGTTTGATTCCCGTTCAAGGGGATCTTTTCCCCTGGAGTTAACATCAGTGCAGACTCCACTCTCCCCAAAAGTCCTTCGGATGAGACTATAAACCCGAGGCCCCGTGTGCGAACGCACGCACAACATCTTGCGCACACGTTAAATCCTCTTCCGCTGTTCGAAAGAGTAGGCCATTGTGTGCCAGTGGGAACAGATGACAACACTTACAAAACCGCATACACACTGGGGACTGAATGTAAAAAAGCACATGAGTGCTTATTCCATTATCCTCGATATAAAAATCAACTACTGAGCGCTTTGATTTGTTGCTTTACAAGATTCAGCGCTTTATAAACCATACATTATTATTATTATTATAATTATTATTATCATTATTATTATTATTATTATCATTAATATTATCATTATTATTATCATTATTATTATTATTATTATTATTATTATTGTTGTTGTTGTTGTTGTTGTTTTGTTGTTGTTATAATTATTATTATTATTATCATCGTCATCATCATCATTATTATTATTATTATTATTATTATTATTATTATTATTATTATTATTATCTAAAAACCAGGCGGCAGACTAGCCTGGACCTACGTCTCAAACGGCTTGCAGCGTCAGTTTCAATGGACCAATCGAGATAGATTGTGTTCTCTTTGGAACGTGTTGCAACGGCCAGCTCGCAGCCTTCAGCCATTCAGGGCTCAGTTTCAAGTTACAGGTCCCCTTTGTGTGTGTGTGTGTGTGTGATGTGTGTGTGTGTGTGTGTGTTGTGTGTGTGTGTGTGTGTGTGTGTGTGTGTGTGTGTGTGAGTGTGTGTGTGTGTGTGTGTGTGTGTGTGTGTGTGTGTGTGTGTGTGTGTGTGTGTGTGTGTGTGTGTGTACAAGAGTGTGTGTCTTGATCATGGGATTGAAGCCTTAGGACATAAAAATGACCTTTTCACTTTGTGTGTGTGTGTGTGTGTGTGTGTGTGTGTGTGTGTGTGTGTGTGTGTGTGTGTGTTGTGTACAAGAGTGTGTGTATCTTGATAATGGGATTGAAGCCTTACGACATAAAAATGACTTTAAAAAAAAAATTGGTACACCTTCAAACATTTCGTGTGACAGTTCGTCCTTTTCACACTAACAGGTTGGAACGAACAGTCTGTCTGAACTGTAAGGTTGAAACGGATTATTTGTCGCCTGTTTTGAACACCTACATTGTTATGTCATAAACAAAAGCTGTAAGAAAAAGCTACACCAAACTTCGAAGCTTATATATCGCACTCTTCCAAGAGAAGTGGATAGGGGTGACCATTTGCACGTACGCCTTTGCTTCGGCACAGTCCCCCACTTCACCCAGCAGTAAATAGGCAGCAACAGAGAGAGAGAGAGAAGAGAGAGGGGGGGCAGTAACAGAGAGAGAAAGAGAGAGAGAGGGGGAGGAGAGAGAGAGAGGAGAGAGAGAGGAGAGAGAGAGAGAGAGAAAGAGAGAGAGAAAGAGAAGGAGAGAGAGAGAAGAGGAGAGAAAGAGAGAGAGGAGAAGAGAGAGAGAAGAGAAGAGAGGAGAAAGAGAGAGAAAGAAAGAGAGAAGAGAATAGAGAGAGAGAAGAGAAGAGAGATGAGAGAGAGAGAAAAGAGAAAGAGAGAAAGAAAAAGAGAGAGTGAAAGAGAGAGAGAGAAGAAAGGAGAGAGAGAAGAAAGAGAGAGAGAGAAGAGTAGAGGAGAGAAAGAGAGAGAGAGAGTAGAAAGAGAAAGAGAGAGATGTGAAAGAGAGAAAGAGAGAGGAAGAGAGGAGAGAGAGAGAGAGAGAGGAGAGAGAAAGAGTAGAGAGAGAGAATGGAAGAGAGAGGAGAGAGAAGGGGAGTGAAGAGGAGAGAGAGAAAGTGAGAGAGAGAGAGAAGATGAGAGGTGAGGAGAAGAAGAGAGAGAGAGGATATAGGGCGCAGCCAAAGAGAGAGAGAGGAGGATTATAAGGATTGTTAGGGGTTACAGCACTGGTTTCAACCCTAAAAAATTAGGGGTAAATAATATGAGGACAAAATAAAAATGTACAAAGACTATTGCACGATTTTGAGGGATGTTATCAATAACTTACTCTCTCTCTCTCTCTCTCTCTCTCTCTCTCTCTCTCTCTCTCTCTCTCTCTCTCTCTCTCTCTCTTTTCTCACTTCTCCCTCTCTCTCTCTCTCTCTTCCGCTCTCTCTCACTCTCTCCCTCTATCGCTTTCTATATCTCTTTCACACACTCACTCTCTCTCTCTCTCTCTCTCTCTCTCTCTCTCTCTCTCTCTCTCTCTCTCTCTTCTGTCACACACATATACACACATTCACGCACACACACAAACACAACACACACTTTGCACACACACTTTGCACACACTCAAACACACACACACACACACAAGCACACACACAAGCACACACACACACACACACACACACACCACCCTCCCAGCCCCTCCCCCCACCACACACACAACACCACACACCACACACACACACACACACACACACACACACACACACACACACACACACACATACACGCACACACACGCAAGTATTTGTGAGGCTTTTTTTAGCTTGTACATAATTTTTGTAGATTGTAAATGTTTGTAAAAGTGTGTGTGTGTTTGTGTGCATGTATGTTTGTGCTTGTATGTATTCATCTGCGTGTGTGTACCTGTGCGTGTGCGTGCGTGTATGTCTATGTGTGCATGTGTATGTGTGTACGCACATGTGTGCAAGCGCGCGAGTGCGTGTGCATGTATGCATGTAGACAAATGTACGTGTATGTACATGTATGTGTGCTCTTGCACGCAAATTTCGCGCGCAAACTGTCATATTATGTTAGAATTAGAAAACCCTGTGTTCGTTCAATAATTATAGGGATGATCATTATTTAAACGTACTTCTCAACTGTGCAGAGTTAGAAATAAAAAGCCATCCTGTAAGCAGTCATCATCTGTTCACCTTTCTTTTTTCTATTTCTGAGCTGCAGAAATTGTGGAAGAGTCAGGTTCTTGTAATATTGCGGAGTCATGAAGATTTGATTTTATTAAAATTGTTTATTAAAGCGTTCCCATAACCTATGCGGTCGTTGAGAGCGAGTCCTCAGAGACCTCAGCTTCTCTAGGGGCCAGTATTTTGAGGGCAGCGCCCATCCATCTCTCTCCCTCTCTCTCTCTCTGTCTCTCTCTCTCTCTCTGTCTCTCTCTCTCTCTGTCTCTCTCTCTCTCTGTCTTCTCTCTCTCTCTCTCTCTCTCTCTCTCTCTCTTCTCTCTCTCTCTCTCTCTCTCTCTCTCTCTCTCTCTCTCTCTCTCTCTCTCTGCTTTACCTTCCCCGCCCTAAAGAAGGGAGGTACTCATTTTACAGCTGGGTGAACTGGGGGACTGTCTATCTGTCCCGTAGACTGACGACCGTGGGGGCACCCTCAAAGACTCAACAACCAGTTCCCTCCATTCCTCTCTCTGTTCTGCCTTTCTCAGCGTTTTGTTGAGTTCTAGGCCTGTCCATTCGCTGATGTTATCCTCCCAGCTCTTCCTTGGTCTGCCTCTTCTTCTTCCTCCTTGGACAGTGCCTTGTAAAACTGTCTTTGCAAGTCCTTTGGATCTTGTGACATGCCCATACCATTTAAGTTTACGCTTTTTCACGATCGTTAGAAGGTTCTCATAGGGTCCAATGGTTTGCTGGATTCTGTTATGCACGCTTTCGTTGCTTATGTGGTCTTTGTAGGAGATGCCAAGGAGTCTCCGAAAGCATCTCATCTCCACCGCTGTACTCTTCTCTCCAAATCTGCAGTCAGGGTCCATGATTCACAGGCATACAGAAATTATGGATATGACAAGGGAGCGCATTAGTCTGATCTTGAGAATAAGTGAGATATTTTTATCTCTCCAGATGGTGTTTAGTTTTGACAGTGCTGTTATTGTCTGTGCAGTCCTGCATACTTACTTCTGGCTTGGATCCCTGGTCTGATACAATGGCTCCCAGGTACTTGAAGCTTTGAACTGTTTCCAGCTTCTGGTCATTAACCCTGATATCAGTGCTAATGCCGTTGGTGTTTTTAGTAATCAGTTTGGTCTTCTCTGCACTGATTTCCATGCCGTATGTTTTGGAGGCCTTATTCAGGTGTTCTGTTAGACTGGCAAGCTCTTTTTCTGATCCTGCTATTCCATCAATGTCATCTACGAAGCGGGGACTGTACTGAAGCCAAATCGCGCAAACAGCCACCCATCCACTTTGGTAACCACGCTCAATGCTGCTTAACCTTAAAGTGGGGGAAAGCTAGTGTTCTGACCACTGAGCTATCTCGTCTCCAGCGGAGTCAGTTATATTTATTTTAATTTTAAAAATCATCATCATCATCGAAGTTATCTTTTTGTGCGTTCCGCAGCTTAACACGCCGGGGATCACGTGGAACATGCCCTCTGTCTCAGTCATCTAATTGGGAAAAAAATGTGAGGCTGAAAGCACACACACTATCTAAGTTTTTTTGG
>CM054153.1:33671157-33678657 GCA_028751875.1 Rapana venosa | reverse complement strand
ATTGAACATACTTTTCAGTTTGAAAATGCCTTTTAATGATATGTATTATTTCCTCTCTCTCTGTCTTGGTCTGTCTGTCTGTCTGTCTGTGTCTCTGTCTGTCTGTCTCTGTCTCTCTGTCTGTCTGACTGTCTGTCTGTCTGTCTGTCTGTCTCTCTCTCTCTCTCTCTCTCTCTCTCTCTCTCTCTCTCTCTCTCCCCCCCACCTACTGACCATTACCAGTCTTGGATAAAACATATCTTGCTGTATTCCATTACATGTGCAACATAAATGCATTTGTCTTTGATATTAATTACAACATGCAAAACTTGAATCAAAAATAATATTTTAAAAAATGTACTGAAATCCAAGATTGAAAATACCGTATATGCTAGCGTTTATTTAGATTCTACTCTCTCTCTCTCTCTCTCTCTCTCTCTCATCTCTCTCTCTCTCTCCACACACACACCACACACACACACATACATATATATATATATATACACACACACACACACACATATATATATATATATATAATATATATATATAATATAATATATATATATATATATTATATATATATATATGAGAGATAGATATGAGAGATAGATAGAGAGATAGATAGATAGTCTGCTCACATGTCAGACCAGATGATAAAAGCGTGCAATGACTGAAAACTCTACAACAAAACAGACATATTAAGCGTACACAATCAAACCCATCAACTCTATCGGGGGTTGGGGGGTGGGGGTGAAGACCAGAATCGATTTAAAAAGACGTGATAGCAGACTTTGTTTTAAACACACACATGCACATACTGTACATCTCTATACTGACGCATGCGCTCAAAGCAAAAGCATTCCCGCACACGCGGATCGCGCGCGCGCGAGTACACACACACACACACACACACACACACACAACACACACACACACACACACACACACACACACACACACACCACACACACACACACCAAACATACACACACACACGCACGCACGCACGCACGCACAAAGAGTGTTCCAGTCCAATCAAAATCAATAATTTCCCCAGCACAAGAAGCTGTTCCTACGCATCAAAATAACTTTTCATTGGGGAGAAAATCAATGCCACCAGTAAACAATTTTCTTTATCACTACAATTGACTGTGTGTACTTTAACCCACCCAGGGAGAAGTGAGAGAGGGAGAGAGAGAGAGAGAGAGAGAGAGAGAGAGAGAGGAGAGAGAGAGAGGAGAGAGAGAGAGAGAGAGAGAGAGAGAGAGAGAGAAAAGAGAGAGAGAGAGAGAGAGGGGAGAGAGAGAGAGAGAATATCCGGATTCTTTAGGGTTACAGCACTGTTTCCCCCTAAAAAAATAAAAGAGTAAAATATGAGGACGAAATAAAAATGTACATAGACTATTGCACGATATTGAAGGGATGCTACCAAGAATTTTCTCTCTCTCTCTCTCTCTCTCTCTCTCTCTCTCTCTCTCTCTCTTCTCTCTCTCTCTCTCTCTCTCTCTCTCTCTCTCTCTCTCTCTCTCCTCTCTCTCTCTCTCTCTCTCCCTCCCTCTCTCTCTCTCTCTCTCCCTCCCTCTCTCGCTTTCTATCTCTCTCTCTCTATCCCTCCCCCCCCTCTCTCTCTCTCTCCTGTCACACACACATATACACACATTCACGCACACACACAAACACTACACACACTTTGCACACACACACACACGCACACTATATCCAGAGAGGACAGAAAATATAGATTCTGTAACAAAATAGACGATGAATTTCATTTACTCGATGTATGTATTTTATATGATGAACTCAGAAATAATTTGTTTTTTAAAAATCAAAACGAAAGACAAAGAACGCAAAAACTGTGTACATAAATTAAGTGACATAATCACAGTTGATATATATCAAGCAGATAGCATCAGATATGTGTATGAGTGTTTTGAAGAAAGAGAAGTAGAATGCAACATGTTTTTAGTGTACATCACTTTTAACAAAAATAGATAATTATAATTGATGTTTTTGTTGTGCCAAATAAGTCTACATGACTTAAATGGCAATAAAATAGTCTGAATTTGAATCTGAATCTGAATCTGGATCACTCAAAAACAAACACAAGCACACACAAAAGCACACACCCCCCTCCAGCCCCCCCCCCCCCACACACACAGTTATGTGTTTATACCCCATACTAATATGCCCATATTGGTGCACACATAGACAAACACACGTGCATACCTGTGCGTTGGTCAAGCTGTGCCCCCAAATTTACACACACACACACACACACACATACACACACACGCGCGCGCGCGCACGCACACACGCACGCACGCGCACACACATATTCACACGCACGCACTCACGCATGCACGCGTGCGCGCACGCGCACACACACACACACACACAAACACACACACACACGCAAGTATTTGTGAAGGCTTTTTAGCTTGTACATAATTTTTGTAGATTGATAAATGTTTGTAAAAGTGTGTGTGTGTTTGTGTGCATGTATGTTTGTGCTTGTATGTATTCATCTGCGTGTGTGTACCTGTGGGTGTGCGTGCGTGTATGTCTATGTGTGCATGTGTATGTGTGTACGCACATGTGTGCAAGCGCGCGAGTGCGAGTGCATGTATGCATGTAGACAAATGTACGTGTATGTACATGTATGTGTGCTCTTGCACGCAAATTTCGCGCGCAAACTGTCATATTATGTTAGAATTAGAAAACCCTGTGTTCGTTCAATAATTATAGGGATGATCATTATTTAAACGTACTTCTCAACTGTGCAGAGTTAAAATAAAAAGCCATCCTGTAAGCAGTCATCATCTGTTCACCTTTTTTTTCTATTTCTGAGCTGCAGAAATTGTGGAAGAGTCAGGTTCTTGTAATATTGCGAAGTCATGAAGATTTGATTTTATTAAAATTGTTTATTAAAGTGTTCCCATAACCTATGCGGTCGTTTGGGAGCGAGGCCTCAGAGACCTCAGCTTCTCTAGGGGCCAGTATTTTGAGGGCAGCGCCCATCCATCTCTCTCTCTCTCTCTCTCTCTCTCTCTCTCTCTCTCTCTCTCTCTCTCTCTCTCTCTCTCTCTCTCTCTGTCTCTCTGTCTCTCTCTCCTTCTCTCTCTCTCTCTGTCTCTTCTCTCTCTCTCTCTCTCTCTCTCTCTCTCTCTCTCTCTCTCGCTCTCTCTCTCTCTCTTGTTTTCAATTTTTCACAATGAGGGCCTGGTGTAAAGAAGCCTCTGGCTTATCCATTTACCCTCATTAAAATATTCGAGTTCGAGAGTTCGAGTTCTCTCTCTCTCTCTCTCTCTCTCTCTCTCTCTCTCTCTCTCTCTCGCTCTCTCTCTCGCTCTCTCTTCTCTTCTCTCTCTCTCTCTCCCCCCCTCTCTCTCTATCTCTGTCTCTCTCTCTATCTCTGTCTCTCTCTCTCTCTCTGTCTCTCTCTCTCCCTCTCTCTATCTCTGTCTCTCTCTCTATCTCTGTCTCTCTCTCTCTCTCCCTCTCTCTCCCTCTCTTTCTCTCTCTCTCTCCCTCTCTCTCTTTATCTCTGTCTCTCTCTCTCTCCCTCTCCCTCTCTCTATCTCTGTCTCTCTCTATCTCTGTCTGTCTCTCTCTCTCTCTCCCCCCCCCCTCTCTCTCCCCCCCCCCTCTCTCTCTCTCTCTCTCTCTCTCTCTCTCTCCTCTCTCACTGCTTTACCTTCCCTGTCCGTAAAGAAAGGAAGGCAGGTACTCATTTTACAGCTGGGTAAACTGGGGGACTGTACTGAAGCCAAAATCGCGCAAACGACCACCCATCCACTTTGGTAACCACGCTCAATGCTGCTTAACGTTAAAGTGGGCAAAAGCGAGTGTTCTGACCACTGAGCTATCCCGCCTCCAGCAGAGTCATTGTCATCTCCATACGTTAATGTTTGTTTTAAAAATAATTATTGAAGTTATCTGTTTTGCGCGTTCCCCAGCTTAACACACTGGGGATCGATCACCCGGAACACGCACTCTTGTCTCCCTAAACCAACCTTGGTGGTTAGCGTGATGCGCTCGTGATCTGCTGACCAAGGTTCGAATCTCGTTCCTGATTTCTCTTTGATTCTGCCTTTTACCTTTTCTTCCTCAGCCTCACCTCCTTCTTGTCCATTTACCTACTTTCTAGGTCCATTCTCGTCCTTTTTCTTTCCTTCTCCCAGAAAGACTTCAAAGATAGCAATTCTCCCCTACACACCGAAGTCGGACGCGCTGGGCCTGCGTTGTCAGGCGCTTAACGGCAGCGCAACGCAACGCCATGTTGGACTCGTGTGACATAACAAGACAATAGTCGCTGTCTGAGCGTTCGATACAAAAAAGTCAAAATACTCTGTTAATCATTTGGAAATAATAACTATTATGTCGAGATTCTGTTCATCGCTGACAAGCTATTAGGGTTACAACTTGCTCTTTTCATTAACGGGGGAGAAAAATGATTCTGAAAGCGGAGTATGGCTGACAATATGGTGAGGTACTTGGTAAAAAAAAAAATAAAAAAAAGCATCCATACACATTTCCGTGTCTAGTGTGGGTTCCTCGTTCTCCCATTGACTACGAGGTGGGATGAGTGAGACAGGGTGTACTATTCTGGACGATACCCACGATATTAAACTAGGGAGCGCCTAACTAACTACAGCAATAACAACAATGACAACAACAACAACGACAATTACAACAACAACAGCAACAACGACATCAGCAACAACAACAACAACAATAAAAACAACAGCAACAGCAACAACAATAGCAACGACAACAATATCAACAACAGCAACAACAACAATGACAACAACCATCACCACAACAACAACAATAACAACATTAACAACAAAACAACAATCATTACATTTTTCTGGTTTAATTCTAAGGCTTTGATGTTGTTTGCAAACTATGCAACTTTCTTTCTCTCTCTCTTCTCTCCTCATCTCTCTCTCTCTCTCTCTCTCTCTCTCTCTCTCTCTCTCTCTCTCTCTCTCTCTCTCTCTCTCTCTCTCTCTCTCTCTCTCTCTCTCATCTCCTCTCTCTCTCTCTCTCTTTTTTTCTTCTTCTTCTTTCTTCTTCTTCTTCTTCTTCTCTTCTTCTTCTTCTTCTTCTTCTTCTCTTAGAACATATTGGGTAATAAACATATATTTTGCTCCAGTCAATCGGTGTGAGGTCAGCGTTTTGGGCCACAGCCAGAGTAGACTCCGCCCTGCACTGAATCTCCTAGCTGGTGCTCAGGACTGCCTGCCTGCCTGACCCGATAGAGCATCTGTTAGGTAGCATCCGAACCGATTCATGCAGGAACTTGACTTTGACTTGACTTTGGCTTGATTTGAGACTTGATTTTGACTTAGGCTTGATTTGATTTAATGTGCCTTGGATTTGACTCGATTTAGATTTGGACTTGATTTTGACTTGATGGAATTAGCTTCATTTTTACTTGACTTTGACTTGACTCTGACTTGACTTGTCCTGGTTTTGACTTGACTTGTCCTGGTTTTGACTCGACTTGATTCGGACTTGACTTTGACTTAACTTGACCTGATTTTGACTCGATTTGATTTCGACTTGACTTTGACTTGACCTGATTTTGACTCGACTTGATTTCGACTTGACTTTGACTTGACCTGATTTTGACTCGACTTGATTCGGACTTGACTTTGACTTAACTTGACCTGATTTTGACTCGACTTGATTTCGACTTGACTTTGGCTTGCCTTGACCTGGTTTTGATTTGACTTGATTTCGACTTGACTTTGATTTGACTCAACCTGATTTTGACTTGCCTTGATTTCGACTTGCTGATTTGCTGTTGCCTTTGTCTAGATTTTGGCCTGACTTGGTTTTGAATTGACTTGATTTTGACTTGACTTTAACTTTATTTGACTTGATTTTACTTGATTTCGACTTAGCCCCGATATAGCTTCTGTGGTGGTTGGAGCTATATGCAACAGGATTGGACTGGACTTCATTATGACTTTGACTTGATTTAATTTGCCTTGATTTCGACTTGTCGTGATTTGCACTTGATTTGATTATGGCTTGATTTTGATTTGGACTTGATATAAGTTGACTTAATTTTCATTTGATTTGATTTTGACTTGATTTGATTTTAACTTGATTTTACTTGACTTGATATGACTTCACTTTAATTTGATTTAACTTGATTCCCTTTGATTTGACTTTTGATTGGACTTTATTTTGTCTGGAATCAATTTTGATTTAGATTTAATTTGACTTAATTTTGACCTGACCTGACTTGTTTCGATTTAATGTGACTTGGTTTTGACTTTCCTTGACTTGACTTCTCCCTTTACTGCTTAAGGAGTCATAAGCGCTTTGATTTATTTTTGGCAAGATATAGCGCTATATAAATTGCATGTATCATCATTATTATTATTATTATTATTATTATTATTATTATTATTTGGGACACTGGAACAGCCCTCCCTCCCACCTCCACCACCCCCCTCTTCCCCAACCGTGTCAAAGCTTTGTCAGTTATAGATATAAACTCAGTGCCAAGATCTCTACATGAAAATGGTATGTAGTAAAACATTAGATTGAGCTTGTCTTCCAATTGTTCAGCGTAGCTGCCTGCTTACTCCTTTATTAATTAAAAGAGAGAGAAACAACACTCTGAAGTCGGAGTATGGGCGCTTCTTTGGCGATGCACATGAGGGGGAAAAAAAGTCAACCTTACAAACTTCTCATCCATAACGCACTTGTAGTCCAGCAGGTGGACAAAAAACACGAACAGTCTTAGGTTCAATTCCACCCCAAAGTCTTTCGGATTAGACTGTAAACCGAGGCCCCGTGTGCGAACGCATACAGAACATCTTCCGCACACGTTAAATCCTGTTCCGCTTTTCGTAAGAGTAGGCCATTGTGTGCCGGTGGGAACGGATGACAAAATTTACAAAACCGCATACACACGGGGACTGGATGTAAAAAAGCGCATGAGTGCTTATTCCATTATCCTCGATATAAAATAATAAATAAATAAAAATAAAACACACACACATATCTCTCTCTCTCTCTCTCTCTCTCGCTCTCTTCTCTCTTTCTTTCTTTCTTTCTTTCTCTCTCTCTCTCTCTCTCTCTCTCTCTCTCTCTCTCTCTCTCTCTCTCTCTCTCTCTCTCTCTCTCTCTCTCTCTCTCTCTCTCTCCTCTCTCCTCTCTCTCTCTCTCTGTCTCTCACTCTCTCTCATATATATCCCTAAGGGCGGAGACTGGATGTACAAATGCACATGGCTGCTTATTCATTCTCCTCGAAATAAAAGAATTTGTCATTGTCATTGTAGTCTCAACAAATACTCTGAAGTCGGAGTATGGGCGCTTATTTGGCGATGCGCACGAGCAAAACAAAAGTCATTTATGCAAATTCCTCATCCATAGAGTATTTGTAGTCTCAAAAAAAATACTCGGAAGTCGGAGTATGGGCGCTCATGTGGCAATACACATGGGGGGAAAAAGTCATAATTTTATATGCAAACGTTTCATCCATAGTGTTAC
>CM054153.1:33656157-33666157 GCA_028751875.1 Rapana venosa | reverse complement strand
GGACTATATGTGTAGCCATGGTGAGCACTGTTGCTTCCCTTTTGTTTGTTTTTTGGCACACAAAGAGAAGACTTCTTTCAGGTTAGTAGGGCGAATCTGGAAAAGCGTGTTATCTGTCTGAGCGTTTTATTCCTTTTGCCAGAGGGACTGGGCGTACTGTTCGCTTTGAGGTTTCAGATCTGTGTAGGGCATGGTAGACCCCAGAGAGCTCCCTCCCCATGGCACACCTGGCTCATTGGTCAACCGTTCCGTTGCCACGAATACCCATGTGCTCTGGGATCCACACCAAAACAGTTTTACACCCGTCCGTCCCGTCTCAATAAAGTATACAGTTCATAGAACTCTTGAAGCTCAAGATGATTACTGGTCCTAACAATCAATAGCCTCCAGAGCCAAGAGCGGAGCGAATCCGCACATACATACCAAGAAACCTTTCTCTCTCCAGATAGCTTGAATCAGTTTTTAGGAACAAAACGAGAACACTAAGTTTGGCAATGTATACCGAGCAGTCTGAAGGCAACTGCTCAGAAAAGCGAGGATCCCTTGATGGTAGGACAGTAAGGCAGTGCAGGCTAACCCCCACCCCCCCCATCCCCCACCCCCTCCCATGCCCCCCACCCCCTCCTCAAACTTGGATCCATCTGTGACAAAGATCGTACAGGACGGATAAGACTGACATCACTCTTGGAAACAATGACTTTGTAGACAGTTGAATTAGGTACATCCTTCTTAGGAGCAGCAAGATCGAATTAGACAACCAGGGTTTTCCACCATTTATAGAGGTATCCCAGGGAACTTGGGAAAGTCGCAGATGACAGCTAAATCCATACCCGCCCATTTAGAGATCAGGAAGGATCCGAATACCTACAGGAGGGGTGGCAGACGAAGATTTTCTCGAACTTGGCCTGACTGGGGGGTTGAGAACACAATCTTTCCAGTTTCATGTAGTAGTACAGAGTCAGCTTCAGATGTGGGCTCTTCAGAGAGGGTTCTGCATACAGACTATCAACAGGTGTACTTCAAGATGCTCCCACCAGACAGATTCTGAGCACACACTTGAGTTTCTAAATGTATCAATTCTTGCATCTTGTCCTTTTTTTCCTATTTATTCTTTTGTTGTCGTATTTGTTCTTGCTGGCCCCCTTTTTTTGCTCTGGTGTCATGGTGACCTCTGATGTGGTTTCCTCATACACTCGTGTGCCTGTGATTCTTAATTTGTGTCCAAGTTTTCAGAGCTGAAGGTTCACGGGAATAGATGGATGATTTCACTTAGTCTGGCTCCCCAAATGAGCTATTACAGCTGTTAGTAAGGGGGGCTTAGTAAGTGGTCTAATGCTAAGTCAGAGCAGGCACAACTGAACAACCAGCCAAAGTGACCCAGCAGCGGTGCAGGGATTCTCTGGCTGGTGACCTCATAGCAGCTTCACATTCATGCCTCTCCCCTCTCCTTCCTGTGAGCTTCTGACCCTGAAGATACTAAATGGCAAATCTGGGTAAGGGGGGGGGGGGGGGGGGGGGCATGGATATTGAAAGGAGTGGTATGGGAACAACAGGATAGGAATCTCACAAAGGATTAGGCAGAAAAATCAAAATACTCAAAAAATAAATAAATGAAAGGCCATCTTGTCACAAACACAAAACTCCTTGACGTGATCCATGACCCCTCCAAAAAAAATCCTCAAGTGCTCAAAATTCATGACTAGTGTTCTTTACTTTATTTCTCTCTCTTTTTTTAAAAACAAATTTCTCCAATAGGAAGTCAGTGTGAAGGTGACATACTAAACAGCTCGCGCAGAGTGCTTCTATACTTGGACCCCAAAGAATAATAGATGAAAAAGTTGAAGGAGGCGTTGATATAAGAGGCCAGATGGAAGAAACTGATCACAAACATAGTGAAGTTGAAATAGCGCCCATCGAGACTTATCTCTTTGATAAACAAGACGCTGATGCCCAGTATGAGGGTAGGAAATGAGCACAGGATGTACAGAACGGAAGAAGCGACGAGCATGCGCGTCAACGTCATTTCCCGCGTGGATAACGCTTTGGACGACATTTCCGCCCTCCACGCCACCATAGCCCGCAACTTCACCGCTGTGATCAGCGTGGCTACCGTGATCACGCTAACGTAAACAAAAGGCTGGACCGCCGTGGAGAAGAGTTGCAACACGTTCAGGCGAGACAGGTTGCGAACGTAAAACTGGCTGGTGCGAAGCTGCATGGACGTGGTATTGCTCTCAGGATCGAACATGCAAGCCACCTTGAACCTCGTGCCGCTTATGAGTGAACACGTCATGCAAAACGCGGTCATGAGCGCCAGGATGAGTCTGGTAGCCCTGAGGCTTATGAGTGTCTGAGAGCGTAACGGGTAGACCACGCACAGACACCGGTCACAAGCGATCAACATGGAGACGCACCCTGACAGCCAGTTGAGGCTGCGGAGCCCTATCAGGTCATGATTCACCAGGAACTGGAAGACAGGCCCCGAAGTCAAGCCGGTGTTGAACGGTAAGTGCAACCTGTCCAAGTTCCAGAGAACGGCGTAGAACATGTGGAAGAAGTCCAGGGCAGAGAGGTAGAAGAGGCAGAGGTGGACGCGCTCTTTCAGCCCTTGCTTGCAGAAGACCAGCATGTTGAGGACGTTGGTCGGGGCGGAGATGAGGAAGAGGATGGGCAGACACACGGCTCCTATTGCCGTGTCCATGACCCGTTCGATGTCGTGGCTGATGAGGTTGTCTGGGTTGTCCCAAGGAACGAAGCCGCCAGTGTCAGCTCCTAGCATCAAGCAGCCTTCTGGTGCAGCCATGGTGGTGGTGTTGTCTTCTGGTGTCCGGTTTGATGCTGTGACTGAACCGTGTGTGCTGCCATTGAAAGTGCCCGGCATCTTTTTCTTTAGATTTAAAAACCCGCAATGCACTGGAAATATTCACTGTTTTGTTTTGGTATGTGATCTGGAGTGACTTGATCAGGGGTTTGCTTGTTTGACTGGATATGTTTAGCTAATAACAGGCAAACTTTGTTCACAATATTAAAAAAGAAACCTGGAATGGTGGTTTTTTCCAGTCCAAAACTAACACTAGGCAAAAGGTCTAAGTTTAACATGAAGGATTCAAGCAAGACGCTGGTGGTAGGCTATCCTTGTAATGTCCGAAAGATGACGGAATTCGAAGTCATCAGCAGAAACTTTGTGTGAGTCTGGTTTGACAATTATACAAAAGCAACATAAAGAAAAGTACACCTGATTGACTAAATGTGTGATTCTTTGTTTGATACAAACACGCAAAATTAATCTAATAAAAAACAACAACAACGCTGCAGCAAAATACAGAGGGCTAAAAGTAATGACTGCTTTAATGTCAGCACTAAAAATGTAAGATTTCTACCTAAAGGAAATTCATTTCGATAGATTCTTCTGCATTCACATTTGCCCACTAAAAATGAATCTTCTGGAAGATGTTAAATTGGAAAGGTTTGTGTGTGTGTGTGTAGGGGGTGAGGTGCACCAGTAAACCTCAAGCAGTATGAAAATGAATGGTAAGCTTGAAATGAAGCCAAGTGTTCTCCGATCTTTCAGCTCAAAAAGCATTCTTTCCAGGGGTAGGAGTGGCGTGAAAGGATAGCGTGTCACATTGTGGTCAGGCACTGTGCAACTCAGGAGGCATACCATGTTGACGACCGTTTCAGGCACAGGCATTAAAAGCCTGTAATCAGGACAACGAATCCTTACCAGTACCGTGTTTGTAGTATCTGTTTGCTTAAACTGTTGATTGTTTGCTAGTGGTTGCATGACTGTGTAAAAATAGGTTGAATGCAATCGCTTTGATTTGCCTTTGCAAGAGATAGCGTTATGTAATTTCGGTTAAATATTATTATTATTATTTATTTATTTATTTATTATTATTATTATTATTATTATTATTATTATTATTACTGATACAAGAGGCGAGTCTACGCCTGTAAGCAGGAGAACGACTCCTTACTGATACAAGTGGCAAATCTAAGTCTGTAATCAGGACAATGATTCCTTACTGAATACAAGAGGCAAATCTAAGCCTGTAATCAGGACAATGATTTCTTGCTGATACAAGTGGCAAGTCGAAGCCTGTAATCAGGACAATGATTCCTTACTGATAAAAGTAGCAAGTCTAAGCCTGAAATTAGGACAATGATTCCTTACCGATACAAGTGGTAAGTCTAAGCCTGCAATCAGGACAATGATTCCTCACTGATACAAGTGGCAAATCTAAGCTTGTAATCAGGACAATGATTTCTTACCGATACAAGTGGCAAATCTAAGTCTGTAATCATGATTCCTTACTGATACAAGTGGCAAATCTAAGCCTGTAATCAGGAGAACGATTCCTTACTGATACAAGTGGCAAATCTAAGTCTGTAATCAGGACAATGATTTCTTGCTGATACAAGTGGCAAGTCGAAGCCTGTAATCAGGACAATGATTCCTTACTGATAAAAGTAGCAAGTCTAAGCCTGAAATTAGGACAATGATTCCTTACCGATACAAGTGGTAAGTCTAAGCCTGTAATCAGGACAATGATTCCTTACTGATACAAGAGGTGAGTCTAAGCCTGTAATCAGGACAATGATTCCTTACTGATACAAGAGGTGAGTCTAAGCCTGCAATCAGGAGAATGATTCCTTACTGATACAATGGCAAATCTAAGCCTGTAATCAGAATGATTCCTTACTGATACACGTGTCAAGTTTAAGCCTGTAATCAGGACATTGATTCCTTACTGATACAAGAGGCGAGTCTAAACAGTACCCTTTAAGAAAACAGTCTAAAATCTACGCATGCATACAATTATTAAGTTGACCTAAAATCGGAAAAGCACCAGTTTTATTAAGCTTGTACGTTCTGTTTTGTTTATGAAACAATGCAGTGAGACTTTTCGAGGAAGATCAAGACAACATTGTATATTAGTTGAAACTTGCCAAGAAAATGCAAAAAAGCACTTCAGGACAAAAGATATCAAAATAGCATTTGATAATCAGCCAATTCTAATCTTATTAATAATGATAATTATTATTATTATTTTATTATTATTTCTAATCCTAATATTTTAAGTGGCTCTTTACATAGAAAGCCCGAATGCTACCCCCAAACAAATGCCATCACATGTTTGAGCTTTAGCCATTAGTAGAATTCCCATCTTTGAAAAAAAAAGCAAGAATACGTATTTTAGACAACCATATTGCGTGTATTTCCCTTTTGTTTCCTGATTGAGTTTGTCTGCTTAAATTTTGGTACAGTACTATATTTAATACACGTTTTTGGCCATGCCTACAACATGCAAATTTGATCAAAACCACAAAACAGCTTTCACGTTCTAACACGGATCGGTAGTCTAGAAGTAACGCACCTTCCTTCTAACACAGCAAAAAGTCCAGGTTGTAAGTGTATGGTGGTTTGATTCTCGCTTGGGCCTAAAACTGTTCTCTCATCCATTAGACCACGAGTGGTGGTCTTGGTGCTAGTCTTCCGGATAAACTATGATTCGAGGTCCCGTGTTTTACGCAGAGTTATTTAGTGCATGTAAAAGAACCCACGGCAACAAGAGAGTTGTCCCTAGCAAATTCTGTAGAAAAAAGCCACTCTGAGAGTGAAACAAATACAGTTGCAGACAGAAAAAAAGAAAAGAATGGGTGGCGCTGCTATTGTGGCGACACGCTCTTTCTGGAGAGAGCAGCTCGAATTTCATGCAGAGAAATCTGTCGTGACTTAAAAGTGGTATAAATAAAAATAAAGATGACTTAGATTATCCAGAACAGCCATTTTGAATAATTAAACTGACTAGGACTGGGTCTTTGGTTGACTCATCTTTGAATACCTTTTCTTGACAAGTTTTTTGTTTGTTTGTTTGTTTTGTTTGGGTTTTTTTCCGTACTTTTGTTTGTTTGTTTGTTTGGGTTTTTTTCCGCTATGTGCAGATTTTCTCTACCTGACTATTCAAAAGAGAAGGCAGATTTATCTGTTTGTTTATATTTCTAAACTGTCCTAGCAACAAATATCTGGGTTATGGGAGAGACAATTTATGATGTGACAGAGAGTCTTGGGGTTTCTTACAACAAAATTACGGAACAACAGACATGAGAAACGTTATTTAAGGTACTGGTACCAGAAAATAGCAAACGGGATAGCACAGCGGTCGGAGCACTCGCTTTCCCCCAGCCAAGTTAAGCAGCGTCGAGCGTGGTTACCAAGTGGATGGGTGACCGTTTGCGCGCCTTGTCTTCAGTACAGTCCCCTAGTTCACCCAGCTGTAAACGGGTACCTGCCCTCTTTAGGTTAGGGAAAGTAAAGCAGCGAAGGAGAGGAGATGGGCGCCACCGCCCTCAATATGCTGGCCCCTGGAGAAGCTGAGGTCTCTGACGCCTCGCTCCCCTACGACCTTACAGGTTATGGGACACCTTTACCTTTTTACCAGAAATATAATGTGTTCACTTTCGAAATGTTCTTAAAAGGAGCTATTTCTGTTGCTGTTATTGATTTTAACAGAATTCAAGCCCCGTTAAGAAGAGATTGCCTTTCACAGCCTTCTGCAGTTGTTCGTGCTATAAGGTGACAATGTCGAAAGGCAAAATCAAATTTAAAATTCTAAAATTCTTTATTTCCTGTCATCCCTTTAGCGATAAGGAGGATTTTACACAATATCAATGAACAAAATCACAACTGAACATCATACATGCACAATCTAACTGGATCTTTGAACATGTTACTATAGAACAACAATTGTCTTGTTTACACCTATCAAACTCTTAGAACAAAGTCTACACGTTATTTCTGAGAAGGGGGGCGGGATAGCCTAGCGGTTAGAACATTGCGCTCGCAATCTGACGACCCGGGTTCGATTCCTGTTCAAGGGGGATATTTCCCCTGGAGTTAACATCAGTGCCGACTCACTCTCCCCATAAAGTCCTTCGGATGAGACTATAAACAGAGTTCCCGTGTGCGAACGCACGCAGAACATCTTGCGCACACGTGAAATCCTGTGCCGCTTTTCGTAAGAGTAGGCCATTGTGAGCCGGTGGGAACAGGTGACAGAATTGACAAAACGCATACACACGGGGACTGAATGCAAAAAGCGCATAAGTGCTTATTCCATTATCGTCGATATAAGAGACTAAAATAAATAAAATAAACACACACACACAAACACACACAAACACACACAAACACACACATACTCACTCACACACTCACACACTCACTTACTGACACACGCACTCACACACAACACAACCAACACACACAACACAGACACTCATATAACACTCACACACACATTCATTCACTCATTCTCACACACACTCACCCACACACACACACACACTCACAACACACACACACACACTCACAACGCATCCACACTCACGTACACACACACACACAACACACACACTCACACACACACAACACAACACAACACACACACACACTTACACACACAAACTCACACACTCACAACACAACACAAAACACACGAACACACACACAACACATTCAACACACACACAACACAACACACTCACACTCACACACACTCACACTCACACTTTCACACACACACACACACACACACTCATGCACACTCACAACACAACACAACACACACACTCACTCACAACACAACACAACACACACGAAATTGAAATTGAAACAGTAGAAATTTATAAATATCTAGGTGTCGTTCTTTATCAAAACGGGAAGTTTGAAACAACACAAGAACATTTAGTAAAACAAGGCAACAAAGCAATGTACGCCTTTAAAAGAGCAATTCATGGACAACATCTAACAATTACTATGATAATGAGTCTAGCTATACGACGCACTGATAACTCCTATCTTAACCTATGGAGCAGAAGTTTGGTTTCCTTTTTGTTTTAATGGGGAGACAGAATTTCATATTGATAAACTGTTCAAGACATGCTTATCAAATCAATTTTTGCATGAGAATTTTCAGGTAAAATTTTGTAAACAAATGCTAGGAGTTCATAAAAAAGCATTAATACTACCCACTTTGGGTGAATTAGGAAGATTTCCACAGACCTTTAAAATCATATGCCAGATAATATCGTTTTGGATTCATTTGACAGAATCAAAACCAAACTCTTATATTAGAATAGTATACGATTATTTGTATCAGACGAATACATCCGATAAATGGATCAACACAGTAAAAAATATTCTTTACACAATTGGATTCAACCATGTCTGGACGAACCAAAGTACTCTTGATGTTCATCGGTTGAGTTGTGCTGTTCAAAGAAAGCTTGAGGACATGTATAAAACATTTTGGATCTACCAGAAGAAAGAGTTTGCAAAACTAAAATTTTACGATTTTGCTACCAAAGAATGCAGACTGGAACCATACTTAATAAACTATGGGAAAAAAACTCATAAGAAGACGTATTGTAAATTTCCCACAAGCTGTCACAATTTAATGATAGAGAAAGGGAGGAACCAAAATTTATCTAGAGAGGAAAGAAAATGTAGATACTGTGACAAAATAGAAGATGAATTTCATTCACTCGATGAATGTATCTCATATGATGAACTCAGAAACAATTTGTTATTAAAAATTACAACTAAAGACAAAAAACGTAAACTTTGTATAGATAAATAAAGTGACATAATCACAGTTGATATCTATCAAGCAGATATCATCAAATATGTGTATGAATGTTTTAAGAAAAGAGAAAATGAGAAGTAAAATGTAACATGCCTTAATGTACATCAATTTGAGCCAAAGAGATGATTATAACTGATGTTTGCTTGTTTTGTTGTTGTGTCAAATAAGTCTATTTGACTTAAATGGCAATAAAATATTCTGAATCTGAATCTGAATATGAATCTGAATCACACGAATACACACACAACACAGACAACACACGCGCTCACACACACAACATAACACACACAACACAGACACTCACACAGCAAAACTCACACAAACACACACTCACACACACACAACACACACTCACACACACACACTCACCACACACTCACACACAACACCCCACACACCCACACACCACTTACCCCCCCCCACACACCACACACCCCCCCCCCCCCACACACACACACACACACACACACACACACACACACACACACACACAACAACAACACACACACAACACACACACAACACACACACACAACACACACACACACACACACACACACACACACACACACACACACACACACACACACACACACACACACACACACACACACACACACCACACACACACACACACACACACAACAAACACACTAGTGGCTGAGCGTATTAGAACCCCCTCATCTGACCATCTGTGTTCTACCCACCACCACAGGCATTTATTCCAGAGAATATCTCCCCCCAAAAAAAAAACCCCCCACTGGACTTAACATAAAATACCGACTCTACTCCCCTCTGAAACCCAGTTAAATCCTGTTCCGCTTTTCGTAAGCGTAGGCCATTGTGTGCCGGTGGGAACAGATGACAGAATTTACAAAACCGCATACACTCGTGCACTGGATGTTAAAAAAAAAGCACATAAGTGCTTATTCCATTATCCTCTATATAAAAGAATAAATAAATAAATAAAAACCACATACACTCGGGGACTAAATGTAAAAAAAAAAGCACATAAGTGCTTATTCCATTATCCTCGATTTTAAAAGAATTTTTTTTAATTTAATTTTTTTTTTAAAAACCTCCTTAAGATCAGCCCTGTGTGCAAAACGCACGCAGAACATCTTACGCACACATTACAACCCGTTCCGTTTTTCAGAAGTGTTTAAGTCACAGAATGCCGGTTAGAAGCAGATGACGAAATTTCAACAACAACAACAACAACCAACAAAACTGCATGCACACTGGTGTCGTGTTTAGACACCATTCCCGAAGAAGAAATGCAGCAACCTTAATGGTAGGCACACACACACACACACACACACACACACACACACCGGTTGCATATTCAAAAT
>CM054153.1:33636157-33641157 GCA_028751875.1 Rapana venosa | reverse complement strand
GCATAAGCTCCTTTTTGAGAGAGAGAAAGAGAGAGAGTGAGTGAGATTTTTTAAATATTTATTTATTCTTTTATATCGAGGATAATGGAGTAAGCACTTATGCGCTTGTTTACATCCAGTCCTCGTGTGTATGTGGTTTTGTAAATTTTTTCGTCCGTTCCCACCGGCACACAATGGCCTACTCTTACGAAAAGCGGAACATGATCTAACATGTGCGCAAGATGTTCTACATGCGTTTGCACACGGGACCTCGGTGTGTAGTCTCATCCGAAGGACTTTTGGGGAGAGTGGAGTGTGCACTGATGTTAACTCCAGGGGAAAATATCCCCCTTGAATGGGAATTGAACCCGGGTTGTCAGATTGCGGAGCGCAATGTTCTAACCACTAGGCTATCCCTGAGAAAGAGAGAGAGAGAGAGAGAGAGAGAGAGAGAGAGAGAGAGAGAGAGAGAGAGAGTGATGTGAGTGTGTGTGTGTGGTGTGTGTGTGTGTGTGTGTGTGTGTGTGTGTGTGTGTGTGTGTGTGTGTGTGTGTGTGAGTGTGTGTGGGGTGTGTGTGTGTGTGTGTGTGTGTGTGGTGTGTGTGTGTGTTGTGTGTGGTGTAAGTAGAAAACCCATTAAACCTGGAACCTCAGATACAACGACAGAATCGGACGCTTGAATCGTTGTATAAGAGTTCTCCATGTTACACGAATTTTCTGCTCCCTTTTCTTTTCTAACAAAGAGATGACACAACACTATAATTATCTATCTATCTATCTATCTATCTATCTATCTATCTATCTATCTATCTATCTATCTATCTATCTATCTATCTATCTATCTATCTACCTACCTACCTACCTACCTACCTACCTACCTATCTATCTATCTATCTATCTATCTATCTATCTATCTATCTATCTATCTATCTATCGATATGTGTGCGTGTATACACACACACACAAAGCTCTAGACAACCTCAGCTTTGTTTGGAAGCATTTTCAAAACCTCTTCATTTTTGCCATAGCTGAGGTTGCAAGGGTTAGTCTGACCTTTATACTTCGGCCGCAGAGTGGCCATCTTTGGTCAGCGTGGAGCCTGGACAATTGAAGGAGTCTACTTCTTCACGCTGTTGACCATTCGTGATGATGCCAACAGTAACGTCACTGGTGCTGTTTACCGTAGCCTTGCTCTTCTCTGCACCCATCTCCGTACCATACGCGCTATATCGCTGTTCTAATTTGCTTCAAAGTTCTTGGAGTTTGTGATTACTGCGACCTAGAAGATCAATATCATCAGCAAACCTCAAGATTTGCGAATGAATATTGCCACCAAGAGATACATTGACGTGGCATTCAGGGAGCGTCTCTTGCAAGATCTTCTCAAGGAAATAGAATAGGTGAAAGTATGAAGCCATGTCGGACTCCTACTGTTGTTCGAAAGAAATCTCCAATCTGGCTGTTCAGGAAAAGTGCAGTGCTGGTATTGTTGTATAGTTACTGAATGATCCACTAGCCCTTCCTCAATATTTCAAAGTTTCGAGGATTTGCCACAGTCCGTTATACCACACTCTTATTAAACGCTTTTTTGAAGTCAAACTAGGGAACAGATCATTTTTGCTATTGGAGACGTTTATGTATGATAAGCCTGCAGTTGAAAGGTTGTTCAGTTGTACACCTTCCAGATCTGAAACCAGTTTTTTGCTTCTGTGAGCATTAAATTTTTTCTTCGGCTTGCTTTTTGAGTCTATTCAGAATAGTTCTGAGCATTGGCTTGCTTGGGAAGCTTATGAGGCTTACTGTTCGGTAGCTATGGCATTGTCTTAGATCCCTTCTTGAGGCCAAATTTTGGTGTCCCAGATTTTTGGACAGTCTTCTTAGCATCGGTGGATCGGTGGTCTAGAGGTAAAGCGCCTGTATAGAAAGCGAAAAGTCCGGGTCGGAAGTGTGCGGTGGTTCGAATCCCGTTTGGACCCGAAACTTTTCCCCCATCCATTAGACCACGAGTGGTAGTCTGGGCGCTAGTCTTTCGGAAGAGACAATAAACCGAGGTCCCGTGTGTTACACATAATTATTTAGCGCATGTAAAAGAACCCACGGTAACAAGAGTTTTCCCTGGCAAAATTATGTAGAAAAAAGCCACTCTGATAGGGAAACAAATACAGTTGCAGACAGGAAAAAGACCCCCCAAAAATGGGTGGCGCTGCTCTTGTAGCCACGCGCTCTCCCTGGGGAGAGCAGCCCGAATTTCACGGAGAGAAATCAACCGTGACTTAACGTCGTATAAAATACAAAATAAAATGCAAATTTAAAAAAAATCATCTTTACAGTCTCTTCTCCACCGTGTTTAAATAATTCAGCAGGGATATCCTCCACTCCTGGTGACTAACCCTCTCTTTCAAGCAGTTCACTGCTTCCTCCACTTCTTCTCTCTCAGCCCCTAGTATAAGTCTGGTTTTCTTGTTGATGAAACTTCTTCTTCCAGCATGGGGGGGGGGGGGGGGGGGGGGGGGGGGGGGGGGGAGGGGTATGTACGTGGCTGTATCTGATGGGTGTACAGCTGAGAACTTCAGTGCTGACAGTAAACAGTATACCCGTTTCCTTTTCGATGATTGAAAAAATCTGCTCTGCTCGGTCTTGGTAAACTTTTCCTAACGTGTTGAATGCATGCTTACCGCTTTCTCTGCTGATGTCTTCTTCAGGGATAGGTCAGTGGTCGGAACACTCGCTTTCACGGGCGAATAAACACACATACACACACACACACACATACACACACATACACAACACACACATACACACTGTGTGTGTAAGAAAGGCAGAAAGAAAGAAAGAAAGAAAAGAAAAAAGAACGGGGGAAAAGGGACAGAAAGGAGGAACGAAAGAAAGAAAGACAGATAGACAGAAAGAAAGGCAGAAAGAAAGAAAGAAAGACAGAAAGACAAAAAGGCAGAAATAAAGAAAAAAAGAAAGAAAGAAAGCGAGAAAGAAAGAGAGAAAGAAAGAAATTGAGAAAGAAAGCGAAAAAGAAAGAAAAAAAAGGAAAGAGAAGAAATGCAGAAACAATCAAAGAAAGAAAAGAAAAGAAAAGAGAGAAAGACACTAAAAAAAGAGGAATAAAAGACAGAAAGGAAGAACGAACAGAAATAAAGAATGAAACAGAACTATAAGAAAGAAAGAATTACCACAGCTACAAAGACCATCTTTCATTATAAGCTTTTGTTATCCTGCCTCAAAGACAAGAACAGTCGTTAATGTTGTTATTATATTATAAGTAATTAAACATTATAGACGACGATATTGTTTGAAGCACTTTGCCAAATAAAAAAAACTTAATTTCTACAAAGAACAGCAGCATCTTTTCATGTTTCAATTCATCGCTGTTTATAGCCTCAACGACCACAAAAGCCATCTCAGGGCTGTCACCTTATTCAACTTTAGCAGCTGCAAGAACGTTCTGGCCTTCACTTCCTCATCATTGATGTGATTTCTGTATGAGATTTATAAAAGAAAAAGGTAAAGGTGTCCCATAACCTATAAGGTCGTAGGGGAGCGAGGCGTCGAGACCTCACTTCTCTAGGGCCAGCATATTGAGGGCTAGCGGCGCCCATCTCCTCTCCCTCGCTGAGATACCAAGATTTAAAAACGCTATCAGACCATTATGAAGAGCTCCTGACTTCAGTGAAAAGATGTAAACGTAAGACGTTTCGGACACGTCACACGAAGAACATCTGGACTGGCCAAGACTTGTCCTACTACAGGGAACAAACAGTACAAGGAGGGAGATGGAGAAGAGGCAGACAGAGAGAATAAAAAACGATGGGAAGAAGACAAACATCAGAGAGTGGACGTACTGGTCTTGAGTGGAAAAACGATTTGCTACGGAAAGCAGAGAGAACCGCGCGCAGGAAGTGGAGGAAGCTGGTTTCAAAATCTTCATTAGTGCCCCCCACGGACAACGAGATAGGTGAAGGATAATATTCACCTCAAGTTTATTAACATCAGCGCCATTGAAAGCACCTTTAAACATCTAGCACCATCAATCTGACGAAAAAAAACAAGTTCCATGAATTAAACGGCAAAATGCCTGAATTCTTTCATTCTTTAATGCGATAAAAAAAACCCATCTAGGATACGTTGAGGATGTTAATTCATTTCTTCTTTATCATCCATAGGCGTGAACAAAGGCATAGAAAAAAGGTGTGATAAACGCTTCAATGCACAAAATTTATAGACAATAACTTCTTCTTCGTCGAACGCTCAGACAGCAACTATTGTTGTCTGTTATATGAGCGAAAAATGCGTCACGCTGCCGTTAAGCGCCTGACAAGTCAGGCCCTGCGCATCCGACTTCGGCACAAGAGAGAATAGTTACCTTTTAAGTTCTTTCTGGAAAAAAGGCAGGAGAATGGGCCAAGAAGGCAGAAAATAGACAAGAAGGACGTGACGGGAAGAAAAGGAACAAGGCAGAAACAAAGAGAGTGATAGAAAAGAGGAAATTTCTAGCACAGAATTTCCAGAATGTGGGGATGCTGTTTATACTGATAGGCCCCCGGCATCCCCTCGGGGAAACAAAATAACTATATGTGAGAAAAATGCCAGAGGTGAAACCAACACTGCGGAATGAACATCACGTCGCCTACCCCCAGAGTATACTGTGTCCCTAACTGGTATCAGCAACAACAACAACAACAACAAGAAAGAAATACCCAAAACTGCAATAACAGATGCAAAAAGACAACAACGAAATCAACAATAATAACAACTACAAATGCAACCAATACGATACCGCTACAAAGGCATATACATACATACATACATACATAATATATATAATGTAATACAACCTTTGTTTATGTATGTGCGATAACATTTGAATTTGTAAAAATCTATCAATTGTAACTGGCTGCATGTGAAAGACTAGGATGAATGAAAGCGCTTTGATTTGTTTTTTGCAAGATATAGCGCTGTATAAATTCCATGCATTATTATTATATGTGTGTATATATATATACATATAT
>CM054153.1:33616157-33633657 GCA_028751875.1 Rapana venosa | reverse complement strand
AGTGAACATGTTCAAAATAGCACGAGGTTTGATGATTTTTTTTTTTATAGATTATTAAATTTTGTAGCTCACATGAGATGGAGTTTTATTTTGATTTCAGATATGGACAGGCATTTGAAAATAGTGACCACAAGGTTTAGTTAGGTTGGGTAGTTCAAGATTAGCCACATCTCTCTAAACTCGGACATCTGCGTGCGTGAGTGTTTGTTTGTTTGTTTGTTTGTTTTAACGGTTGTCGTCAGTTCCTACCGACACGAATCTGCCTACTCTTCCACACACAAAAAATGTGGAAACAACGGGTTTTTAACATGAGCGCACGATGTTCTGCAAGCGTTCGCACACAAGGGGCCTCGGTTTGTAGTCTCACCCGAAGGACATTTTTACGGGGGGAGTAGGGGGGGAGGGGGAGGAGTGGAGTCAGTTAGTACTAATGATAAATCTAGAGGGGGGGAAAAAATCCCTTAAAACCGGCTGCCTCTGGGGTAGTTCGATCCCGAGCCGGCAGAAAACGATCGCAATGCTCTAACCACTAGGCCAGGCTATCCCGTCCCCTGCAATACCTACTTTAGAAAAGAAGGGAAAAAAACCCGACCCATGCATGCATATTTTGCAACTAATGTGTAGAAGGAAGGTGGCAGGATAGGTTAAGACGTTTGCCTGCCAACAAGTCAACCGTGAGCTCCTGGGTTCGATTCCCAGCCTCGCCCTTTTTTCTTCCCAGTTTGACCCACACACAAAAAATCGAACTGAATGTCAAAGTTCTTCGGATGAGACTATAAACCGAGGCCCCGTGTGCGAACGCACGCAGCAGAACATCTTGCGCACACGTTAAAATCCTGTTCCGCTTTTCGAAAGAGTAGGCCATTGTGTGCCGGTGGGAACAGATGACAAAATGTACAAAACCGCATACGCACGGGGATTGGATGTGAAAAAGCACATGAGCGCTTATTCCATTATCCTCGATATATATAAAAAAAATGTCATCTGAGCGATTTTGATTTGTTGCTTTACAAGATTTAGCGCTATATAAATTCTATACATTATTATTACTATTATTATTATTATTATTATTATTATTGTTATTGTTATTATTATTATTATTATTATTACTCCAAAACACTCTTCCAGTAAGCCCCCAAAGGTCGTGCGTGTGTCAAACTTCTCATTCTGTATGTACTTCAAAGCCTTCAACAGATTCACCTGCTACAATAAGTTAAAAAAAAAACCATAAACCAAAAAAGATTCCTACAAATTTCAAATTCAAAAACTTTTTTTTAATTATCTCAGAGACAGAGAAATTACGGGTGGGTCACCAGCCATAGATAAAATCAATAAGCATGTAAACATAATATTATTTCTTTAAAAAAAACAACACCACCACACACTATCGGAACAGCAGCACGCGACCATGATAAGATTTTTTTAAAAAGCACCCACAAATCAGCAATACCTCAGCCAGTCATAAACTCACCCAAGTAAAATCACTAATACTCATGTGCGCACCAGTAAACCCATGCGTCCGCGCGCGCGCGCGCACGCACCACATACACACACACACACGCACACACACACACACACACACACACACCACACACACACACATAAACACCACAAACCCACCATACATCCTATCCGAACAGCAAGCACGAACCCATTAATAGATTTTGTTTTTAAAATAGCACCACAAATCAGAAATACCTACGCATTCATAAACTCGCCTATCACTAATACTCATGTGGCACCAGTAAATCCATGCATTGCCGCTGCGCAACGCAACACCACAACATCACCACCACCGCGCCCCGACGCACACCACTAACATCACACACACACACACACACAACAACCACACACACACAACCACAAGGTGGAAACCACTCGCAACAACCGCGCACGCAGTTTTATGACATAAGCCAACATTTTCATAACTTTGTGTATAAGACAAATATCAATTAAGTGTGTTCTTATTAAGATATTCAACACAGTCTGAAATGAATAAGTCACACACGCATTTTTATGACATCAATCAAATTTCGTATACCATGATAAGACAGATATTACTGAAATTCATACTTTATTAAAATATTGAACTCAGTTTCAACTGATAAAAGGTAGCCTTTCCTATGCTTCAAAATACCCCCATACCTTTTCTACCCGAGCTCTGTTATCTCCCTTAGGTGTTAAGTTTAGGAACGCCCAACACCAACACCCAACACCGACAACGTCACAAGAGGGGGGGATGGATGGATTCCTTGTACCAAACTCAACGTGTAACATTTTAACGGTGTAGGAAGATACCTCAACATTGCATTCACATGATTTTTTTTTTTATCGGACCAACAACTCATTCTGTCAGCTGTCAAACTTCATGTTTGTTCTCTGAAAGAAAGTCCAGAGATTGAAAACGAGAAGATTGAACAAGCTGGCAGGTAAAACGAATTTCTTGTTGAGAACATGGCATGTTTCATAAAGAAAAAAAAATTGCCTGGGCTTTATCACAGTTCTTGATTAAACCATTGATACTGGGAGCAACAGCAAAGTGAGAGGCTGTATGACCAGTGGCTTTCCCACTCATGGAATTCCACTTTACAGCTTAAGTCTTTAATGATCGACTATGACTCTCTGACTAGGAGGCTTGACTCGCACAGTCCTTATGTGCGGCAGCCCTAGGGGCTGGTTGGCCTTTGGAGAGCATCTCCAACGCTGACTGTCCTTATGCCCACTTGGCCGAGAGAGTGGAGATGTACTGTGGGAAAGGCATCTCCACTATAATCAAATTTCTGCCCAGTTTCCAAAACAGCAGCTGCCTCCTCTGCTGTTTTGGAGGTCATCGTCGGACACGACGGACAAACATACAATGAACGTGCGCACGAGCGACAGGATAGCTCAGTGGTCAGAGCACTCGCTTTTCCCCCAGACAAAGTTAAGCAGCATCGAGCATGCTTACCAAGTGGATGGGTGACCGTTTGTGCGTCTTGACTTCAGTACAGTTCCCCCAGTTCACCCAGCTGTGAATGGGTACCTGCCCTCGTTAGGGTCAGGGAAGGTAAAGCAGCGAGGGAGAGGAGATGGGCGCCTCCGCCCTCAATATGCTGGCCCCTGGAGAAGAAGTTGAGGTCTCTGATGCCTCGCTCCCTTACGACCACTTATGTTTTGAACACCTGTACCTTTACCTTACGTATGCACGCGCGCACGAATGCACGCGCGCACGAATGCACGCACACACACACAAACACACACACACATAAACACACACACACATACAATTTCAAAATGTGAATTCGCGCCTATTCTAAGCCACTATCTTCTGAACATTATTACGCTTTCTCAATGTCCAGTTTTAAATTACAGTTTACAAAGAAGCCCAGCAAACTGTTGATGTCTGAGCATTCGAAGAAGAAAAACACAAAGAACCTGGAACTGAAATTCAAAACAGAATCAACAAACGTAGTTTCAGGAGACTTGATGATTACTAATAATTGTTACAGTTAGGATTCTTTCCAGCTGGTCTTCTGTAAATGTGTTTTTTTGGCAAGTTTTTCTTCTGTTTGGTGTTTTACTTGCTCGTCTATTTTCTGAGTTGATTTTACTTTTATTTTGCCCGCCCCATCTGTGTATGTGTTTGTTGTTTTGCTTTTGTTAGGGTTTTATCTTTTCTGATATCACCAAGCGTAAATAGGTTTTAAATTAAACAACAAAAACAACACACACACACACACACATCTACACGCCACAACCACACTTACACACACCACAACAACACACACATACATACCTACACATATGATATACACACAACCCCTACCCACACCAACGCGCGCGCACGCACACACACACACACACATACATACTTCATATGATATACACACAACCCCCCTACCCACACCAACGCGCACGCAAACACACACACATCACCACACGCACGCACCACCACGCACACGATACACACACAACCAACCAATCCACCACCCACACCTACCACTAACACAAAACCCCTCACCCACCCACCTACCCTCCACACAAAATCTCCCACCCACTCACACCCCCCCCTCCCCCCCCACCCCCCCCCCTCCACACACACACACACACAACACACACACAACACCACAATACACAGAAATTGCCTCATGACGTGAATCACCCATACATTTTCAAGAGAGATGAAATTCTCAAGAAAGAAAACCACCAACCCTTTCAAATATCTCTTCACCATTCATTGTTATGCATTTTTATTTTATTCTTTTATATCGAGGATCATGGAATAAGCACTCATGTGCTTGTTTTACATTCAGTCCCCGTGGTGCGTATGCTGCGGTTTTGTCCATTCTGTCATCTGTTCTCACCGGTACACAATGGCCTGCATGTTTGTCCCTCGTGTTCGACGATGACCTCCAAAACAGCAGAGGAGGCAGCTGCTGTTTCGGAAATTGGGCAGAAGTTTGATTATAGTGGAGATGCCTTGCCCACAGTACATCCCACTCTCTCAGCCAAGTGGGCATAAGGACAGTCAGCGTTGGAGATGTTCTCTAAAGGCCAAATAGCCCCCAGGGCTGCAGCACATAAGGACTGTGCGAGTCAAGCCTCCTAGTCAGAGAGTCATAGTCGATAACTAAAGACTAAAGCTATAAAGTGGAATTCCATGAGTGGGAAAGCCACTGGTCATACAGCCTCTCACTTTGCTGTTGCCCCCAGTATCAATGGTTTAATCAAGAACTGTGATGAACCCCAGGCGCTGACGGCATAACAATGGCCTACACTTACGAAAAGCGGAACAGGATACCATGAATATGTGAGGACACACACACAAAAAAACCAACAAACCATGTTGACTTTGAACGACCCAAAGAATCTCCTTTTTTTTAGGGGGACACTCTCTATCCTGCTTTCTGGGGAAAAACAACAACAAACTAACTAAAATAAAGCTGCAACTTTCTCTTTGCAGACTCCACTCTCCCCCCCCCCCCCCCCCCCACCCTGCCCACCCCTCCCACCCCCCCCCCCCCCCCCCCCCCCTCTCCCCCCCCCCCCCCCCCCCCCCCCCCCCCCCACAAACCCATCCCCCGACTGAGAAAAAAAGCCATAAGTGCTATTACCACCCCGATGCACCACAGCAACACCGAATAACATATGCGCTTTCTGATACCGTGTGTCTACCCACGCACCAATCGACCCCCCCGAACAAAGTCTTCCTCCTTTACCATTATCCCGGTCATACCATTCCCTGTTGACTCATCGGCACCTCTGTCTCAAATAAGTAAGCTTCTCCTTCTCTGGTCTTCTCGACTCCGTGTGTTGCTTTCCTCCCGTTGACTTCTGACTTCTGTCTCTGTCTTCTCTTCTTCTTTGTTTCTTTTTCTCTTCTTTCTTTCATCTCTTTCTTCTTTCTTTCTTTCTCTCTCTCTCTCTCGTCTCTTGGGTTGGTGGTGGGGGGAAGGGGGGGGGGGGGGGGGGTTGGGGGGTGGGTTGGGTAGTTTTCTCTTATTTGTTGCTTTGGGGGTGGGTTGGGGGTTTGTTTTGAAAAGGATTATTTTCCCCATGTTTGTACTGTGAGACTGTATAAGTGTTGGGTCATTATTAAGATGTATCCCTACGGGCGGGGACTGGATGTAAAAAAGCACATGAGTGCTTATTCATTATCCTCGAAATAAAAGAATGTGTCATGGTCTTCTCTCTCGCTCACTCTCGTCTTTTCTTTCTTTGTCTGAAGAAGATTAGAAGAAGAACCGAAGAGAAGAAGTAGAGAGAACGAAGAAGAAGAAAGAACTCGAAATGAACAAGAAGAAATAAGAAGAAAAGAAGAATAGAAGCAAGAAGATAAGAAGAAGTAAAAGGAAGAATTGCGATGTAGAATTTGCGAAGATTAGCAAGAAGCAAGTATCAGACGAGACGATGAGCAGGAAAGAAAAAGAAGAAACGAGACGAGAAGAAGAACGGAGAAGATGATGTATTGAAGATGAAGATGAGATGTTTGATTGTGATGTTGACGTCGCGACGACGACGTTCGACGCTGCTGATGTTGCTAATTATGATGATGATGTTGTGCACCCCATATCGCGACGACGATCGCTTGATGATTGCTGTTGCTGATGACGACGAATTTCCATGAAAGGAGGCAGCTGATGTCACCCCCTTCCTTTTTTCTTTTTTTTTTACATTATAATTATCTGCTTTGGGTTTTGCAAGCTGGTTACGATGACTTTGGGGGACGGGATAGCTCAGCGGTCAGAGCACTCGCTCTCCCCCAAGCTAAGGTTAAGCAGCGTCGAGCGTGGTTACCGAGAGTATGGGTGACCCTTTGCGCAGCTTGGCTTGGCTTGGCTTCAGTACAGTCTCCCAGTTCACCCAGCTGTGAATGGGCAGCCTGTCCCTGTTCAGGTGTGAAGGGAAAGGTAAAGCAGCGAGGGGAGAATAATAATGATAATAATAATAATAATAATAATGATGATGATAATGATTAATAATAATAATAATGTAACGAGGAAGAAGAAGAAGGAGAAAAAAAAAAGAAGAAGGAGAAGAAGAAGAAGAGAATGTATGGAAATGTATATAGCGCTTGAATTTGTAAAGCAACAAATCAAAGCGTCAGATTTAATTTGTTTAATCGAGGATAATGGAACAGCACTCATGTGTCTTTTTTTTACATCCAGTCCCGTGTGTATGCGGTTTTGTACATTTTGTCATCCGTTTCCACGGCCACAATGGCCTACTCTTTCGAAAAAGCGGAACAGGATTTTTTTACGTGTTGCGCTAGATGTTTCTGCGTGCGTTGGCAACGGGGCCCTCGGTTTATAGTCTCTTCCGAAGGAGAAGAGGAAATGGGCGCCACCGCCCTCAACATGCTAGGCCCCCCTGGAGAAGCTGAGATCTCTGGACATCGCACTTCCCAAAGGAACTCCATAGAGAACACCTTTACCATTACTCTAATGACTGACAGCAAGATCCTTGCCATAGTCAGTATATATATTATATTGTTTTGGTTGGTTTTATTCATTCATTAATTTTTTTTTTATTCCGATACAGGGGGAAAGGGGCACTCATCTAATCCCTCTTTGGGGCATACGTTTGAAAAAAAAAAAATTTTTCTTTCAGGTGGGGGGCGGGATGGTTAAGCTTTTTGCCTTTCCAAAAAAAAGTAAACCGTGAGGTTTCGGGGTTCGTTTCCCAGCCCCCGCCCTTTCTTGCCGTTTGAAAAAAAAAAAATCGAACTGTATGTCAAAGTCCTTAGGAGGATATAAACGAGTCCCCGTGTGCAAAACGCATGCAAAAAATCTTGCGCCCCCATGTTAAATCCTTTTCCCGCTTTTCGGAAAGAGTGGGCCATTGTTTTGCCTTTGGGGAAAAAGATGACAAAATTTAAAAAATCGCTTTTAAACAGAAAAAAAATAAAACAAAAAATGTAAAAATGTCATTGGCGCTTTGTTTTTGTTGCTTTCAAGATTCAGCGCTTATACTTTCCCTACATTATTACTATTTTTATTTTATTATTTTTATTATTATTATTATTTTATTATTATTATTATTATCCGTTCCTCCCGGGGAAACAGGGGCCTTACTCTTCTGAAAAGTTGGAGGAGGGAAGGAGGGGGGAGGCGTCAGGGGAAATTGGAAATTTGTCAAGGGCAAAGCTTTTGTCAGTACCGGTATATTTCGAGGAGAGGGGAAAAAAAACCAACCCCCCAAAACCAACCATGAATGTGTTTTTCCCGAGAAATTCCCTTTTGTAAATGGCAATGATATCGGTGTTGACTGACAAGATGACTTTCCCGGGGAAAAAAAACAAAGGTGCGGGGGGGGTGGGGGTTTGGAATGACATGTTTTTGGCGTGTATGTGTGTGATTCAGATTCAGATTTACAATTTTAGTAGTGTAGTAGTCGTGAAAAAAATAGGTTTGTAGTAGTAGTAGTGTAGTAGTAGCAGTAGTGTAGGGGGTGTAGTAGTGTAGGGTGTAGTGGTAGTAGTAGTGTAGTGTAGTCGTATGGTAGTAGTTGTAGTAGTGGTAGTATGAGCAGCGGCAGCGCGAGAGAAGAGCAGCAGCAGCAGCACAGTAGCAGCAGCAGCAGCAGCAGAGCCGCAGCAGCGGGCCCGCAGCAGCAGCAGCAGCAGAGTAGGAGTAGTAGTTTTGAGTAGTAGTAATAATAAAATGAATGATGGGTGTATGGAATTTATACATCATGAATCTTTAAAGCAACAAAAACAAAGCGCTAGATGACCTTGTTTTAAAAAAAAAAATTTTATATATATATATATATATATTATAATATATATATATATAATTTATTATATTATATGTGTTGGGGTGTGTGTGTGTGTGTTTATATCGAGGAATGGAAAAAGACTCCCTGTGCTTTTTTTTACATCAGTCCCCGTGTGTATGCGGTTTTTTAAAAATTTTTTCATCTGTTTTCCCACCGGCAAAACAATGGCCTATCTTTCGAAAAAAACGGAGCGGTTTAACGTGTGCGCAAGATGTTCTGCATGCGTTCGCACACGGGGGGCCCCCGGTTTATAGTCTCTCCGAAGGACTTTATTATTTTTTATTTAAATTTTATTTTTATTTTATTATTTTTGTTTTTATTAATATTAATTATTGTTGTTGTTTTATTGCCGTAAAAAAAAAAAATCATTGCGGATTTGTTTGACACAACACAGCGAGCGTCATAATCTTTTCTATCTCTATTGGTTCATAAAATAATAATTTGTCACTTCCATTGCTAGCAGTATTTTACTTATTCCCCCACCATTTAGTAATATAACTGCAAAAAATAGAAACGTTTAGTTTTAAAGGTTACGTGGTGTGTATGTGTGTTGTTGTGTGTGTGTGTGTGTGTTTTGTGTGTGTGGTTGTGTGGGTGTGTGTTTGGTGTGTGTGTGTATGTGTGTGTGTTTTGAGTGAGTGGGGTGAGTGTGTGTTGCGTGTTTTGTTTGTTTTGTGTGTGTTGTGTGCGTGTGTGAGTGAGTGTGTGTGTGCGTGCGTGCGTGCGTGCGTGCGTGCGTGCGGCGTGCGTGTGTGTGTGTGTGTGAAGGAGGAGAGGAATACGAAATACGATGTGATGTGTGTAAGTGAGAGAGAGGGAAAGTGTGTGTGTGTTGTATGTGTATGTGTGAGAGAGGAGAAGAGAGAGGAGGAGAGGAGAGAGAGAGAGGAGGAAGAGAGAAGAGAGAGTGAGAGAGAGATTCGGATTCGGATTCGGATGTTTATTCATTAGGCCATAGCCCATAATGAAGGGGAAGTGAACAAAAAAAACCCCAAATCATCAGAAACATTAAAAACAAACATAATATCAACAAAATTCCATACATTATTATTATAATATGAGAGTAATAATAATGAACTATGATGATGCAATTTCTCTCAGCTTGAAGGCTTTGTGAAGGAAGTGAGACAGGTTCCAAATATCGTTATGTCTTGTAGAGGACATCAGCAAAATTAATTTGAACGTGCAAGGCTGTCGAAAATATTTAGGTGAAATAAACTTATCTCTGAGCTCCTTAAGAAATGGACAGCACAGAACTAAATGTACCTCATCATCTTTATCACTTTTACAGAGAGGACATATCAAATCAATGTCATACAATCTCTATATCGAAAGTGATGAGTGGCCTAACTTGAAATACCCAACCTAAACCTTGTTGTCACAATTTTCAAATGTCTGTCCCATATCTGAATCAAATACAACTTCATCTCATGTGAGATCACAAATAAATCTATAAAAATCAAACCTTGTGCTATTTTGAAACATGTTCACTCCACTTCTGCCATCTGCATCAACTAAACGTTGACGAAAAATTCTTAAAAATGCCTTTACACTTCCCACACCTTGATTCATCCACACTCACCAAAGCCATATTCATGCAAACAAATACGTACCCCCCCCCCATCATCACCCCAATTTTTCTTACCCTTACTATCTAACTCGAATAACATTTTATACGCTTTGAAAGGTAATCTTGATTCCCCCATTTCCAAAATTTTGAGCCAATAGCGTTACATTGACAGCTGAGTTAATGGTATAGTGGAAATCTATTGGTTTCACCATATACAAGGTCGTAGGTGTACGCATGTCAACCCCAAAAACTTTTTCAAAGCAAATAAATGTACAGATTCAAGGCGATGCAGCTATATTCAACCCCACACCTGGAACCGTACTGTGCAACAGGCTGTATTTGATGAGTCAATACCTTCAGAAACAGTTTTATCGATGAGTTGTTAAGTGTGACAGTCTTTTCATTACACAAAATAAAGCATTTTTTGCTCTGCTAGCCAGATCCTTACACGCTGAGAAAAAAACTAAGGCGAGTTTAAAAAATACTCCCAAAAAACTGTAAGCTTAACAACAGGCTTACATTACCATCATAAACCCACCTCTCCCTAGCACTCTAAAAAACCGCTTTCCTGAAACAATGATGTTGCTTTTCTTCAAGTTAACTGTTCAACTGGAGCGAGCAGCAGCATGCTGTAAATTATTCAACTGAACCTGCAACCTATAGCAGTCTCTGACAATAAAATAATGTCATCTGCAAGTAACAGAATAAACAGTTCAAATGCACTGCAAGGAATAGTGGCACCGTGTCTTCCTTTATCAATTATTTCTATTGCCAGTTCGTTTTAAAAAGAGAAAACAAAAACTGGACTGCATACATCCCCTGTTTCACCCCTGTCGTGCAGTTAATAACATCGGTCAGAGAGGCACCACACCTAACTCTACATTTTACATGCTCATACATAGCTTTAATACATGAATGTAATTTACCATTTATACCATTCTTAGATAAAATAGGCCACAGCAAACTTCTATTTATAGAATCAAAGGCTTTCTCGAAATCAATAAAAGCCACATATAATTTACGGTTAAGGGAAAATTGTTTCTGCACTAGGGCTAACAATGTAAACATATGATCTATTGTTGAGTATCCTTTTTTAAATATAGCTTGAAAATCACCTGTAATATCATTTTCTTTTACCCACTCTTGTATTCTACGATTAATAATTGTGCTGAACAATTTACTACTGACATTGCTAAGGGAAATACCTCTATAGTTATTAGGATTATTAGTATCACCTTTTTTATAAAGTGGTAACACAACTGATTCTGTCCATGCTTCTGGAAATAAGCCATTGTCAAACAAAACATTAAAGAGCTTTGTGAAAAACCGCAAAACCTGTTCATTGTAGCTTTTATACACTTCCCCAACAATGCCATCATGCCAGAAAGCCTTGCGGTCTTTCAGTTTTCTTACTGCGAACAGTTACTTCCTCTCTAGATATTGGACGATAAAACAACTGTTACATTTCAATACGTGTATCCTCAATTACATTTCATTGCTTACTTCCTTGTCTAGCAATGATTTAAAATGCTGAAACCAGCTGTCAAGACTGATGTTATTTTTAGGCAAATTCTTTTTAATAGAAGCCTTGTGAATAGTATCCCAAAATACTCTTTGATCATGTATAGAGTTTACAAGTTTATCTAACAATTGAGCATTAAACTCTTCTCTTTTCTTTTCAACAGATATTATATTCCCGTCTAACTCTTGTATATTCATTACGAACTTGTTACGTCCAAAGTACGTCGATATTTTTTCAATAATCTTTCTCACATGTCTTCTGTTGTTAAAACATTCATTGTCAAACCAACCACCTGATCTTTTATAGTTATTTACAGACACACATTTCATCATACACTCGGCACACTCTTTTATAGATTCATTAAACATATTTAAAGCAGCATTAATGTCAAAGTCAATCAAATCAATTGCTGTAATAATTTTTTCGTGAACTATATCTGAACATAGAGTATCCTTAAAGACAGTAGCATGCTCATTATTCCATACCATTTTCTTGAATGTTTGTGTACTGACTAATTCACGAGTATTACAGAAGTTATTGCTTGGAAAGTTCACATTAAGCGTAAGAGGCATGTGATCAGAGTCTATTCGTTCAGATATGAGCAATTCACACGTGTCACACACAGTAGAAAACAATTCATCAGAAAAGAGCGAGAGAGGGAGAGAGAGAGAGAGGGAGAACTCGAACTTGAACTCGAACTCGAACATTTTAATGAGAGAGAGAGACGGAGGGAGAGAGAGTGAGAGAGGGGGGGGGTGGGGGGGGAGGGAGGAGAGAGAGGGAGAGAGTTAGAGCGCGTGTGTGTGTGTGTGCGCGCGTGTATGCATGTATGTGTATGATGTGTGTGTACGTGTGATGTGTGTAGTTGAGAAAGAGGGAAAGTGTGTGTGTGTATATGTGTATGTGTGAGAGAGATAGAGAGAGAGACAGATATAATTGATAGAGAGAGAGAGAGAAAGAGAGAGAGAGAGAGAGAGAGAGAGTGTGTGTGTGTGTGTGTGTGTGTGTGTGTGTGTTGTGTGTGTGTGTGGTGTGTGTGTGTGTGAAAGTCAAAGTCAAACTTTTTATTTCAGATGGTACTTTGGTGTGTTTGTGTGCATGCGTACGTGTGTGCGTGTGCGTGCACGTGTGTGTGTGTATGCGTGCATGTGTTCGCCCGCGCGTGAGTGTATGTGTTTGTGCATGCGTATGTATGTATGTGTGCGTGTGTTCCTTCCCGTTTCCTTTTTCTTTCGCTCAAGCACGTTTTATCTACACAAAATAGGATTCCTGCCCATACTACAACGTTTGTGACTCAGCCAAAAATTCATAATATATTTCCTCCCATTCTTTGTCCGTTTCGTCTCTTTCTCTGGGCAGTTTTCTTGGGGGAAAAACATGATTTTTTGTTAGATAGATAGTACAAAATACTGTTGCGTGTGGCCATAATATCAACATAAGTTGTCTTTTCTTAGTTGTCCACGGGGTGATCTCTTCGTCTGGTAAGATCTTACGACATGGACAATTCAGAAGCCGTTTTCTTTTCTTCGACGATGTCAGCCAATCATTGTTTGTTTGTCATCAAATCAAAGTCATTTTATACAGCACGTGGATTGCCGGAATCCCGTCAGTATAAAATACCATCCCCACTCCCAACCTTCCGCGTATTCTGTGCTAAGAAATTCCCTCTTGTCTATCCCTCTCTTTGTTTACTTCTGCTGCTGCTGCTGCTACTACTGCTGCTGCTACTACTACATCTACTACTACTACTTCTACTACTACTACTACTACTACTACTACTACTCCTCCTACTACTACTATACTAACTACTACTACTACTAACTACTACTACTAACTTCTACTACTACTACTACTACTACTAACTACTACTACTACTTCTACTACTACTACTACTACTACTACTACTACTTCTACTACTACTACTTCTACTACTACTACTACTTCTCCTACTACTACTTCTACTACTTCTACTACTACTACTACTTGTACTACTACTACTACTACTACTTCTACTTCTACTTCTACTACTACTACTACTACTTCTACTACTACTACTACTACTTCTACAGTATACTACTACTCTTTTTCTTCTTGTCACCACCATCTCGTCTAAATTGTCTGCTTTCTCGTTCCATTCTCCTGCCTCTCTCCCCCCCCCCCCGAAAAACTTAAAAGATGATTCTCTCCCTTGCCGAAGTCGGAAGTGCGGGGCCTGACTTGTCAGGCGCTTAACGGCAGCGCGACGCATTTTCGCTCATATGACAGACAACGATAGTTGCATACTGTCTGAGCGTTCGACCAAAAATTACACAACAACAAAACCAAAAGTCAAAAATACTCTTTTTGATAGATTCAGCACGTGTAGTCATTAATTTATTCATTATTTATTTATTTATTCATTCTTTTATATCGAGGATAACGGAATAAGCACTCATGTGCTTTTTTTTTACATCCAGTCCCCGTGTGTATGCGGTTTTGTACATGTTCTCATCTGTTCCCACCGGCACACAAAATGGCCTACTCTTTCGAAAAGCGGAACAGGATTTTAACTTGTGCGCAAAATGTTCTGCATGCGTTCGCACACTGGGGCCTCGGTTTACAATCTCATCCGAAGGATTAATAATATTGTGTGCTTAGTTTATAAGTATGACGTTTTAATTCCTTGCAGAATACTATTTTTTTTTTTAAAAAAAGCTTCATTGACGGGATTTGGTTTCATGTTATTTGGGTCAACTACCTAACTGGACAGGACAGCTTGGCGTGGTGGTTAGAGCTTTGCGCTCGCGATCTGACGGCCCGCGGGTTTGAGCCTAGCTTTAACCCACCACTGAGACGCCCGTTCAAGGGGAGGACGGGATAGCCTAGTGGTTAGAACATTGCCGCTCGCAATCTGACGACCCGGGTTCGATTCCCGTTCAAGGGGGGATATTTTCACCCTGGAGTTAACATCAGTGCTGACTCCACTCTCCCACCAAAAGTCCTTCGGATGAGTACTATAAACCGAGGCCCCCGTGTGCGAACGCTCGCAGAACATCTTGCGCACACGTTAAAATCCTGTTCCGCTTTTCGTAAGAGTAGGCCATTGTGTGCCGGTGGGAACAGATGACAGAATTTACAACTGCATACACACGGGGACTGGGTGTAAAAAAGCACATGCGTGCTTATTCCATTATCCTCGATATCTATCTATCTATCTATCTATCTGTCCCGTAGTCTGACGACCGTGGGGGCACCCTCAAAGACTCAGCAACCAGTTCCCTCCATTCCTCTCTCTGTTCTGCCTTTCTCAGGGTTTTGTTGAGTTCTAGGCCTGTCCATTCACTGATGTTATCCTCCCAGCTCTTCCTTGGTCTGCCTCTTCTTCTTCCTCCTTGGACAGTGCCTTGCAAAACTGTCTTTGTAATTCCTTGGGATCTTGTGACATGCCCATACCACTTAAGTTTACGCTTTTTCACGATCGTTAGAAGGTTCTCATAGGGTCCAATGGTTTGCTGGATTCTGTTATGCACGCTTTCGTTGCTTATGTGGTCTTTGTAGGAGATGCCAAGGAATCTCCGAAAGCATCTCATCTCCACTGCCTGTACTCTTCTCTCCAAATCTGCAGTCAGGGTCCATGATTCACAGGCATACAGAAATATGGATATGAACAAGGGAGCGCATTAGTCTGATCTTGGAGATAAGTGAGATATTCTTATCTCTCCAGATGGTGTTTAGTTTTGACAAAGCTGTTATTGTCTGTGCAGTCCTGCATACTACTTCTGGCTTGGATCCCTGGTCGGATACAATGGCTCCCAGGTACTTGAAGCTTTGAACTGTTTCCAGCTTCTGGTCATTAACCCTGATATCAGTGCTAATGCCGTTGGTGTTATTAGTCATCAGTTTAGTCTTCTCTGCACTGATTTCCATGCCGTATGTTTTGGAGGCCTTATCCAAGTGTTCTGTTAGGCTGGCAAGCTCTTTTTCTGATCCTGCTATTCCATCAATGTCATCTGCGAAGCGGAGGTTTGTGATCGTTCTGCACCAATGCTGACTGATCCTTCATGATGTTCCAGTGCATCAGCCATGATTCTCTCAAGGAAGATGTTGAAAAGAGTGGGTGAGAGTAGACAGCCCTGCCTTACTCCAACTGTTGTTCGAAACCACCCTCGATATAAAAGAATAAATAAATAAATAAATAAGAGGGGATTTCTCAACAACAAAAAGAGAGAGAGAGAGAGGGGAGAGAGAGAGGAAAAGAGAGAGAGGAGAGGGGGAGAGAGAGGAGGGATGGAGGGAGGGGGGAGAGAGAGAGAGAAAGAGGGAGAGAGGCAGAGAGAGAGAGAGGAGAGAGATGAGGAGAGATGAGAGAGAGAGAGAGAAGAGAGAGAGGGGAGAGAGAGAGAGAGAGAGAGAGGAGAGGACAATGAAAAATGACAATGACAATGACAATGACAAATTCTTTTCTTTCGAGATTAATGAATAAGCCCTCGTGTGCATTTTTTTTTTACATCCAGTCCCTTCGAGAAAGAGAGAGATTTGATCAGGCGTAAAGGATAATACAATAGTACTACAGTGTACATTTTATTATATGAAATGTCGATGATAACTCAGATGTGTGTGTGTGTATGTGTGTGTGTGTGTGTGCTTTGTGCGTGTGCGTGTGTGTGTGTGTGTGTGTGTGCGTGTGTGTGTGTGTTGTGTGTGAGGGGGTGGGAAGTTTGCGCGCATGCACCCATGATATCGTGTGTTTTTTCAAGCATGTGCCCATATGCGGATGAAACATTTTAAAGCGGAAATCACTGCCTGGACCTGATTTGTACTATTTTATATTTTACTTGGTGATTGTTGTTGTTTTTTCTCAAACTATGCTTGCTTGTATGTCACCCCCACGAGTTTCTCGCGCCTTTTGAGATATTTAAAGCTCATATTCGTAAAACAGCAACAACAACAACAACAACAACAACAAGGATCACACGAGTCTCACAGTACAATACCAGCGATGAAATGCGAAAGCATCAAACACATTACTCTACTGTGTGACTCCAGTGTCAGATCAGAGCACTTCATCGCAGGATTCGACACAAATCTTATCTTGCAATTTTTCATCGAACACAATCTTTAGGTGAGGGGGGGGGGGGGGGAAGTAAAACACTGCTCACCTGATAATCTTCTAACATAAGTGCTTATTCCATTATCCTCGATATAAAAGATAAAACAAAACAAAAATTAAAAATAACCCTTTTCTTAGAAAACCTGTGCTAGTAATTCCCTCTTTTCTATCCCTCTCTGTCTTTCTCCTTCTCTTCCTGTCACCTCCTTCTTTTGTCTAATTTTCTGCCTTCCTGATCCATTCTCCCACCCCCACCCCACCCCATACCGGGGGACGGGATAGCCTAGTGGTTAGAACACTGCGCTTGCAATCTGACAACCCGGGTTCGATTCCCGTTCAAGGGGATATTTTCCCCCTGGAGTTCACATCAGTGCAGACTCCACTTTCCCCAAAAAGTCCTTCGGATGAGACTCTAAACCGAGGTCCTGTGTGCGAACGCACGCAGAACATCTTCCGCACACATTAAAATCCTGTTCCGCTTTTCGTAAGAGTAGGCCACTGTGTGCCGGTGGGGAACAGATGACAATTTACAAAACCGCATACACACGGGGACTGGATGTATAAAAAAAAAAAGCACATAAGTGCTTATTCCATTATCCTCGATATAAAAGAATAAAAGAAAAAAGAAAAAGAAAAGAACAAGAACAAGAAAATTATCTCCCAAGCCGAAGTCGGATGTGCTGGGCCTGACTTGACAGGCGCTCAAAGGCAGCATTTCGCATTTTGCGCTCATGAAACAGGCGCTAATAGCTGCTGCCTGAGCGTCCGAGAAAGAAAGAAAGAAAGAAAGACAGCCCCTTTTTAAAATTTGTTTTTGGGGGTGCTGCCTCATCTTCTGTGACGTCCCCCGTCCTGCTGTTCCCACGCCGCTCATTCCAAATTTCCCCGCCACAGCCACACCCAGATTCGTTATGTCTCATCCTCAGGGTCGGAAGTCCGCAAGGAGCCCATCACTATCAGGCCGCCGTGGGGCCACCAGCCAGAGGGGAAGACAGCCCCTTTGTCAATCCTTGAAACCAGTAGAAATTGTTAAAAGCTGATAGTCTCCTAATATTTTCTTTAG
>CM054153.1:33586157-33603657 GCA_028751875.1 Rapana venosa | reverse complement strand
ATCAACACAAATAAGGATTTGAAATATACACAATGGCAAATCAAGAACATAATTTAGAGCCATTAAGACTGCTACTAATTCCGCGGTAAAAATCGAATGATGTTTACCAACATTGAATGATTTTTCAATTTTTAAAGATGGTATAACAAAAGCTGAACTTGTTTCTTGATTATCCAGACGTGATCCATCTGTATAAATTTGTAAATGATGAAAATACTTATGATGAATGTGGGATCGAACATCAGAAACCATAATATTCAGATTCTCATTCTTTTTTGCATTAGTTACCTCTATGTCGAAGTATGCTCTATTCATCTCCCACGATGGGCAAGGTTATGTTGCCTCTCGTTTGTCCATTCTGTGTTGGTTGACATTAGAATTTTCCACTAGATCAGACACATATGTGTTAATGGGCATTAAAGAAGATATATCTTTTGCTCTTTTAGGAAACTGTAGTTCAGATTTTACTTCTACTTCCTTAGAAATGAAATTATCAGTTTTTCTGTTTCTAAGAACATATTTTGCCCATGCCAGTTGACGGTAATCATCCAAAGGCAATGTACCAACTTCATTGTACGTTCCCAGAGCTGATGCATGATATAGAACTCTAAGTGCAAGCCTGTAAGCTTTGCAGTCTACACTTTGTAGCTTTTTTTAGTAAAGATTTTGGAGCGCTGAAAAAGATTTCTTGTCCGTATGATAATTTCGAACGAACAAGAGATGTAGCTAAACATTTTAGATTGAATATGTCTTGTCCCCAGAACTGTTTACTAATTATCTTCAGTAGGTTTATGCACTTTCTTGCCTTTGTTAATAAGTGCTCAATATGTGTATTCCAAGTTAGCTTTGAAGTTAGAATAACACCTAAGAACTTTTATTGTATTTTTGTATTCAATTATTTCAGTCCCAATCTTAAATCTTGGTAGTTCCTCCGGATTACTGCCATTATTAAAAAAGCACAACATGAGTTTTTTCTGTGGACAAAGTAAATCCATTTTCAATCATATATTTGTCGATGTTATCAAGCTGGCTTTGATATACCCTTTTTATGTAATTTAACGCTCTTTTTGGTGTATTACGTTTCATAGTAACATTCATCCACATGCATATATCATCCGCATATTGTACTAAGATGATATTTTTTGATAAATTCATTGGGAGATCATGCAGCAAGATATTAAATAGGATAGGAGCTATCACAGAACCTTGGGGTATCCCATATGAAGCGATCTAACACTTGAATATGATTTAGCCACTCTTACTTGAATTTTTCTGTCTGCTAAAAAACTTTTGATATAAAAATACAAGTGCCCAGAAACACCCATATTCTTTAGTTTACCTAATAATTTAGCATGCCAAACTTGGTCATATGCCTTTCTAATATTAAAAAATGTTGCAAGAACATTCTTTCTTCTTGCAAACTGCATTTTTATTTGTGTTGATAGTTTAACCAAATTATCTATGGCAGATTTATATTTTTGAAAACCTGCTTGATTGACAGGGATTATTTATGTGTGTGTGTGTGTGTGTGTCTGTGTGTGTGTGTGTGTGTGTGTGTGTGGTGTGTGTGTGTGTAGGTGTGTGTGTGTAGGGTTGGGGGTGGTGTAGGTGTGTGTGTGTAGATGTGTGTGTGTAGGTGTGTGTGTGTGTAGGTGTGTGTGTGTAGGTGTGTGTAGGTGTGTGTGTGTGTAGGTGTGTGTGTGTGTAGGTGTGTGTGTGTGTGTGTGTCGGGTGTGTTGTTGTGTGTGTTGTGTGTGTGTGGTGTAGGTGTATGTGTGTGTGTGTGGTGTGTGTTGTGTGTGTGTGTGTGGGTTGTTCTTTCTTTCTTTCTTTCTTCAATTTAACGTCTGTTCACTCAAGGTGATATTCGACCAAAGATAAAGTGTTACAATACATAGCGAACGTGTGTGTGTGTGTGTGTGTGTGTGTTGGTGTGGTGTGTGTGTGTGTGTGTGTGTGTGTAGTGTGTCTTTCTTTCTTCCAATTTAACGTCTGTTCACTCAAGGTGATATTAGACCAAAGATAAAAGTGTTAGAATATATAGAGAACGTGTGTGTGTGTTTGTTTGTTGGTGTGTGTGTTGTGTGTGTGTGTGTGTGTTTGTGTGTGTGTTTGTGTGTGTGTGTGTGTGTTTGACAAGTAGTTATATTCAGCATGTCTTGTGTACGTGAAGCTTGCAATGTGTGTGTGGTGTGTGTTTGTGTTTGAGTGTGTGTGTTTGTGTGTGTACGTGTGTATGTACGTCTGTGTGTTTGTGTGTGTGTGTGTGTGTGTTTGTTTGACAAGTAGTTATATTCGCTTTTTCTTGTGTACGGGGCTTTGAAATGTGTGTGTGGTGTGGTGTGTGTGGTGGAGTGTGTATGTGTGTTTGTGTGTGGTGTTTGTGTGTGCGTGCGTGCATGTGGGTGTTTTTGCAATATTTTAATTCGTATTTTTTTGTGCGGAGGCATGCAAGGGGTGTTGGGTGTGTGTGGGGGGTCTGGTGTGTGTTTGGTCGGGTCTGTGTGTGTGTGTCTTTTTTGACAAGTAGTTTTTTTTCAGATGTCTTGTGTGCGTAAGACTATGTTTCGGCTTTCAAATTTAGTCAACACGATTCTCAAAACTCTTAGAAAACAACAACAACAACAAAAAACAAATTACATGAGTAACAAAATTTTTTTTTAAACAACGGCCTTAAAATCTTGTGAAATCTTGCCCCCTACAACCATTTTTCGTTTTTTTGGTTTTGGATGAAGTGCAATTTCTTTAAAAGCAAAAATTTACCTTTTTTTTAAAACCTAAACAGGGCCCCGATCAAATGAATCCTTGATGTCATCATATGTGCGTAGTCCCCCACCCCCCCCCCCCCCCCCCCCACCTCCCCTTTCTCACTCTCTCCTCTCAAACCGATCTAAAACTTAGAAACACACGAAATAATTCTGCTTATCCCTGTGTTTTTTTTTAAAATTGATAACCACCACCCCCTATCTCTTTCCCCTCCCTCGCTCTCTCTCTCTCTCTTCTTCTTCTCTCTCTCTCTCTCTCTCTCTCTCTCTCTCTCTCTTTTCCATCTCTCTCTCTCTCCCCCCTTCTCCTCTCTCTCTCTCCCTCTCCCTCCACTCTCTCTCTCTCTCTCCTTGTCTATGAGCCTCTCTCTGTCTGTCTCCCTATCTCTCTCTCTCACTGTCGCATACACACACCCACACACACCACACACACAACACCATGCTTTTTCGGGAGAATTGCAAGGAGGAAGTTTTGAAGAATGTTGAGCTGATAACGTTGGATATCGCTAAAGGTTTATTGTTAAGTCCCATAGGGCACTTTTTTTGTTAGTAGTTCTTTTTAAATATTAATTATATATATATATATATTTATATATATATTATTTATATAATATATATTTTATAAAATATATATATATATTATATAATGTTGTTCCTTGATCTGCTCATGTTAAGAATACTACTTTTTCCCTTGTTATTACTTTTTTAGTACCACAACAACACCACACACACACACAACACACACACGGGGGAGGGATAGCCTGGTGGTTAGCGTGATGTGCTCGGATCTGCTGACCCCGGTTTGATTCCCGTTCAAGTGGATACTTTTCCTCTGGATTTTAACATCCCCAAAAAGTCCTCCGGATGAGCCCTATAAACCGTGGTCCCGTGACGAACGCGCGCACAACGTTTTGCGCACACGTTTAAATCCTGTTCCGCTTACGGAAGAGTAGGCCATTGTGTGCCGGTGGAACAGATGACAAAATTGAAAAAAATTACAATACACGAGACGGATGAAAAAAAGGAACATGGGTGCTTATGCATTATCCTCGAAATAAAAGAATTAAATAAAAAAATATAAAAAACACACAAAAAACACATAGATCTCCTCTCCTTCTTTTCTCTCTTCTCTCTCTCTCTCTCCTCTCTCTTTTCTCTCCTCACCCTCCTTCTCTCTCTCTATCTCTTCTCTCTCTCTATCTCCCCTCTCTCTTTTTCCCTCTCTCTTTTCTCATTCTCCCTATCCCTCCCTCTCTCTCTAATTTTCCCTCTCTCTCCCTTTTCTCCCTCTCTCTATCCCTCTCTCTCCCTCTCTCTCCCTTTCTCCCCCCTCTCTCTCCCTCTCCCCCCTCCTCTCTCTCCCTTCCCTCTCTCTCCTTCTCTCATTCTCCCTCTCGCTCCCTTTGTCCCTCTGTCTCCCTCTCTCTCTCCCTCTCTCTCCTCTCCTCTCTCTCTCTCCCTCTCTCTCCCTTTCTCCTTTCCCCCTCTCTCTCCCCCCCTCTCTCTCTCTCTCCCTCTCTCTCTGTCTCTCTCCCATTCCCCCTCTCTCTCCCTCTCTCTCTCTTTTTTAAAAATGTTTTTTCAAAAAAATATGACTGGAAGAAACATTAGGTGTATTAATTTTGTCATATCATCAGCCCATCAAGCTCCAAAAAGTTTACATGTGATCAAAATTTATTTTTGTTTATGATGATGGTGGTGATGATGGGGATGATGATAGAGGTGATGAAAATGATGATTATATGGTGATGTTTATTGTGATTATTTGATTCACTTGCTTATATTGCTTATACTTTGTCTGTTTACGTTCTTTCTTTCTTTCTTTTTGAGGGCTGGTGTAAAAAGTCTTGTACTTATTCTTTACCCAGAAAATAAAATTTCGTTATCGTTATCGTTTTCTCTCTCCATCTCTCTCACTCTCTCCCACTCTCCCCCCCTCTCTCTCCCCCCCTCCTCCCTCTCTCTCTCCCTCTCTCTCTCCCTCTCCCTCTCTCTCCCTCTCTTCTCTCCTCTCCCCTTTTCACTCTCCCTCCTCTCTCTTTACCTCTCTCTCCTTCTCACATTCCCCTCTCTCTCCCTTTGTCCCCTCTCTTTTCTCTCTCTCCCTCTCTCTCCTCTCTCCTCCCTTACTCTCCCTCTCTCTCTCCCTCTCTCTCTCTCCCTCTCTCTCCCTCTCTCACCCTTTCTCCTCTCTCCCCCTCTCTCTCCCTCTCTCTCTCTCCCTCTCTCTCCCCCCTTCCTCCCTCTCTCTCCCTCTCTCTCTCCCCCTCTCTCTCTCTCTCCCTCTCTCTCTTCCTCTCTCTCCCTCTCTCTCTCTCTTCCCCCCTCTCTCTCCCTTCTCTCTCTCTCTCTCCCTCTCTCTCTCTCCCTCTCTCTCTCCCTTCCCCCCTCTCTCTCCCCTCTCCCCCCTCTCTCTCTCTCCCTCTCTCCTCTCCCTCTCTCTCTCCCTCTCACTCTCTCTCTCCCTCTCTCTCCCGCTCTCTCCCTCTTCTCTCCCTCCTAATTTAGGATCCTTTGGTATCGCTTAAAGTGGAAAGACCTTAAAACTGAAGATTCACACAACCCTAAAACACACACACTATATCTCCTCACACATCTCTATCTCCTCTCTCTTTCTCTCTCTCTCTTCTCTCTCTCTCTCTCTCTTCTCTTTTCTCTCTCTCTCTCTCTCTCTCCTCTCTCTCTCTCTGTCTGTATGTATTGATATTATCCCGAATGGGGCAGGGACTGAATGTAAAAAGGCACTGCGTGCTTATTCACTATCCTCGAAATAAACCCAATTTGCTTGATTCTCTCTCTCTCTCTCTCTCTCTCTCTCTCTCTTCTCTCTCTCTCTCTCTCTCTCTCTCCCCTTTTCTCTCCTCTCACACACCCCACACACAACACACACCACACCACCCCAACACACACCCCCCCCACTCACACACACCACACACAAACACACCCCCACACCACACACGCAATTCTACACAAAGCCAACAAACCCGTGTTGTTGTTGTTTGCTTCATACAAACGCACTAGATCTTGTAACATTCTAATACCACAAAGAAAGATAGAAGAAAAGAAAGAAAGAAGAAGAAGAAGAAGAGAAGAAGAAGAAGAAGAAGAAGAGAACAAACAAACAACACAACAACAACAAAGAAAAGAAAGAAAGAAAGAAAGAAAGAAAGATAGATAGACAGACAGACAGGCAGACAGTACAGACAGAGCAGCCAGACAGGCAGCCAGACAGACAGACATAGACAGACACAGACAGACATAGATAGATAGATAGATAGATAGATAGACAGACAGATAGATAGATAGATAGATAGATAGATAGATAGATATATAGATCCACCCATCGATCGATCGATCGATCGATAGATAGATAGATAGATAGATAGATAGATAGATCCACCCATCGATCGATCGATCGATAGATAGATAGATAGATAGATAGATAAATAGATAGATAGATAGATAAATAGATAGATAGATAGATAGATAAATAGATAGATAGATAGATAAATAGATAGATAGATAGATAGAAACATGGGGAATTCCCCAACATTTCACACAGTGTCACTATTCTTTGAGAGAGAGAGAGAGAGAGAGAGAGGGAGAGAGAGAGAGATGAGAGAGACGAGAGAGAGAGAGAGAGAGAGAGAGAGAGAGAGAATGAACGAATTTTATTTGACAAAGCTACAAGCCATCAGTCAAAGGGGGTAATTGTAAGTAACATATTAACATTAGGAATGAATATGAAAGGACATGAGTAATAATCCAAAGTCCAGATAAATGCCAACCAATATTTTCAGTTATTACGTATAGGATCCGTTTCATTCATAGTCTGCTTTCGTTTATCTAGAGCCTGCGTTATATATATTGCTAAAGATTTAAGCTCGGAAATATTATTTGAAGATAACACCTTTTGTAAAAGATTGGTGGACCTGTTGGTTGGGGTTTGTCAAAAAAGCAATTTTTTGGCGAATGTCATGATAAGTTCTACAAGCAAACAAAAATAAAATTCGTTTTTCTTCTTCTTCCCCACATGCTGGACAAGAGTTGTTGTCTGTCTCTGCTGTATTATACCATTTGTTTGCAGTTCAAAGACCCACAATTTTAACCTAAATTTTAGTAAATTATTCGAAGCCTTTTATTAGTTAACGATATCAGATACTTTTTCTGGACCAAACGCATCTTTAAAGGAGCTATACCAGTGTATTTTTCATTAGGACATTATCTGTTATGCCAGTTTTGTGATAAACATGAAATAAGTCTATTTTTTCAATTCTCTAACAAACTGTTCTTCATAACCCACCCCCTGGAATAGCCAAACAATACCAAAATCCATTTATCGTAAAAAGATCTTTTACTTTAGTCGCCCAGTTTACTTTACCATTTATGTTGTATAAGCAGCATCTCGTATGCTTGTCTGTTTATTCTTAACATAGGAAGCCTGTTTAAGTTTAATCCAGTTTTTAAATGCATTTAGTTATGGTTTTATTTTAAAAGGGGTATCTACAGTTTCTCCGTACATAAGTTTTTTTTGATGCATGTAATGGAAAAACAGAATTTTTTATGGCAAAGGTGTGTACTTTTTCAATTTGTGTGGTATCTTCTGACCCCATACTTCTGCTGCATACGTCAGGGCAGGTTCTATTTGTGTGTCAAACAGTTTCCAAAATTTAATGTACTATCAGCAGAAGCAAATCTTCTCTTTGATTTGATAATTTGCAAAACCCATTTTTGTTTTTTGACACATCATATCAAACTTTAGAGCTATTACACAACTTTGTTGAAAATGTTACCCAAGGTACTTTATAGTTATTTTGTTATTTTAAAGTTTTGGTCCCATAAGTCCATTTTTCCTCTTCCCAAAGTGCCTCCCATCCTAAATCCCATTAACCTCGTTTTCTCTGAATTTACTGTGGGGCCCCAGACGATTGCTTCTGATTTTAATGTGTTCAGTTGATTTTGCAGTCCTGTAGGTGTGCTAGACAAAAGAATGACATCATCGCGAAAAGTAACAGGAATAATTCAACTTCTCTGGGATCATTTGTATTCCATTTTTTCCCGGGGAGTTCGTTTCTTTGTAGCCAGTTCGTTTATAAAAATTAAAAACCCATTAAGGGACTCAACAAACAACCTTGTTTAACGCCTCTGGGACGTCAAAGCAATCGTGTAAGAACATCTGTTGCGTACACAAGCCATTACAGATGAATATATACCCTTTATACCCCTTTTACAGTTTCCCATTAATTCTGTTTTATGAAGTATAACCCATAGTATATTCCTATCTACCGAATCGAATGCTTTTCTGAAATATATGAATGCAACAACAGTTTAGCATGCTTCTGAAAATGTTTCTGTACAAGCCCAAAAGAGAGAAAAAATTATGATCAACTGCGCTATTTCCCTTTTTTAAGCCTGCTTGCTCTTCTCTGTTTTTTCATTTGTTTCAACCCAGTCTGAAGGTCTTCTATTTTAATATGGTGTGTATACTTTACTCATTATGTTGTCAGAAAACTCCTCGATAGTTGTCTGGCATACTAGTTGCTCCCTTCTTATGTATTGGCACAGTTATAGATTTAGACCACTCCTTTGGAAAAAAAACCCCTCATCAAAAGCTTATTTGAACAACTGCACCAAATAGTCAATTAGTGTCATCCACATTTTTAAGCATCTCTCCTATAATTCTGTCTGGACCAGCACTTTTCCCCTCTTTCAATCTCTTTATGGCTGCGTTACTTCTTGTTTAGTATTAGGTTCTTCAAGGACTTGGTCTTGCACAACATTGTCGATTCTGACAGTTTCATCTTCCACTGTTTCCTGGTCCTGTATGTTTTCTCAAAGTCTTGAAAAAATCTAGGAAATGGTCATACCATTGGTTCATTAGAAATTGAGTTACAGATTTTTCGTTTACAATTAACAGAAACAAAATTAGTCTTCCAAAAGGCTTGGAGTCTCTCACATTTTCTTTAAGTTTTGTCAGTCTATTCTGGTCGAAGTCATACTTTTTTTGCTTTAGATCTTTTGTACTCCTTCTTGGATTGTACAAATTTGTCTCTTTCACTTCGAGTCTATTTGTCCTTCTAAATTCTCTCAGAAGCCTTTTAACTTGACGTTTCTTTTCGTGGCATTCATAATCAAACCAGTTTTGGTTTTTTTTCATTTGCCCCAACAGTTTTGACCTTTCCATCTGCTGCCCCAGCAGTGCCTTTGTCGTTACATCGCTGATTTATCAATATTTTCGTCTAAAACATTACATGCTTCTTGAACTGTCTCCTTGTTTTTCTAACGAGGCTAATTCTTCTTATACAACTGGGCAAATTTCATCGACCATACACACAATCCTCTTTCATGTCATTTATGACTTCAGTTTCAGAACTTCTGCCTATATTATCCAAGTGCAATTCCACAGGTAGGTGCCAAGAATCTAAACGACCCATGACTTGCATAACACTGTTCATTCTAGAAAAAAAATTTTGAGACATAACAAATAGTAAATTACACTAGAGCCATTTGAACTTATAAAAGTTAAAATCCCCTGTTTGTCCCCCTCACAAACCCCATTCAGAACAATGCATCGAGATAAGACAAGGGATCAAGAAATTTGAAGGGACCAAAATTGTTAACTGTTTGTGTCCTTAGACACCTGTCAAAACATTCCCCTTTACTTCCAAATCATTGTCGTCATCATCTTCACCATATGGGAGTAGACTGGCATGCTCTTAATTTTGCCTGCTGGGAAGCTGTTCGAGCATTCAGATCTCCACAGATCATAAGTACACTTTTCGTTTTCTACTGATTGGCAATACTGCCTCTAATATCTCAATGCCATTTTTGGCCACCATATAAAGTATAACGGGCCATTCTCTGGCAAAAACAAAACATGCTATGAACGGGGACATTTTTGTCTGTGCTAAAAAATGACTTATCAATCATTACAGCAATTGTGTTTGCACAGTTTACCTCTATAGGTTTCATAATTCTTTGTACAATTTTTCGTTTAATGACAAAATCACCCCTCCCGACCTTCTTCCTTGGACGGACAATTTCCTTGCTGGTGATACATTAGGGACATGCTCTGGGAATAACCCAGTTAAACAAAGGAATTGTCAATAAAGGGTTTCGGGTCAAGCATGCCATATCAAAGGAAGAAAATATGATAAAGGAACCTTAATGAATCTTACCAGAAAGGGCCCTTTTCCACATTAACTAAAAACTGATACACCAGTTGAATGGCCCTGCCTGTCCTATGGTTTATTGATTTTTGCGCTCTGATCGACTGGCTGAGGGCTTCTCTGATTCCTTTGAGAGGCAGGGACCTCTCCCCGGAGCCTGCTGTCCCTCAGATTGTGCATGTCAGATTGGGCTTTGTCTGCTCCATTTTCCGGTTGACGGTGATTTATCACGTACAGCAGAGGGCCCCATCCTGAAAGTCTGGCAGTGAAGGTGACCCTGTTTGGGTTGGTGTCCTGATGAAGTCTTCCCCTTCCTGGTGACCCGGTGACCTGAGGGTTCCCTGTTTGGTTGTTTCTGACAGCTGGCCCTGTCCTGGTTTGTCTTCTCCTCCAGGGTGGTGACGTCATGATTGCTCCCGTTCCTGCTTTCACTTCCAGCTGGAATGGTTTCATGTGTGCCCTCGTCTATTTCCCACAAACCACTTCTGCGTTATGTTCTTGGGTCAGGTCTTTGGGCTCCACAATCAATTTGCCTTGTTTAAAGTAAGCAAACTTTCCCTCACTCTTTGCAGTGCTACTGCCCTTGCTTGTGATTTGGTCAAGTCATTTGCCCCTCGGATTCCCTTTTTTGTCAGTTTCTTCCTTTTAGGGTCGGTTTGAAAGGATTGCCATTTTATCCTCCACTTACTAAAATTGACTATCATTGGTCGTGGTCTTTCCCTTTCCCTGCTCGACCAATTCGGTGAGCACGAGCAATGTCCTCAGTCTTCCATTTCTTGGTTTCCCGTCACGCTGTTGAGAGTGCTGGTCACCAGTTCTGCCACGTGTTGAAGTCTTCAAAATAAAAAGCTGACTTTTTATTTCGGCACACCAAACAGTCTCAGGTTGTCTCTTCTTGAGACCTCCCCCAGTCTATCGACTTCTGACTGCAGATTTTAATTGTTACCTCCTGCTTGTCATTTTGGCTTCAGTTTTCCTTGCTTCTTCTTCAGCCTTTCATTGTCGTCAAACAGATAGTCAATGTTCTGTTGGTTCATCCTAGCTGCTGCTGCCAGTGCCTCTTGCTCCACTTCAATATTGCTACATCTTTTTTCAATGTCCACACACTTTTATTTCACCTGTGCCACATCTCCTTTGATTGTATCAATGCCCGCCCTGCATTGTGACATTATTCGTTCGATGGAGTCAAAACGATTTAGAGGAGAGAGAGAGGAGAGAGAGAGAGATGAGAGAGAGGAGAGAGAGAGAGGGAAAAGAGAGAGAGAGAGAGGGAGAGGGGAGGAGAGACAGAGAGAGAGACAGAGAAAGAAAAGAGGACAGAGAGAGAGAGGGGGAGAGAGAGAGAGAGAGACAGAGAGAGAAAAAAGAGAGAGAGGGCAGAGAGAGAGACAGAGACAGACAGCGACAAGACAGAGAGGGGAGAGAGGAGAGAGAGAGAGAGAGAGAGACAGACAGAAGACAGACAGACAGAGAGAGAGGGACCTCACTACTCTCAGTCATACCGTGGTTAAAAAACGTAGGTAGTTATTTTTGTTATGCCCAGTAAAAAAAATCAAGTATTTCATGTTTTATGTAAGGCAAATGACTCACCTGTCCAAGAAAGGAAAAGGCGGTGTGTGTGTGTGTGTGTGTATGTGGGGGGGGGGGGGGGGGGGGTGGGGGGGGGGGAAGGGGGGAAGGGGGGGAAAGTGGGGGGAGGAGGGGTTGTTGTTGTATCTTGTGATATGTTTATGGTTTTTATTTTTTTTTATGTGTGTGGGTATTTTTATTCTTTTATTTCGTGGATATTGGGAAAAAGCACTCATGTGGCTTTTTCTTTAAAAAAAAATCTTTTATATTCTGTTATATCGGATAATAATGGAATAAGCATTATGTGCTTGTTTTTACATCCTGTCCCGTGTGTATGCGTTTTGTCATGTTGTTACCGTAAGTCCCCCCCGGGTAACACAATTTGGGCCTACTCTTCCGAAAGAAAGAGCGGGTTTTAACGTTGTACGCAGATGTTCTGCCTGCGTTCGCACACGGACCTCGGTTTTAAGTCTCATTCCAGGACTTTTAGGGGGGATGGAGTCGGCACTGATGTTAACTCCAGGGGAAACATCGTGTGTGTTGTGTGTGGTTTTGTGTGTGGGGTGTGTGTGTTGTGTGTGTGTGTGTGTGTGTGTGTGTGTGTTGTGTGTGCTTCTGTGTGTGTACGTGTGTGTGTACGTGTGTGTGTGTGTGTGTGTGTGTGTGTATTTGTGTGTTTGTGTGTGTGTGTGTGTTGTGTGAGAGAGAGGGAAAATGTGGTGTGGGGTGTGCGTGTGTGTGTGAGAGAGAGAGTCAGTGTGTGTGTTGTGTGTGTGTGTGTATCTTGTGTGTATGTTGTGTGTGTTGTTTGTGTGTGTGTGTTTGGTGCGTGTGTGTTTGCGTGCGTGTTTTTGGGGTTTTGTTGTGTGTGAGAGAGAGAGAGAGTGTATGGGGTGTGTGTGTGCGCGCGCGCGAGTTTTGAGTGTGTGTGTGTGTGGTTGTGTTGTGTGAGGATAGAGAGAAGAGAAGGAGTAGTGTTTGGGGGGGGGTTGTGTGGTGTGTGTGTGGTGTGCGAGTGTGAGTGTTGTGTGTGTGTTTTGTATGGGGTGTGTGTGTGTGTGGGGTGTGTGTGTGTGGTGTGTGTGTGTGTGAGGGGAGGGGAGGAGAGAGAGAGAGAGAGAGAAGAGAGAGAGAGAGAGAGAGATAGTGTGTGTGTTGTGTTGTGTTGTGTTTTTGTCCTTCCTATTTTCAAGCGTGGCAAAAATGTAGGTCTATTAAGACTTTTAGGGCTGGAATTTCAAGGGGTATTGCGACATGCACCGATTTAGCTTTATTCCCAGGGAAAGTGTTGCCCAGGGCTACAATAGGTGTATATTAAAGATATAGGTTTACTGTGTTTTTTTCTAAGGTATATTTTCCCTTTTTTTTCTTTTTGTTTTGTTTTGGTCCTGTTTTTTTTATATTTTATTTTATTTTGTTCTTTTATTTGGAGGATAATGGAATAAGCATTCGTGTGTCACTTTTCTTTATTTTTACCCGTCCCGTGTAATATAGTGTTGTACATTTTGGCTCCGTTTCCACCCGGGAAAATAAGGCCTACTTTTCCAAAAGGGGGGGAACGGGTTTTTAACGTGTGCGCAAGATGTTCTGTTTGTGAGTATAGTGTTGTGGTGTGTGTGTGTGTGTTGTGTGTTGTGTTGTTTTGTGTGTTTTTGTTGTGTTTTGTTGTGTTGTGTTGTGTATGTGTTGTGTGTAAGAGCGAGTGTGTTTGTGTGTGGTGTGTTTTATTTTATTTTTATTTATTCTTTTATATCAAGGATAATGGAAAAAGCACTCATGTGCTTGTTACATCTAGTCCGTGTGTATGCGGTTTTTTAAATTGTTTCATCTGTTTCCAACGGACACAATGGCCTACACTTCTGAAAAGCGGAACAGGATTAACGTGTGAGCAAGATGTTCTGCATGCGTTTGAAAAACGGGGCCTCGGTTTTTTAGTCTCATCCAAAGAATGTGTGTGTGTGTGTCTCTCTCTCTCTCTCTCTCTCTCTCTCTCTCTCTCTCTCTCTCTCTCTCTCTCTCTATATATATTTTTTATATATATAAATATATTTTAATTTAATATATATATAGATATATTATAGATATATATATATATATTTTATAATATATATAGAGAGAGAGAGAGAGAGGAGAGAGAGAAGAGAGAGAGAGAGGAGATAGATAGATAGATAGATAGATAGAGAGAGAGTAGAGAGGATAGATAGAGAGATAGATACGTGCATGTGTGGATGGGTGCGTGCATGTGTGCGTGCGCGCGCACGCGCGGGCTTGTGTGCGACTACATGCGTGTGCTTGGCATGCACCTTCAAAACTCTGCACCGACAGATGGAGCTATCACCCCTTGACACGGTCCTTCCTCAACTGATCTCTTTTACAACGTCATGATGATTGGTTGTTCTGCACATTAATAAATGCCCGAGATTTCTGACCAATCCCACAGAACGCGGTCGCGGGGGGGGTGGGGGGGGGGGGGGGGGGGGAAGGGGGGGGGGGGGGGATTTCTAAACCCAATGGGCTTGGGAAGTACTTTTTCAAAAAAAAAGGTTATGGTTATAACTTTTTTTAAATTTTTTTTTTATTAAGGGTTTGGGTAAAAAAATCGTCCTCTTTGGGGGTTTTTGTTTTTTTTTAATTCGAAAAGGCATGGGGGAAAACACGCTTACAAAAACATTCTGAAAGTAATCATTCTTCTCTTCTTTTCTTTTCTTCTTCGAAGGCTCGACAGCAGCGATCGTTTCTACCAAATTAAAACCCAACAAGCGTTTATGGCTGTCTTTTTTTTTATTTTTCATTTTATTTATTTATTTTTTTTATTTTATTTACTTTTATATCGAGGATAAGGGAAATAAGCACTCATGTGTTTTTTTTTTTCTCAGCCCCCGTGTGTAGCGGTTTTGTTAATTCTGTCATCTGTTCCCACCGGCAACAATGGCCTACTCTTGGGAAAAAAACGGAACAGGATTTAACGTGTGCGCAAGATGTTCTGCGTGGTTGCAAAGGGGCCCCTCGGTTTTTAGTTATCCAAAGGCTTTTGAATTCAGTTCGTTTTTTTTTTTCCGTCAAAAGGGGGAAGACAGGGCGAGGCTGGGAATCAAACCCCGGAACCTCACGGTTTTTGTTGGCAGGCGAACGTCTTTAACCCTCCTCCCCCCCTTCTCAAGCCCCTGAGGTTTCGGCCAGGCTTTGTCTCCGCTTGGGTGGGAGAGGGGAGGGGGAGGGGGACGGGGGGGGGGGGAGAGAGATAGGTCTTCCTGGAAAAAAAAAAGAAAGAGACACAGGAATGTCGAAATTAGACAAGAAGGCAGGCGGTGACAGTGAACATTAAAGGACGGGGCAGAAAGAAAACAACAACAAGAAAAGGAAGAGATAAAAAAGGGGAAATTTTAACATAGATTTCCCAGAAAGGTGGGGGATGGCTATTTAAAATTAAGGAAAAGAGGCAGAAACTAAAACAACAACAACAAATAAGGAAGTGATTAAAGAAGGGGAAATCTTCCATAGAATTTCCAGAAATGGTGGGATGGCTATTGAAAATTAAGGAAAGAGGCAGAAAGAAAAACAACAACAAATAAGGAAGAGATAAAGAGGGAAAAACTTCACATAGAATTTCCTTAGAAAGGTGGGGGATGGCTTTTATTAAACTGACAGCCCCCTCCCCTCCACTCCACTCCTTCCCCCATATTTAATATTTATATAACAAATACCAAAAAGGGTTGAAAGGGTGTATAATCATCATCTTCTGGTTGTGGACCTTTAATTCTATCCATTGCCACGTTTTTTATTATGCGTAAAACATTCCGGGTTGTTCTATGTACAAGTGAGTGAATGAAATTTTACTTTTATCTCCTTCACACACACGCCCATACACCACACACGCACGCACGCCGCCGCAACGCACGCAACCACGCCCACCACACAACACACACCCCAAACACCACACCACGGGATAGCCTAGTGGTTAGAACATTGCGCTCGCAATCTGACGACCGGTTTCGTTCCGTTCAAGGGATTTTTTCCCTGGAGTGCAGACTCCCCCTCTCCAAAGTCCTTCGATGAGACTTAAACCAGGCCCCGTGTGCAAACGCCGCGAAAATCTTTCGCCACGTTAATTTTCCCCTTTTAAAGTAGGCCCATTGTGTGCCGGTGGGATCGATGACAAAATTTCAAACGTTAAAACCACGGGACTGATGTAAAACAAAGTGCTTATTCCATTATTCCCCAATATAAAATTTTAAAAATTTAAAAAACACGAACCCACCACACACGCACACACCACGCACGCACACACCGCACGATCACACGCACGACACACGCACACTACACACACACGCAACACCCCCCGCACGCATACACAACACACGTTTCGCACACACAAGCACACACAATCACACGCACACACGCACAACACACACGCGACAACACACACGCCACGACACGCACACGCCACCCCCACGCACGGCACACACACACCACACACCACACACACCCCACAACACAAGGGCAAAAAACCCCCTAGCGCTTTAGTTTCGAAAAAAAATGAATGCTTTTATCCCCAAAAAAATTTAGCAAAAAATTATTATAAAATTAATGTTTATGTGTCGGAGACAATTACCGCATTCGTGGGGTGGTCTAGAGGAAACGGCCTGTCTAGAAAGGAAAAGTCCGGGGTCTGAAGTGTGCGGCGGTTGTCCCCGTTTGGCCCCGGAAAAATTTTTCCCCACCCATTAGCCTGGTGGTGGTCGGGGCGTAGTTTTTCGGTGGGAGAAAACCGAGGCCCCGTGTGTTACAGTAATTATTTAGCGCACGTAAAAAAACCCAGGAAAAAGAGAGTTTTTCCTGGCAAAATTTTTAAAAAAAAAAGCCACTTGAGGGGGGAAAAAAAAATACAGCTGCAAAAAAAAAAAATAAAAGGGTGAAGGGTGGCGCGGTTTAAGGGGGGACGCGTTCCCCCCTCTCCCCGGGGAGAGCAGCCGAAATTTCAGGAGAAAAAATTGCCGTGACTTAAAGTGGTTAAAAAAAATTTGAGCGCTTTGATTTGTTGCTTTAAAGATTCAGCGCTTTTTAAAAATTTCCCAAAATTATTATTATTATTCTTCGTGTAATTTTATTTTGAAGTAAAATCAAAAGCAGTCTTGGCTTCTTTTTTTTCTGAGAAATCCCCGGCTAAGATAATTATTTTTAAAGTTTTTTTGGCGTTTGGTTTTTAGCGGAACTTTAATGAACGTCCTATTGGATTTTGTTTTTGTTATAAGAATTATCAGATTTTTTTTTTGTATTTATTAAGTTTCATGCTTTGCCCCCTTTTTTTTATATGCCCACGAATTTTGCAACAAAAACCTATTCACTGCACACAACCATAATACCAATGCACCCTCTCCCCCTTCCCCCTTTCCCCCGTTAAATCATTTGAAGTGAACAATGCAACGCAACAACCACCAACACCGCGGCGCGCACACACCACACACCACCAAAAAACACAAAACACAACAACCACACACACAACCCAAAACACACAAAAACACAACCACACCTCCACACACACAACACCCACACCACACACACAAAAACACACCACCACACACCACACCACACGCACAACACACACCAACCCCAAAAACACTCACACAAAACATTTTGTGTGGGGGGAAAGGAAACAAAATGTACAAAAACTGCCCCAAAACGGGAATGGATGCAAAAAAAAAAAAAAAAAAAAACAATGGGGTTTTGTATTATCTGAAAAAAAAAGAAAAAAAAAAAAAAATTTTTTAAAAAAAAAAGGGGAAAAGAAGCAGAGATAGAGAGAAATGAGAGAAACAGACAGAGAGGTGGGGAAAAAGACAGGATATGGATACAGAAAGGGAGACGAAGAAATAGAGCGAAGCAGAGACAGAGGAGCAGAGAGGAGACAGCGGAAATAGGAGAAGACAGAGACAGAGAGAGCAAGGGAAAGACAAAAAAGGAAGGGCGAGCGTAGAGAGACAACTTTCGGGGATGTTG
>CM054153.1:33569107-33585657 GCA_028751875.1 Rapana venosa | reverse complement strand
AGGGGGGAAGAGGTAGTACTTTTTGGATTTTTTTTTTTGTTTGATTTTTTGTTTCTTTTTTGTCTGTTTGATTTTTTCTCGCCATTACTAATTTTTTAAACAAATTGTTTCCCTTTTTTTTGTTTTATGCATTTTTGGGGGGTCATATATGGATTGTATGATTTTTGTGGCTCGGAATAGATGATACTTTTTTTTCTTCTTCGTTTTGTCTCTTTTGTATTTGGGGGTTGATGCTTGAACTGATGACTGTACTGTCGATTGTTCTGTTGTTTGAATATTGTATCATAATACAAGAGAGAACTCTGAACTCTGAAATGGTTTAATTGCACTCGGCCTTGGTCACAATACAATGCAAAGTTGATTTGGGAAAGCATCACGATATAACGCAGTTACATAACACACAGTAATCAACATTCAATACATATTCATGCGTTTTCAGTATACGGAAACTCTTCTAAGGTGCAGATTAAGTTTAGTTTTGCTTAATTTTTGCTTGGCTAGTTTTATCGGAAACAAAATTATTGTACATACAAAAATGAGGAGAAACATGTTCCATACTTTAGGTTACTTCTATTACAATAAAGTTTTTTTGTTTTCATTCTCTGATATTAGACTTAAATCTTCACTTACGTAATTATACTTTTCTTCTGTTTATATATTACAACACAACATTTGTAAAAAGTTTTTGTCTTTCTTTGTCATTATATTTTTTTTAGTCTTGAACACAAAACTGTTAATATTCTATAATGCATACTATTCCCTGCAGTTTGCTGATACTGGAGCACCAAGCTTTTGTTCAACTAAAGAAGATGAGAAAAACACACTCACACACACACACACACACTCACACACACACACACACACACACACACACACACCATACACACACACAGAGTACTTTAAAGTCATAGCAAACCAAATACATCTACTAGATATGAGAAAACATGTGTAAGTATTTTTTATAGTTAGTATTGAGTAGTTATCACGACAGAGATATTGATGTGAAAACCAATACTACACAATCACATTAGCCCTGCAGTTTTCTGTTCGAGGTGTTTGTGAGAGAGAGAGACAGAGGACAGAGAGAGAGAGAGAGAGAGGAGGGGGAGGGAGGGAGGGACAGAGAGGGAGATGGGATGGGGGAGAGAGAGAAAGAGAAAATGGTCTTTCATAAGGCTTTTGGCCACATTTGAAGGGGGAAAACTCAAAGCACACATACACACGGGGACTGGGTGTTAAAAAACACATGAGAGCTTATTCCATTATTCTCTGAATTAAAGAATATAATGAAAACATTCGGTGAGTCGACTTAATTTTGGTTCGACTGAAGATTTCCCCAAAAGTGACATAGATTATTCTAGTGTTTTGGGTCAAAATGAATTTCATCCCAAGATCGATTAACGCCAGGGAAAAAAGCAAGAAACGAATATGACATAAAAGGTAAAGATAAAGGAGTCCTATAACCTATAAGGTCGTAGGGGAGCGAGGCGTCAGAGACCTCACTTCTCTAGGGCCAGCATATTGAGGGCGGCGCCCATCTCCTCTCCCTCACTGCTTTACCTTCCCTGACCCTAATAGAGGGTAGGTGCCCATTTACAGGTGGGTGAACTGGGGGACTGTACTAAAGCCAAGGCACACAAACGGTCACCCATCCAACTGGTAACCACGCTCGACGCTGCTTAACTTGGCTGGGGGGAAAGCGAGTGCTCGACCACTGAGCTATCCCGTCCCATGAATATGACATAGACGACTGCAGAGAGAGAGAGAGGAGAGAGAGAGAGAGAGGAGAGGAGAGAGAGAGAGAGAGAGAGATGTGAGAGAGAGGAGAGAGAGAGACAGACAGACAGACAGACAGACAGACAGAGGGAGGTAGAGAGAGAGACAGGCACAGAGAGAGAGAGAGGAGAGAGAGGAGAGAGAGCCAGGGAGAGATAAAGAGAGAGAGAAGGTATTAGCACGAAGCTTAAAAGAAAAAAAGAGGTTAAAAAACCAGAAGAAGAAGAAAAACAAACAACCAACTTGTGGAATGGACACACAGAACTCTCGCACTCGTCACATAAAAACATGCCACCCTCCCATCCCCCTACCTAACCCCCCCCCCCTCCACCCCTACCCCCATCCCCCCACCTCCCTGCACTCTCCTTTCACTGTTGCTGCTAACAGCACGGAAATAACTTCTTTCTGTTGAAGGGAACCAGTTTGCCAATCGTTGAGAACCGTTCCTAATGGGAAACACGGTAGGGTTTTGCAGGGATAGTTCGTGTTCATCACTTTTTTTTTGGTGGAGGGGGGGGGGGGGGGTGTTGTTGTTCTTAGTGGGGGACGTGATGTTCAGTGGTCAGAGCACTCGCTTTCCTCCAAGCCAAATGTTAAGCAGCATCGAGCGTGGTTACCTCTTGGATGGGTGACGTTTGCGCGCCTTGGCTTCAGTACAGTTCCCCCAGCTGTAAATGGGTACCTGCACTCTTTAGAGTCAGGGAAGGTAAAGCAGCGAAGGAGAGGAGATGGGCGCCTCCGCCCTCAATATGCTGGACCCCCTAGAGATGCTGAGGTCTCTGATGCCTCGTTCCCTATGATCACATAGGTTTGGGATACCGTTACCTTTACTTTGCTGCTTTTTGGCGTTTCGCTGATTAACATTTGAGGTCACACAGAGTATCTACTCTTTTTTCACTCCTCACGATTAAGGAACTGAGACCGTTAAGTTCATGCGGGTGATAAAGTTTGCAGTACGTTTGTTTTTAGAGTCCCTTCCCCTAAAAGGCAGCCATGTTTCGACTTCAGAGTTTTTCCCCCTTTAAATGAATTGAAGTGTATTTGTTTGAATACTTTTTTTTACGTCCGGGGGCGATTTCTTGGGTGTCTCTGGGGAGTGCTTCGGTCCCCCAAAGAGAAGAGCCCCCCATTTTTTTTTTTTTTTCCCGTTCGCAACCTTTTTAAATTTTTTTTTTAGTTTTAGGTTTTTTTTCCCTTACAGAATTTTCCCCGGGGCTACCCCCTTTTGTTGTTGTGAGTTTTTTTGTGGCTAAATAAACGCGACCTCGGCTTATTGTCTATCCAAAAGATAGCACCCGACCATCACTCACAGTCTAGTAAATGGGGGGGTGGGGGGGAATTTTTGGCCCCCCAAAACGGGGATCGGCCTACACACTTGAATGGATTTGTTTTTTTGGGCAAGCGGTTTCCCTAGGATGGTTAAGAGTTTCCCTCCCAACAAGAAAACCGTGAGGTTCTGGGTTCGATTCCCGCCTCCCCCTTTTTCCCCAGTTTGAAAAAAAAATTTCGAAATAAATGTCAGAGCCCTTGGAGGAGACTATAAACCGAGGCCCCGTGTGCGAAAGCATGCAAAACATCTTGCGCACACGTTTAAAACCCTTTTCCCGCTTTTCAAAAGGTGGGCCCTTGTGTGGGGGGGGAAAGAGAAATTTTAAAAAACCGCTAAAGCAAAATTTTTTTTTTTTTGGTTTAAAAAGCGCTTTGATTTGTTGCTTACAAGACTCGCGCTATATAAATTAATTTTCTTTTCTTCTTTTCTTTTTCTTTTCGTTTCTTTTCTTCTTCTTCTTTTCTTTTCTTCTTCTTCTTTTCTTCTTCTTATTATTTTATTTTATTTTTTACCCCCCGCCCCCCACCCTACGTAGTTAGGTTGTTTATGTAGGGGCTTGTCGGGGAGGGGACGTTTTGGATAACTTTCCCGAAGGTAAACATCGTTGATGTGGTGTTGGTTGGTACTTGCTTCATTATTGTTGAAAAAACAGTTAGCTTTTTGGGACAAAACTTAGATTTGAAAAATTCGTCTGTCTGCAGATTTTGGGGTTTTTTTTCCTGAATTTATTGAAGCACGGGGGTTTTTTTGCTCACGTTTTTTAAACTTACATATTTGTAGATTTAAACCCCCCCCCCCCCCCCCCCCCCCCCCCCCCCCCCCCCCCCCCCCCCCAAAACCCCCCCCCCCCCCCCCCCCCCCCCCCCCCCCCCCCCCCCCCCCCCCCCCACCCCCCCCCCCCCCCCCCCCCCCCCCCCCCCCCCCCCCCCCCCCCCCCCCGTCTTTTTTTCTCCTTTGTCTGGTTTTTTTCCATTTCCCAAAGGGCTTCTCCCTTTTTTTTTCTTTTTTCTCTCTTCCCTTTTTCCCTCTTCTCTCCCCTTTTTTTCTCTTTTCTCTTTTTGTTGGTGGTTCTGTCGCTTTTTCATAGACGGGATAACCCTTTTGTGGGTTTGAACATTGCGCTGCAATTGACAGGGGGCACATTTTGGGGGAGAGAGGAAGAGAGAGGGGAAAGGGGGAAAGAAAGAGAGATGGAGGGAGAGAGGATGGGGGGGAGAGGAGAGGGAGACAGGGGGGGAGGGAAGGGGAGAGAGACGGGGGGAAAAAAAGGGGAGAGAGACGGGGGGGAGAGAGACAGGGGAGGGGGAAAAGAGGAGAAATGGAGGGGGGAAGGGGAGACAGAGAGTGGGGAAAAAAAAGAGGGAGGGGAGGGGAGAGAGAGGGGGGACAGAGAGGGAGGGGAAGAGAGAGAGGGAGAAGACAGTCAACAGAAAGACGGGACGGACAGGAGGGGGGGAAAGAGATAGGATGGAGGAAAAAAAAGGGTGAGGGAAAAGAGAGAGGTGGGGGAGAGGGAAAGAGAGGGAGGGAAAAGAGAGATAGATTTTGAGGGGAGAGCAGAGAGGGAGGGAAGAGAGAGCCCAAAGATAGAGAGGGAGGGGGGGAAAAGAGACAGCCCACAGACAGAAGAGAGAGAGAGATGTGGGAAGTGAGAAGGGGTTGGGCGAAAACGAGCCCAGAGAGAGGCAAAAAAATATGCACGAGCCCCATATCACACACACAAAACCAACTCACACAAAACACACGCACGCAGAAACGCACAACAACACAAACGAACGCACCCCAGGCTTTCAAAATTTTACTAAAAAAGCATACATAAAACTGAAAAAATGTCCACAAAAGGCTTTTTGGTTGTTTTTTTTTTGATTTTATCTTCTGTTGTTGTTTTTTTATATCCTAATATGGGTGCCCATATGGCGAGGGGGACTTCCAAAAAAAGGGCATACACGGAACTTTCATATTTGTGCAATTTAAAACCCTTTCAATGTTCCCCGGTGGGGGAGTGAGTTAGAGGCACTTTCGGGTGACCCCCCGGGTGTTCGTTGGAACCCCCAACAACAAAACAAAAAAAAACAACTACAACAAAAACAACAGCTATCCCCAAAGACTCCCGCAAATTTTAAAATTTTAAAAAAAAATCTAAAAATTAGAACGAAAAGGAGTGATTCAAACATTTTTTGTTTTCAACTTCCAAACCCTTTACCAAATTAAAACAGAAAGTTGGGAAAAGAGTTTCAGTTAAAATTTTTAAAAGGGGAAAATTGTTGGTAAGGGTTTTTTGTCTGGTCAGCCCTCAGAGAAAGGGGAAAATTTTTGGGCTGTGGTCAATGATCTTTTAATTATTTTCTTTCTTTTGGGGGGAAAAAAAGTTAAAAAAAATTACGGGGAAATTTAAAAAGTTCCAACATCTGATACAAGGGAGACACTGGGGTTTTTTTAAAAAAAAACACCAACACGCAGTTGAAACAAAGGGGGAAATAACCCCTTAAAAAATTTTTTCAAAAAAACAAAAAATAAAAAACCTGTTTCCCCCCCCCCCCAAAAAAAAAAAAAAAAACAACAAATCCCCAAAACCCCCCCCCCCCCCCACACACACACACAAAACCAAACAAACAAAGAAAAAAAACAAAAAAAACAACAAAAAAAAAAAAAGAAAAAGAAAGAAAAAAAAAGAACAAAAAACAAACCCCAAAAAAAAAAAAAATTTTAAAACCAAAAAAAATAAAAATTACACATTTTAAAAAAGGGGACATTTGTTGTTTCACATAAAAAAAGTATTGAAATGGGGATTCATTAAAAAATTAAGTCCCGAAAAAAAAAGCCCCAAAAAATTTTTGAAAATTTAAGGGTATGAATTTGATCGGATACACAACCCCTATAACTATAAGCAAAACGATAAATTAAAAGGAGAGGGGAGAGAAGGGAGAGAGACAGAGGAGGGCAAAAAGAGAGACGAGAGGTGTTTTTGTTTTTAATTAGAGAGAAAGAGAGAGAGAACTCGAAATCGGAAAGTTTTAAAGAGGGTAAAAAGAAAAAGCCAGAGGCTTCTTTACACCCGTTTTCATTTGGGGGAAAAAAGAAGCAAACATGAATAAATCAATGAAATAAACAAGATGATTTCAAATAGCAAAGGAAAAGGGAAACACTCAAAATTCCATTCAATTATTGAAAAGTAAGAAATCGAAAAATCAATGAATAACCCCAAAGGGCCCGTTGAACCCGGGAAAAAACCCCCTTTTTAAAACCCCCCCCCCTAAAAAACAAAAACCCCCCCCCCCCCCAAAAAAAAAAAAACCAGGAAAAATACCCGCACACATTTCACCGCTTAAGCATGATAGACACGCAAAGACGCCCAAAAAAAGGATTTACATAAAAATTTGGAAGAAAAATTAGTGAAATGAAAAAAGGTTTTTAGTTTTTAAAAACATCCAAAACAAATTTTAAATAATAGATTTTTTTGATAATTGAAAAAGCAGGAAAATTTTGTTTCAAAGTTTTTTTAGGGGTAATAGTTCATCAGTAAGAAAACAAACAAATATCGAAATTTTGAAAAAAACCAAAAAAAATAAAAAATTGTCAGTTATTTTGCTTTATTATTCAAATGCCCCCCTTCAATATGGGTGTTTTTGTGAAAATTTTGATTCTTTTTCCATAAAAAGACGGCTGTTGGTGTGAAGGTATTTCTTTTCAAATTTTTGGTCCCTATGCCTTTAAATTTGGAAAAAGGTACTTTTCATTTTTTCCCGAACTGTTGGATAAATGGGGCTTTTAAAATCTGGAGGGGAGGGCGTTTTTAGTCCCAAATTGGGAAAAAAGGTAAACTGGGCCGATAATGTACAGGCCAATTGTCTTAGGCTCATGTGGGGTAAGTAAAGGAAAAAATTTTTAATAAGGTTTTTTTCATTTTTGTGGGAAAAAAATAATTTTGATTTCCCAAAAAAAATCAGGGGTTTTCGAAAGGGGGAAAATGTAATTTGGGCCAATTAGTTTAAAAATGGACAATTTAAAATTTTTAAAAACAATTTTCCCCAAAGGGAAAAAAATTTTAGCCCCTTTTTTGAAAGAAAAGAAAGTATGATAGAGTTTTCTTTGGTCAATTGATAAAAAATTTAAAAATACTTTGGGGTTTTAAGGGTTATTATAAAAATTTTCTGAAAAATTTCTTGTGGATAGATCAATTTGCACAAAAATTAGGTTCGGGTTTTACTCATCTTTTAAAGTTTATCGATTGGGGGTATACCACGGGGGTGTACTTCCCACCTTTTGGGTTTTCTATTTTGTACTTGATCCCCCCTAGCTTTTTGGGTCCCCTTAATACTAAATTTTTGTTCAGTTGAAGATGATATTGCTTTTTGGAAAAAATTACTTTCAGTTGGGAAAAAACACAAAAAAATGAGAGTGTTCAATTTTTGTTGAAAAATTTTCAGGAAGAATTAGATAAATTCTGTGTTATATGAAAAAAAACAGTTTGAATTTCGGGAAAGAAAAAAACGGGGTCTTGTGCTTTTTAATAACGGTACAACGCTTTTTAAAATTACCAATATGAAATTAAAAGGGAAAAGGTTTTGCTTCAATCAAACAAGATTTAAAATTTTAGGTGAAATTTTTAATAAAAAGTTAAATTTGGGAATACATCAACCAAATGATAACTGAAGCTGGAAAAAGGATTTAAATTTTCCTAAAGTTAATAAGTTTCAGGCATGGAGTAAAGGACCCCCTACGACTTTTCCCATTTTGGCTCTGTCTTTACGTTAAAAAATTAAATATAGGGACAAAAAGTTTATTTTTCTGTGAAAGATTATTACTTAAAAATTAAAAAGTCTAGACAGTAAAGCAGTAAAGATAGCTCTTGGTTTTTTCCGGCCATGAAAATTAAAGTAATATTAAAAAGAAGTCTTTTAAACTATCTTTTTTGACCCGGGGAAAACCCTGGCATTTATCAAAAATATGTGGTTGTAGTATCTCTATTCCAAATTAGTAAAAGAGGGAAATATTTTTTTAATCAAGCATGATTTTCCTAAACGGGGAACCAATTTTTATTTCTGCACCCAAATTAAAAATTATACAACACATTTATGAAAGAAAATGAAATCGATTATCAAAAAATTTCCCAAATTTTTTACCGTTTGTTCCAAAATTTAAACCCCCTTGGGAACAAATTTACCCAAATTTTGACTTTGACTACAACGGAAAAAAAGAAAATAAAGTTCAAAATTTTTTCTCACCTTTGGATGTAAAAAGTCACTTAGAAAATAATTATTCAAACCCTTAAATTTGTATATGCCCGGTTTGTATTAGAAACAGGCAAAAGTGGTGCTGCATATGTGATTCCCACTTTAAAAGTTCAAAAATCTTTTCCCCCCTTTGGACAAAAATTTTTTTTTATTTTTTTCTTTGAATTTTTTTGCAAATTTTTATGGCTTTGAATTTTTTTTTTTGATATGCTATTGTTTTTTGCCAAAATTTTTTGGGTTTTTCGTTGACTCAAAGGGGTGTTAATGGGGTTTAAAATCAGGGCCTGGTAAAAAGGTTTTATATTGTATTTGGTTAAAAAAAAAAAAAAAATCCCGATACTTTTTATTGCAAGAGAGGATCAGTTAAATTTTTTTGGGTCCCCCCTTTATTTTTGGGAAAATTTTTTCGAATGAAACTGGTTGATTTTTGGCAAAAAAAAGGTTTCCTCTGAAAACAAATACTGAAATGTTTTTATTCTAATCTTGCATTTTTGTTTTTATGAAATTCATTTTTAAGGTTTTAAAGAAAAGATACATTCAAAGGGGTTATAGAAAAACATTTTTCAGCGTTTCCTTGCCCACGGAAATTAGAAATTTTAAATTAATTTAAAATGAGATTAAATTTATAGAATACTAAATATTTTAAAAAAATTTACTGTTGTTGTTCTATTCCAAATTTTCAGTCCACCCTTTGTTGTTTGATTTTCCCTTTTTCTTAAAATGTTAAAGGGGAGGTTTAGTTTTTATAAGAAAAAATGGCCCCTAGTCAAGAAATTTTTATATGACCTTTAAACAAAATTTAAAAGTTTCAGTTTTCTGAAGTCATTTTATTCTTCCTGAAAATTTTACTGTATTACATATATATATATTTAAAATTTTTAAAATTTTTATAATATTTTTTTTTTTAAAATAATTTTATATAAAATTTTATATATATATATATATATATATATATATATATATTATATAGTATAAATTGTGTGTTGGATGGGGTGGTGTAGGGGAGAGAAAGAGGGGAGAGAGAGAGAGTTGGGGGAGAGAGGAAGAGAGGGGAGGAGAGGGGAGAGAGGGGATGCGGTGTGTAATAATAGGTTTCTTTTGGGAAGAATGCGGGTTGTGTTAAAACACCCTGTAGTGAAAAGACATTAAAACAAAACAAAAAAAAACAAAAACAAACGCCCCGCACGCCCCACCCCCCCCTACCCCCATACACACTACACCAAAACCACACCCCAAATTTCAAAATCCCGGATCCCTAAACCATTGGCTTTTAATTACCTCAAATTTCAAGATTTAATAGGCACTTTTATAATATCCAAAAAAAAATTTTTATTAACCCTACAATTTTTATAAAACAAAAACCCCGGGAACAAAAATTTTTTGATGCACGAAGACAGCGAGCCAAGAGCATCAAGAAAAAGAACCCTTTTAAAATAAACTATTTTAAAAGAGAGAGAGAGGGAGGACGGGGAGAGAGAAGGAGGGGAGAGAGAGAGAGAGGGCTGAAAATGAACAATTTAAAAATTTAATTTTTTTTCCCCCTAGCAATACAGTCTTTTTGGCAGGAGCACAGTATGAACACAATTTGAACAATATGCTTTTTTCAACAAAGGGGAAAAAATGAAAAAACCCAAAGGGAAAAAAAGGGATCTCCCTTCCCATGTTTTAACCCAATGATTAATTTTTTTCTTTAAATTTAAAAAAATTTTCCCAAAGGCCCTTGGGACACACACACGCACACCACAACACCCCCACACAACACACACACACACACACCCACACAAAAAACCCCACCACAAACACACACACACCAGTTTATGTTAATACAAATCAGCAGCAGGTTTTAGGACAAAAACGACCCCCCAAAAACCCCACATTTAAACAAGGAATGTAGCCCCAAAGGGAAAAAGTTTTTTCCACAAAAATGGGAAAAAAAAATAGGGGTTACTTAAAAAATTCCCCATTAGCCGCCAAATTTTTTTTTTTCTGCGTTCAAGCAAGGGGGGATAAATGGGTTTCAAGTGATTTTAGAAATTCTTCCGCTTTTTTATCAAGAGAATGCTAACTTATCTTAATTCTTGAGGTTTTTTTTCATTAAAAAAATGAGGATTTCTGATGGAGTCATCGTTTTGAATTACAATCAAAAAAAAAATGATTCCTTTTGGGCTTTAAGGCCCCACCCTCCCGTCTTCCCTGCAGACTGCTTGGCTTTTGTCCCGCCTGTCTGTTCTCTTGTCTAGAGAGCAGCAGCAGACAGACAGAGGGGACAGAAGACAAAAAAACAGCCCTTGTAGTTCAGGTTTCTTTTTAAATGAGCCCTTTCAATGCGCCCTGCGGGGAGACGGAAGGAGGAAACCCTTTAAAAAGCTAATGAAATGTTGTGAGGTAATACAGTTTTGGGGAAGGGGCCCTTGGTAATCGTTTGCAACAGTTTATTTTTTGGGGATTTGTGTGTGTGGTGTGTGTTTGTTTGTGTGGTTGTGTTTTGTGTTTGTGGCGTGTGTTTGTGGAGAGTGGGTGTGTATGGTGTGTTTGTGTGTTGTTGTTGTGTGGTTTTGTGGTTGTTGTGGTTGTGGAGGTGGCGTTTTTGTGTTTTTGGTGGTTTGGTGTTGGGGGTGTGTTTGTGAGAGATGAGTGTGTGTGTGTTGTGTTGTGTTGTGTTTTTGGTTTTGGGGGGTTTGGGTGGTTTCTGAAGGAGTGGTTGTGTGTGTTGGGGGGGGGGGGGGGGTTTTGTTTTGTGTTGTGTTTTTGTGATATGTTTTCCCCAAAATTCTTTTTTTAAAGGATATAAATAAGCATCATGTGCTTTTTTTTAACCCCCCCCCTGTTCATGCAGTTTTCTAAATTTTGCATTTTTCCCACGGCACACAATGTTCCAAAAAAAGCAATTTTGTGTTGTGCGTTGTGTGTAAATGGTGGGGGTGTGCGCGCTGTGGTGCGTGTGTTTGTGTGTGCGGCGTTGTGTGCGTGTTTGGCACGGTGTTAGCGCGCGATTTAAGCTTTTGGTTTTTTTTTGTTTTTTTTTTTTTATTCGATGAAAAGGAAAAACCCACTCATGTGCTTTTTTTTAATCCAGTCCCGTGTGCATGCGGTTTGGGTAAATTTCTGTCATCTGTTCCACCGGCACATAATGGCTACTCTTACGAAAGCGGAACAGGATTTTACGTGTGCGTTGCGTTTGCACTTGGGGTCTCGGTTTATAGTTCATCTGAAGGACTTTTGTGAGATTGGAGTCTGCACTGTGTGTGTGTGTGGGTGGGTGGGTGGTGGTGTATGTGGATGGGTGGGTAAGTGGGCGTGAGTGTGAGAGTTTGTGTGTGTGCGTGTATGGCGGGGTGGGGGGGAGGGTGCTGTGTTTGTGTGCGTATGTTTGTGTGTGTTGTGTATGTGATATGTATGTACATATGTGTGCGTGTACGTATATATATATATATATATATTATATATTTTATATATATATATATATATGCGCGTGCCCGCGCGCGCGGGTGTGTGTGTGTGTTGTCCGTATGTGATATATATATATATATATATATATATATATATATATATTTTATATATATATATATATATATATATATATATATGTGTGTGTGAGTCTGTCTATGTCTGATGTTCATGACGTTGTGAGATGTTGCATCAGTCTCTTCATTAGACTTCACCCCAGCAAGAAATAATCAACTAATACCAGAACACCACCACCAGCGCACACACACACACGCACGCACACACACACACACACACACACACACACCACACACACACACACACACACACACACACACAACACACACACACACACACACACACACACACACCACACACGCACACACACATGCATTCACGGCTATTGAATATGGCAGGGGTTTTTCTCTTTCTCACACACGTACGTACGTCGGCACGAACACACACAAACACACAACACAACACAACACAACACAGCACAGCACACAAGACGACAGACAATACATACGCAGCAAGAGGGTAAGCGTGGAAACTCCTCTGACTGTTGGACAACACAGACAGTGCAGACTTGAGGCCACAGATAACGGAAACCCTAGACGGTCTGTGGACCGAACAGAGAGATTGCTCGGTAGCTTGATCTTTAGTGGTCTGTCCATTGGAGTACAGATAAGCAAGATGCCATAGGCTTTCCTGTGAGATTCTGGTTATCGAGAAAGGTAGAGCGTGTTTGATTAGCGCATTTTGGTGTAGGGGTAGAGGGATGTGTGTGTGTGTGTGTGTAGAGGAGGAGAGAGATGAGAAGAGAGAGAGAGAGAGACAGACAGACAGACAGACAGACAGAAAGAGAATTGAATTGAATTGAGTAAATTTTATTTAAAGAGGGTTATAGTATAACCAAATATGCTTTTTTTACAACCAGCCTTCTGGACAAAAACAACAACAACAACAAACCCAACAAAAAGTATCTCAACAAAACAACAAAGAACACTATTTTGTTCAAGGAAAAAGAAAAACAAAATCACATCATCCAAAATGTAAAATACATAATTATTGAAAACGTATAACTATTTTAAAACTGACTGTAGAAAGAGAGAATTTTGCAAACATTATTAACAAAAATTTTAAAAACCATCCATTCTCCTACTCACGTAAATGGTCATATTGAAAAGAAAAGAAGAAGAAGAAGAATTGCGAAGAAGAAGAAGAACAAGAAGAAGAACAAGAAGAAGAAGAAAGAAAGGAGGAGGAGGAGGAGGAGAAGAAGAAGAAGAAGAAGAAGAAGAAGAAGAAGGTGGTGGAGGAGGAGAACGACGACGATGACGACAATTATAACAATGAGAGAGGGGGACAGAGAGAGAGAGGGAGCGAGAGAGAGAAAGAGAGAGAGAGTCAGACAGACAGACAAACAGTCAGAGACAGATAGTCAGACATACTGACCTATACACAGACGTACAGGCTGACTGTTGGATTGAGACAGTGCACGTGGGCGGAAAGCGTGAGTTACCAAACTCTTTAAGGAAACTGAAAAACAAGAGAAAATAACATTCCAACGCTGATTCCCTTATGCCATTGGCGAGGGGGGGGATGTATGGGGGGCAAGGCTTTCCCCACTAAATAAAATTTCTGCCAGTTTCCAAAACACAGGCCTCCTCTGCTGTTTTGGAGGTCATCGTCGGACCGACGGACAAACATACATACATGGCGTGCGTAAACAAAGAAAACAGAAACTCTGGGTGAAAATTTTTATGTAAGTTTTGGAGGTTAGGGATAAGTCAAGGAAAGAAATCGGGGAGGGAAATACCCTAGTGGTTAGAACATTGCGCTATCGACGACCTGGGTTCGATTCCCGTTTAAGGGATTTTTTCCCTGGAGTTAACATCAGTGGAGACTCCACTCTCCCCAAAAGTCTTTCGGATGAGACTATAAACTGAGGCCCCGTGTGCGAACGCACGCAGAACATCTTGCGCTCATGTTAAATCTTGTTCCGCTTTTCGTAAGAGTAGGCCATTGTGTGCCGGTGGGAACGGATGACAAAATTTACAAAACCGCTTACACACGGGGACTGGATGTAAAAAGCACATAAGTGCTTATTCCATTATCCTCGATATAAAAGAATAAAAAAATAAATACATAAAAGATTCCAATCAATACTTTGTGGTATTTTTTATATATTTTATTATATATATATATTTTTATATATAATATATATTTTAATATAATATAATGTTGCTGATTCATTCTACATCTACATCAACACTTTGCTTTGAAGAAATGTAAACACCCTCCCGATTTGCGAATGCACGCAGAACATCTTGCACACACGCTAAAACCCGTTCCGCTTTTCGGAAGAATAGGCCATTGTGTGCCGATGGGAACGGATGACAACATTTACAAAACTGTATACACACGTGGACTATATGTAAAATTTTAAAAAAGCACACGAATGCTTATTCCATTATCCTTGAAATAAAAGACTTTTAAAAGAAGATACCCCGAGCCAATCAATTACAGTAGCATTGATTCAAAACGTTCCAGAAATCCAAAAAATATTCAGTTAGAAAAAAATAAGCATCATCCAGATTAGAATTTGCGTTGTTTTCCCCTATTCTTTTATATTCTTTTATATTGAGGATAATGGAATAAGTACTTGTGTGCTTTTTTGCATCCAGTCTCCGTGTGTATGCAGTTTTGTCAATTTTGTCATCCGTTCCCACCGGCACACAATGGCCTTTCTCTTCCGAAAAGCGGGGAAAGGGTTTTAACGTGTGGGAAAGATTTTTCCGCGTACGTTCGGGACACGGGACCTGGGTTTTTTAAATTTCCACCCGAAGGACTGTTGGGAATGGAGTCTGCATATTTACTCCAGGGGAAAATATCCCCCTTTAAAACGGGAATCAACACTTGTCGTCAGATTGCGAGCGCAATGTTCTAACCACTAGGCTATCCCGTCCCCCAGTCATACCCGTTGTCAGATCTTAGTCTAAATTCTGTAGGCCTTCAACTACTGATATACACCAATAATGGTGTTAGGATCAACTGTAAATCACAGCTTTGCTCTGTTAATAAAGACCGTCTTAGCATTTCTCAAGTGCCAGTCCCTAAGAGTAAGCAAGCCCAGCCTCGAGGTTTAAAATCTGACGACCCGGGTTCGTTTCCCTGTTCAAGGAGGATATTTCCCCCTGGAGTTAACATCAATGCAGACTCCACTCTCCCCCAAAAGTCCTTCGGATGAGACTATAAACCGAGGTCCCCGTGTGCGAAACGCACGCAGAACATCTTGCGCACACGTTAAATCCTGTTCCGCTTTTTGGAAGAGTAGGTCATTGTATGCCGGTGGGAACAGATGACAGAGTTTACAAAACCGCATACACACGAGGAATGGATGTTAAAAAAAAAACACTTAAGTGCTTATTCCATTATCCTCGATAAAAAAAAAATCAAATGAATTTTTTTAAAAGTCTTTTGGTGATAGCAAAATCAAGCAAGTTAATATAGGCCAAGGTTTCTAGAACAGCTCAGCATGAAGAAAAGTAACACGTAGTTTTTTTTCCCCGTGCATGGGGATGCCGGGAGCCTGTCAGTATAAACAGCATCCCCACCTTCTGCCAAATCAGCTGCTAGGAATTCCCCCTTCTCTATCCCTCTCTTTTGTTTCTGCCTCGTTCCTTTTTCTTCTTGTCACCTCCTTCTCGTCTTGTCTTCTTCCTTCTTTGGTCCATTTTCCTGCCTTTTTTTTTTGGTTCAAGAAAGACTTAAAAGATTGTTCTCTCCCACGCCGAAATCGGATATGCTGGGCCTGACTTGTCAGGCGCTTAACGGCAGCATAATTCGCTCATACGACAGATACCAATAGTTGCTGTCTTAGCGTTCTAGGAAGAAGTATGACATTTCTACTACGATTTTGTGATTCACCAAAAAAGAAGAGGCTTCGAGAGCTTGGGTTCGTTTCTGAAAGTAACCTGAACACAAGCCGTTACTTAGCTTCAACTCTGTGCATTCTGTTGTTGGCAGCCTCTCTGTGCAGAATAGAATGAAGACACCCTTCTGTCCTTCGGATGAGACTATAAACCGAGGTCCCTGTGTGCGAACGCATGCAGAACATCTTGCGCACACGTTAAATCCTGTTCCGCTGTTCGAAAGAGTAGGCCATTGTATGCCGGTGGGAACAGATGACAAATTTTTTTAAAAACCCGTATACACACGCATACAAAAAAACAAATCATCTGAGCGCTTTGATTTGTTGCTTTACAAGATTCAGCGCTATATAAATTCCATACATTATTGTTATTGTTATTATTATTATTATTATTATTATTACTATTATTATTATCATTATTATTATTATTATTATTATTAATAAGACACCGCCGATTTGCTAGGCAGAAAAAAAAATGTTGAGCGTGGTATAATTATAATTATATGCACCCTCTGGGTGCGTGGTCCATTAGCTTGATGACACTGAACCAACCGCACCTGAGATGCGTGGAATGACATTGGGTCTCAAGTAATAATAATAATAATGATAATAATAATAATAATAATAATAATAATGCATGGGATCTATATAGCGCTGAATCTTGTAAAGCAACAAATCAAAGCGCTCAGATGACATTTTTTAAAATTTCTTTTTTTAATTATTTATGCGTGTGTATGCGTTTTTTTTGTTTTGTTTTTAATTTTGTCATCTGTTCCCACCGGCACACAATGGCCTTCTCTTTCAAACAGCGGAACAAGTTTTAAAAACC
>CM054153.1:33560163-33568607 GCA_028751875.1 Rapana venosa | reverse complement strand
GACAGACAGCATAAAGAAGAGAAATAGACAGACAGTCCAACAGACAAATAGGCAGGCAGGCAGACAAGTAGACAGACAGACAGGCAGACAAAGAGACAGACAGACAAAACAAAAGTAGACAGACAAGTAGACAGACAGACAAGACACAAAGCCCCAGCCGTATTGCAGTAACTACATCGTTTGCTATGCTTTGAAATGTTACGTTGACATTGTCTCTCAGCCGTGACATGTCATTAGCATAACAACCTGCATGCCTTCACCTTCCAACCACACAGAGATGGAGAGAGAGAGAAAAAAAAAGAGAAGAAAAAAAGAAGATACTCCACTGACATCGGAGTATGGCTGCCAGGAGCTTTAAACCAAAACAAAACCCAAAAAACAATCAAAAATATAAAACCTAGTCATACACGCAAACCTACTCAAGAACGGTCTCACAATGATTCCCAGGTGGGATGAGTGAGTCCAGAGTGTGTGTGTGTGTGTGTTCGTTCTTCATTTAACGTCCTTCCTCCAAAAAGTGATATCAGAAATGTGTGTGTGTTGTGTGTGTGTGTGTGTTTTGTGTGTGTTTTTGTGTGTGTTGTGTGGTGTGTGTGTGTGTGTGTGTTGTGTGTGTGTGTGCGTTTGTGTGTGTGGTGCGTGCATGTGTGTGTGTGTGCGTGCGTGCATTGTGTGTGAGTGTGTGTATGAGAGTGTGTATACAATCTGTGCATGTATGTGTGTGCATGTATGAGTGTGTGTGTGTATATGTACGTGCGTGCATGCGCGCGCGTGTGTGTTTGTGTGTGTGTGTAAGTGTGTTGTGTGAATGAGTGTGAGTATATGAGTAAAATATTGTGGCGTGTGTGAGAGTGTGTGTGTGTGTGAGTGTGTGCGCGCGCGTAGTGTGTAAGTAACTATATCAGAGAAATTGTGTTATGTATGTTGTGTTCCCTGTATGTGTGTGTGAATGTGTGCGTGAGAGCATGCGTGCGTGTATGTATGTTATATAATGTGTGTTTGTGAGTGTATGCGCTGTGTGTGCGCGCTTGCTTGTGTGTGTGTGTGTCTATAATATATGTATGTATGTATATAATATATATATATATATATATATATATATATATATATACTATATATATATATATAATAATATATATCTGGGTGATGCCTAAGGTGTTTCTTCTGAGAAAAACGCCAAAGATCAACAACAACAGTGACAGCAGTATTCAGGAAGAAGAAGAAGAAGAAGAAGAAGAAGAAGAAGAAGAAGAAGAAGAAGAAGAAGAAAGAAGAAGAAGAAGAAGAAGAAGAAGAAGAAGAAGAAGAAGGAGGAGGAGCGAGGAGGAGAGAGAGGAGGAGGAGGACGAGGAGGACGAGGAGCGAAGAAGAAGTAGAAGAAGAGAAGATGATGATGATGATGATGATGATGAATGATGATGATGATGATGATAGAATAAAGAAAAAAGAAGAAGAGGAGAGAGGTGGGGGAGGAGGAGGAGGAGAAGAATGAGAAGGAGATGGAGAAGAAGAACAACAACAATAACAATAACAAGTGATGATGATGATGGCAACGATGACGACGACGACGACGACGACTATGACGATGATGATGATGATGATGATGATGATGATGATAACATTTTAAAAATTTAAACAAATATCAACCCCAAAATTACCCTCATTCTCTTTCCTCTCATGATAATGTTGACGTTTAATAGTGGGGAAATGATGATGATGAGGGTTGTTTGATGAGATGATGATGATAATGAGAGAGAAAAAACCAACAAAACAACAACGACAAAAAAACCATTTGAGGCGTCGCCCGAACAACAAACGGGGAACAAGGGTTTTTTGGGGGTTTTTGTTTACACGACCGGGGATGAGATTAAAAAAGGGGGGGGTTGAAAACACGAAAAATTTGGCCCCGAAACCGTTTTTTTGGAAGGTGGAGTGTGCCGGGGGAAAAAAACACTTTTAACAAAACCGCAATAACACATTGGAGAAAAAAAAAACCCCAAAAATCTTTTTCCTTTTTTTTTGATTTATAAAAATTTAAAAAAATTAAACGGGGGGGCCCAAAACACGCGTGGAATTTTTGGTTTTTTTTTTATGTTTGGTTTGTTGTTTTTGTTTTTTTTTTTTTTGGGGTTTGTGTGTGGTTGTTTTGTTTTTTGGGGTTTTCCTTTTTTAATTTTTTTCTTTTTTATTTTCTCGGGGCTAAAACCCCGGAGGTTCACCTTTGGTGAAAAATTGTGGGGATTTTTTTTCCCAATTTTCGTGGGGGGGGGTGGGGGGTTTGGGGGAGGGGGGGGGGGGAAGCTTTGGGGCAATAATTATGCCCCCGGGCCGGGGTTTTTTTCGCCCCCCACCTTTAAGGTATGCGCATTCCGATTCAGGGAAACGCGGGGGGGGTTTCATGTGACTCGGTCTTTTGACTCCGTCTGTTTTTGAATTTCTAACGGGATGGGAGTCCACGGCCCCTTTGGGAAAAGAGATAGGGGACGCGCCCCGCGGGGGGTTTTATGGGATTGAGGCCCTGACAAATTTTTTCTTTTTTTTCCCTTTTTTAAATTTCCCGCGTGGGGAAGTCAACAACACCCTGTTTGGAAGAAAACTTTGACCAAAACCCCTTTTCTAAAAGACTTTTTTGGGGGGTGAAACGAATCCGAAAATATTCTTTTTTTTTTTTTTTTCTTTTATTTCGAGGATAATGGAAAAAAACACTGTGTGCTTTTAAAAATCAGGGGCTGTTTACTTAAGTGGTATAAATTTAAAAAAATAATAAATAAAAAAACTGTCTTATCTGTACACCCATCCCGTTTTCCCTTTTGTTAAACCGCAGTACTTTGTGCTTTCCCAAAAAACCAGATTCAAACAAACCAAGTTGGGCCGGGTTTTCTCTGTTTCTGGTCCCTCCCGCCCCCGGGGTGTATGCAGTTTTGTCAATTTTGTCTCCGTTCCCCCCGGCCCCCCCCAACCCCCCCCACAATGGGGCCCTTTCTACTCTTCCCGAAAAGCGGGGGAAAGGTTTTTTTTTAAAGGGGGTGCCGCAAAAAAGATATTCTGCGTGCCGGTTTTCCCTTTTTTGCACCGGGGGCCTCGGTTTATTAAAAGTCTCTCCGAAGGACTTTTGAAATGGGGGGGAAGAGTGGAGTTGGCACCGATTTTTAACTCCGGGGGGAAAAAAAACCTTTCCTTTAACGGGGAAAGAACCCTCAGAGGGCCCAGCGCCCCCGTTCCAACCACAAGACTACCCCCTTCCCTCCCCCCCTCCTCTCCCCCCCCCCCCCCCTTCCCCCCCGCCCTCCCTCCTCCCTCTTTCCCCAATTCACAACACCGTGTGTGACTATCATCATCATCATCATTAGCCATTACACCCAGTGGTGTGTAGGGCAGCAACAAAGCGCTTCCACTCCTGCCTTCCCTGGGCCAACCTAGTCACTGATCCCCAAGAGTGCTGCTGCATGGCCTTCATCTCACTTTCTACAGTCCTCCTCCTCCACGTTGCTTTTGGTCTTTCTTTCTCCTTCCTTCTGGGGTCCAGTGTAATAATGCTGTTCTTGTGATTGACTGTTGTGGGTCTCTTCGGAGGATGTGCCCAATCCACTTCCACCGTCGTCTGGTGATGATTTTTTTTTGGGGGGAGTTGGCCTCTGACTTGTCGGCAATGCTTTTCATCAGATGTTCCTTTCTGTTTTCAAAACTGTCTCCACACACCCTCTTTCTCTGTGCAACGGTGGCTCGGTGGTCTAGAGGTAAGTCACGCGCCTGTCTAGAAAGCCAAAAAGTCCGGGGTCGGGAATGTGTGCGATGGTTCGAATCCGTTTGGGGCCCGAAACTCACCCCCCCCCCCCCCCCCCCCCCCCCTCCCATCCATTAAGAAATTTGTTCTTAGATAGATGGCTTGATAAAAAAAAAAAAGCAAATGCTTGCTTATTCAATGTACCATCTGGAAATTAAAAAAAATTTGACTTGACTTGACTTTAGACCATGAGTGGTGGTGGTCTGGGCGCTAGTCTTCCGGATGAGACTATAAATACCGAGGTCCCGTTGCGTTCACACAAAATTATTCAGCGCACGTAAGACGAACTCACGGGCAACAAGAGAGTTGTCCCTTGGCCAAATTCTGAGAAAAAGCCACGTTGATAAGGAAACAAATACAGTTGCAGACATAAAAAGAATTAAAAAAAGGGCGGCGCTGCTCTTGTGGCGACGCGCTCTCCCCGGGGAGAGCAGACCGAATTTTAACGCAGAGAAATATCGTGACTTAAAGTGGTATCAATAAATAAATAAATAAATAAATAAAATAAAAAAATAATAATAATAACTGTCTTCACCTATACACTCCATCCCGTTCCCTTCGTTCAGCCGCAGATACTTTGTGCTTTCGAACACCCAGATTCAAACAGACCACTGTTGGCCGTTGCTCTTTCTCTGTTTCTGGTCCATCACCTGGAATGATCTCCCTCTTTCACTTCGCCAAAAGTCATCATTTGATACCTTCAAATCCAGCCTCAAAACACCCTTATTTCCTACTTGAGACTTTCCCCTCATATCTGTCCCTAATTTTCAACAGCATCCTTCATCTCCTAAGTGTGTTCGCTGGTGTGTGTGTGTGTGGGGGGGGGGGGGGGGGGGGGGGGGGGGGGGGGGGGGGGTGTGCGTGCATGCGTGCGTGGGTACGCGCGTGCACAAAAATTTGAAATCTGTTATTCATATTATATTTGAGGAAAGTTGCATACGTGTAAATGATTTCGAGTGCAAGCGCTTCGATTTGTTTGTTTTACAAGATTCAGCGCTATATAAATTCCATATATTATTATTATTATTATTTTTATTATTATTTAGTTTTGTCCTCTGTTTTGTCATTTTTTAGGGTATGTAAAAGTACTATAGCAACGGTATTCTTCGTCTTCGTCGAACGTCTAGACAGCAATTCATTGACGTCTGTCATAATTTGAGCGGAAAAAATTTGAAAAAAATGCAATATTGGGATTCTCAATTTATTGATGTTCATCACAATAGCAATAGGAAAGCAAAGATTCCCACTTCAGTGCTACTTAGCCTGCTGATATGATTTCTATCAATTCGTAGTTGCACAATGGAAAAACTGATAATCTGATCTAAAAAAAAACCACCAAAACAACAACAACAACACTATTAAACAAACAAACAAAAAACAAAGAAAACCACACGAAAATTAAAATTAAAAAATCAAAACAAAATTCCACCTTCCCCATCCATAAAATAGGAACAATACAATATTGGAAAATAATTACTGGTTTCACAAGTACGTACACACACACACGCGCGCGCATGTCCGTGTATTCATGTGTGGATCCATGCGTGCGTTTGTGTGTGTGTGTGTGAATGCTTGTAAATCTGTGTTTATGTATTGATTGTGCGCACGCGTATAATTATGGGTGCAGACCCGCGTATTGTGTACGTCTGTGTATGTGTTAGCCGTTTGTGTGTGTGTCTGTGTTGTTGTGTGTGTGTGTGTTGTGTGTGTGTCTGTGTGTGTGTGTGTGTGTGTGTGTGTGTGTGTGCTGTGTGTGTGTGTTTGTGTGTGGTGTGTGTGTGTGTGTGTGTGTGTGTGTGTGTGTGTGTGTGTGTGTGTGTGTGTGTGTGTGTGTGACCCACCGAACGCTGACATGAATTACGGGACGGGATTGCCTAGTGGTTAGAACATTGCGTTCGCAATCTGATAACCCGGGTTCGATTCCCGTTCAAGGGGGATATTTTCGCTGGAGTTCACATCAGTGCAGACTCCACTCTCCCCAAAAGTCCTTCGGATGAGACTATAAACCGAGGCCCCGTGTGCGAACGCACGCAGAACATCTTGCGCACACGTTAAAATCCTGTTCCGCTTTTCGTACGAGTAGGCCATTGTGTGCCGGTGGGAACAGATGACAATTTACAAAACCGCATACACACGGGGACTGTACGTAAAAAAAAGCACATAAGTGCTTATTCCATTATCCTCGATATAAAAAAAATATTAAAAGACTGGATCTTTAACGAACATAAGTGATGCAAAAATGTCATGTGCTGCAAAACGCTAGAATCTATGTCTAATTCTTACTCTCAATATTTTATCCTTTATTTTGTTTATGCCCGAGGTGCTCAATGTCTCACAGATCCTCCCTCTTATCATTCCAAATCCAAAATGGAATAAATATATCTGTGGATCATTAAGCATCAATCTGCTATTTATATCGAAGGAGATCTATATCGCATATAGTTTATTCCTAAGTATACAACCCCTAACACTCTGTAGACCATTTAGCTCCTCGCTTCAATCACTCAAAAGAATGTCGGTGTCCCTCATCTTTCACCCTTCACCCGTCCGGTAGTCCCGCAGGAAGAACCAATGGAGATATGTGTGTGGTGTGTGTGTGTGTGTGTTGTGTGTGTGTGTGTGTGTGTGCGTGTGGTGTGTGTTGGTGTGTGTGTGTGTGTGTGTGTGTGTGTGTGTGTGTGTGTGTGTGTGTGTGTGTGTGTGTGTGTTTTTGTTGTTGTTTGTTGTCTTCGATTTTACGTCTGTTCACTCTCAGTGATATTAGACGAGAAAGAAAAAAAATATATATACAAGGGGTGTATGATAATTGAGGTGGTTGTACAGGCCCTACTGAAAAATGCGAGGGGGAAAAAGTAGTCTAATCATGAAAAGAAACCTTGCAAAGCGAAAGATACAATAAAAAATATTTTTAAAAAACACACCACAGAAACAAAAACATAAAAAGTGATTAACGTTAATGAAACTATAACAAATGTCCTATAGGACTATGCCAGAGACCTTTTGCAATATCAAATGCCTAATTCAAATTATTGAATATGCTTCTAAGGGAGTTTTCAGAAAATTGAGGTAAAAAAGCTTTCGTATTCTTACATTCAAATATTATATGAGTATTAGAAATATTCTCACCACATAGACATTTACTGTTTCTACTGAATTTTGGTTACGAATGCATTAAATTTTATTCTATAAAACAAACTATTCACTCTTCTTGCTGTGGAGATATTTGAACAAGCCTTAGAATGGCTCACGACTCTTGCTTTATCAGTTTTGATGACAGATCTGTTTAGAAATCTCTCTTTTAGGTGATACGTTTCTGTGACCTTTTTCCATGATGTTTGTTCTAATAAGTGGTAGCCCTCTTGTAATGATAAAGGTACGTGCAATGTTGCTGATTCCCTTTCATGCTTTGCTCCTCTTTTAGCAGCTCTATCAGCCCACTCATTTGGAAAGAATCCACTGTGTGAAGGCACCCAACAGAAAGGGGACACTTGTCCCCTTTAAGGTTAAAAGGTGTATGAACATGATTAATCTCTAATGCAATGTTTGAAGTTTTCTTGTACCACAAGGATTTTAAAGCATGCAATACCGACTTAGAATCAACACAATAAGGATTTGAAATATACACAATGGCAAATCAAGAACATAATTTAGAGCCATTAAGACTGCTACTAATTCCGCGGTAAAAAATCGAATGATGTTTTACCAACATTGAATGTTTTTTTCAATTTTTAAAGATGGTATAACAAAAGCTGAACTTGTTCTTGATTATCCAGACGTGATCCATCTGTATAAATTTGTAAATGATGAAAATACTTATGATGAATGTGGGATCGAACATCAGAAACCATAATATTCAGATTCTCATTCTTTTTTTGCATTAGTTACCTCTATGTCGAAGTATGCTCTATTCATCTCCCACGATGGGCAAGGTTATGTTGCCTCTCGTTTGTCCATTCTGTGTTGGTTGACTTTTAGAATTTTCCCTAGATCAGACACATATATGTTAATGGGCATTAAAAGAAGATATATCTTTTGCTCTTTTAGGAAACTGTAGTTCAGATTTTACTTCTACTTCCTTAGAAATGAAATTATCAGTTTTTTCCCTGTTTCTAAGAACATATATTGCCCATGCCAGTTGACGGTAATCATCCAAAGGGCAATTGTACCAACTTCATTGTACGTTCCCAGAGCTGATGCATGATATAGAACTCTAAGTGCAAAGCCTGGTAAGCTTTGCAGTCTACACTTTGTAGCTTTTTTAGTAAAGATTTTGGAGCGCTGAAAAAGATTTCTTGTCCGTATGATAATTTCGAACGAACAAGAGATGTAGCTAAACATTTTAGATTGAATATGTCTTGTCCCCAGAACTGTTTACTAATTATCTTCAGTAGGTTTATGCACTTTCTTGCCTTTGTTAATAAGTGCTCAATATGTGTATTCCAAGTTAGCTTTGAAGTTAGAATAACACCTAAGAACTTTATTGTATTTTTGTATTCAATTATTTCAGTCCCCAATCTTTAAATCTTGGTTTGTTCCTCGGATTACTGCCATTATTAAAAAGCACAACATGAGTTTTTTCTGTGGACAAAGTAAATCCATTTTCAATCATATATTTGTCGATGTATCAAGCTGGCTTTGATATAACCTTTTTATGTAATTT
>CM054153.1:33552663-33555163 GCA_028751875.1 Rapana venosa | reverse complement strand
CGGGAAAAGACAGATTTTGGGATAGATAGAAAAGATAGTTTAGTAGACGACAGATAGTAGATAGAAGATAGTAGATATTTAGATATATAGACCCAAAACCATCGATCGATCGTGGGATGATAGTTTGAAAAGATAGATGGGTTGAAGATAGATCCCCCATCGATCGACGTCGATAGATAGATAGATGTTTGTTAAAAAATAGATAGATGGGATAGAAAAATAATAGATAGATGGATAAAAAATTTGATAGATAGATAGTTAAATAGATGGGATAAAATGGATGAAAACAGGGGGAATTTCCCAAAAAACATTTCAAAAGTGTAAACTATTTTTGAGAAAAGAGGAGAGGAGGGAGGGAGGAGAGAGGAGAGAGAAGATTTTTTTTGAGAGAAGGGAGGAGGGGGGAGAGAGAGAGGAGAGAAAAGAGGGGAGAGGGGAAGGGAACAAATTTTTTTTTGGCCCAAAGTACAACCCCTCAGTCAAAAGGGGGAAATTTTTTAAAAGTAACTTTTTAAAAACTGGGAAATGAATTTAAAAAAGGCAGGGTTTTAAAAACCCAAAAGTCCAGTTTAAATTCCCAACCCAAATTATTTTCAGTTTTTACGTATAGGTTCCGTTTCATTCTTTGTCTGCTTACGTTTATCTAGAGCCTCTTTTTTATATATTGTTTAAAGTTTTTAAAGTGGGAAATTTTATTTTGAAGAAAACATTTTTTGTACAAGATTTTGGGGGGGACTTTTGGGTTGGGTTTTTTTAAAAAAGAAATTTTTTGGCGAATGTCATGATAAGTTCTAAAGCAAACAAATAATGAAATTCGTTTCTTCTTCTTCTCCCTTTGCTGGCAAGAGTTTTTGTCGGGTCTTGTTTGTAATATACCATTGTTTGAGTTCAAAAGACCCACAAAATTTTAAACCCCTAAATTTTAGTAAATTACTTCGAACCCTTTTTATTATTTAAACGATTTCGATTACTGTTCTGGACCAAACCCCTTTTAAAGGAGTTTTTCCCAAGTGTATTTTTCATAGACTTTTTAAACTTTTTCTTCCCCGTTTTGAGGGAAAAAAATAAAATAAGTCTATCTTTCAATTCTCTAAAAACTTTCTTCAAAACCCCACCCCCTGGAATAGCCAAAAAAATTTCCCAAAAACCCATTTTTGTCAAAAAGTTTTTTATTTTTTGTCGCCCCAGTTTACTTTCCCTTTATTATTTTTGTATAAGCAGCATCTCGTTGTTGTTGTTATTCTTAACATGGGAACCCTTTGATAAGTTTAATCGTTTTTAAATGCTTTAGTTAGGGTTTTTTAAAAAAGGGGGTATTCCCGTTTTCCTTTCATAATTTTATTTGACCCTGTAATGGAAAAATAAAATTTTTTCTTTGGCAAAGGTGTGTATTTTTTCAATTTGTGGGGTATCTTCTAGACCCCATATTCTGTTTTTTACGTCGGGGCCGGTTTTTTTGGGTGTGTAAAAATTTTCCCAAAAATTAATTTACAAATCAGCAGAAGAAAATCTTCTCATTGTTTTGAAAAATTTGCAAACTCCATTTTTAGCTTTTTGACACATAATCAAAAATTGAGCTATTAAAAATTTTTTGGTTAAAATTTTTTCCCCAAGGAATTTATAGTTATTTGTTATTTAATTTTTTTGGCCCCTTGCCCAATTTTTCTCTTTCCCAAGGGGGGCCCCCCATCCTAAATACCAAAAACCTTTCGTTTTTCTGAATTTACTGTGAGGCCCAAAACGTTCCCCCCTGTTTTAATGTTTTTCGTTGATTTTGCATTTTCCTGTGGGGGGGGTAGACAAAATTTACATCTTTTGCGGAAAAAATAAAAAGGAATAATTCAATTCTCCCGGGATCATTTGTATTCCATGTTTTCCGGAGTTCGCACTTCTGTAGCAAATTGTTTTTTGAAAATTTAAAACATTAAAGGGGCTTTAAAAAAACAATTTTTTTTAAGCCTCTGGGGGGCAGTCAAAGCAAACTGTGTAAAAAACATCTGTTGGTCCCCAAGCCTTTAAAAGATGGGAAAATATACCCCTTTTTTGCCCTATTTCCCGTTTCCCTTTAAATTTCCCGTTTTATGAAAGTATAACCATAGTAATTTATCTACCGAAAACGAATGCTTTTTGGGAAAAATTGAAAGCAACCCAAAAAGTTTTGCATGTTCTGTAAATGTTTTTTTTACAAACCCATAGAGGTAAAAATTTGACAATGCGCTATATCCCCTTTTTAAAGGGGGCCCCCGCTTGCTCTTCTTGTTTTTTTTATTTTTTTTTAAACCCCGTCTGAAGGTCTTCTTTTTTTAATTGGATGTGTATACTTTACTCATTATGCTTGTCAGAGAAATCCTCGTTAAATTGTCTGGCTTTCTAGTTGCTCCCTTTTATGTATTGGCACAGTTTTTAGATTTAGACCCCTCCTTTGGAAATAACCCCCCATCAAAAAGCTTATTGAACAAAAACACCAAAAAAGTCAAATTTTAGTGTCATCCACTTTTTA
>CM054153.1:33537663-33542663 GCA_028751875.1 Rapana venosa | reverse complement strand
ATTCATTGTACTTTTATATGGGAAAGCAACAGCGATAGTAAATTACACAAAAACAAATACTATACTATAAGCATACTTAGGAGATTATGCAAAAGAAATTTACATCACCATGCACACACACGCGCGCGCGCTTGAAAGAGAGAGAGAGACAGACAGACAGACATTCAAACAAAGAGAGCAAAACAGAGAGAATGAGACATAGACAGTGAGACAGACAGACATTCAAACAGACATAGAGAAAGACAAGAGACAGAAGAGAGAGAGAGAGAGAGAGAGAGAGAGAGAGAGAGAGAGAGAGAGAGAGAGAGAGAGAGAGGCAGACAGACAGACCCACAGACAGAGACACAAAATAGGAGAGAGAGAGACAATGACAAATTCAGAGAGAGAGAGAGAGAGAGAGAGAGAGAGAGAGAGAGAGAGAGAGAGAGAGAGAAAGAGAGAGAGAGAGAAAGAGAGAGAGAGAGAGAGAGAGAGAGAGAGAGAGAGAGAGAGACAGAGACAGACAGACAGACAGACAGACAGTCAGACAGACAGACAGACAGACAGAGACAGACAGAAACACACAAACTCACACACACACAACCCCAACCACACACACTCACAACACACACACACCCCAACACACACACACACACACACACACACACACACACAAAACCAACCCCAACACCCACCCCCCCCAAAAAAAAAAAACCAAAAAAAAAACAGGTCACGACACGTCACACCGAAGTCAAAAGATCTTCGTCACTAATCGGCACATTCCGGCAAAACCCTACAGCAGCGCTTTGTGTTCCTCGCTAGGCTAGGCCTAACCCAAAGGACTGGTGTGTAGGCCTATAAATAATTATATAGTAACACTAGACGCTACTAGCCTAGCCTATGCCAAGTAGCCTATGGTTGACGTTTCACTAGGCTACAGCGTGTGCTTTCTCTGTGCCCTGTGTGTGTGTGAGTGTGTGAGTCTACATGTGTGTATGTCTGAAATCCAGACTTTCCTTCGCTAAAGCTTTTGAGTTTGAAAGCGGTATTGCTGCTGGATATTGTGCTGTGTCATTGGTGAGTTATTATCATTGTTACTAATAATATTTTGTTGTGTGTGTGTGTGTGTGTGTTAGTCTATAACGAATATAAAAAAGGAAAACTTGGAGAGTTAGCTAATAACGTTTATTTGAGGGAAGGAATTCCGTGGGGAGTTGGATGCCTAGCGAAGTGTTCGTTTTTGGTTTTTAGATGCTGAAACAGGAAGTATGTAAGTGGTATACTGTGTGAGTGTGTCGAGTCAAGTCAAGTGAAGTCAAAATGGTCTTTATTGAGGGTAAAAAGATTTAAGTTTATACAACTTTTTTTTCCATCCTGCCCTCACAACAACATAAAAAAAGAAAATGGACATAATCAAAAAAGCAATCACAATACAATGCTCACACATGTTGAAGACACAAACACAGAAGAAGATATTTATGATATCAAGAGATATCAGCCAAGAGATATATAGAAGTTGAAGATATATATATATATATAATCCAGACTAACAAAACATGTGTGTGAGAGAGAGAAAGAGAGAGAGAGAGAGAGAGAGAGAGAGAGAGAGAGAGAGAGAGAGAGAGAGAGAGAGAAAGAGAGAGAGAGTGTGTGTGTGTTATCAGTGTGTCATAGCACTTATTATGAGGATTTCATATCGTAAACTTCAATTTGCGGTGGTGATGTTTTCAACTGAGGTTAAAAAAAAAAGTAAAGGAATCATACAAACAAATTTTTTTTGAAAAAGAGACAGACAGGTTGTGTGTGTGTGTGTGTGTGTGTGTGTGTGTGTGGTGTGTGTGTGTGTGTGTGTGTGCGTGTGTGCGTGCGTGTGTACTGTATTACACCACACAGACGCACTCTTCTTGCACAGAAAGAAGAACAGAGGCGAGGGGGGTGACAATGAATGTACACCAGTTTTTAAATTCACGGTTTAAACTTTCATAATCTTGTCTAGCGGTTTTCCCTTAAGCAGACCAGGTCATCCTCCCTCCCCTCCCCCCCCCCCTCCCCCCTACACCCCCCCCCCCCCCCCCCCTAACTGCTGTTCCCCAAAGGGTGCCTCTAAAGTATTCCAGCCCAAGCAAGTTGGCTGGGGTCCGGGGTCGGATTCGCAGACAAGAGTCTCTAACTAAGTCAAGGGAGGACGGGATAGCCTAGTGGTCAGAACATTGCGCTCGCAATCTGACGACCCGGGTTCGATTCCCGTTCAAGGGGGGGGATATTTTCCCCTGGAGTTAACCTCAGTGCAGACTCTAACTCTCTCCAAAAGTCCTTCGGATGAGACTATATAAACCGAGGCCCCGTGTGCGAACGCACTCCGACCATCTTGCGCACGCGTGAAAATCCTGTTCCGCTTTTCGTAAGAGTAGGCCATTGGGTGCCGGTGGGAACAGATGACAGAATTCACAAAACCGCATACGCACGGGGACTAGCTGTATAAAAAAACCCACACCCATATACCTTCTTATTCCATTATCCTCGATATAAAAAGAATATAATAAAATATTTGTTTTAAAAATAGATAAAGCCTTCTTTCTTGTCTCTCTATAATCATGATTCTAGCTTCTTCTGATCTCGCGTCAAGTCTTCTGATTCCTTCCCAGTCTGCTGTCGTAGTCTGTTTTGCAGGTCTGGTTTTTCCCAGTCAGGCTGAACAGCCAAGAGAGTCCACAGTCCTTAAGCTCAAGGGGTCCAGAGGTAGTCATTTGCTTGGGGAAGTCACATCTCCCTTCTTTGATAAAATCAGCCACTAATTAATATCTTTTTGGTACTGGTTTTGTGAGCAGCGAAGTATTTTTCTGCCAACGGACGCTGAGCCTATTATATATTGTAACAGTGGACATTATGTGGGGTCCAATCTCTGTACAATAAATTACTTACATTTCACCATCTAAGCGAAGTGTATGATGCAACGGACCGGCTTTCAATTTACCGCCCAACAAAAACAGAGCACTGCACAATAATTGGCAAGGTGTGTCCCAATAATAATAGAGTAACACATGGCGCGCTCTGATTGCATGGGAGGTAATCTAATTACCGCACCATCACAATTATGTATGTATATATATATATAAATATATAATAATATATATATTTATTATATATATATATATATATATATATTCTGTCTGTCTGTTTGTCTGTCTCACACACACACCACACACACACAAACACACAACAACCACACAAGCGCACCTCTCTCTATGTCTCTATATATATATAATATATATATATTAATATATATATAAAATATAAAATATATATAATATTAATATATATACGTGAGAGACGAGAGGAGAGCAAGAGAGGAGAGAGAGAGGAGATTTCTTCTATATATACGTACCTTTATTAATATGTTTATCCACTCCAGCCAGGCTTGGGGGGGAGTCGTCATTCTTACTGGACAGCCATGCACTCGCAGTTTAGGTTACAAGCAACTTAGTTTGTTCTGTGTGCACTGGCCATGAGCCTACAGTACTTGGGTGTTATAATTTTTTTGTATGCGCTCTGACATCCTGAGCTATACTTGGGTAACATTATACAAAGACTTAGTTTTAGTGTGGTAGCGTGTGTGTGTGTCGAGCGTGTGTTAGCGTGCGTGCGTGGTTGTGTTTGTGTGTGTGTGGTGTGGTGTGTGTGTGTGTGTGTGTGTGTGTGTGTGTGCGCGTGCTTTGGTGTATTTGAATTTGTTAAACTGTTAATCACTGTTGGTTGCTTGTGTAGGAGTGGAATGGATGCAAGATGCTTTGATTTGGGTGTTGTGGGTTTTTTTTTTACAAGATATAGCGCTATATAAATTTCCCTTTTTTTATTATTATTTATTTATTCTTATTATTAATTATTACTTATTTATTATTTATTTTATCTACCACTGCATCACAAGGTGAGAAGCAGCGTACTAAACATACACGTACACTTGTAACAGACCTCTGTGTGTGTGTGAGCGTTGTGTGTGTGGTGTGTGTAACGGAGACACAGAGAGAGAGGAGAAAGACAGACAGACAGAGACAGAGAGATGAAGACAGATCAGACAGAGACAGAGAGAGAGGTGCGCTTTTGTGTGTGTGTGTGTGTGTGTGTGTGTGTGGTGATGTGTGAGAGTGAGAGAGAGAAAGAGAGAGAGGAGAGAGAAAGACAGAGCCAGAGAGAGAGAGAGAGAGAGGTGCGCTTGTGTGTGTGTGTGTGTGTGTGTGTGTGTGTGGTGTGTGTGTGTGTGTGTGTGTGTGTGTGTGTGGTGTGTGTGAGTGAAAGAGACAGATAGAGAGAGATAGAAACAGAGAGAAAGAGAGTTGCGCTTGTGTGTGTGTGTGTGTGTGTGTTGTGTGTGGTGTGTGTGTTGTGTGCGTGTATTTGTGATGAGTGTGAGTGAGAGAGAGAGAAAGACAGAGAGAGAGAGAGGTGACTTTTGTGTGTGGTGTGTGTGGTGTGTGTGTGGTGTGTGTGTGTGTGTGTGGTGATGTGTGTGAGTGAAGAGACAGAGAGAGAGAAAGACGAGACAAGATAGAGAGAGAGGTGCGCTTGTGTGTGTGTGTGTGGTGTGTGTGTGGTGTGTGGGTGTGTGTGATGTTGTGGTGTGAGAGTGAGAGACAGAGAGAGAGACAGACAGAGAGGCGCGCTTGAGTGTGTGTGTGTGAGTGAGAGAGACAGAGGGGGGAGGGCAGACAGACAGACAGAGATAGAGACAGAGAGAGAGAAAGAGGAATAGTTATCAGAAGAAAACTAGCTTGCCTATGATATTCTCCCTGCTTATCAATAATGTCAGTGCGCAGTCGTAACAGTAATGTTTTTGTTCTTTTCAAAATCAGTAAAAAGGTTAGGTCAATGCACTCACTTGTTTGCGTGTGCGTGTGTGCAGTCAGGCACACACACACACACACCACACACACACACACACACACACACACACACACACACACACACACACACACACACACACACACACACACAGGGGAGAGAGCGAGCGAGGGAGAGAGAACTTT
>CM054153.1:33530163-33532663 GCA_028751875.1 Rapana venosa | reverse complement strand
GAAGAAAAAAGAAGAGAAGGAGGAGGAGGAAAAGGAAGAGGAGTAGAAGAAGAGAAGAAGAAGAAGAGAAGAAGAAGAAGAAGAAGAAGAAGAAAGGAAGGAGAAGAATTAGAAGAAGAAAGAAAGAAAAAGAAGAAGAAAGGAAGGAGAAGAATTAGAAGAAGAAAGAAAGAAAGAAGAAGAAGACGAAGAAGAAGAAGAAAGAAAGAAAGAACGAAAGACAAAGAAGAAGAAGAGAGAGAAAGAAAGGAAGAAAGAGAAAAGATTGATTGAATCTTAATTAATGGGTAAAGAATTAGGCACAATAAAGGCCTTTTTACAATTCTGCCCCAAACAAACAAACTAAAGAAGAAGAAAGAAGAAGAAGAAGAAGAAGAAGAAGAAGAAGAGGAGAAGAAGAAGAAGAAGAGAATGCGAATAGAAGATTTGCGAAGAGAAGAAGAAGAAAGAAGAAGAGAAGAAGAAAGGACAGCACAGCTGCCAAGGATTTAAAATCTGACATGAGGAGTGACACCAGCAAGCTAGTTGCCAAACCTATACTGGGAGGGTGTTAATAGATCCTGGACATCCTTGGCGTGGTCTGGGTTTTGTTTTCGTTTTTTGGGCCTCACGGGATAAAAGAATATTATTGTGATTGTTTTACAGGTTGACATTGTTGGATGTTTTTGAAGGGATTAGGTGGGTGGTTTTAATCTTAATTCTGAAGTGAAAGTTGTTGTATTTACTGAAACTAAATGGGGTGACAGTCTTAATCTGGTCTTGGTGGTCAGTAGGGATGTAAACAACATGAATGAAATAATGATAATAGTGATAATGATACTACTACTAAATAAATGAATGTATAAAAAAAAAAAAACCCTTAAGAATAATATGAAGAAGAAGATGAAGAATAGCAATAATAATAATAATAATAGTGACGATAATAATAATGACGATAATAATAATGATAATAATAATGATGATGATGATGATAATAATAATGATGCTAATATTAATAATAAAATAACAACAATACTACTACTACTACTACTACTACTACTACTACTACTACTACTAATAATAATAATAATAATAATAACAAGAATGAATTAATTTATGTAGCACAGCATCTTGCAAAAACAAATCAAAACGCTTGCATTTAACCTATTTTCACACATGCAACCAAATCACAAATAGTTTACAACATTCAAATTCACACACACACACACACACACACACACCACGCACGCACGCACGCCACGCACCAACACACACACACACACACACACACACACACACACAAGAAGGCTACATACACTTTGGCCAGGTGATGGGATATTTGGCTGTTAAAAGCTAGGACAGATATGAGATGAAACAGAAGGGGAAATCCTAGGCTTGAAATAAGTATGTATGGAGGCTGGATTTAAAAGTGACATAAGCAGGCTTTTGACAATTGGAGGAGATGGGAGAGAGAGGGAGGGGGGAAGGTAGAATAGGGGAGGTAGGTTAGGTGGGAGGTAGTGGTAATTTACAGTGGAAGAGGGGTAGAATTAGGAGGGGAGATAAGTTAGGAGGAGAGGTCAGGGGATGGAGGAGGTAGGTCAGGGAGAACGAGGGTAGGTTAGGGGGAGGAGGTGAACAGATATGGGAATGGGAAGGTGAAGGTCAGAGAGGAGGAGGGGATAGGTTGCGGGAGGGAGAGGTTTATTGTTGGAGTAAGTTAAGGGGAAGAAGATAGTAATGGGGAGGGAAGAGCAGGGATAAGATAGGGGAAAGTTTACATTTGTCATGGTCTATGATAAGCGGGCCATATTATATCTTATTACTCTTTCCGAGTTGTTTACAGTTTATCTAGTATGTAACTTTTTGTTTACATATTGTTTATTGTTACTTGTTTTTGCCCTTTCTTATTCGTGGTTTTCACTCCTTTTAATCTTATTTCTAATTGTGTACACCACGCACTAAATCTAACATCGTGGATACGTTATGCATATAAGTAACATTTGCATGACATGTGAAAAAAGGATAATCATTGGAAATCCATTACCCCCCCCCCCCCCCCCCACTCCTTTCTATTTTTAAAAATTTGATTAATAATCCACCAAAGGAAGGCCTGAAGTGTTATTAAAGCCTCTACTTTTTAAATTTTTTAATATATTAAATATGATACATAATTGCAATCAATAGTTCAATCCATCCATTCGTGCTGTATTCAATTGATACCTTAAAAAACCCCAACAAAATTGGTACAGCTAAACGTAAAACATATGCATCTTTCTTTGAATGTGCCTGCAACTAATTTTGTTGTTGCTTTTTTTTTTTCATCTTGCCGTTTATTTGCAGTTTCACCTGCCTTTTTGTGTCTTGTATCTGCTGGGATGGGGACGGGATAGCTCAGTGGTTGGAGCACTCGCTTTCCCCAGCCAAGTTAAGCAGCGTCGAGCGTGGTTACCAGTTGGATGGATGACCGTTTGCGCGCCTTGGCTTCAGTACAGTTCCCCCAGTTCACCCAGCTGTAAAT
>CM054153.1:33520163-33525163 GCA_028751875.1 Rapana venosa | reverse complement strand
GTCATTGTCATTGTCTCTCTGTCTCATTGTCTCTCTCTGTCTCCTCTGTCTCTCTGTCGTCTGTCTGTCTGTCTGTCTGTCTGTCTGTCTCTCTCTCTCTCTCTCTCTCTCTCTCTCTCTCTCTCTCTCTCTCTCTCTCTCTTTTACTTTCAAGAGGAACGTGTCAAGCTCGCCAGTTTGCGGAAAGGGAAGCAAATCCAGGACACACACCATCTAGGGAAAACCTTAGCAAGAGGCTTCAAAGGGATTTAGCCACTCTTCCTAATCTCCTGCAAATTTACCTTGGCTGACTCTGTGTGTGTGTGTGTGTGTGGCAGAGACTTGGCACAAGAAAGGCTGGGAATGTCGTAACAAATCCGGAGAGTAAAAGAGTGTCGTGATTTGGCTGTACCATTACGAAGACCAATGCCGTGTAGGTTTCCATGTCATGTAATTAATTGCGTATGTGCTGCAACGCTTAGCGCGCTGCTGTATGAGCTTATGAGCTTAACGGCAATAAACATTTCGTTATCGTTTTCTTTTACTGGGGACAGGATAGCTCAGTGGTCGGAGCACTCGCTTTCCCCCAGCCAAGTTAAGCAGCGTCGGAGCGTGGTTACCACTTGGATGGGTGACCGTTTGCGCGCCTTGGCTTCAGTACAGTTCTCCCCCAGTTCACCCAGCTGTAAATGGGTACCTTGCCCTCTTTTAGGGTCCAGGGAAGGTAAAGCAGCGAGGGAGAGGAGATGGGCGCCCCCCCCTCAATATGGGCCCCTAGGAAGTTGAGGTCTCTGCGCCTCGCTTCCTACGACCTTATAGGTTATGGGACCCCTTTTCCCTTTTAAAAGAGTGTCGTGTTTGGCTGTCCCATTACGAAGACCAATCCCGGGTAGGTTTCCATGTCAGTATTAATTTTGGTATGTGTTTGCAACGCTTCGTGCTGTTGAGTTATGAGTTAACGGCAAAAAAACATTCCGTTATCGTTGTTTTTTTACTTTCAGGATTTTTTCCCTGAAAAACCCCACTGCTGGAACACCAACGGGTCTGGGGGACCCCGGTTCGGGTAGGGAGCAGGGAGGGAGGAGAGGAGAGGTATCAGCCAGGGGAAAATTGGCGGGTAGTGTTCTCGCTCCCGCCCTTCTACCCTTTCTGTCCCAGAAAGGGAGAAAAGGGGGAAAGGCAGAGGGGAGGAGAGGGGGGAAAGAGGAGGGGAAAGGGGGGGGGAAAAATGGGGGGGGAGGGGGGCACTCTTCCCCAATGAAAGGGTTTTGGGGTTTTTTGGTTGGGGGGTGTGGGGTTGGGGTGTGTGTGGTGGGGGGGGGGGGGGGGGGGGGGGGGGGGGGGGGGGGGGGGGGGGGGGGGGGGGGGGGGGGGGGGGGTTTTGGGGGGGGGGGGGGGGGGGGGGGGGGGGGGGGGGGGGGGGGGGGGGGGGGGGGGGGGGGGGGGGGGGGGGGGGGGGGGGGGGGGGGGGGGGGGGGGGGGGGGGGGGGGGGGGGGGGGGGGGGGGGGGGGGGGGGGGGGGGGGGGGGGGGGGGGGGGGGGGGGGGGGGGGGGGGGGGGGGGGGGGGGGGGGGGGGGGGGGGGGGGGGGGGGGGGGGGGGGGGGGGGGGGGGGGGGGGGGGGGGGGCGGGGGGGGGGGGGGGGGGGGGGGGGGGGGGGGGGGGGGGGGGGGGGGGGGGGGGGCCCGGGGGGGGGGGGGGGGGGGGGGGGGGGGGGGGGGGGGGGGGGGGGGGGGGGGGGGGGGGGGGGGGGGGGGGGGGGGGGGGGGGGGGGGGGGGGGGGGGGGGGGGGGGGGAGGGGTGGGGGGGGGGGGGGGGGGGGGGGGGGGGGGGGGGGGAGGGGGGGGGCGGGGGTGGGGGGTGTGGGTGTGTGTGGTGTTGGTGTGTGTGTGGGGGGGGGGGGGATTGGTGTGTGTGTTTGGGGTGGGGGGGGGTGGGTGGGGGGAGGGGTTGTGGGGGTGTGGGGGTGGGAGGGGTGTGGGGGGGGGTGTTTCTGTTGTGGGGGGGAGGTGGTGTGTGTGTGTGGTAGGGTTGGATGGGTTTTTTGGGTGTGTGTGTGTGGGGGGGGGGGGGGAATTTGTGGAGGTTTGCGAAAGGTTGCGTGCGGGGTTGGGGGGTGTTTCGGAGTATATTATATATATTTTTTATATATATTATATATTAAAATTTTGTTTATAAAGGGGTTTTAGAGGGGCCCGTAGATTGTGTATTGGTGCAAGGCGCGTGGTGCGTACGTGCATGAGTGCGTGTGTGTGCGTGAGTTGTGTGTGTGTGTGGTGGGTAATGTTTTTGAAATGATTTGGGGGTCTTTTGTTGGCTTGCTTCTTTTTCTTTTTTCTCTCTCCTCTCTCTCTCCCTTCTCTCTTCTTTTCTCTCTCTCTCTCTTCTCTTCTCTCTCTGTTAACACACAAACACAACAAAACAAAAAACACAAAACAACACACACTCAAAAGAGATAAGCCAGACCTTACTTTTCCACCCCCCTCACCTCCCCCCCTCCACCCCCACCCCACCCCACCCACCCACCCCTTAACCAACCTTTCTCTCCTCCTCCTCCTCCTCACCATCACATCCTCCAACCCCAAAAACAATAACATACATTTTGCAGCTCAGCAGCCGTTATGTTCATGTTCATCTTCATTGTTTAATTTGAGCACACACACACCATAAGCTACAAGCTTGTTGTCGCGCGCTATGATTCCAAAAAAATGCTGTTTGTTTTCAATAGCTTATACTCATTTCTGAATTTTTAAAAGAAACAACACTATTTAAACCTACAATAACCGACAAAAATAAATAATAATAATAATAATAATAATAATAATAATAAAAAAAATGTATGGAAGTTATATAGCGCTGAATCTTGTAAAGCAACAAATCAAAGCGCTCAGATGACTTTAAAAATTTATGCGTGTGTATGTGGGTTAAAAAAAATTTGTCATCTGTTCCCACCGGCACACAAATGGCCGAATCTTTCGAACAAGCGGAACAGGATTGAACGTTGTGCGGCAAGACGTTCCGCATGCGTTCGCACACGGGGGCCTCGGTTTATATATAGTCTCATCCGAAAGGACTTTGACACTCAGTTCGATTTGTGGTGCGTCAAATCACCACCACCACACCAGGTAAAAAACCTCTCCCCCCTCTCTTCCCCATCCACACCACCCCCACCCCCTCACCAAACCCACCACTTTATATTTAAAAAAAAAATAAAAATGTTCCAAATCAAAAATGGCGTCACACATTAATTTTTTTCCCCCTTAAGCTACCTCTACTACGAACACCTGCAACTGGAGGAGCCCGAGGCGGTGATGGAACTGCTGGATCTGGCGAGCGCCTACGAGGTGCTGGCCCTGCGAGAGGCCTGCCTCCGCTTCCTGGCCAGGAATCTGGCCGCGGCCACGGCCTGCGCCGTTCTGGAAAAGGCCCACGCCTACCGCGACCCCGCGCTCCGAGACGCGGCCTTGACCTTCCTTCGCCAGCGCGGGAGCGAGGCCGTGCAGTCGTCCGCGGTGGCGCGGCTGTGTCGGGAATGTTTGAATCGGGTAAGGCGAGCGAGCCACAAGCAAACAACAAACAAACAAACAAACAAACAGAAATTATTAGAATAGTAGTAGTAGAATGGTTGATGTTTTTTTTTTCTTCTTTTGGGGTTTTTGGGGGGGTTTTTGGTGGGTGGGTTTTTTTGGTGGTGGTTGGGTTTTTTTGTGTGTTTTGTTTTGGTGGGTTTTGGGGTTTTTTGTTTTTGTTTTCTTTGTTTGGTTGTTGATTTTTGGTGGGGTTTGTTTTTGTTGTTTTTTTGGTGTGTGTGTGCTTTTTTTTTTTTTTTGGGGGGGGGGGGGGGGTGGTTTGTTTGGGTTTGGTGTTGGTTTGTTGTTGTTGTTGTTGGTTTTTTTGTGGATTTTTTTTTTTTTTTGGGGGGGGGGGGGGGGGGTTGTTAGTTGACTGAATGATTCTTTTCCTTATTTGTTTTGTTTTTTGGGGGAGGTTGTTTGGTTTGGTGTTGGTTTGTTGTTGTTGTTGTTGTGGTTTTTGTGTGTGTAGTTGACTGAATGATTCTTTTCCTTATTTGGTTTTATTGTGTGTGTGTGTAGTTGACTGAATGATTCTTTTCCATATTTGTTTTTTGTTGTGTGTGTGTGTGTAGTTGACTGAATGATTCTTTTCCTTATTTGTTTTGTGTGTGTGTGTAGTTGACTGAATGATTCTTTTCCTTATTTGGTTTTATTGTGTGTGTGTGTAGTTGACTGAATGATTCTTTTCCTTATTTGGTTTTTATTGTGTGTGTGTGTAGTTGACTGAATGATTCTTTTCCTTATTTGTTTTGTGTGTGTGTGTAGTTGACTGAATGATTCTTTTCCTTATTTGGTTTTATTGTGTGTGTGTGTAGTTGACTGAATGATTCTTTTCCTTATTTGGTTTTATTGTTTTGTGTGTGTGTAGTTGACTGAATGATTCTTTTCCTTATTTGGTTGTTTTTTTTGGTGTAGTTGACTGAATGATTCTTTTCCTTATTTGGTTTTTTTTTTTTTTTGGTGTAGTTGACTGAATGATTCTTTTCTTTATTTGTTTTGTTTTTTAGCCTTTAGTTAGAATTACACAAGAGTACCTGAAATGTTTATACCCGGATGAAGTATGGTTTCACAACCCTCCCCTCCCCCCCCCCCCCCCCCCCCCCCCCCCCCCCCCCCCCCCCCCCCCACCACACACACACAAAACACTTCGTTCTTCTGTGATGTTTGTTTGAATCAATCATGTTCGATGGCAGAGCTGTGCATGGATATTATTAGAATTATTATTATTATTTATTATTATTATCATTAGTAGTAGCAGCAGCAGCAACAGTAGTGGTAGTAGCAGTAGTAGTAGTAGCAGCAGCAGCAGCAGTAGTAGTTGTAGAAGCAGCAGTAGCAGCAGCAGCAACAGCAGCAGCAGCTGTAGCAGTAGCAAAAGTAGTAGTAGTGGTAGTGGCAGTAGTAGTAGTGGCAGTAGTAGTAGTAGTAGTAGCAGCAGCAGCAGCAG
>CM054153.1:33502663-33515163 GCA_028751875.1 Rapana venosa | reverse complement strand
GAGAGAGAGAAGAGAGAGAGAGAGAGAGAGAGAGAGAATGTGTGCACGCGTGTGACGTGAGTGCGCGCTCACGGTCGAGTGATCTTATAAGTTTGCATTGTCGTGTGTGTGTGTGTGTGTGTAAGAGAGAGAGAAGAGAGAGAGAGAGAGAGAGAGAGAGAGAGAGAGAGAGAGAGAATGTGTGCACGCGTGTGTGACGTGAGTGCGCGCTCCGGTCGAGTGATCTTATAAGTTTGCATTGTCGTGTGTGTGTGTGTGTGTGTGTGTGAGAGAGAGAGAGAGAGAGAGAGAGAGAAGAGAGAGAGAGAGAGACAGACAGACAGACAGACAGACAGACAGACAGAGAGATAAAAAGTATGGTGATGAAAATAAAATTACATATGTTTTTCATACTGTTTTGATCATCCACGGGGAACTCAGGCTTCACACACACTCACACACACTCACACACGCACACACACACAAACACACATGGTTATGGTATGTACAGTGTGAATGTGAACAATGCTTATTGCCCTTTTTGTACAGAAACTCCTGAAACAGAACTGCACTTTTTGTTGGTGTGTCCAAAGTATACTGATTTACGTTCACAACTTATTCCCCCCAAATACTACAGAAAACCCTCAATGTTCAAATTTGTGCTACTGCTTTCTTGCGGAAACAAAGACATTATTTCGAAACTCTGTAATGACGTCTACAAAGCATATCTAATCAGGAAAGATGCACTTGAATGTGGAACTGTGTAACTGTATGTGCATGTTATGCCCATGTGAACTCCATTTGTATGGGTCCGTGGCCTAACAAATAAATCATTTGACTTTGACTTTGACTTTGACACACACACACTCACACACACACAAACACACACACACACACAAACACACACACAACACACACAAACACACACACACACAAACACACACACACACAAACACACACACACAACACAACACCAAACAACACAAACCACACACAAACCACACACAAACACACACACACACACACACACAAACACACACAAACACACACACAAACACACACAAACACACACACACACACACACAAACACACCACACACATGCACTCAAACAAGATTCAATATTTAATTCCTTTCGCTCTTTTGGGGGGTATGGAAGATTGCAATTGAATTCAAAGCGCGCGCGCACATAACACAACACACACACACACACACACACACACACACACACAATGTGCGGACTTGCAAGCACATACACGCACACACATATGCATGCATGTGCTTGCATCAAACCATACACACAACCATACATGCAAGCGCGTGCGCACACACGCACGCAAGCGTGCGCACATGCACGTGCGCGTGGAATTTTTGAGACACAAAACCACACATAGAGACAAGTTGATAGACAGACAGACAGACAGAGGCACAGACAGAGACAGACACAGAGAGAAACAGACAGACAGAGTAAGATGCAAACAGACAGATAAACACACAGAGAGACAGAGCAAGTATAGTTCTGTCTTCTTGAGGAAAATGTCAAATAAATGATGTGATAAAAAAATAAGAGTAATATCTATCTATCTAGATATCTAGATATCTACATCTAGGGGATATTTTCCTCTGGAGTTAACATTAGTGCAGACTCCACTCTCCCCCTCAAAAGTCCTTCGGATGAGACTATAAACCGAGGTCCCATGTGCGAACACAGGAAGAACATCTTGCGCACACGTTAAATCCTGTTCCGCTTTTCGTAAGAGTAGGCCATTGTGTGCCGGTGGGAACAGATGACAGAATTCACAAATCCGTATACACACGGGGACTGGAAGCACTTATCCTCGATATAAAAGAATGAAATAAATAAATCTCTCTCTCACTATATATATATAGAAACATAGATATCATATTATAACGATTTCAAACTTGAGAAAGACCAAAAAACAACAACCACAACAACAACAAAAACCGAAAAAAGCATGGAGACAAAATGTCAAAAACATTGTAACGGAGAATTGTGACCCAGGTCGAGCTCAGTAGTAAAAAAAAGGTAAAGGTAAAGGTGTCCCATAACCTATAAGGTCGTAGGGGAGCGAGGCGTCAGAGACCTCACTTCTCTAGGGCCAGCATATTGAGGGCAGCGCCCATCTCCTCTCCCTCGCTGCTTTACCTTCCCTGACCCTAAAGAGGGCAGGTACCCATTTACAGCTGGGTGAACTGGGGGAACTGTACTAAAGCCAAGGCGCGCAAACGCTGCTTAACTTGGCTGGGGGAAAGGGAGTGCTCCGACCACTGAGCTATCCAGGCCCCAGAGCTCAGTACTGTAGCCAATTACAGGAAAATGACAAATGACAATCATTTGGCACAAAAAGTGGCACGACACATCACTGCACAAGCGCTATGTCGAAACATGCGCACTATTCGCGCTACCAATTACCATTGCTCTCTCTCTCTCTCTCTCTCTCTCTCTCTCTCCTCTCTCTCTCTCTCTCTCCTGTCTCTGTCCTCTCTCTGTCTCCCTCTCTTCTCGCTCTCTCTCTGTGTCTCTCTCTCTCTCTCTCTCTCTCCTCTCTTTCTCTCTCTCTCTCATTCTCTCTCTCCCTCTCTCTCCCTCTCTCTCTCGCTCTCTCTCTCTCTGTGTCTCTGTCTCTCTCTGTCTGTCTCGTCTCTGTCTCTCTGTCTCTCCTGCTCTCTCTCTCTCTCTCGCTCTCTCTCTCTGTCTCTCTCTCCCCTCTCGCTCTCTCTCTCGCTCTCGCTCTATCTCTCTGTGTCTCTGTCTCTCTCTCTGTCTCTCTCTTCCTCTCTCTGTCTCTCTCTCATATCTCTCTCTCTCTCTCCTCTCTCTCTCTCTCTCTCTCTCTCTCTCTCTCTCTCCCTCTCCCTCCCTCCCTCTCTCTCTCTCTCTCTCTCTCTTTCCCACTCTCTCTCTCATTATCTCCCCTCTCTTCTCTCTCTCTCTCTCTCTCTCTCTCTCTCTCTCATCTCTCTCTCTCTCTCTCTCTCTCTCTCTCGTTCAATCCGATCCAAAACATAAAGTGTCTCGGTTATAGCCCTGATAACTACACAGGCCAGGTTCAAGTTGCAGACCTGCCAGTGCCTTAATTATCTCTGTGTGTATAATTATACTACGCACTCAGATGATCAAACATACACTTTTACTGCCTGATATCACTATTTAGCAAAAAGACGTTAAACTGGGGGGGGGGGGGAAATTAACAGCATGCACGTTAAAATATCCCAAGCAGTTCACGTCAATGTTCGATAAGCTACAAAAAAACACAAGCATACCCAGCATGCATCCTGTAACTGGAGTAAAAAATGAGCTCCGTCTGGTCCAACTTGCCCCCCAAGAGACAGCCTGAAAAACTCTTACTACTAGTACAGTGCTGACTCCCCCCCCCCCCCCCCACCCCCCCCCCAAAAAAAAAAACTCGTCAAGGAATTATGGTGTAAGGGAGAGAAGCACGCTGACTAAATTGAGGATGTTAAGACACAGGTAGCTTCCCCTTGGGGACGGGATAGCTCAGTGGTCGGAGCACTCGCTTTCCCCCCAGCCAAGTTAAGCAGCGTCGAGCGTGGTTACCAGTTGGATGGGTGACCGTTTGCGCTGCGCCTTGGCTTCAGTACAGTTCCCCCAGTTCACCCAGCTGTAAATGGGTACCTGCCCTCTTTAGGGTCAGGGAAGGTAAAGCAGCGAGGGAGAGGAGATGGGCGCCGCCCTCAATATGCTGGCCCTGGAGAAGTGAGGTCTCTGACGCCTCGCTCCCCTACGCCCTTATAGGTTATGGGACTCCTTTACCTTTTTCTGTTTTAGCTTCCCCTTGTTCGGGTCCAGGGCCAAAACTCTGTATTTCTTAGTCGCTGATGTAAGATACAGGCAATGGACATGAAGTGCCCTCGCAAACTCCTTGGTATCTCATCCATCGATCACATCAGCTGCACACCGGTATTAAAAATCCCTCTTTTCCTTCTGTTTTTCTATGTAACTCTCATATTCATACCGCACGTACTAAGGCATCCACAAATATAAAAACCACTTTTTTGTGTGTGAAAAGACTAGCCTCTGACTCAAAACTCATGTGATTTTGAACAAAATGTGGTAGGTTTGAATGTTTTTTAATTTTTCAGCAAACACTGTACCCCCTCAGTCCTTTGTCGTCTGCTAGCTTCCTTACCGCAATATGCATGCGCGGGGGGAGGGGGGGGGGGGGTTCAACGCTGTAGGAATACAGGCAAACCTCATTCCAACTTTCTCGTGACTACTTAGTACTGCTCTATGTCCTCAATATAAAAAAAAACAAGTGCACAGTCCATTTTTTCATGCTTAAAAATATCTGTGAAAATCACCCACATTTTTTTTGCCACTCGCACTCTATAAAAAATACTACGTGATCCCCAAATTAATACCGGTGTGCAGCCATCACAAAATAAGGAAGTGAAGGCCAGGATTAAAAAACGCCATCGGACCATATGAAGAGCTCCTGATTTCTGTGAAAAAGCCGCAAACTAAAGTGGTACGGGCACGTCACACGAAGAATATCTGGACTGGCCAAGACTGTTTTACTACAGGGAACAAACAGTACAAGGAGGGAGACACAAGAAGAGGCAGACAGAGAAAACGTATGTTTTGTCAGCAGAGGAGGCAGCTGCTGTTTTGGAAACTGGGCAGAAATGTGATTATAGTGTAGATGCCTTGCCCACAGTACATACCCCACTCTCTCACCCAAGAGGGCATAAGGACAGTCAGCGTTGGAGATGTTCTCCAAAGGCCAACCAGCCCCCCAGGGCTGCAGCACATATTTAGGACTGTGCGAGTCAAGCCTCCTAGTCAGAGAGTCATCATAGTCGATCACTAAAGACTAAAGCTGTAAAGTGGAATTCCATGAGTGGGAAAGAAAGCCACTGGTCATACAGCCTCTCACTTTGCTGTTGTTGCCCCCAGCGTCAATGGTTTAATCAAGAAGTGTGATAAAGCCCAGGCACTGACGGCAGTAGTGATGGAAAGAAGACAACATCAGAGAGTGGACTGACTGGCCTTGAGTGAAAACGTTTGCTATATGGAAAGTAGAGGATCGCGCGCGCGGGGAGAGTGGAGGAAGTTGGTTGCAAAAATTATCTTCACAGTGGTACCTCCTCTATACGGTCTGCAACACTACTGGATAGGTGGAAGTGGAGGTGAAGATGTGAGCTAAAATACCAGAGCCAGTATTAACATGTTAATATAATTTTGAAACGTTCTGTTGAGATTGTCTCCGGCTATGACTGGCTTTTTTAGCAATAACAACATGCGCTCTCTCCTTTATAAAATAAATAATAATAATGACGATAATGATAATAATAATAATAATAATAATGAGGATGATGATGTATGGAATTTATATAGCGCTGAATCTTGTAAAGCAACAAATCAAAGCGCTCAGATGACATAATTTAAAAAAAATTATTTATTATTTTATATCGAGGATAATGGAATAAGTACTCATGTGCTTTTTTTTACATTCAGTCCTCGTGTGTATGCGGTTTTGTAAATTTTGTCATCTGTTCCCACCGGCAAACAATGGCCTACTCTTTCGAAAAGCGGAACAGCAAGATGTTCTGCATGCGTTCGCACACGGGGCCTCGGTTTATAGTCTCATCCGAAGGACTTTGACATTCAGTTCGATTTTTTGGTCAAACTGGGAAGAAAGGGCGAGGCTGGGAATCGAACCCAGAACCTCACGGTTTACTTGTTGGCAGGCAAACGTCAACCATCCTGCCACCTTCAAGCTTTCTGAAGTCGGTATATGGCTGCGCACAACCCCCCCCCCCCCCCCCCCCCACCCACACACACACACACACAAAATCGCCCCTCAAAAGCCAAAACATCGAAAGCAAGAACAGCAAATCGCAACAACAACAAATCTTTTCTATCCAAAAAACTTAACTGCCTCACAACTTAACAGTTTTCATTCTATTTCAACCTCTATGTTAGAGCATCGACTGTGTGTTTAAAAAAAAAAAAGTCTATCCATTCGTTCTCCCGCGTTGATTAAATACATTCTAGATAGTCACCACAGATGAAATTCATATCATGATTATGTAGTTAACTTGCGGGACAGACAGACAGACAGAGACAGACAGAGAGAGACAGAGAGAGAGAGCGCGAACACTGAACACTGAAAGTAATGTATTGCCATTAACAATACAGTCTCTTTGGCAAGGAGCACGGTATGAACATAATTTAAACAATATGCTTTTTGCAACAAGGAAATAATGAAAACCGAAAGAGGAAAAGGCATCTCCAATACCTATATTCAACCGAGTGCATTAATTGTTATCATGAGAGAGAGAGCGTGCGAGCGAGCGCGCGCGCGTGTGTGTGTGTGTTTGTGTGTATGTGTGTGTGTGTGTGTGTGCGCGCGCGCGCGTGCGTGCGTGTGCGCGTGTGCGTGTGTGCGTGCGTGCGTGCATGTGTGTGTGCGTGCGTGCGTGCGAGCATGTATGTACATTTGAATTTGTTAACTCTGTTAAATACTATTGGTTGTATGTGTAGGGGTGTGTTGAATGCAAGCGCTTTGATTTCTTTTTGCTAGATACAGCGCTATATAAATTCCATTTATTATTATTATTATTATTATTATTATTATTATTATTATTATTATTATTATTATCATTATTATTATTATTATTAGTGTATATTGTATCGTAGACATTTTAAGTCATTATAATGTCACCACTTATAAAGCAACCACAAGGAAAAGCCGGATTTTTAGACAGTAGAGAATAGATTCCTTGCATATTACATTCAAAAGTTTGGAAACGAATTTTGTCTCGAGTTCTAAAACTGATGTGCGCTATTCTATGTGAAAATTGTTTTCTTGACATATAAAATATAGTTATGCTTAAATGCCAGCAGCAGCAGCAGCAACAGCAGCAGAGCAGCGGCAGTATGATAGCAGCAGCAGTATGATAGCAGCAGCAATATGATAGCAGCAGCAGTATGATAGCAGCAGCAGCACCCACATTACAGCACATCACATCACAGCACAGCACAGCGCAACACAGCAAAGCACAGCGCAACACAGCAAAGCAAGCACATCACAGTACTGCACAGCAAAGCACACCACATCACAGCAAAGCACAGCACACCACATCACAGCAAAGCACAGCACACCACATCACAGCAAAGCACAGCACACAACATCACAGCACAGCATACCACATCACAGCAAAGCAAAGCACACCACATCACATCACAGCACATCACACCACATCACAGCAAAGCACAGCACACCACATCACAGCACAGCACACCACAGCACAGCAAAGTACAGCACAGCACATCACAGCACAGCACAGCACAGCACAGCACAGCAAAGCACAGCACAGCACAGCACAGTACAACACATCACAACACTGCACAGCACAGCACAGTACAACACAACACAACACAACACAGCACAGCACAACACATCACAACACAGCACAGCACAGCACAGCACAGCACAGCGCAACACAGCACAGCACAGCACAGCACAGCAAAGCGCAACACAGCACACCGCATCACAGCACATCCGTTAACAGTCACATCATAGTAGCAGCAGAAACAGGACCAGCAGCAACAAGAGCAGTAACAGCAGCAGCAACAGCAACAGCAGGAACAAAAATACTGACAACACACACACACACACACACACACACACACACACACACACACACACACACACACACACACACACACACACACACACACACACACAAGAACGCCACTCATCATTTCTCAAGTTGAGATCATAATTATTATCATCAAAGTTATTCTTGAGTCTTGAGTCTTGTGCTTATGCCGCAATCCTCGATATAAAAGAATAAGATAGAAGACAATATTGTATGAAAGCATCACAGGGCAAACTGATAGTGCGCTTCGATACAATACAATACAATAGGACACAAAACAATACAATACCAGACCATACAATACAAAACAAAACAATACAATACAGTACAAACATTGATGCACTTACCAGAAAAAACTGTGATACGCTGCTCGTCCAAACGTCTTCCTTCACCTTCAGCTATCCCCTAGTCCCTTGGACCGTGGGGGCACGAACTGAAGATTTTGCAACCAGCTTCCTCCACTCCCTTGCGGTCCTCTCTGCTTTCCGTAGTAGCAAATCGTTCCTCCACTCAAGGCCAGTAAGTCCACTCTCTGATGTTGTCTTCCCATCGTTTTCTCTGTCTGCCTCTTCTTCGACTCCCTCCTTGTACTGTTTGTTCCCTGTAGGACAGTCTTGGCCAGTCCATATGTTCGTGTGACGAACCTCATCTCCATTGCCTGTATCCTTTTTTCAATGTCTGCTGTTATGGTCCACGTTTCACATGCGTACAAAAATACGAACATGACCAGGGAACGCATCAGTGTGATCTTGAAGCTGATGGCGATGTTCTTGTCGTTCCAGAGGACTTTCAGTTTGGTCATTGCAGCTGTGGTCTGGGCCACTATCCTGAAGAGAATTTCAGGTTTTGATCCTTCATCCGATACTATAGCTCCCAGATATTTGAAGCTATGGACGGTCTCGATTTTCTTGCCGTCTATAATTATGTCAGTGCTGATGCCATTGGCATTTTTTGCCATCATCTGGGTTTTCTCTGCACTGATCTGCATGCCATATGCCGAAGAGGCTTCATCAAGGTGATTGACCAGGTTGACCAGCTCTTGCTCTTCTCCAGCTAGGCCGTCGATGTCGTCCGAAAAACGTCAGTTTGTAATTATTGTCCTGCCTCCAATGCTGACAGTTCCCTCATGATGTTTTCAAGCCCGTCAGCTGGAAAACACGTCATCTCTACACGACGTCACTCCGCGTGATGGTCACACTCTTAAAGAAACTGTAACTGAAGATATCGCACAGTCGTTTCACATCTTGCTGTCTGAAAACAGACAAAGGTATCCCATAACCTATTGTGGTCGTAGGGGAGTGAGGCATCAGAGACCTCAGCTTCTCTATAGGGAACCAGCATATTGAGGGCGGCGCCCATCTCCTCTCCCTCGCTGCTTTACCTTCCCTGACCCTAAATAGAACAGGTACCCATTTACAGCTGGGTGAACTGGGAGAACTGTACTGAAGCCAAGGCGCTAAAACGGTCACCCATCCAATTAGTTAACCACGCTCAATGCTGCTTAACTTTAGCTGGGAGAAACTCGAGTGCTCTGAAACAAACAAACAAAGAAAAGAACACACTTTAAACCAGCCGTATTTGAGAACAATGGAACACAACAAAACAAGGAAGGTGTGACAGGACAGGTTTTTTTAGACACTTCACCCAGCCTAACGAGCAAACGTTGAGGATTCTGGGTTTCATTCCCCCAGCCTTGCCCTATTCTTCCACCAACTTTTGACGGAAAACCAAACTGAACATCAAAATAATTTCCGGGGAGAGGGGGGGGGGGGGGGGGGGGAAGACTCTTACTTAGTCTATTTATTTATTTATTTATTTATTTATTCTTTTATATCGAGGATAACGGAATAAGCGCTCATGTGTTGCTTTTTTTACATCCAGTCCCCGTGAGTATGCAGTTTGGTAAATTTTATCCTCTGTTTGTCACAGTCGAACCTGTGTGCAAGCTTACGGGCTTGTGCGCGCGCGTGTCAAAAGAACCCACGACGGTTGAAAAATCGGTAAAAGAGCAGGGTGGTACATCGCGATTATCTTAGTACACGACGGTTGAAACATCGGTAAAAGAGCAGGGCGGTACATCGCGATTATCTTAGCACACGACGGTTGAAACATCGCTAAAAGAGCAGGGCGGTACATCGCGATTATCTTAGTACACGACGGTTGAAACATCGGTAAAAGAGCAGGGCGGTACATCGCGATTATCTTAGCACACGACGGTTGAAACACCGGTAAAAGAGCAGGGCGGTACATCGCGATTATCTTAGTACAAGACGGTTGAAACATCGCTAAAAGAGCAGGGCGGTACATCGCGATTATCTTAGCACACGACGGTTGAAACACCGGTAAAAGAGCAGGGCGGTACATCGCGATTATCTTAGTACACGACGGTTGAAACATCGCTAAAAGAGCAGGGTGGTACATCGCGATTATCTTAGTACAAGACGGGTTGAAACATCGCTAAAAGAGCAGAGTGGTACATCGCGATTATCTTAGTACAAGACGGGTTGAAACATCGCTAAAAGAGCAGAGTGGTACATCGCGATTATCTTAGTACACGACGGTTGAAACACCGGTAAAAGAGCAGGGCTGTACATCGCGATTATCTCAGTACACGACGGTTGAAACACCGGTAAAAGAGCAGGGCGGTACATCGCGATTATCTTAGTACACGACGGTTGAAACATCGGTAAAAGAGCAGGACGGTACATCGCGATTATCTTAGTACAAGACGGGTTGAAACATCGCTAAAAGAGCAGAGTGGTACATCGCGATTATCTTAGTACACGACGGTTGAAACATCGGTAAAAGAGCAGGGCGGTACATCGCGATTATCTTAGTACACGACGGTTGAAACACCGGTAAAAGAGCAGGGCTGTACATCGCGATTATCTCAGTACACGACGGTTGAAACACCGGTAAAAGAGCAGGGCGGTACATCGCGATTATCTTAGTACAAGACGGGTTGAAACATCGGTAAAAGAGCAGGGTAGTACATCGCGATTATCTTAGTAAAAAACCCGGACAGGTTCGCTTTCCATCTGCAGTTGAAATGCGGCTACCTTAATGGTGGGTAAAAAATAAAACGGCCGCATATGCGACAATCTCACTATGGGTGAAACTCGAATCTATAGCCAAAGAGTTAAACAAAAACACAAAAAATCCACAAAAAAAACCACAACTATATTACGATAACAACCTCACCAGAACAATGGTTCGGTACTAATGTATGGGATCGGTGATTTAGAGGTAACAAACGTGCTTAGAAAGCGAGACTGGGGGGGAGGACGGGATAGCCTAGTGGTTAGAACATTGCGCTGGCAATCTGACGACCCCGGGTTCGATTCCCATTCAAGGGAAAAAATTTTCCCCTGGGAGTTCATAAATTCAGTGCCAACTCCGCTCTCCCCTCTAAAAAAAAAAGTCCTTCGGATGAGACTTATAAACCGAAGCTCCGTGTGTGTGAACGCACGCAGAACATCTCGCGCACACGTTAAAACCCTGTTCCGCTTTTGGTTTAAATAGTTTTTATTCAGAAATGAGTATAAGCATTGAAAACAAACAACAGCATTTTGGAATCATAGCAACAACAAGCTTTTCGTAAGAGTAGGCCATTGTGTGCCGGTGGGAACGGATGACAAAATTTACAAAAGCTGCACGCACACGGTGACTGGGTGTAAAAACCACATAAATGCTTATACCATTATCCTCGATATAAAAGAATAAAGAAATAAATAAGAAACGTGGGTTTGAACCCCCCATTCATTATGCCCGAATGTTTTTCCCCTATCCACTAGGCTCTTAGAAGTAGTTTGGGTGTTAAGTCTTTAGGTTGAGACAAGAAACCAAAATCCTGCATGCAAGACACATTCAATAATAATAATAATAATAATAATAATAATAATAATAATAATAATAATAATAATAATAATAATGTATGGAATTTATAAAGCGCTGAATCTTGTAAAGCAACAAATCAAAGCGCTCAGATGACATGATTTTTCTTTTTATAAATATCGAGGATAATGGAATAAGCACTCATGTGCTTTTTTACATCTAGTCCCTGTGTGTATGCGGTTTTGTAAATTTTGTCATCTATTCCCACCGGCACACATTGGCCTACTCTTTCGAACAAGCGGAACAGGATTTAACGTGTGCGCAAGATGTTCTGCATGCGTTCGCACACGGGCCCCGGTTTATAGTCTCATCCGAAGGACATTCAACGCATGTAAAAGCCCACAACAACTAACAAACTGTACCTGGAAAAAATTCTGCAAAAAACCCTAGAGGTAACGCACCTGTCTAGAAAGCGAAAAAGTCCGGGTTGGAAGTGTGCGGTGGTTCGAATCCCGTTTGGACCTGAAACTTCCCCCCCCCCCCCCCCCCCCCCCCCCACCTGCCGCCCCCCACAATCCATTTGACCATGAGTGATGGTCTGGGCGCGCTAGTCTTTCGGATGAGACGATAAACCGAGGTCCCATGTGTTACACATAATTATTTAGCGCATGTAAAAGAACCCACGGCAACAAGAGAGTTGTCCCTGGCAAAATTCTGTTTAAAAAAAAAAGCCACTCTGATAGGGAAACAAATACAGTTGCAGACAGGAAAGAGAAAAAAAAAGTAATAAAGGGTGGCGCTGTTCTTGTGGCGACGCGCTCACGCCGTGGGGAGAGCAGCCCGAATTTCACGTAGATAAATCTGCGGTGACTTAAAGTGGTATAAATAAATACATAAATGAATAAATGTCAGGATGGTTAAGACGTTTGCCTGCCAACAAGTAAACCGTGAGGTTGTGGGTTCGATTCCCAGCCTCGCCCTTTCTTCCCAGTTTGACCACAAAAAAGTCGAACTGAATGTCAAAGTCCTTCGGATGAGA
>CM054153.1:33482663-33485163 GCA_028751875.1 Rapana venosa | reverse complement strand
TGCAACAGCATCAGGGTTTGGGGGAGGAGAGAGAGAGAGAGAGAGAGAGAGAGAGAGAGAGAGAGAGAGAGAGAGAGAGAGAGAGAGAGAGAGAGAGAGAGAGAGAGAGAGGGGGTGGGGTGGGGGGGGGGGGGTCTATTCCGGTATTTTCTTAAACATTATCTTATTTTTTACTCACGGAAATAGAAGTTGCCTTTGCGCAGGCTGCTGTAATGCTATGATTAAAAAAAATACGCACTTATTTTCTACTCGAGATCTTTCCCTGTGATCTGTTCCTACTTTTCAATAGCTACCTTCACCTCCTACCCCCCCCCCCCTCCCCCACCTAAGTGTGCTGTGTGTATAAATGTGATGTTTATTTTTCTTGATATTTATTATTTGTGGACAGTTGCATGCATGTGACTGATTTGAATGCAAACGCTTTGATTAATTGTTTACTTTACAAGATTCAGCGCTATATAAATCCCATACATTATGATTATTGTTGTTGTTATTATTATTGTTGTTTTTGTTATTATTATTACTATTATCATTATTATTATTAAAAAATACCAACGGTGTGTGTGTATGTGTGTGTGTATGCGTGTGTGTGTATGTGTATGTGTGTGTGTGTGTGTATGTGTGTGTATATGTGTGTGTATGTGTAAATGTGTGTGTGCGTACGCCCGCGCGCATCTTTAAAACTCTTATTTATTCTTTTATATCGAGGATAATGGAATAAGCACTTCAATTCTGTCATCTGTTCCCACCGGCACACAATGGCCTACTCTTACGAAAAGGGGAACAGGATTTAACGTGGGCACAAGATGTTCTGCGTGCGTTCGCACACGGGGCCTCGGTTTATAGTCTCATCCGAAGGACTTTGGGGAGAGTGGAGTCCGCACTGATGTTAACTCCAAGGGAAAATATCCCCCTTGAACAGGAATCGAACCCGGGTCGTCAGATTGCGAGCGCAATGTTCTAACCACTAGGTTATCCGTTTCCCGTGTGTGTGTGTGTGTGTGTGTGTGTGTGTGTGTGTGTGTGTGTGTGTGTGTGTGTGTGTGTGTGTGTGTGTGTGTGTGTGTGTGTGTGTGTGTGTGTGTGTGTGTGGTGTGTGTGTGTGTGTGTGTGTGTGTGTGTGTGTGTTGTGCGTGTGTGTGTTGCGTGTGTGCGTGTGTGTGTGTTTGAGTGTGTATGTGTGTGTTGTGTGTGTGTGTGTGTGTTTTCCTCCCTGAGTTAACATCAGTGCTGAGGACTCCACTCCACCAAAAGTACTTCGGGTAAGTCAAGTCAAGTCAAGTCAAGTCAAATCTTTATTTCCAGATGGTACATGGAATAAGCCATGCATTTGCTTTATTTCCCCTTCATCAAGCAATCTACTTAAGAACAAATTTCTTAATGATTATACTGAAATACTACATTATTGCAACCTTGACCAATAAATTGAACCAGTCAAAAAAGAGGAAAATCGATACAATACTACATTAGAAAATACAAATCAAACACATATACATACACACGCCACAGACACACTCATACACATACACTCATACACACCTACAAAACTGATGAGGACTCCCCGTGCGTGAACGCACCGCAAACGCATCTTCGCGCTCATGTTAGAACCCGTTCCGCCTTTTGGGAAGAGTAGGCCATTCATATGGGGACGGGATAGCTCAGTGGTCGGAGCACTCGCTTTCCCCCAGCCCAGTTAAGCAGCGTCGAGCGTGGTTACCACTTGGATGGATGACCGTTTGCGCCACGCCTTGGCTTCAGTACAGTTCCCCCAGTTCACCCAGCTGTAAATGGGTACCTGCCCTCTTTAGGGTCATGGAAGGTAATAGCAGCGAGGGAGAGGAGATGGGCGCCGCCCTCAATATGTTGGCCCTAGAGAAGTGAGGTCTCTGACGCCTCGCTCCCCTACGAACTTATAGGTTATGGGGCTCCTTTACCTCCTTTACCTTTTACCTTTAATGGTAGGGCAAAAGCGGTCACAGACGCGTAAATCTCACAGATGGTGAACTTTTGGAACTCTAGCCTAGAAATGAAAAAAAAAATCAAACAACAACACAAAAATCCCCCAACTCAACAACAAAACAATACAACTCTGATTTCTGAAGATTTGTTTTTTTCTTTTCAAGTTTTCATAAAAGATGTTATGTTAAGAACTCTTCATAGCTACACATACACACACACACGCACGCGCGCGCACACACACGCACACACACACACACACACACACAAACACACACACACACACACACACACACACACACACACAGTCCTTCAGATGAGACTATAAACCGAGGCCCGTGTTCGAACGCATGCAGACATCTTGCGCACACGTTAAATCCTGTTCCGCTTTCCGGAAGAGTAGGCCATTGTGTCGCCGGTGGAAACATGCACAAAAATTGACAAAAAAAACCGCATACACAACGGACTAGATGGAAGGAAAAAAGCTCAGAGTGTTATTCCTTTATCCTCAATTTTATAGAAAAAATAAAAAAAAATTAACACA
>CM054153.1:33475163-33477663 GCA_028751875.1 Rapana venosa | reverse complement strand
CACCAATTGTGAACACAACGTTAAAAAAACCAAAAACAAAACATTGACTAGAAGACATAAAAACGTATTATTTACGCACATACGCAACACGTACATACGGACGTGCGCGCGAGAGCGCAGGAGGTTGTTATGTTAAGAGCTTGCTTGTGTCATAGCTGAGGACAATCTCAACACAACATTTGTACAACATAACAACATGTTTTATTGTAGGTGTGTAGGTTAGTGGAATGTAGCTGACAACAATAACTGACACAGCTTTTGCCCTGGCGCCAAACCTATAAACAGGTGACACAGCATTAAATAATTTTCAAAGATAGATGAAATAAAAAATTTTTAAATCAATAAATAAATACAAGCAACCATATAACAAGCAGTACGAGTAGAAGGAAACGGGAATTCGGTGAAGTAAAATTTGCAACCAGCTTAAGGTTGTTGTTGTTTTTAAATTTTACCCCCAAAAATTCAAAGCTACCGGGAAATGACTACAACCAACCATATAACAAGCAGTACAAGTAGAGTGAGGGGGGGGGGAGGGGGAGGCAGGGGAGGGAAAGGGAGTTGGGTGAAGTAAAATTTGCAACTAGCTTAAGGTTGTTGGGTTTTTTTAATCCCCCCCTCCCCCTTCCAAAGATTTCAAAGCTACCGGAAATGACTAGAAGCTATTATTTACTAGAGAAGATAATTATGTGTCTGGGTGCACAGGTTGTGTGGGTGTGCAGTGGGGTGGGGGTGATGGGGGGGGGGGAGGGGGGGAAGGGAGGCGGGGAGGGTGTGGTGTGTGAAGAAGGCATGCAGAAAGGGAAGAAGGGTTTTGATAGCCTGGCCCCGAACTTGATAGCCGGGCACTTTGTGTTGTTGCACTGGGACGAAGTCAGCTTGTCTGTTTGTTTGTTTGTATGTTTGTTAGCCTATTCGCCAAGGGAGAGGTGTTGTGTCGCTAAGAGGCTATCGTTGTTATATGGACAGGCTCAACCGTAGATTAATAATAATAATAATAGTAATAATAATAATAATAATAATAATAATGTATGTAATTTATATAGCGCTGAATCTTGTAAAGTACACAAATTAAAGCGCTTGCACTCAAATCATTCATACGCATGCAACCATCCATAAATATCAAGATAAACAAATATCAAATTTTTAATTATACACAACACACTTAGGTGGTGGTGGTGGTGGAGGTGAAGGCAGCTATTGACACGTAGGAACAGACAACAGGGGAAGATCTCAAGTAGAGTGTAAGTGCGTTTTGAGGCTAGATTTGAAAGATAGCTTTTGGCGAAGTGGAAGAGGAAGGTCGTTCCATGTAGAGGGACCGGAAACAGAGAAAGAGCGACGGCCAACAGTCTTCTCGGGTTTAGAAACTTTCCGTGGAAAGTTTACCTTGTCCTTTCCGTCCTTCACTCTACCAGGTGGGATGCCCAATGCTTCAGACTGCAGATCCACAAGGCCTCCTCCCCCCTTCACCCACCTCACTCTCACTCACCCAGCTACCCCACTCACTCACGCCCACTCACCTACCTCCCTCACCCCATCTCACCTCACCCCACCTCACCTCACCCCATCTCACCCCACCTCACCCCACCTCACCTCACCCCACCTCACCTCACTCACCTCACCCCACCTCACCCCACCCCACCTCACCCCACCTCACCTCACCTCAACCCCACCCCCCCACCTCACCTCACCTCACCTCACCTCACCCACCTCACCTCACCTCACCTCACCCCACCTCACCTCACCTCACCTCACCCCACCTCACCTCACCTCACCCCACCCCACCTCACATCACATCACCTCACCTCACCTCACCCCACCTCACATCACCCCACCTCACCTCACCCCACCTCACCTCACCTCACCTCACCTCACCTCACCCCACCTCACCTCACCCCACCCCACCTCACATCACCCCACCTCACCTCACCTCACCTCACCTCACCTCACCTCACATCACTCCACCTCACCTCACCTCACATCACCTCACATCACCCCACCTCACTTCACCCCACCTCACCTCACCTCACCCCACCTCACCTCACCTCACCCCACCTCACCCCACCTCACCTCACCCACCTCACCCCACCTCACCCCACCTCACCTCACCCCACCTCACCTCACCCCACCTCACCTCACCCCACCTCACCTCACCTCACCTCACCTCACCTCACCAAGAACATCTGGCGCACGCGTTAAGTTAAAAACCTGTTCCGCTTTTCCGAAGAGTGTGTGTGTGTATGTATGTATATATATATATATATATATATATATATATATATAAATATACATATATACACACATATATACACACGGGGACTGGATGTAAAAAAAAAGCACATGACTGCTTATTCCATTATCCTCGATATAAAAGAAAAGAATAAATATTAAAAAAAATAAAGAAAAATTGTATTTCGATGATAATGGAATAAACACTGGCCATTGTGTGCCGGTGGGAAAGGGATGACAACGCTTACAAAACTGCATACACACGGGGACT
>CM054153.1:33447663-33465163 GCA_028751875.1 Rapana venosa | reverse complement strand
AGCTTGTCACATCTCTCATTCTTTCACGTTTAGACTACTGTAATTCTCTTTTGGCTGGCCTACCAGCATCATCTATCCACTCTCTTCAACGCATACAAAACTCTGCAGCTCGACTGGTCCTAAGAAAGAAAAAATCTGAACACATCACTCCTCTTCTGCGATCTCTTCACTGGCTGCCTGTCTCACAAAGACTGGAGTATAAGATCAATACCCTCTGTTTCTAATGTCTCCACAAATCTGCACCCCCTTATCTCTGTAACTGTCTTCATCTGTACACTCCATCCCGTTCCCTTCGTTCAGCCGCAGATACTTTCTGCTTTCGAACACCCAGATTCAAACAAATCACTGTTGGCCGTCGCTCCTCTGTTTCTGGTCCATCCACCTGGAATGACCTCCCTCTTTCACTTCGCCAAAAGCCTTCACTTGATACCTTCAAATCCAGCCTCAAAACACATTTATTTCCTACCTGAGACTTTCCCCCCAAATATCTGTTCCTAATTTTCAACAGCATCTTTCACCTTCTAATTGTTGTTCCGAGTGTGTGTGAGTGTGTGTGTGTGTGTTGTGTGTGTGTTGTGTGTGTGTGTGTGTGTGTGTGTGTGTGTGTGTGTGTGTGTGTGTGTGTGTGTGTGTGTGTGCGTGCATGCGTGCACACGTGCGTGCGCATGGTTTTTGAAATCTGTTGTTCATTATGTTTAAGGAGAGTTGCATGCCTGTAAATGATTGAGTGCAAGCGCTTCGATTTGTTTGCTTTTTTACTAGATTCAGCGCTATATAAATTCCATATATTATTATTATTATTATTATTATTATTATTATTATTATTATCTTTACGTTGATATCCTCATCTTTATGTTGATATAATATCATCATCTTTATGTTGATATCATCATATGTATGTTGAAGGAAGGTGGCAGGATGGTTAAGACGTTCGCCTGCCAACAAGTAAACCGTGAGGTTGTGGGTTCGATTCCCACCCTCGCCCTTTCTTCCCAGTTTGACCAAAAAATCGAACTGAATGTCAAAGTCCTTCGGATGAGAGTATACACCAAGGCCCCGTGTGCGAACGCATGCAGAACATCTTGCGCATACGTTAAATCATGTTCCGCTTTTCGAAAGAGTAGGTCATTGTGTACCGGTGGGAACAGATGACAAAACTAACAAAACTGCATGCACACGGGGCTGGATGTGAAGAAAAAAAAAAGCACATGAGTGCTTATTCCATTCTCCACGATTGACAAAAAAAATCACCTGAGCGCTTTGATTTGTTGCTCTACAAGATTCAGCGCTATATAAATGCCATACATTATTATTATTATTATTATTATTATTATTATTATTATTATTATTATTATTATTATTATCATATATTATTATTATTATTATTATTATTATCATTATTACTATTATTATTATTACTATTACTACCATTATTATTATTATTATTATATCATCATCTTTATGTTCATATCATCTTTATGTTCATATCATCATCTTCACCCACCATATACCAAGCTCTTAAGGGTAAAATCCTATTCTGGCATTTCAAAAACTGAAAACTAACACATCTTTTGAAGACGGTGTATGGCTGCCTGCACAGGTGAAGGATTTGTAAACAAAAAAAACCCCAACCCAGCAGCCATACACACAGAGGGGTTTGTTTTCCATCAACTGTGTTTGTGTTGGCATACTCTCAGTAATTCTCAGGTGAGATTAGTGAGAGACGGTGTGCATATTCTGGGGTGATCCTTTTTGAGTTGTTAAACTTCAGGAACGCCTAACGCTAAGCTAAGCAGCTAAGGGTTGTTTTTTTTTTCATCATTGATTTGAATATGTCTCTTTGCGTATAATAAGAGCCACAACCATACATCTCCATACATAAAGATGTATGAAGATGCATCGTTGTGGCTCATAATACGCTTTTTTCAGAAAGCATCTCTCTCTCTCTCTCTCCTCTCTCTCTCTCTCTCTCTCTCTCTCTCTCTCTCTCTCTCTCTCTCTCTCTCTCTCTCTCTATTTAATATAATATATATATATATATATATATATATATATATATTGTGTGTGTGTACGTATGTAGGTATGAATGTATGTATACAGTATATATACACACATATTTGAGAGCAATAACTAGGAAATATCTTATGGCATGCTCAAAATATCGCATAATTACTGGCCTCATTTAATGTGGAGAGCTTATAAGCATTATTATTCACATCTGTAACCTTCTCGTTTACGAACAAAAAATAAATACGAGCATTTCACATCTCGAAAGCGGCAAGAGACCTTAAGTCAAGTCAAGTCAAGTCAAGTCAAGTCAAAAACACGTTAAATCATCCCATGAAGGGCGATTACAACACTGACAGGCACAATGATACGTACGTATCATTCATATTTTATTTATCTTATTCTTTTATATCGAGGATAATGGAATAAGCACTCAAGTGCTTTTTTACATCCAGTCCCCGTGTGTATGCGGTTTTGTAAATTTTCTCATCTGTTCCTACCTGGCACACAATGGCCTACTCTTTCGAAGAGCGGAACAGGATTTAACGGGTGCGCAAGATGTTCTGCCTGCGTTCGCACACGGGGCCTCGGTTTACAGTCTCATCCGAGAGACACGAGAAACTTTAGAAAGCCACATTTCATCTTTGGTATGCACATTCCAAGACAAGTTTACTGTCGACAATACAAACACTAGATTGTTTTAAGACACTCCTTGTACAACAAAACAGTTCGAACTGCAACAGACACCCTCCCCCCCAAAAAAAAAACCACCCAAGAAAAACTAACAAAAAAACCACACACACAAAAAACCACAAAAAACAACCCACTCAAGTCTTGAACCATCCCACATTCTTTAAAAAAATTTTCCACACACCCTTCTCCACACACCCTCACCGCTCCACGCTACCAAACCACCACCACCACTACCACAACCGCCACCGCTTCTACCCATTCCTCCAGCCTCCTCCTCCACTCCTCCTCCTCCAGCCTCCTCCACTCCTCCTCCTCCAGCTCCTCCGCCTGTCCCTGCTGTTCCTGATCCTTCCGGACTGCCGGGCGTTCGACGCGGGCGAGGTGGACAGGGTGCTAGCCTCTGTGCAAGCCTGCCGGGCCCAGAGCAACCCGGCCCTGGCCGTCAGTGTCGTCAGAGACGGCCACGTCTTGCTGTCACGCGGCTACGGCGTGACGGCGCTGGGCAATGGCGCCCAGAGGGTGACCGCCTCCACGCAGTTCAACATCGCCTCCCTGACCAAGGCCTTCACCGCCACTTTGATGCTGAAGGTCATGGAGGAAGATCGGAGGTACGTACAAGTTGTTGGGATTGGGATGGTTTTAAAAAAAAAAAAGTGTTTTTTTCGTATCCGTACTTTGTTATCGTTATAATAATAATTTTTAAAAAATTTGGTGTTACTGGTACAGCCCTTACCTGGTTTAGTTCATACCTTTACTGACCGATTCCAGACAGTCACAGTAAACAAGATTCAATCAGTACCTGCCAGACTGGAATGTGGAGTTCCACAGGGATCTGTTCTGGGCCCTGTTCTTTTCACCCTCTACACTGCTCCACTGTCACATATAATTAACCACCATCAGATCAACCATCATTTTTATGCAGGTGACTCTCAGATTCTCAGCAGCGACGCTCCTGAAAATCTGCCTTCTCTCTTTACAAATATGGCCCACTGCTTTCAAGATATCCAAAATTGGATGATACAGAACAAATTACAGCTAAATGCAGATAAAACGGAAAGCATGCTTGTAGGGACCAAACACAAACTCTCTTCCATCACAACAGCTTCAATACAACTTGGCAATGCATCAGTCCCTTTATCCACAGCTGTGAAGTATCTAGGGGTCATTATTGACAACACACTCTCTATGCAAAATTTAAACACCCAGACCTGCCAGTCCTGCTACTATCAATTACGGCATATTAGTGCAATTCGAAAGTACCTGTCCACAGATGCAACATCTAAACTTGTTGCGTCTCTCATTCTTTCACGTCTGGACTATTGCAATTCTCTGTTGGCTGGTCTGCCAGCATCATCAATCCAATCCCTTCAACGTATACAAAACTCTGCAGCTCGACTAATCCTCAGAAAGAAAAAATCTGAGTATATTACCCCTCTCTTGAAATCTCTCCACTGGCTGCCTGTACCACAGAGAGTAAACTATAAGATCAGTACCCTCTGTTACAAATGTCTCCACAAAACAGCACCCGCCTACCTCTGTGAATGTCTTCACTTGTACACTCCTTCTCGTTCTCTCCGCTCTGCTGCATATACCTTGTCCTTACGAATACCTAGATTCAACCAATCCACCATCGGCCGTCGCTCTTTCTCACTTTCTGGTCCACTGATGTGGAATGATCCCCCCCCCCCCTCTCTCTCTCTCTCTCTCTCCGCCAAAAGCCTTCTTATGACACTTTTAAATCCAGTCTCAAGACATATTTATTTCAAACCTAAGATTTTCCTCTCCTGCTTCATCTCATAATTTTTTCCTGCCTTCAACAGCCAAGATTCTATGGCCCTGCCAGGGTGTGTAACCTCTGTGTGTGTGTTGTGGTGTGTGTGTGTGTGTGTGTGTGTGTGTGTGCGTGCGCGCGCGCGCGTGCGCATGCACATTTGGACTTGATGGAACTATTACTTGCTACTGGTTGTATGACTGTAAGAATGAGTTGAGTGCAAGCGCTTTGATTTGTCTCTGCAAGATGTAGCGCTATATAATTCCATTAATAATAATAATAATAATAATAATAATAATAATAATGTATTGAAGTTATATATAGCAGCTGAATCTTGTAAAGCAACAAATCAAAGCGCTTTTTAAAAAAATTATGCGTGTGTATGCCGGGTTTTAAAAAAAACCCATTTGTCATCTGTTCCCACCGGCACACAATGGCCTACTCTTTTCGAACAGCGCGCGGGAAACAGGATTTCACGTGTGCGCAAGATGTTCTGCATGCGTTCGCACACGACACGAACGGGGCCTCGGTTGATAGTCTCATCCGAAGGACTTTGTTATAATGTTGGTGGTGTGTTTGTTTGTTTTTTTCCATTGTCACTATTGTTATTATGGCGACGGGATAGCTAGCTCCGAGGTCGGAGCACTCGCTTTTCCCGCCAAGCGAAGGTTAAGCAGCGTAGTTGAGCGTGGTTTACCAGTTAGATGGGTGACCGTTTGCGTGGCTTTGGCTTCAGTACAGCCCCCCCCCCCCACCCCCACCCCCCCACCCCCCAGTTCACCCAGCTGTAAATAGGTACCTTGCCCTTTTTTTTTTAGGGTGAGGGAAGGTTATTCATTTATTTATTCTTTTATATCGAAGATGATGGAATAAGCACTCAATGTGCTTTTTTTTGTTGACATCCACTCCCTATGTGTATGCGGTTTTGTCAATTCCGTCCTCTGTTCTCACCGACAAAACAATGGCCTACATTTCCGGAAAAAGCGGAATCAGGATTTAACGTGTGCGCAAGATGTTCTGCGTGCGTTTTTGGGGGATCCTTACGGTAACGTACGTACGTCACCTTTTTTTTGAAAACTTGAGTTTCTCTGTTCAGATTCGACCTTTCCACGAAGGTGCGGGACATCATGGGCGACGGCTTCGAGTTCGGGGACGAGGAACGCACCCGGGAGGCGACTGTGGAGGACGTGCTGTCTCACAGAATGGCCATCCCTGCCAACAACCGCCTCCGCTTCAACAACAACCTCACCAGGGCCAACTTGAAAGAGTTGAGTGTGAGGTTTTTCTTCCCCCTGATCCAGTCCAATAAAAAGTGAGGTTTTTTCCCCCTCCCAATCCAAGAAAGAGTGAGTATCTCCAATAAAGAGTGAGTATCTCCAATAAAGAGTGAGTATCTCCAATCCAATAAAGTGTATCGCCAATTTAATAAAGAGTGAGTACTTCCAATCTAATAAAGAGTGAGTATGTCCAATCCAATAAAGAGTGAGTACATCCAATCCAATCCAATAAAGAGTTGAGTACTTGCAATCCAATAAAGAGTTGAGTACTTGCAATCCAATAAAGAGTTGAGTACTTGCAATCCAATAAAGAGTTGAGTATCTCCAATCCAATAAAGAGTTGAGTATCTCCAATCCAATAAAGAGTTGAGTATCTCCAATCCAATAAAGAGTTGAGTATCTCACCATCCAATAAGAGTTGAGTATCTCCATCCATAAAATGTTGAGTATCTCAGTCAATAAAGAGTTGAGTATCTCCATCCAATAAAGTGTTGAGTATCTCAGTCAATAAAGAGTTGAGTATCTCCAGTCCAATAAAGAGTTGAGCATCTCCAATCCAATAAAGAGTTGAGTATCTCCAGTCCAATAAAGAGTTGAGTATCTCCAGTCCAATAAAGAGTTGAGTATCTCCAGTCCAATAAAGAGTTGAGTATCTCCAGTCCAATAAAGAGTTGAGTATTTCCAATCTAATAAAGAGTTGAGTATCTCCAATCCAATAAAGAGTTGAGTATTTCCAATCTAATAAAGAGTTGAGTATATCCAGTCCAATAAAGAGTTGAGTATTTCCAATCCAAAAAAGACTGAGTTCCTCCAATCCAATAAAGAGTGAATATCTCCAATCCAATAGAGAGTGAGGTTTTTTTCCAATCCAATAAAGAGTGAGTGACTCCAATCCAATCCAAGAAAGAGTGAGTAATCTCCAATCTAATAAAGAGTTGAGTATCTCCAATCCAATAAAGAGTGAGTTTTTTCCAATCCAATCTAATAAAGAGTGAGTTTCTCCAACCCAATCCACTAAGGAGTGAAGTTTTCTCGAATCCAATAAAGAGTTGAGTATCTCCAATCCAATAAAGAGTGAGTACCTCCAATCCAATCCAATAAAGAGTTGAGTATCTCCAATCTAATAAAGAGTGAGTACCTCCAATTCAATTCAATAAAGCGTGAGGTTTTTCCCCAATCTAATAAAGAGTATATCCAATCCAATAAAGAGCGAGTACCTCCAATCAAATCCAATAAAGAGTGAGTATCTCCAATCCAATAAAGAGTGAGTTTTTCCCCCAATAAAGAGCTGAGTATATCCAATCCAATCCAATAAAGAGTGAGTTTCTCCAATCCAATCCAATAAAGAGTGAGTTTTTCCCCAATCCAAGAAAGAGTGAGGTTTTTCCAATCCAATCTAATAAAGAGTTGAGTATCTCCAATCAAATCCAACAAAGAGTGAGTACCTCCAATGTAATAAAGAGTGAGTACCTCCAATCCAATCCGATAAAGAGTGAGCATCTCCAATCCAATCCAATAAAGAGTAATGTTTACCCCAATCCAATCCAATAAAGAGCGAGCATCCCCAATCCAATAAAGAGTATCTCCAATCCAATAAAGATTAAGTATCTCCAATCCAATCCAATACAGCGTGAGTATATACAATCCAGTCCAATAAAGATTACCTCCAATCCAGTCCATAAAGAGTGAGTTTTCCTAATTCAATACAATAAAGAGTGAATATCTCCAATACAGTGCAATAAAGAGTGAATATCTCCTATCCAATCCAATACAGAGTGAGTATCTACAATGCCATCCAATATAGAGCGAGGTTCCCCTCAATTCAATCCAATACAGAGTGAGTATCTCCATTTCAATCCAATAAAGAGCGAGTATCTCCAATCCAATAAAGAATTGAGTTTATCCAATCCAATACAAAATGTGGTATCTCCAATAAAAGAGTATCTCCAATCGAATCCAATAAAGAGTGACTATCCCCAACCCAATCCAATAAAGAGTGAGTTTTCAATCTAATCCAATAAAGAGTATCTCCAATCCAATAAAGAGTGAGTTTTCAATCTAATCCAACAAAGAGTATCTCCAATCCAATAAAGAGTGAGTTTCCACAATCCAATCCCATAAAGAATGAGGTTTCACAATCCAATCCAATAAAGACTAAGTTTCCCCCAATCCCATCCAACAAAGACTAAGTTTTTCCCCAATCCAATCCATTAAAAACTAAGTTCCCCCCCGTTCAATCCAACAAAGACTAAGTTTTTCCCAACCCATTCCAACAAAGACTAAGTTTTCCCCAATCCAATCCAACAAAGACTAAGTTTTCCCCAATCCAATCCAACAAAGACTAAGTTTTCCCAATCCAATCCAACAAAGACTAAGTTTTTCCCAATCCAATCCAACAAAGACTAAGTTTTTCCCAATCCAATCCGATCCTGTTGTTTATAGCCCCACCGGCCCACAGAGGCCGTACCGGGGTTGTCACCTCGTCAAAATAGAAACTGTGCACCTATTATATATACAGATTAAAACAGGGTATAAAACCAACTCTGCTGTCCTTCCTTGTATCAACGCCCTGGTCAACCATAAGGGTCAACCCAGGACGGGCACCGCGTTGTGGGGAAACCCCCCACATCAACCGCACATAAAATGAGATAAAACCAAAACCAGATTCCAGGGTGTCTCTCAGCTCCATGTCTGTCCACTCTCGAATATTGTTGTCCTCCCATCTCTTCTTCTTCTTCTTCTTCTTCTTCTTCTTCTTCTTCTTCTTCTTCTTCTTCTTCTTCCTCTTCTTCTTCTTCCTCCCTCCCCTCACTGTGCCTTGTAGGATTGCTTTAGCCAAGACCAGAGTCTGAGCGTGTAACATGACCAAACTCACTTCAGTGTTCGTTGTCTGACGAGCGTTTGAAGGTCACCCCCCCCCCCCCCCCCCCCCCCCCCCCCCCCCCCCCCCCCCCCCCCCCCCCCCCCCCACCCCTCGCTAACCCCCCCCCCCACCCCCTCGATGCTGATCTTCAACGTTAACCCTCATATCTCTCTCTCTTCTTTCTTTCTCAGTAGCTTGTGCGCAAAGCTACTGCCATCTTGGCTGATCCATCCCATGCTATGTCTTCGGAATTTCAGTTGTTGCCTTCAGGACGCCGCTTTCGGTGCTCCAACAGTAAAACAAATAGAAAAAGAAAATTCCTTTGTTCCAGTAGTCATTCGAATTCTAAATTCAAAACAGCACTGACCAAACAGTTTACTTCTCTATATACCCCCTGATTGCTAAGTGCGTGTGTGTGTGTGTGGCGCCTGTTGCTGTGTCGTGTTGTGTGTGTGTGTGTGTTGTGTGTGTGTGGTAATGAAAATAAGTACTCCTGTATCTTGCTTTTGGCTTTCAAGAATGATTTCTAAATTGTGTGTGTGTGTGTGTGTGTGGTGTGTGTGTGTGTGTGTGTGTGTGTGTTTGTGTGTTTGTGTTGTGGTGTGTGTGTGTGTGTGTTGGTGGGGCGGTGTGTGTGTGTGTGTGTGTGTGTGTTAGTGTGTGTGTTTTGTCTTACTAGATAATGGTCATTATGGTGCGCGGTGCACGTGTGTGTGATCTGTGATAAAACTGTGTTCAAATTATTGGTGTGTGTTATGTATGGGAGTGCGCGTGTGTGTGAATGCGCACGTGCGTGCACGCACAATTTAATATAAAAAAATTCTTTTCCAATCAATGGTATTTACAACATTGTATTCCTACATTGGTGTGTGTGTGTGTGTGTGCGTGTGTGTGTGTGTACGCGGTGCGTGTGTGTGCGCGCGCGCGCGCACCTGGGTTTTGTGTTCGTGTATGATACTTTTTTTAAAAGCTATCTTGAAATGCTTACAAACAAATCTAAAATGCATTTTTCGTGTGTCTTGTGAGATAATTATAGGTATCACTGTGCCTGTCAGTATTGTAATTGCCCTTCATGGGATGATTCAAGTGTTTTTCATTTCATTTCATTTATACCACTTTAAGTCACGCAGATTTCTCTGCGTGAAATTGGGGCTGCTCTCCCCGGGGAGAGCACGTCGCCACAAGAGCAGCGCCACCCTTTTTTTCCCTGTCTGCAACTGTATTTGTTTCCCTATATCAGAGTGGCTTTTGCTACATAATTTTTCCAGGGACAACTCTCTTGTTGCCGTGGGTTCTTTTACGTGCGCTAAATAATTATCTGCAACACACGGGACCTCGGTTTAGTGTCTCTTAGACTAGCGCCCAGACCACCACTTAAGATCTAATGGATGGGGGAAAAAAAGTTTCGGGTCTAAACGGGGATACGAACCACGCACACAACTTCCGACCCGGACTTTTCGCTTTCTAGACAGGCGCGTTACCTCTAGACCACCGATCCACTTGACTTGACTGGACTTGACTTGATTTGACGTGACTTGACTTGACTTGACTTGACTTCTTTCTCTTCCGTCCCCTTACCCCAGCCGAATCAAGCACCTGGAGACGCCGGATGCCTTCCGCAGCATCTACATCTATAGCAACCTCATGTACGGACTGGCCACCAACATGACTGAGTTCATCGGCAAGGCTCGCTGGGAGACCCTAGTCCGGCGCCACCTGTTTCGGCCTCTGGAGATGGACCGGTCTCCTTCGTCGTGGATGCCATCACGGCCCGCTCGCCGCATTTCGCCAAACCCTACAAGGACTATTTCGGCGAGTCCAAGCCCGTCTCGCCTAATTTACCGTAGTGAGTTTTTTACGTGCTGTATGTATATGTTTTGGGGACGGGATAGCTCAGTGGTCGGAGGAGCACTCGCTTTCCCCCAGCCAAGTTAAGCAGCGTCGTTGAGCGTGGTTACCAATTGGATGGGTGACCGTTTGCGCCACGCCTTGGCTTCAGTACAGTTCCTCCCCCAGTTCATCCAGCTGTCAATGGGTACCTGCCCTCTTTAGGGTCAGGGAAGGTAAAGCAGCGAGGGAGAGGAGATGGGCGCCGCCCTCAATATGCTGGCCCCTAGAGAAGTGAGGTCTCTGACGCCTCGCTCCCCTACGACCTTATAGGTTATGGGACTCCTTTACCTTTACCTTTTATGTATATGTTTATTTATTTAATTTTTTTATTATTCTTTTATATCGAGGATGATGGAATAAGCACTCATGTGCTTGGGCTTTTTTTCCCCATGGATTTTGACATTCAGTTCGATTTTTTTAAAGTCAAATAGGGAAGAAAGGGCGAGGCTGGGAATCGAAACCAGAACCTCACGGTTTAGTTGTTGGCAGGCGAGCGTTTTAACCATCCTGCCACCTTCCTTCATATGTGTGTGTGTGTGTGTGTGTGTGTGTGTGTGTGTGTGTGTGTGTGTGTGTGTGTGTTAGTGTGTGTGTGTGTTGTGTTTTGTGTGTGTGTGTGTGTGTGTGTGTGTGTGTGTGTGTGTGTGTGTGTGTGTTGTGTGTGTTGTGTGTGTGTGTGTGTGTGTTTGTGTGTGTGTTGTGTGTTGTGTTGTGTGTTGTGTGTGTGTGTGTGCATGTGTGCGTGCGTGTGTGTTTGCGTGTGCATGCGTGCATGTGCGTGTATATGTGTGTGCGTGCGTGCATGCGTAGTGTGTGTAGGATAAATGAACATGAAAGAGAAAACAGAGCGGGGAAACAAATTACCTAACTAACACTACTCATCTAACTCAACCCATTCACATTTTTGCCTCCCCCACAAGTCCCTTTTTTCCCCTCCATCCAGTCCCCCTTCCTTTTTCAGCTACTGGTCAGAGCTGGCCGGATCGGGGGCCGTGGTATCCACGGCCGATGACATGGCCAAGTGGATGAACTTTCACCTCTCCAAAGGTCAAGGACCAGGGGGCAGGCAGGCTATGAAGGAGAGCACCTTGGAAGAGCTGTACAAATCCCGGATCGTCATGGGCAAAACTCCCATGGGCCGTTTCCAGCAGCCAGAGGTGCCCGTGTCTTTCACCTACCAGAACTACAGCATGGGATTCCGCCGGGGGTTTTACAGAGGTGAGGGGTGGGGGGTTGTGGGGTGTGTGTGGGTGGGTGTGGGGGTGGGTGTGTGGGGGTGGGGTGGGGTGGGGGTGGAGGGGGGGTTCGGTTTTGAGGTGGGTACCACCGGTTTGAGTTGTTTTTTGAATTGAAGCCAGGAGTGGAGTGGTTGTTCACCTCAGTGGAAAATTGGTTGTTTGTCTTATTGGTTTGCTTCAATGATTGTTTTTGCATTGTTTTATGTATGTATGTATTATAGTATGTAGTGATGTATATATTGTATATATATATATATTATATATATTATTTATATATATATATATATATATATATATATATGTGTGTGTGGTGTGTGTGTGTGTGTTTTAGTCAATGGTCTTGATAGCATTTTATTCATACATTGGTGTGTGTGTGTGAGTATGTGTGTGTAAGCGTGCGTGCATGTGTGAGAGTGTGTACATGCGTAAAAAAAAAAGTGTATGCGTCTTTTCTAATCAATGGTTTTTATAACATTGTACTTCTACATTGGTGTAATCCTGTGTTGTGTGTGTGTGTGTGTGTGTGTGTGTGTGTGTGTGTGCGCGCGCGGCGCCCCGTTTTGTGTGCGTTTCGTGCGTGTGTGTTGTGTGCGAGCGTGTGTGTTGTGTGTTATATTTTTCTTCGAAGTTATCTTGGAATGGTTTAATTAAACTAATATGAAATGTCGCTTTCTTGTGTCTTTCGAGATTATGATTCGTATCAACGTTCCTGTCAGTATTGTAATTATCCTTCATGGGATGATTGAAGTGTGTTTGACTTGACTTGAAATGGTTATTTTAATCTCTTAGAAACAACTCAGAAACGTATGATTTTTTTAGGGGGGGGGGGGGGGGCAGGGGGGGGGATTTTTTTCTCTTAAGAGAATCAAGAGATATTGTATGATTATACACTAAACGTGCTATGGAAGCCAATTACTTTTTTGTGGCTGAAGTTACTGCTCATAGATAGGGTAGTATCACTTTTTTGGTTTTCATTTCGTGTATTTTTTTTATAGATAATTATGTATTCCAATTGTAGTGTCTTCTTCAAAAAAAAACAACACAACCTTTTACTTTTCTTTAAAATAAATCGAGATTCCTACAATTATTGCCCGCTTTGACCAAAGATGTCCGTAAAACTAGATAGCATAGCATGTAACTTTCTCCTATTCACTCTCTCATGAGCCAGGCTTTTCTGTTTCAATGTCCTTTTTTTTTTTTTCGAAACCTGTATAGTCTTATGATTAATCAGTAGAGCTGGTTGTCTGCTGAACTGTGTGGATAGATACTTTTAAGTGTTTAAACATCGCAAGAAGTCATTTCTGGATTTACATTAGAATTTCATTGATTAGCCGCTTTGATCCAAGTCAACTCCCTGTCCCTTTCTTTCCTCTTTATTCGTTTATTCTGCACTGAGGGGATACCGGGTGCTTTCTTCTTCTTCTTCTTTCTTTCATCTGCCGCTGGTGCCCTTCGGCGTCGCGGGGAGACACAGACGTCTGTCTGCAGCTAGGCGGGAGGCTTGATGTAGTGACAGGTCATGGGCTCGCAGGGTGTCAGCCACGGAGTCGCTCCATCGTCTCCTTGGTCTACCTCTGGCTTTCCAGCCATTGTATTTGATGGTGTATGCCCGTAGGGCTGGTTGGTTGGGCGGCATTCTAGTGAGGTGACCAAACCACCTGATCCTTTGTTGTTCGATATGGTGGAGAATTGGTGTTGGTCCAACCATGTCTCTGATCACCTCATTCTTGATCTTGTCGCGTCTGGTCTTGTTGACAGCTTTTCTCAGGCAGCGCATTTCACATGTGACCAGTTTTCTCTCTAAGGCTTTTGTTAGGGCCCATGTCTGACACTGGTATGTGAGTGTTGGAACGAAGATGGCGTTGATGAGTTTTGCCTTGGTGCTCATTGGGATGCTGGGATGTTTTAGAAGGGGGGCAAGTTGGTAACTGACTGCGGGTGCTTTGTCAGTAATAATATAAACATCCTCACTTTTTGGAAAAAAAATCTGGGCTAGGAATTCCCTCTTTTCTATCAATCTCTTTGTTGGCTTCTGCCTTGTTGCTTTTCTTCCTGTCACCTCCTTCGTGTCTATTTTTGTTTGTTTGTTTGTTGCCTTCTTAGTCCAATTTCTGGTTTGTTTTCTCAGAAAGACTGAAAAGATAAACATTATCTCCCACGCCGATGTCAGACAGACAACAATAGTTGCTGTCTAAGCCTTGGACCAAGAAGAAGAAGACTCATTTACTTAATTCAGTTAATTTACGTATTCATTATTGTTTGGGTTTTTTTCTGTTATATTCATTTGTCCTTTTGGTTCTTCTTCTTCTCCTTCTTTGTCGAACGCTCAGGCAGCAACTATTGTTGTCTGTCATATGAGCGAAAATGCGTCACGCTGCCGCTGTTAAGCAACTGACAAGTCAGGCCCAGCACATCTTTTCGACTTGAGCGTGAGAGAGAAAAAAAGAAAAAAAGAAGGTAGGAGAATGGACCAAGAAGGCAGAAAATAGTCGAGAAGGAGGTGACAGGAAGAAAAGGAACAAAGCAGAAATAAAGAGTGAAATAGAAAAGAGGGAATTCCAAACACAAAATTTCAAGAAGGTAGGGTTGTTATTTTTACCACCCCCCCCCCCCCCCCCCACCCCCCCTCCCCCCCCCCCTCCCAAATCCCCACAGGGATAATACATGTCGTTTTTATTTATCTAGCTTTTGGTTCTGACATCAATAAGAATATACAGACTCTAAACACATCAAATCCAATCCAAAAGATGTCACTAACCCTACCCCCACCACCCCCCACCCCCAAAATAAAATCTAATCTAACAACACACACACATACACACACTCTCTCTCTCTGTATTCTCTCTCTCTCTCTCTCTCTCTCTCTCTCTCTCTCTCTCTCTCTGTATTCTCTCTCTCTCTCTCTCCCATGTAAAGCATCTCTTTCTCACTGAAATGTTTTATACTTCTGCTATGTGATGAAACCTTGTATTCTCATGTGTGTTATGATTTTGTTCATTTGATATTTATAGGTGTTGTAACTTGCAGAAGTTGTAGTTTTGATTGTTTCCATGTTCCTTCCCCTTTCCACCTTTTCATTCTTTTCTGTTTCCTTCTCTTGTCCTCTTCCTGTTCTCCCTCCCCCCCCCCCCCCCCCCTTTTGTCTTATCCTCTACATAAACTAATAATGATAAATACTGCACACACACCTCCCCCCTCCCCCTTCTCTCTCAAATAAAGACAATTCATTCATTCATTCACCTCCCCCCCCCCCCCCTCTCTCTCTCTCCCTCCCTCCCACCTCTCTCATAATATCTGTCCTGTGTATACAAACAACTATCTTTATTCCGTTTCTTTATGCCATGTTTACATTTTACCTCATTCTTTGAGACATTTTCACTATCGTTTGTTTAACTGAATGTTTGGTTGATGGATTGACATTTTGGGACTGAGGGGCTGGATGATGATGACAACAACAAAAAAACCAAAAGCCACCATTGCGCTTACTCTTCTCCCTCAATAAAAATGTTCATTCATCCATCCATTCATTCATTCATTCATTCATTCATTCATTCATCATCCATTCATCCATCCATCCATTCATTCATTCATTCATTCATTCATTCATCCATCCATCTCTCTCCCTCTCCTCTTCCTCCTCACAGATTTCCCCATCGTGGGTCACGGAGGCAGCTCGTTCGGCTACCGCAGCCTGCTCACACTAGTACCTTCCCGAAGGCTGGGCGTCTTCACCGTCATGACGGGCGGCGACGACGACTACCGCACGCGCGGGACGCTGCACGCCTACCTGCTAGACGAGGCCCTGCACCAGCCGCCCTGGCTGACCTCGGCCACCATCTGCTCCTTCCCGCACCCTGGCACAACGTCTCCCGCAAGGCCTGGCCTCCTTACGACGTCCGCAGGGACCTCGACTTTCCGGTCTCCGCCTACGTGGGCCTGTACCGTAACCCGGCCTACGGCACCTTCGAGGTCAGGCCCTGGCAGCCTCCTGGGGAAGACGGAGCCGAGGAAGGGCAGGAACCCCGGGCTCCCTTCACGCTTTTTTTCGGGTATGCCAGCTGGGACCTGGTCCCTCTCCCGGAGTCTTCATCTTCTTCTTCTGCTTCGTCTGCTCCGTCTTCTTCTGCTTCGTCTTCTTCTCGGAGGAGCTATCCCGGGCAAGCTTTTTACGGCAAGGGGCGCTTAATCACGGCGTGGGTGGATTACTCCCCTTTCGTTTTCCACACGCCTCCGCAAGGCAGCGCCTTGGTGATGGCAATGAGCGCCCCGGGACTGGAGCGGAGGTCGCCTCCGTGTTTGAGCGAGTTGTCCCGCCTACTTCTGGTGGCGCGCGTGTGGTGTCGGTGTCGTCGTCGTTCGTCGTCGGCGCTGTCGTTGTGTGTCGTTGTTGCTGTTGGTGCTGGTGTTGGTGTTGGTGCAGGTGGTGGTGGTGCAGAAGCGTGGGTTTGAGGCTGTGTTGGGTTTGGTTGCTGTCGTGTTTGGTGTGTGTTGTTGTTGGTCGTTAAGGGTTTTGGAATTGGACAGCCTCTTTTTTCAGGGGGTTTGTGTTGTTATGTATGCATGTATGTATGTATGTAAGTCTGTCAGTAGAGTTCTGATTTTGATTTTGAAAGTCTTCCTGTCTGTGGCCTTTGTATCATATATTTTTTTCCCAGGAAAATTTCGAAGCTATGCATTGGTTGGTTGTGGTTTGTTTGTGGGGTTTTTTTTTTGTTTTTGATTTTTTACACTGTTAGTCTTTAAAACTCATGGTTCAAAACAAAATCTTTTCGGTTCTGCTGTTATGTATGCAAGTCTTCCCATGATATGTGGCCTTTCTATCATTTTTTTCTCTCTCAGGAAAATGTTGAAACTATGTATTGGTTGGTTGCGGGTTTGTGTGTGTGTGTTTTTTTTTTACACTGTTAGTCTTTAAAATCCACGATCCAAAACTAAATCTTTTTCGGTTGTGCTGTATGTATGTATGCAAGTCTTCCCATAATATGTGGCCTTTCTATCATATTTTCAGGAAAATGTTGAAGGTATTGGTTGGTTGTGAGGTTTTTTTGTTTCTCTATTTTACACTTTTAGTCTTTAAAACCCACGGTTCAAAACTACATCTTTTTCGGTTGTGCTGTATGTATGTATGCAAGTCTTCCCATAATATGTGGCCTTTCTTTCTATTTTTTTGTCTAGTAAAAATGTCGAAGCTATGCATTTTTAAAAAAATTTAATTTTATTTCTACACTGTTCATGTTTAAACTCACAATCCAAACCAATATCGTCATGTGCTGGGCCCTATTTTGTCAGGCGCTTAACGGCAGCACAACGTACTTTTGTTGTTGTTGCTTTTTCAAAATTTATTGTTATTTTATTCTTTTATATCGAGGATAATGGAATAAGCACTTATGTGCTTTTTTTTTTTTTACATCCAGTCCCCATGTGTTTGCGGCTTTGTCAATTCTGTCATCTGTTCCCACCGGCACGCAATGGCCTACTCTTTCGAAAAGCGGAACAGGATTTTAACGTGTGCGCAAGATGTTCTTCTGCGTGCGTTCGCAGCACACGGGGGCCTCGGTTTATAGTACTCATCCGAAAGATTTTTTGGGGAGAGTTGAGTCTGCACTGATGTTAACTCCAGGAGAAAATATCCCCCTTGAACGGGAATCGAACCCGCGTCGTCAGATTGCGAGCACAATGTGACAAGACAGTCATAGTTGGCTGTCTAAGCGTTTGATGACGACGACGATGACGATGACGACGACGAAGAAGAAGAAACCCA
>CM054153.1:33440163-33445163 GCA_028751875.1 Rapana venosa | reverse complement strand
AGCTAACGAAAAAAGCTATTTTAGCAGCAGCAGCAGCAGCAGCAGCAACAGCAACAAAAGAAAAAAAACAAGGAGAGAGGAATCTCCAAGACAACCAGCTTATAAGGATTATCTAAACTATAACAAGAAAATAATAAAGAGAAAGAGAGAGAAATCTTTACGGTAGCGGTGAAATAAGAAAATAGCGGTGAAATAAGAAAAGTGTGTTTCACAAAGTCCTAATTTAAAAAAAACAACTCCGAAATACTTTTTGCAAGAAATTCTTCTGTAAAACATTATGTACAATAATCTACAACAACAAAAACACCTAACAAGTGATCACAGTTGTCTATAATTATTGTTGCTAATCTGGTTGAAAATAAATCATCATCTGTCGGATTTTAGAAAAATTTTTTTAGTAAGGGAGTGAATTCCTGTTAGGACTAAAAGTCTATCAACACTTGTTTCCCTTGCATTGGGAAAGCACTCTCTCTCTCTCTCTCTCTCTCTCTCTCTCTCTCTCTCTTTATATATATATATATATATATATATATATATATATATAGAGAGAGAGAGAGAGAGAGAGAGACAGACAGACAGACAGACAGACACGCAGACACAGACAGAGAGACAAAAAGAGACACAGACAGACAGACACATTTTCCAGTCCCTACGTGTATTCAGTGGCCCATTTTTCTACAGAACTTTTCGCTAGGGGTCAAACCACTTTCTTGTTGGCCTGCGTTCTTTAACGCGCGCTGTAAAGAAACAACAACACACCCAACGTATCTTGCACAAAGTTTCTAAGTTTTTCGTCTCGTCTAACCGAATCGCACGAAATATTCACAAGGTCTAGACCTAGTGGCTGGGAGATAAGATCAGGTTTAATTTAATTGCCCACCACCACCACCACCCCCCTCCCATGGAGAAATGCGGGGGGAGGGGGGGGGGGGGGAGGAACTGTCAGTATAAAAATGAGATGAGACTATAAACCGAGGCCCCGACATCTTGCGCACACGTTAAATCCTGTTCCGCTTTTCGAAAGAGTAGGCCATTGTGTGCCGGTGGGAACAGATGACAAAATTTACAAAACCGCATACACACGGGGTAAAGGTAAAGGTAAAGGAGTCCCATAACCTATAAGGTCGTAGGGGAGCGAGGCGTCGGAGACCTCACTTCTCTAGGGCCAGCATATTGAGGGCGGCGCCCATCTCCTCTCCCTCGCTGCTTTACCTTCCCTGACCCTAAAGAGGGTAGGTACCCATTTACAGCTGGGTGAACTGGGGGAACTGTACTGAAGCCAAGGCGCGCAAACGGTCACCCATCCAACTGGTAACCACGCTCGACGCTGCTTAACTTGGCTGGGGGAAAGCGAGTGCTCCGACCACTGAGCTATCCCGTCCCGTCATACACACGGGGGCTGGATGTAAAAAAGCACATGAGTGCTTCTTCCATTATCCTCGATATAACAGAATAAATAAATAAATAAATCAATCAAGAAATAAATTTAAAAAAATAAAAAAAAATAGTACCCCCACCTTCTGGAAATTCTGTGCTAACATTTGATCTAGTGAATGGGAGAAAAAATCGCGTTTATTCATTTATTTATTTATTTACTTGTTCTTTTATATCTCACTCATGTGCTTTTTTTACATCCAGTTCCCGTGTGTTTAATCTAATTAAGCTGTTCCGTGGGGATGCTGGGGAGGATGGGGGGTGGGGGGTGGGGGAGGGGGGGGAGGAGGACTGTGAGTATTTAATAGCATCCCTACTTTCTGGAAATTCTGTTCTAGAAATTTCCTCTTCTCTATCGCTCTCTTTGTTTCTGCCTTTGTTCCTTTTCTTCCTGCCACTACCTCCTTCTTGTTTATTTTCTGCCTTTCTTGGTCTATCATTCTCCTGCTGCCTTTTCTTCTTTTTTCTTTTCTCTCCAAGAAAGACTTCACTTCTTGTTTATTTTCTGCCTTTCTTGGTCTATCATTCTCCTGCTGCCTTTTCTTTTTTCTTTCCCCCCCCCCAAGAAAGACTTAAAAGAGAACACTTATCTCTCTCTCTTTAGGCCGTAAATCGGATGCTACTGAGCTTGCCTGACTTGTCAGGCGCTTAAAAAACCCAAAACAACACAGCAGCGTGAAGCATTTTCGCTCATATGACAGACAACACTAGTTGCTGTCTTGAGCTTTGGACAACGACGAAGAAGAAGAATTCAGTTAAGCTGGGGATCGAACCTCTGACTTAATAATAATAATAATAATAATAATAACAACAACAACAACAACAACAACAACAACAACAACAACAGCAGCAACAACAACAACAACAACAACAACAACAACAACAACAACAACAACAATAATAATAATAATAATAATAATAATAATAATAATAATAATAATAATAATGGAACTTATATAGCACTGAATCTTGTAAAGCAAACAAATCAAAGCGCTCAGATGACGGGGTTTTTTGGTGTGTTTTTTAATATATCGAGGATAATTGAATAAGCACTCATGTGCTTTTTTACATCCAGTCCCCGTGTGTATGCGGCTTTGTAAATTTTGTCATCTGTTCCCACCGGCACAAAATGGCCTACTCTTTCGAAAAGCGGAACAGGATTTAACGTGTGCGCAAGATGTTCTGCATGCGTTCGCACACGGGGCCTCGGTTTATAGTCTCATCCGAAGGACTTCTTGCTTTCTAGACCGATTCGCGACCTCTAGACCGCCGACGTACTATTGGAAGTTAACTCGACTGAATTTATCAGGATATTCGCACAAATACAATGATAACTATTAATAATAATTTAGCATGGACCAAGAACAGTAACCTGCCTACCCCCCCCCCCCCCCCCCTTTTTTTAAAGGGAGTGAATCTATTTACTTGTCACCATATTAGTAGAGGTTGTTTCCCTTGCATCGATCCCCACGTTGTCATTGAAACAGCGTGTGTACATAATAATTTACATACGGTCAGGGTGGATTTTTTCCCCTTCTTCTATTTAGTGTTTTGGTGGTTGCTGTTGTTTTATTTTTTTTTTAGGGGGGGGGGGGGTGTATGTTGTGTGTGTGTGGGTGGGGGGGGGGGGGGGGGGGTAGTGTGGGAGGGATTTTCATTTTATTTTATATATATATTTTTTTATAAATTCTTTTATTTCGAGGTTAATGGAACAAGCACCAGTCGACTTTTTTAACATCCAGTGCCTGTGTGTATGCGGTTTTGTAAATTTTGTCATCCGTTCCCACCGGCACACAATGACCTACATTTCCGAAAAGCGGAATGGGTTTTAACGTGTGGGGAAGATGTTCTGCGTGCATTTGCACACTGGTCCTCAGTTTATAGTCTCATCCGAAGGACTTTTCGGGGAGAGTGGAGTCTGCACTGGTGTTAACTCCAGTGAAAAAAAAATCCTTTTGAACGGGATTCGAACCCGGGTCAGCAGATCATGAGCGCAGTGTGCATCACTCTAACCACCAGGCTAGCCCGTCCATAAGGCAATTAAGTCGACACCCCACACTCTTGTTATACCACACACACTGCCGTCTCTTCGTATGTTACTAACTAAAGAAAATCCTACAGTAGCCAGTCAATCTGTATTAGAAGATCCTGCAGTAGCCAGTCAATCTGTATTAGAAAATCCTACAGTAGCCAGTCAATCTGTAGTAGAAAATCCTACAGTAGCCAGTCAATCTGTATGAGAAAATCCTACAGTAGCCAGTCAATCTGTAGTAGAAAATCCTACAGTAGCCAGTCAATCTGTAGTAGAAAATCCTACAGTAGCCAGTCAATCTGTATTAGGAAATCCTACAGTAGCCAGTCAATCTGTAGTAGAAAATCCTACAGTAGCCAGTCAATCTGTAGTAGAAAATCCTACAGTAGCCAGTCAATCTGTATTAGGAAATCTGTATTATAGGCTATTTTTTCTTGTGTTTCAGAGAATTTGCTCTCCCTCAGCTAAGGCTAAGCAGCGTTGGGTGCCAAACGGTTGGGTGACCACCGTTCACGCGCCTTGGCTTCAGTACAGTCCCCCAGTTCGTTCAGCTGTAAATGGGTACCTGCCCTCTTTAGGGTCAGGGAAGGTAAAGCAGCAAGGGAGAGAGAGGATAGGGGCGCCGCCCTCAATATGCTGGCCCCTAGAGAAGCTGAGGTCTCTGATGCCTCGCTCCCCAACGATTGCACAGGTTATGGAAACACCTTTACCTTTTAATGTCCATTACAATAACAGGAAGCAAAAATAAAAACCTGTATTTCAGTTTACACACAAGCACAATTACTGAGAGAGATATACATATTTTGCATATACAGCTTTAGCAAGTCAAGTCTTGCACAATGCGCCACCACCAATACCCCTAGAGAACTCGAGCGCACTGGTGCTCGTCCCAACATTGCACATTGGAACACTTACTAACCATACAGAACGGAGCACAAAAAAACCACATACACACACACATACAGAAACATAACATACATACACACAAGTCAAATCTTAGAAAACAATCGCACACAAACACATTAATACACACATAACACAACACACAACACCACTTACTTGCACACAACACATACACACAACACACACACGCCGCTCTCCACACACACAACACCCAACACACCACACACACACACCCACACACACAAACACACAAACAACACCAAAACACAAAACACACAATACAACCACACAAACATCCACACACATACAAAACAAAACACACCAACAAAACACCCCTCCCCCCCCCCCACACCTCACCACCCCCCACCACACAAACCCCCCCCCCCCGCCCCCCACACACAAACACCCCCCCCCCCCCGCCCCCACACACACACACACACGCACAAAACCCAAAACACATTAAAAAAATTTCTCTTTTTTTTTTGAACCTCAATCGCTTTATTGATCTCGCAAGTCCGCTATCTTTATACACGTTTTGTTTTCATCTAAGGAGTTATCACATTTATGTTACAACCACGCGTGTGAAATCAATGTTCTTTTCGTTGCATTACCAAACAAAAGACCGTTTCTT
>CM054153.1:33412663-33427663 GCA_028751875.1 Rapana venosa | reverse complement strand
TTCATTGATTTTTTTTTTAAATTCAAGGATAGTGGAACAAGCATTCATGTGCTTTTTACATCCAATCCCCATGTGCATGTGTCTACTCTTCTGAAAGGTGGAACAGGTTGGTTGATGTTTTTTTGAACGTGTGTGCCAGATATTCTGCTTGAATTCGCGCACGCGGCAACTTGGTTTAAAGCCTCATCTGAAGAAGCCTTGAGAATATTTACGGACCAGTCCTTAATTGGTCTCGAAATCTTGATTATAAGTTAAATGATAAAAAAAAGATAGAGAGATCAAGATTTTCCAACTCTCGATTTGCACAATTTTCAAAATAAAAGTTCAATCTAGTGACAGCCTAACGGTCTATGAAATGTTGCCAATTGGATTGTAATTATAGACAGTAATATGTAATCATGTATATATTATTGTAGTTATTGTAATCGTTTCTCCTCTTTAAAGACAAGCATTTTCTGCCCTACTGCAAAAATTGTAAGCCAGATTTACAGAAGACTTTCGACCAGCACCTTCTTTCTGTATCGCCCCCCCCCCCTCCCCCCTCCTCAACAAACCTTGGACTATAATTATTCCATCAATGCAAATGACGATGATGATGATGAGGATGTCCTCTAAACTCACGAAATCTGCTCTAACATTCAAATTGATTACTATAGCGAGCGACCATTATGAAAAAAACACACAGGCTTTTTGTATTGAAGTGAAAGAGGAAGCTGTTTTGGAAGGAACAGTAATATTATAGCTTGAGGTTCTTTTTTTTTTGCGTGAAGTGTAATGGAGAAAGGATTCCTGATTGTGCTTTTGGACTACAGCTAGCTGCTAATGCGATTCTTCCATTTTTGTTGTTGTTGTTGTGGATCCTAGTGCAAAGCAACAAGTGTCAGTGCTTTACACTGCGAGCATGCGTGTGGAGAGAATCTACCTACGGTTGGCTACTAACATTGAAGGTTTTCTTGTTGTTGTTGTTGTTATTGTTGTTGTTGTAGTTGTAGTAGTTACTCCAAACAGACACATTTGTTTATAGTTTAAAATCCGTGCATAGCTGTTTAAAACGTTATTCTTAAGGATTACACCACACACACACATACACAAAAAGACAAACAAACTACAGGAAAACCACAGAATTATTGTCACCATGTCATGGAAAAAAACACAGTCTTATAACATTAGCCTCAGCCAAGTATCTGAAAGTTAACGGCATAACCACAGTCTCGTTTCTTTTAAATTACCACTGAAAAGACCACGCGTCCTATTGCACAGGGTCTTCCAGCTTGGCAATATCCACATTCGCCAAGCCACTAGCAGCTACCGTGTGTCATTGGTCCTGATGTGCCAGTTGTCACTTTATTGCTCGCAAAACCACCCGCTGAAGCCATCGCTGTGAGGACAGTCATTTTTGGGGCCGTTATCTGCCGTGTCACGTATGGGAGGAATGTTCTGACAGAATCCACGAAGAGGACGCCACCACACACGCAGAAGGGGGGGGGGGGGGGGGGGGGGGGATCTACAGCCGGCTCCGTATACACACACACACACACGCGCGCGCGCGGGGAGCTTTCCAGGTCGTCGTCACCCTAAAACTTTCACACCCTTTAGCCTAGCCTGGACATTCTCGAAGAATCCCTTAGATCCTGACTTCTTTTTAAAATTTTTTTTTTATCCCTTTCCCATCTGTAAACCACTTCAAGCACAAACCACATACCACTTGGGCGGCTTTATACGCCCCCAAACCCCCTTCTTTCCTACCCCCCTCTCTACTACACGTGTGACGACGGTGATGTATCAGCTGAAACCAGAGCTAGAGTCACGCCCTTGAGGAGGAGGAGGAGGAGGAGGGCGACAGAACGCAGGAGGAGGGTGGGGGAGGGTGGGAGGGAGGAGAGAGCCCAAAGGGGCCCTGCTGGCGTCGTCGTGTCGTCGTCGTCGTCGTCGTCGTCGTCAAACGTTGCTGTCGCTCTTCGCTCGCTGCAGCGGAGGCCTCTTCTCCCGCAGCCCTTCCACAGTCACCACGGAGGGCGGGGTGTTGGAAAACGTCACCCGCGGCTCGGAACGAGTCTTCTCCCCTTTCTTGGCGCTCAGCACGCCGGGCCCGTGGCCGTGGGCACTGAGGCCGCCACGGTAGGGATGGGCACCTGGGCTACAGACTTGGGGCTGAGGCTGGCCGGGCTGGTCGAGGCCTGCGCGAGGGGAGGAGGTCGGGACGGGATGGGCGGCGAACTGCCGGCCGGTTTGCCGATGACGGTCTTGACCGGGGAAGCGGTAGAGGAGGAGGACGGGGTGATGGTGGCCACAGGAGCGAAGGCGGGACCCATGCCCACCCCCATGGCCAGCCCTACAGCCGGGGTGGCATGCAGGCTCATATGGTGGCCCGGGAGGTGGGGTTGCAGCTCCTTGCCGCGTTTCAGCCCCATCTCGCTGGTGACGCTCTCCACCAGGATCTCCGCCACGCTCTTGGGCCGGTCTTTGTCCTTGGCCTTGCCGTGCCAGGCCGCGTCCTTGGGGGAGGAGGAGTCCTTGGCCTCCGAGGAGTCCCCGCCAGGCACGGCCAGGAACCTGGGAGACGTGGGCTCGTCCTGGCTGGGCGTCTTGGTGTCCTTCAGCTTCCTGGAAGGCCGCACGTCTCCCCCCGCGCGGGTCGAAGGCCGACCTGAAGATCTTGCTGCTCAGGAAGCTGGCGCGACGCTTCTCGTCGCCGCCTTTGGCTTCCCGCCTGCCCTCAGACCCTTCCTCCTCGATGCTGTCGTGGCGCGTGGTGCTCAGCCCGTAGGCGTCGCCCACGCTCCCGGACCGCTTGCGCTCCACGAACCCGGGGACTTTGAGCCCGAACAAGTTGGAGCCGGAGTACACTTTGGGCAGCTTGGTCCAGATGTGGCTCTGCTTGTGGTCCGTCAGGTCGATCAGGTCCTTGTCCTTCAGGTTCTCCCGCGAGCGCGACTTCTTCTCCTCGGAGATCTTGTGCAGGCGCGTGGCGAAGTCGAACTTGAAGGGCTTCTTTCTCTGCTTGGAGCCGTCCGAGCTTTCGTCCGAGTCCCGGTCTTCGTCCTCGCTGGCGGAGGTCGGGATCGGGGTGGATTCCATGACGATCTCGTTCACCAGCTTCTGGTCTTCTTCCAGGTCGGCGCGGCTCGAGACCAGGCTGGGGTTCTTGCCGATCTTGGTCAGGCGCTCCGCGGCCACGGATTCCATGGTGCGTCTCATGAGCGGGTAGCGCTCCAGCACGTCGTTGAAGTGGTCCACGGAGAGCGAGTACAGGTTGACGTAGGTCTCCGCCCTCACGCTGGCCACGCGCCGCGCGTTCGTCAGCAGGCAGATCTCTGTTGGAGAGAGAGACGAGAGAGGAGAGGAGAGGAGAGAGTGAGAGGAGGAGGAGGGAGAAGAAAAGAGAGGAAAAGATAAAAGGAAAAAGGAAAGAGAAAAAGGAGGGTGTCAGTGTGAAGGAATGGGATAACATTGGGATCAAAATTAGGTGAAGTTTGGAGGAGGTTGGGAAGGGGGGGGGGGGGGGGGGGGGGGAGAAATATGACATGTGGTAAAGTGAAGGATGGAAAGATCTGATGATGATTGATGATGATGATGAGATGATGATGATGATAAAACTTATATGATCTGATGAATTGTGGTCCTGGTCAATGTGATTTATTTCTTTGTTGTTTTGTTGTTGTTGTTGTTGTTGTGTTTTTTTGGGGGGGTGGGGGGTGGGTGTATTAATTTTTTTTCCTCGGCTAGAGCTCCGAGGTTCACCAATGGTGAGATTTTTGCGTAAGCGACCAATTTTTTGCCCATCGTGAAGGTAGCCGCATTCCGACTTCGGGTAGTCCGGTGAGATGAGGTCTGGTGAGGTGAAATGAGGTCTGGTGAGGTGAAATGAGGTCTGGTGAGGTGAAATGAGGTCTGGTGAGGTGAGATGAGGTCTGGTGAGGTGAGGTCTGGTGAGGTTAAATGAGGTCTGGTGAGGTGAGATGAGGTCTGGTGAGGTGAAATGAGGTCTGGTGAGGTGAAATGAGGTCTGGTGAGGTGAGATGAGGTCTGGTGAGGTGAGGTCTGGTGAGGTGAAATGAGGTCTGGTGAGGTGAGATGAGGTCTGGTGAAGTGAGTCTGGTGAGGTGAAATGAGGTCTGGTGGGGTGAGATGAGGTCTGGTGAGGTGAAATGAGGTCTGGTGGGGTGAGATGAGGTCTGGTGAGGTGAAATGAGGTCTGGTGGGGTGAGATGAGGTCTGGTGAGGTGAAATGAGGTCTGGTGAGGTGAAATGAGGTCTGGTGAGGTGAGATGAGGTCTGGTGAGGTGAGATGAGGTCTGGTGAGGTGAAATGAGGTCTGGTGAGGTGAAATGAGGTCTGATGAGGTGAGATGAGGTCTGATGAGGTGAGGTCTGGTGAGGTGAGATGAGGTCTGGTGAAATGAGGTCTGGTGAGGTGAAATGAGGTCTGGTGAGGTGAGATGAGGTCTGGTGAGATGAAATGAGGTCTGGTGAGATTAAATGAGGTCTGGTGAGGTGAGGTCTGGTGAGGTGAGATGAGGTCTGGTGAGGTTAAATGAGGTCTGGTGAGGTTAAATGAGGTCTGGTTGAGGTGAGATGAGGTCTGGTGAGGTGAGGTCTGGTGAGGTGAAATGAGGTTTGGTGAGGTGAAATGAGGTCTGATGAGGTGAGGTCTGGTGAGGTGAGATGAGGTCTGGTGAGGTGGATAGGTCTGGTGAGGTGAAAGAGGTCTGGTGAGGTGAGGTCTGGTGAGGTGAAATGGGTCTGGTGAGGTGAGGTCTGGTGAGGTGAGATGAGGTCTGGTGAGGTGAGGTGAGGTCTGGTGTGGTGAGGTCTGTGAGGTGAGGTGAGGTCTGGTGTGGGTGAGATGAGGTCTGGTGAGGTGAGGTGAGGTCTGGTGAGGTGAGATGAGGTCTGGTGAGGTGAGATTAGGTCTGGTGAGGTGAGATGAGGTGTGGTCAGGTGAAATGAGGTCTGGCCAGATAGAATAGGCTTGAGAGGTGAGGTGAGGTCTGTAAAGGTGAAGTGAGATGAGGTGTGGTCAGGTGAGATGAGGTGTGATCAGGTGAGATGAGGTGTGGTCAGGTGAGATGAGGTTTGGACAAGTGAGATGAGGTGTGGTCAGGTGAGATGAGGTGTGGTCAGGTGAGATGAGGAGTGGTCAGGTGAGATGAGGTGTGGTCAGGTGAAATGAGGTGTGGTCAGGTGCGATGAGGTATTGTCAGGTGAGATGAGGTGTGGTCAGGTGAGATGAGGTGTGGTCAGGTGAGATGAGGTCAGAAAAGGTGAGATGAGGTCTGGACAGGTGAGAGGAGCGTGGAAAAGGGGAATGTGGTAAAAGTGGGGTCAGGAAGGGTCCCAAGTAAGAGAGGGGTTGGGGTTAATGTCAGGTAAAATTAGCTTCTAAGAAAACCCAGATAGGTCCGCCCGTCAGGTAAGTAGGTGGTAGAAAGGTTAGGAAAAGGAAATTTTTAAAAGGTAAGGTAAGGAAAGGGTTAGGAAAGTTAATGTTGGGGAAAGGGCGAGGTCAAGTAAGGTCTGGTAAGGTGATGTTAGGTAAAGTAAGGAAAGTTAAGATCAGTTAAGATCAGGGTAAGGTAAAGTCAGGTAAGTTGAGGTCAGGTAGGTTAAGGTCAATTAAGATTTTAATTTTAATATCTTTAATTTATTCTGTTATTTTGAGGATAATGGAATAAGCACTCATGTGCTTTTTTTACGTCCAGTCCCCATGTGTATGCAGTGTTCAAATGTTTTTCATTCGTTGCCATCGACACACAATGGCCTACTCTTCCAAAAAGTGGAACGGGCTTTAATGTGTGCGTATAATGTTCTGCGTGCGTTTGCACACGAGACCTCGGTTTATAGTTTCATCCGAAGGACTTTTCAGGGGAGTGGAGTCGGGTAATGTGAGGTGAGGGTAAGATTAGGTCAAGTAAAGTTAAGGTCAGGTCAAGTCAGGTCAGGTTATGTCGGGTAAGGTCAGGTCAGTAAGGTAAGGTCAGGTAATATAAGGTCTGGTTAAAGTGAGGTCAGGTAAGATAAGGTGAAGTAAGGATGGTCAGCCCCCCCCCCCACCCACCCACCCCACACATACAAACACCCACAACCTACACTCTCCCCCTCCCCCCCTCCCTCTCCCCCACACACATACACCCCCCCCCCAACCCCACCCACCCCAAACCCCCTCCCTTCCCCAACCCTCCCCCCACCCAACTCACCCACCTCCCCCCCCCCCCCCCCACACACACTAAACCTTTCCCCCAACACACACACAACCTATACTCCCCACCCCCACACACCCTACCCCCCAAACACAACCCCTCTACACCCCCCTCCACCAACCCCAAACCACCACCCCAACCCCACCCACCCCAACACCTCCCCACCCCCACCCAAACACCCACCTCCCTTCTACCAGCCCCCCCTCACCCCCCCCACCCACCCACCCCACCATCCCCTCCACACACACACACACATATACACACACACATACACCCACCTCCCACCCACCCTCCACACACACACACACACACACACTCAAACCCACACACCACCCACCTCCCACCCACCCCTCCACACACACACACACACACACACACACACCACCCACACACACACACACCACACACACCACACACACCACACACGCTAAACCTCTCCCCAACCCCCACACACACTCTACACTCCCCCCATCCCGAACCCCCCCCCCCCCCCCCCCACCACACACCCACCTCACCACCCCCACTCCACCCACCCACCACCCACCTCACCTCCCTCCACACCCCCCACACCCCACCCCACCTCACCACCTCCCACACCACCACCCACCTCACCCCCCTCCACCAACCCCCCCACCCACACCCCCACTCCACACACACAGAGACAAACTCACCGCCAAAGTAGGAGCCGTCCGACAAGCTGGTAGCCACCTCCCCGTCCGAGGTGATGATGTCCACGATGCCTTCCTGGATGAAGTACATCTGAGTGCCCAGGGTGCCTTCCTTGATGATGTAGTCCCCGGGCTGGTACACCTCGAACCTGAGCTTGCTGACCACCTCCGTCACGAAGGACGGGTCGGCGTTGGTGAAGAACGGGACGGAGGCCACCAGAGAGCGGCAGTTGTGGTTGACCACCTCCTGTAGACGGGAGAAAAAACCACGGGTAAAAAAACATGACAAAAACGAAATAATGATGATAGAGAGGTGAGGTTGTGTGGTTGTGTGTGAGGTGAGGTTGTGTAAGGGGAGGTGAGGTTGTGTGAGGTGAGATGAGGTTGTGTAAGGGGAGGTGAGGTTGTGTGAAGTGAGGTGAGGGAGTGTGAGGTGAGGGAGTGTGAGGTGAGGTGAGGTGAGGTAGTGTGAGGTGAGGTAACCATAACGATAACGAAATTTTATTTTCTGAGGGTAATAGAATTAGTACAAGACTTTTTTTACATCCAGACGTGAGGTGAGGTGAGGTTGTGTGAGGTGAGGTGAGGTTGTGTGAGGTGAGGTGAGGTTGTGTGAGGTGAGGTGAGGTTGTGTGAGGTGAGGTGAGGGAGGGTGAGTGGAGGTAAGGTTGTGTGAGGTGAGGTGAGGGAGGGTGAGTGGAGGTGAGGTTGTGTGAGGTGAGGTGAGGGAGGTTGTGTGAGGTGAGGTTGTGTGAGGGGAGGTGAGGTTGTGTTGAGGTGAGGTGAGGTTGTGTGAGGTGAGGTAGTGTGAGCTGAGGTGAGGTTGTGTGAGGGAGGTGAGGTTGTGTGAGGTGAGGTTGTGTGAGGGAGGTGAGGTTGTGTGAGGTAAGGTGAGGGAGGTTGTGTGAGGTGAGGTTGTGTGAGCTGAGGTGAGGTTGTGTGAGGGAGGGGAGGTTGTGTGAGGGGAGGTGAGGTTGTGTGAGGTGAGGTGAGGTTGTGTGAGTGGAGGTGAGGTTGTGTGAGGGGAGGTGAGGTTGTGTGAGGTAAGGTGAGGGAGGTTGTGTGAGGTGAGGTTGTGTGAGGGGAGGTGAGGTTGTGTGAGGTGAGGTGAGGTTGTGTGAGGGGAGGTGAGGTTGTGTGAGGGAGGTGAGGTTGTGTGAGGGGAGGTGAGGTTGTGTGAGGGGAGGTGAGGTTGTGTGGGGGAGGTGAGGTTGTGTGAGGGAGGTGAGGTTGTGTGAGGGGAGGTGAGGTTGTGTGAGGGGAGGTTGTGTGAGGGGAGGTGAGGTTGTGTGAGGGGAGGTGAGGTTGTGTGAGGGAGGTGAGGTTGTGTGAGATGAGGTTGTGTGAGGGAGGTGAGGTTGTGTGAGATGAGGTTGTGTGAGGGGAGGTGAGGTTGTGTGAGGTAAGGTTGTGTGAGGGGAGGTGAGGTTGTGTGAGTGGAGGTGAGGTTGTGTGAGGGAAGGTGAGGTTGTGTGAGGGAAGGTGAGGTTGTGTGAGGGGAGGTGAGGTTGTGTGAGGTGAGAAAGTGTTTATTTTATTATTTATTTATTTTTATTTATTCTTTTAAATCGAGGAGAATGGAATAAGCACTCATGTGCTGCTTTTTTGTTTTTTTACATCCAGTCCCTGTGTGTATGCGGTTTTGTAAATTCTGTCATCTGTTTTCACCGGCACACAATGGCCTATCTATCTATCTATCTGTCCCGTAGTCTGACGACCGTGGGGGCACCCTCAAAGACTCAACAACCAGTTCCCTCCATTCCTCTCTCTGTTCTGCCTTTCTCAGGGTTTTGTTGAGTTCTAGGCCTGTCCATTCGCTGATGTTATCCTCCCAGCTCTTCCTTGGTCTGCCTCTTCTTCTTCCTCCTTGGACAGTGCCTTGCAAAACTGTCTTTGTAATTCCTTGGGATCTTGTGACATGCCCATAACCATTTAAGTTTACGCTTTTCACGATCGTTAGAAGGTTCTATAGGGTCCAATGGTTGCTGGATTCTGTTATGCACGCTTTCGTTGCTTATGTGGTCTTTGTAGGAGATGCCAAGGAGTCTCCGAAAGCATCTCATCTCCACTGCCTGTACTCTTCTCTCCAAATCTGCAGTCAGGGTCCATGATTCACAGGCATACAGAAATATGGATATGACAAGGGAGCGCATTAGTCTGATCTTGGAGATAAGTGAGATATTCTTATCTCTCCAAAGATGGTGTTTAGTTTTGACAAAGCTGTTATTGTCTGTGCAGTCCTGCATACTACTTCTGGCTTGGATCCCTGGTCGATACATGGCTCCCAGGTACTTGAAGCTTGGAACTGTTTCCAGCCTTCTGGTCATTAAACCCCTGATATCAGTGCTAAGCCGTTGGGTGTTTTTAGTCATCAGTTTGGTCTTCTCTGCACTGATTTCCATGCCGTATGTTTTGGGGCCTTTTTCAAGTGTTCTGTTAGGCTGGCAAGCTCTTTTCCTGATCCTGCTATTCCATCAATTGTCATCTGCGAAGGGGAGGTTTGTGATCGTTCTGCCACCAATGCTGACTGATCCTTCATGATGTTCCAGGGGCATCAGCCATGATTCTCTCAAGAAGATGTTGGAAAAGAGGGGGGGTGAGAGTAGACAGCCCTGCCCTACTCCAACTGTTGTTCGAAACCATTCTCCAATGTTGTTGTTGTAGTACACTGCACTGGTGGCCTCGCTGTACAGCTGTTTGATGACTCTGATCAGGTTTGCATTGATGCTGTACAAATTCATGGTTGCCCACAAAGCTGCATGCCACACCCTGTCAAATGCCTTCTTAAAATCGATAAATACGTGGTAAAGGTCTTGTTGATGTTGAAGGTCACAATGGCCTACTCTTCCGAAAAGAGGAACAGGATTTAACGTGTGCGCAAGATGTTCTGCATGCGTTAGCACACGGGGCCTTGGTTTACAGTCTCATCCGATTGAGGTTGTGTGAGGTGAGGTGAGGGTGTGTGAGGGGAGGTGAGGGAGTGTGAGGTGAGGTGAGGGAGTGTGAGGTGAGGTAGTGTGACGGGAGGTAGTGAGAGGTGAGGTGACGTAGTGTAGGTGAGGTAGTGTGAGGTGAGGTTGTGTGAGGTGAGGTTTGTGTGAGTGAGGTGAGGTAGTGTGAGCTGAGGGGAGGTGTGGGAGCTGAGGTGAGGTGTGTGAGCTGAGGGAGGTAGTGTGAGTGGGGTGAGGTTGTGTGAGCTGAGGTGAGGTTGTGTGAGTGAGGTGAGGTTGTGTGAGTGAGGTGAGGTTGTGTGAGTGGAGGTGAGGTTGGTGAGCTGAGGTGAGGTTTTTGTGAGTGGAGGTGAGGTTGTGTTGAGCTGGGTGAGGTTGTGTGATGGAGGTGAGGTTTTGTGAGCTGAGGTAGGTTGTGTTTAGTGGAGGTGAGGTTGTGTGAGTAGGTGAGGTTGTGTGAGTGGAGGTGAGGTTGTGTGAGTGGAGGTGAGGTTGTGTGAGTGGAGGGGAGGGGTGTGAGTGGAGGTGAGGTTGTGTGAGTGAGGTGAGGGGTGTGAGTGGGGGTGAGGTGTGTGAAATGAGGGGAGGTTGTGGAGTGGAGTGAGGTTGTTTTGAGGGAAAGGGGGGGTTGTGGGGAGGGAGGTGAGGTTGTGTGAGGGAGGGAAGGGGAGGTTGTGTGAGGGAGGTGAGGTGTGTTAGGGGGGGGGAGGGAAGGGGGGGTTTTGTTGTGGGGAGGTTGTGTGAGGGGAGGTGAGGTGTGAGGTTGGTGAGGTTGTGTGAGGGAGGGGAGGTGAGGTGGGAGGGGTGTGAGGTGAGGTAGTTGGTTGGGGGAGGTGGGGTGTGAGTTGAGGTAGGTGAGGTGAGGTAGTTTTGAGGTGAGGTAGGGATGGAGGTGAGGTGAGGTTGTGTGAGGTGAGGTGAGGTAGTGTGATGGTGAGGGGAGGTTGTGTGAGGTGAGGTGAGGTAGTGTGAGGTGAGGTGAGGTAGTGTGAGTGGGGGTGAGGTTGTGTGGGGGAGGGGAGGTTGTGTGAGGTTTTGGGGAGAGGGAGTGTGAGGTTTAGGTGAGGTGAGGTTTGTGAGGTGAGGTGAGGTAGTGTGAGGTGAGGTGAAAAAAGGTTTTTTTTGAGGGTGAAATGAGTTTTTTGTGAGGGTGAGTGAGGTTTGTGTGAGGTTGTGTGAGTGATGAGGTGAGGTGGTTGTGTGAGGTGAGGTTGTGTGAGGGAGGTAGGGGTTTAGGGGAGGTGAGGGGAGGTTGTGTGAGGGATTAGGTTTTCGATAAGATTTTATTGAGGTTTTTGAGGGGTGTGAGTTTGTTATAGGTGAGGTTGGTGGTGAGGTTGTGTGAGGTGAGGTGAGGTTGTGTGGGGTGGAGGGAGGTTGTGTGAGGGGAGGGTGAGGTGTAGGGGAGGGGGGGGTAGGTGAGGTGGAGGTGAGGTGAGGGGAGGTGAGGTTGTGTGGGGGAGGGGGATTTTGGGGGGTAGGTGTTAGGGGAAATTGGGGGGAATTTGTAGGGAGGGTTGATTTTAGGGGAATTTTGGGGGGGTTATTGTGGAGGAAAAAGTTTAGGGAGGAGGTTTTAGAGGTGTTTTGGAAAATAAAAAGGGTTTTAGGGGGGGGTGAGGGTTGGATGGGGGGGTTTTAGGGAAAATTTTGAGGGGGATTGAAGGGTAGGGTTATGAGGGGTATGGATAATTTAATAGGTTGTTTTTTTGTGTGTGTGGGGTGGGTTGTGTGGGGTGTGGTGGTGCGTTTTGTGGGTGAGGTGTGTGGGTATGTGGGGTGTTAATATGCGTGGGTAGTTGATGGGGGGCGGGGGGGCGGTGCCATGTGTGTTGGTTGAATAAACAAGGGGTTCGTATTCCCGGGCAAGGGTGATTTTTCCTCATTTTACATATTTCTTAAACAAAACTCTCCACCATTAATTCTTAGAGCTTTCACGAGCCGGTGAATTTCGCCATAAGCAATGAAAGTGTGTTCAATTTAATAGAGAATAAAAAGGAAATTGGGGCAATCCTGTAAAGGATCCGTGGGTTTTTTTGGGGGGGGGGTTGGTTGGCGGGGGGGGGTGGCGAGGGAAAGGGGCGTGTGATGGGGTGGGGGTGGGGGGGGTTGTGGTGAAAGGGGGGGAGGGGAAGGGGGAGTTCCTTGGTTAACACACAATTTACTATTTTTTTCTTTACTTTTCCCCCAACCCCAACCCCCTTCAACAAGTCTTTACTAGCTCTGTTTTTGGTTTTTTTCGTTCTCTGTCTGTCTGTTTGTCTATCTTGTTGCAAATATCTCTCAACCTCCCCCCCCCCCCCCCCCACTCTCTCTCGTGTTGCGAGTTACACACGAGCGGGGGAGGGGGGGGGAGGACTGGATGTTTAAAAAAAAGCATATGAGTGTTTATTCCATTATCCTCGAACCAAAAGAATAAATACAGATTTTTTAAAAACAACAAACACAACTATGGTTTACTTTCGGTTTCAGAGTGTATCTAGGTTGATGGTTATTGATGTTTACCCAGTGTGTGTGTGGGTGGGTGGGGGTGTGGGGTGTGCGTGTGTATGTGTGTGCTTGTGTGTGGTGTTGTGCGTGTGTGTGTGTGTGCTTGTGTGTGTGTGTGTGTTTGTGTGCTTGTGTGTGTGTGTACGTGTGTGTGTGTCTGTGCTTGTGTCTGTGTCTGTGTATGTGCGCGTCTGTCCCTCTGTCTGTCTCTTTCTCCACCCCCCCCTCTCTCTCTCTCTCTTCTTTTATGAAAAATGATTTGATTTTTCCCCGTTCTCTTTGCTGTGTTCCTCGCCCCCCCCCCCTCCCCCCCCCCCCCCCTTTGGTTTTTTATAGGTGTTGTTACCGTTTGGAAATATTCTTGGATTAGTTTGATCGTCTCATCAGAAGGACTTTGATGAAATGAGAGAGACAGAGACAGACAGAGAAGAGAGAGGGGGGGGAGAAAGAGACAGACAGACAGAGAGAGACAGAGAGAGAGACAGACAGACAGAGAGAGGGGGACAGAGAGAGAGAGGGACAGAGAGAAAGAGAGAGGGACAGAAAGAGAGAGAGGGGACAGAAAGAGAGAGAGAGAGAGAGAGAGAGAGAGAGAGAGAGAGAGAGAGAGAGAGAGAAACAGATAGAGACACACAGGGAGACAGACAGACAGAGACAGAGAGAAAGAAAAACAGACAGAAAGACAGACAGACACAGTCAGACAGAAAGAGACAGAGAGACAGAGAGAGTGGGGGGAAGGGCAGAGAGAAAGAGGGACAGAGAGACGGAAACAGACAGAGACACAGAGACAGACAGAGACAAAGAAAGAGACAGACAGACAGACAGAGAGAGAGAGAGAGAGAGAGAGAGAGAGAGAGAGACAGAGACAGAGACAGAGAGAGAGACACACACAAACACAGAGACAGACAGTCAGACAGACAGACAGAGAGAGATAGAGACACAGAGAAAGAGAGAGAAAGAAGACTCGGTGGTGATAGGTTTCACAATCTTCCCTGGATCGTGGGTGGCTAAGTTTGGAAATCTCAGGGAGAGAGAGAGATGGACTGCACGTACTACGTGTGTCTTCTTCTTGGGACAAAAAGTTTGGCGTTCTGGTGTGATTCACGTCCTAGCCTAGGCCTACAGGGTTCATTCCATTCCTCTGTTCTCAAAGTGTCCTGATTTACACACACACACTCACACTCACACGCACACACACAGACACACACACATACACACATACACACACACTCAAACACACACACCACACACACACACACATACACATACACACACACACACACACACACACACATGGAGTTAACATCAGTGCAGACTCCACTCTCCCCAAAAAGTCCTTCGGATGAGACTATAAACCGAAGAGGCCCCGTTCGTGTGCGAACGCACGCACTAGAACATCTTGCGCACACGTTAAATCCTGTTCCGCTTTTTGTAAGAGTAGGCCATTGTGTGTGCCGGTGGGAACAGATGACAGAATTGATAAATCCGCATACACACGGGGGACTGGATGTAAAAAAAAGCGCATAAGTGCTTATTCCATTATCTTCGATATAAAAGAATAAAATAAAATAAAATGAAATAAACACACACATAGAGGCAACGGCGGTGTTGATCTCAGGCTAGCGTGGAACATGGTTAATCCAGTGTGTGTGTATAATGATAATAATAATAATAATAATAATAATAACGTATGAAATTTATATAGCGCTGAATCTTGTAAAGCAACAAATCAAAGCGCTCAGGTGTTTGTTTTTTTTATCAAGGATAATGGAATAAGCACTCATGTGCTCTTTTACATTAAGTCCCTCGTCTGTATGCGGTTTTGTAAATTTTGTCATCTGTTCCCACCGGCACACAATGGCCTACTCTTTCGAAAAGCGGAACAGGATTTAACGTGTGCGCAAGATGTTCTAGTGCGTGCGTTCGCACACGAACGGGGCCTCGGTTTCTAGACTCATCCGAAGGACTGTGTGTGTGTGTGTGTGTGTGTGTGTGTGTGTGTGTGTGTGTGTGTGTGTGTGTGTGTGTGTTGTGTGTGTCTGTTGTGTGTCGTGTGTGTGTGTGTGTGTGTGTGTGTGAGTGTGTGTCAAAGTCAAAGTCTTAACTTTTATTTTCAGATGGTACATTGAATAAGCAGTGCATTTGCTTTGTTTTTCGTCATTAAGCCATCTATCTAAAGAAAAGGAAAGAAAAGAAAAGAAAAGAGAGAGAGAGAGAGAGAGAGAGAGAGAGAGAGAGAGAGAGAGAGACAGAGACAGAGACAGAGAGACAGACAGACAGACAGACAGACAGAGACAGAGAGAGAGAGAGTGTGTGTGTGTTTGTGTGTGTGTGTGTGTGGGGGGGGGGGGGTGGGGGTTGGGGGGGGGGTGCATGTGTGTAGGTGTATGTGTGTGTGTGTGGGTGGTGTGGTGTGTGTTTGTGTGTGTGTGGCGGGGGATTCTTGTCATGACAGTGTCTGTCTGAGTATGTGAGAGGGGGGGGGGGGGGAGGGAAACCTAACAGAAATGTCTTGTCTCTTCTCTTCCTTTTGTTATTGTAGGTGTTGGTTGGATTCCATACAAGATTTCGATATTTTCCCCTCCACCTTTACAGTGAGATGGATGAGGGGTATATCAAAAGCGAGTTTCAAATTTCGTTATAGAGGATATTTCCTTCTAAAGTTAACATCTGTGCCCACTCCACTCTCCGC
>CM054153.1:33405163-33407663 GCA_028751875.1 Rapana venosa | reverse complement strand
GCAAAAAAACCGGTTGTATACCCCGAAATTCTCATGAACCTCGAAAGCTTTAGCGAAAGGAGCGAAACACACCTTTCCTTAGACGTTACTTTACCCGAAGATTTTTTAGAGACCAGCATTTGGTGGAATGAGAGAGAGTTGTGCGTAGCAGAGTTCACAAGTGGTGATCTCTTTCTCTGTTTCTGGTCCATCCACCTGGAATGACCTCCCTCTTTCACTTCGCCAAAAGCCATCACTTGATGCCTTCAAATCTAGCCTCAAAACACACTTATTTCCTACCTGAGATTTCCCCCCTCATATCTGTCCCTAATATTCAACAGCACCCTTCACCTCCTAAGTGTGTGTGTTCGCGAGTGTGTGTGTGTGTGCGTGCGTGCGTACGTGCGTGCGCGCGCATGGATTTGAAATCTGTTGTTCACTATGTTTAAGGAGAGTTGCATACGTGTAAATGATTTGAGTGCGAGCGCTTCGATTTGGGTTTTTTTAAAAACAAGATTCAGCGCTATATAAATTCCATATATTATTACTATTATTATTATTATTATTATTATCAATGTTTAGAATGTGTATGTGGGTGTAAACGGGCGTTTTTCGCGCGCGCGCGCGCGCGCGCACACACACACACACACACACACACACACACACACACACACACACACACACACACACACAACACATCGAGAGAGAGAGAGACAGAGACAGAGACAGAGAAAGAGACAGACAGAGACAGAGAAAGAGACAGACAGAGACAGAGATTCAGACAGATATTCTAACAGGCAAACAAACAGACTGGTGATCGGGATCACAGATTGCTGAATTCAGTCCAACATCAAAATGCTGTCTCCATGTAAATCCAGACTGTTAAAAAGCAGGAAAGTTAGGGCGTGTTGTGTGTGTGTATGGGAGGGGGGGGGGGGGGGTATGGAGGGGAGGGGGAGGGACAGATAGACAGAGAGGGGTGTGCACGAAACCTCTCTTGCTAGCTTACTCAAAGACTTGTGATTCCTAGCTCATTCACCTTAGAAGTTGTAGTTATAGAGAGAGAGAAAGAAGTGTAACAAATAAGGCTTTATCAGCTTCTATGTGAGTTGGGTTTTTTAACAAATGAAGTTGTTGGGTGTTTTTTTCGCAGCCGTTTTTGAAGTATGGCATTATGAGTTTATTGTCTGGTACATTTTTTTTTGTTTTTTTTGGGGGGGGGGGGGGGGGGTTAAGACTGAAGATAATCTGAGAGAGAGAGAGACTGAGTAAGTAACTGAGTGTGAGTGAGTGAGTGTGAGTGTGAGTGAGTGAGCGTGAACGTGTATGTAAATCTTTAAAAAAAAATGTATATCGAGGATAATGGAATAAGCACTCACGTGCTTTTTTTACATCCAGTCCCCGTGTATATGCGGTTTTGCAAATTTTGTCATCCGTTCCCACCGGCAAACAATGGCCTACACTTACGAAAAGCGGAACAGGATTTAACGTGTGCGCAAGATGTTGTGCGTGCGTTCGCACACGGTACCTCGGTTTATAGTCTCATCCGAAGTATCTGTATCTGTGTCTCTGTGCGCGCGCGTGCGTGCATGCGTGCGCGAGCGTGCGTGTGTGTGTGTTATAGCGCCACTTCGACGTGAAGTTTAATAAAACCTCTCTGCTTCCCAGTCTGTCCGCCCACATACCTCGTTAATCCCTCCTCTCCCTTTCCCCAGCTCACCTCCTTTCAGGTCTTGTCTACAGATGGTTAGTTTTACGTGCATCGCTAGTAGCACTGATGTGGTGAACGGGTTTTATTTGTTGTTGTGACTTTGGTTTCGTTTTATCTTTTTTTTTGCGAGTTTAAGAAAAAAAAAAACATTTTTAGATGAGATTTGATTAAACAGTGAGCAGTAGTAAGAGAAAGACAGAATATAAAAAATGATGAGAGAGAGAGGAGAGAGGAGAGAGAGAGAGAGAGAGAGAGAGAAGAGAGAGAGAGAGAGAGAGAGAGAGAGAGAGAGAGGAGACTGTCAGGTAGGCAGACAGAGACAGAGAGAAAGAGGGACAGCCTGACAGGCAGACAGACTGACCGAGAGGTCCCAAATGGGCACAAAGCTCAATACAGGCATGACATGATCGGTTGCTATACATTCTGAGCACTAAAACAATATCAGGTTTGTCTGTTTTTACACATTTCGTACTAGTGTCCTTTTTTTCAACAGAAGGCCTCCACTGGAAGGACCGTAGACAACATTGATATTTACAAAAGCTGACTGTTGCGATTTTTTGTTGTTGGCCTCTCTGTTCATGCATACTGACCTTCAAACACTCGCAAGACAACAACTGAAGTGGTTGATCATGTCACATCAGATTGGTCTGCGAAAAAATCTAAAGCACAGTGAGGGAGAAGATAGAAGAGAAGTAGAGAAGAGAAGAAGAGAAGAAGTGATATGAGAGAAGAGTAGAAGATAAGTATGTAGCACTTGTAATATTTCTACTCTACCAGTCCACATCAGATACCTAGTAATGATAAAATAAT
>CM054153.1:33387663-33400163 GCA_028751875.1 Rapana venosa | reverse complement strand
ATAATAACACACACAAACACACACACACAGACTTTCTTCTCCATTTAACTCTGGCGTTTATTTCATCCACACACATAGCAAACGCCCTAAACATAAGCCACCATCAATCAGCATCGTTAAGCGCTTCTATGTTTCCTACTGAATATCTATTTTATTTATTTATTCTTTTATATCGAGGCTAATGGAATAAGCACTCACGCGCTGTTTTACATCTAGTCTCCGTGTGTATGCGGTTTTGTACATGTTGTCATCTGTTCCCACCGGCACACTATGGCCTACTCTTTCGAAATGCTAGATCTCTCTCTCTCTCTCTCTCTCTCTCCTCGATATAAAAGAATAAATATATAAATAAAAGAAATAAACAATTCTCTATATCTCTCTCTTTTCAATCATCCTTACACATACACACACGCACACACACACACACACACACGCACACACACACACACACACGCACGAACGCACACACACACAAACACGCACACACACGCACACACACGCACACACACACATACACAGAGTGATGTTGGAGGTCAGGCCAGACAGATGATCTCTCTATTGATCACACGGGGCTGATGTTTAGGTTAGAGGGGCATTGAAGCCATAGTATAGTCCTAAGACCTGGTTGTGGGGGCCAGAATCAAATCCTGTAAAATGGAAATGATGTAATGTTGTCTGCATGAAAAGTCAATTTGTTTGTTTTGAACTGTATAATTATGTGTGCCAATAAAAAAGATTATTAAAAAATCTATTTCTTCACTGTTTCTGCTGACCCTAAACCAAGAATTGTTGCTTTTTGCGCTGCAACCAAAAAATACAGAAATCCAAACCCATCTACACTTTTTGTTGTTGTTGTTGCGTGTATTGTTCTGGGTGATTCATTTCGTTGATGAGACGTAAGCTAGCTGATGTTTGGCTAGGTCAGGGAGGGTCAAAGTCCTGTTATGTGCAAGAAATGTCGACACCCGTAACTAAATTGTGTTCTTTGACACTTCAATCAATCCTTTGATTCAGTATGCATTTTGCTTTGACTGGTACCCACACTTATCGAAATTAAACAAGCTACTGTGGTTACTTTTCTGAGATTCTTGTTGCTGGTTTTTCTCGTTTCTGAAATGTATCAAGATAACAGCCTCAGGTTTGGTTTGGTTGTTTTTTTTAAAACTTTGTTCTTACATTTTTGAATTTTTTTCACACAGCTGCCAGTTTCTTCCACTTTCAGCTACTCTCAGCTGCTATCCATTCCATTCCATCCCAGCCCAGCTGGTGCTATATTATAGCAGGAACTGACCACACTTGGACTAGGTAAAAGGAAAGGATGCGCTGAATTTAGCACTCTTGACTGAGTGATGTTGGATTTGCGCACTATGTTCGAAGCATTTCATTGATCTTACTTTAAATTATAGTTTTTTGCTTTCTGGTTTTTTTTTTAGTTTATTGTCTTACTTCACCCACGTTTTTCCTTATTTTAGGTTCTTGTGCTGCTCTAAATTTGTTTTACATAAAAAAGTAGCTTCTTTTACTTTGCGTTTAGACTTTCTCTTGCATTTTCTGTTCAAAGTATTTGATTTCTTTCCTCTTTGTGGGAATATTTTTTTCCATTTCCATTTTTTAAAACTTACTTACCTTCCTCTGTTTACTCGCTTATCAGTATTTTAATAAAATATCTCTATAAGTTATTCCTTAGCTTATTTACAAAGGTAAAGGTGTCCCATAACCTGTGTGGTCGTAAGGGAGTAAGGCATCAGAGACCTCACTTCTCTAGGGGCCAGCATATTGAAGGCGGCGTCCATCTCCTCTCCCTCGCAGCTTTACCTTCCCTGACCCTAAAGAGGGCAGGTACCCATTTACAGCTGGGGGAACTGGGGGAACTGTACTGAAGCCAAGGCGCGCAAACGGTCACCCATCCAACTGGTAACCACGCTCGATGCTGCTTAACCTTGGCTGGGGGAAAGCGAATGCTCTGACCACTGAGCTATCCCATCCCCCTTAGCTTAATAATTTACATTCCGATATTCTTCTTTCTTTAAAAAAGACCAGTGATATTTCACCACAGCTACTTTGAAATAGTGTTACAGAGTGCACACTCTTTTCACATACATTTATCTGCCTCTATCTCTCTCTGTCTGTCTGATTCCCCCCCCCCCCCCCCCCCCCCTGTGTCTGTTTTGTCTGTCTGTTTCCTTTCTCTGCCTCTCTGTCTCTGTCTCTCTCTCTTAATGATGCGTGCTATTTAAGGATAGTTCTTCTCAGGGTAAAGGCTGGATACAAAAGAGATGTTAATACTTTATTTGTAACCCTTGGGAACATAGATTACCAATCAATCAATCAATCAATCAATCTCTCTCTCTCTCTCTCTCTGGTGCACACGCACGCTCTTCCCTCCCCTTTCTTTTTTGAAAAAAGTAAGGGCATTACTTAAGGAAGATAAGTGCATGCGCTTTGATTTGTCTTTGCAAGATATAGCGCTATATAAGTTCCATTCATTATTATTATTATTACCTCTCTCCACGCCCACAGTCAACCCCCCTAAACACAAACTCAAAGTACCACCATCAGCACCTTCCTCATCTTTCCTACTGAATACCTCCTGTCTAGCCAGTGTTGTTCGTGGGGTCCGAGCAATCTTATCTCTTGATCGAATGGGGCTGACGTTGTTTTTTTTACTATGTGGCGATGGAAGCCCAGTTCTGTGGCTTGTTTTTATAGGGGTGTGCTAGATCCTTAGTCTGCTCTTCGCTTCTTCTACTGACTCTGTGCTAAAGTGTTTATCTTTACTCTGCACCCCAAACCACAAAACCAAATTATCATTTTTTTTCCTGTAGAACCCCCCCCCCCCCCCCAACCCTTTCTTTTCATCAGAATGATCCATTTTATTGTTCGGATATAGTTGAGGTTTGGCTCGGTGAAAGTCAAAGCTCAGCTTTCAGGATCTGCCTGAATTTTGAGGCTAGAACTAGATTATGGGTTGTTGGGGTTTTTTTGCTAATTTTGCTGACTCTACATACACTGAAGTAGAGGGACTGGATAGCTCAGTGGTCAGAGCACTCGTTTTCCCCCAGCCAAGGTTAAGCAGCATCGAGCGTGGTTACCACTTGGATGGGTGACCGTTTGCGCGACTTGGCTTCAGAACAGTCCCCCAGTTTACCCAGTTGTAAATGGGAAGGTTAAGTAGCGCGCGCGCGCGGAGATAGAGAGAGAGAGAGAGAGAGAGAGAGAGAGAGAGAGAGAGAGAGAGAGAGAGAGAGAGAGAGAGAGAGAGAGAGAGAAGAGAGAGAGAGAGAGGAAACGGGCGCCACCCTCAATATGCTGGCCCCTGGAGAAGCTGATGTCTCTGACGCCTCGCTCCCTTACAGCCACTTAGGTTATGGGACACCTTTACCTTTTGTACACTTAAGTATTTATCTTTACCTTGAACCCCAAATCAGAAGACCAAATCTATCCTTTTATGACAAAATTTCCCTTTCTTTTCGTCACAATAGCCCACTTATTGATCAGACGTGGCTCAGATTTGTCTAGGTTGCGATCAAATCCCAGTTTTTGGACCTGTTGATGGATGGTATAACTAAATTCTGTCCTTCGCTATGTCTGCTAACTCTGCACTAAAGAATTCATCTTTACCATGCATCCAAAATAAGAAGACTAAATGTATCGCTCTTTTTTTTAAATAACTTTCTTTTCATCAGGATGATTTTTGTTGTTGTTGATCAGGGGTGGCTCGCGTTTAGCTAAGTGGTGACCAAAGCCCAGATTTCTGACTTAAAATAATGTGGAGGCTGGTGGTTTGAACTATATGGGGTGGATCGGTGGTATTAGAGGTAACGCGCCTGTCTAGAAAGCGAAAAGTCCGGGTCGGAAGTGTGTGGTGGTTCGAATCCCGTTTGGACCCGAAACTTTTCCTCCATCCATTAGACCATGAGTGGTGGTCTAGGCGCTAGACTTTCGGATGAGACGATAAACCGAGGTCCCGTATGTTACACATCATTATTTAGCGCACGTAAAAGAACCCACGGCAACAAGAGAGTTGTCCCTGGCAAAATTCTGTAGAAAAAAAGCCACTCTTATAGGGAAACAAATACAGTTGCAGGCAGGAAAAAAACAAAAGGGGTGGCGCTGCTCTTGTGGCGACGCGCTCTCCTCCGGGGAGAGCAGCCCGAATTTCACGCAGAGAAATCTGCCGTGACTTAAAGAGGTATAAAACAAAATTTAAAAAAAAATAAATATAGTTTCTTCTTCATCATTTCTGCTGACTTGACACTGAATAATTTATATTTACCTGGAACCCAAAATCAGAAGGCCAAACCTACCCCCCCCCCCCCTACTTTACTCCCCCCCCCCCCCCCCCAACTTTCTTTTCATCATGATGATTCATTCTATTAATCAGCTTGTGGTTAGGCTTGTTTTTGACTAAGTGGCAACCAAAGCCCAATTTTCTAGCTTAAATTTGGATGTTTGAACTAAAATTCTCATATTCATTATTTCTGCTAACTTGAAACTTTAAAACAAATATGATTTACCTGTGTACCCCCAAACCAGAACCTTAAAACATATTCCCTTTTTTTTTTTTAAAACCTTTTTCATCAAGATGGTCCATTCTATTAACCAGACGTGGCTGGTGATTGGCTAAGCGACGACCAAAGCCTAGGTTTGTTGTTTTTTTTTAACCCTGAATGAGGGAAGTTTCAACTCAATTTTCTTCATTATTTCTCCTGACTTGACACTGAAGATTTGGCATTTTTACCTTGTACCCCCAAAAACTAGAACCCCCAATTTATCCCCTTTTTCTTGATAAATACAACTTTTTTTTCCCCCGTCAGGGTGAATCGTGTTATTGATCAGACGTACGTGGCTGATGTTTGGATGATGCCAGGAAGGGTCAAAGTCCTGTGGACGTGCCTTGAATGCGGAGACCCGTAACTTAATTCTGTTCTTTGACATTTCCTGCTGACCCCTCTCTTCTGGCTCATTCATCTCGGGTTTTGTTTGCATCCGCGCTGTCAAATTTCGTGCCAGCTGTCTCCATTTTCTTGTTTATTTTCTTAGGTTATCTAGTGCGTGGTTGGGTTGTTTTTTGTGTTTAAATAACGTATTTCCATGGGAGGTTTATTTCTTTGACTTTTGCATTCATACATTCTGCGTTGCATTTTTTATTAAAGAAGTAATTTATTTCTTTTATTTGCATTTACACTTTTTGTCGTATTTTCCTTTTCGACGTATTTTCTTTCTATTGAATTTATTTCTTTTACTTATAGCTTGTGTTGGTTTGCTTTATTTTTTATAAAAGAAGTGAAACTGCTTTTTTATTAACCTATTTTTATTTTCTTTATTTTTTTTCACTTCTTGTGTTTTCTTAAATCTATCTACATAACAGCTTCATTTCTTTTAGTTTGTATTAATATTTTCCTTTGCATTTCCTGTTTTGGAAGTATTTTATTTCTTTTTACTTTATGTGAAGATTTCTCTCCTTTTGGTTTCCCATGAAACTTACCAGTCCTTCGCTTTTTTTGGCAGTTTATAGCTTTGATGAGTTATCCTTTAACTGCTGTTCCTAACTCAGTTTACTTTACTTATCTGGTTTTAGAAACGAACAGCAAGTTTTTCTTAGGACTACATTGACATGGTGTTATTCCACGTATATGTCCCTATCAGTTCGTTCTATTTTAATAGATGTGCGCTGTGTTGTGGTGTGTTGTGTTGTGGTGTGGTGTGGTGTGTTGTGGTATAGTGTGGTGTGTTGTGTGTGTGTCTTTGTGTGTCTGTGTGTTAGTGTGTGTGTGCTCTGTGTTTGTGTGTGAGTGTGGAGAGAGAGAGGGGGGGTGCGCGTGTGCGCGTTTATGCGAATGTGTGTTTGCGTGCGTGTGTGTGTGCGCGCGCGTGTGTGTGCGTGTGTGTAGGTAGGTGCGCGCACTTGTGTGCGCATGTTTGTGTGTGAGCGTGCGTGTGTGTATGTGTGTGAGTGTGCGCGCTTGTAAAAAAAAGAAAGACAGAAAGAAGAAGAAGAAGAACAAGATGAAGAAGAAGAAGAAGAAGAAGAAAGAAGAAGAAGAAGAAGAAGAAGAAGAAGAAGAAGAAGAAGAAGAAGAGGAGGAGGAGGAGGAGGAGGAGGAGGAGGAGGAGGAGATGGAGGATGACGAAGAAGAAGAAGAACAACAACAACAACAACGACAAGAGACACAGTCATTTTCTTTCATCGTTTAAAAAAAACAACCCAAAACACCTTAACTCACCAAGTGAGCAATTTTTGGTTGTTGTTTCGATTTTACAATGATGCTGACTTATACGTAATATGTTTTCAATCATGACGTATATATTACTGTTTTACAATTTTAAGATAAACTAAAAACAAAAACACTATCTTTTCCTTCTGTACCCCTTTATATTATGTTGATACTTAAATGGCTTTAGGCTCCCTGCAGTGCCTACCAACCTATCCTGTCACAGAATGATTTTAGCTCATATCCATCCTTAATATACATACATACATACATACATACATACATATATATATATATATATATATATATATATATATATATATATATATATATATATATATATTCATATATTTTCCTTCTCTTTCTATTGTTCATCTTTTGCTGGCAGCGGTGGTAGACCACAAGAATCTCTATTTATTCTTAGGGCAGCAATAGACACTTGTGAATTATGGAGGGTGTCTTGCTGTTTCGTACCACAGAGGATGAGTGACGATTCAAACACTGCCGGGACCTCTGAAGAGTGCTCAACCAGGAGCCGAAACTCCAGTCAGATCAGGCCAAAGGCATGAGCCTTACTCAATTATTCCCCAAATGCTGCCTTCAAAGTTTTATCTTGTGGTGAATGGTTTGTTTTTTTCCGAATCTTGGACAAAAAACATTTTTATGATGGGAATGAAGTTGTAACTGGTTACCTGCACTTTGTTTTTCCTCACTATATTTTGTCAATTATCTCTCTCTCTCTTCTCTTCTCCTCTCTCCTCTCTCTCTCTCTCTATATATATATATATATATATATATATATATATATGTATAAAGCGCCGATAAGCAAAATTTGAAAGGAGATTGACAAGTATACAGGGCTTCGTAATTCATTATTTGTCTGCCTGTACTTTATGTCTCGTTCTCTCTCTGTCTTCCCTCTCCATCTTCTGTGTATCTCTCTGTATCTGTCTGTCTTCTGTCTGTCTGTCTGTCTGTCTTTCTCTTCTCTCTCTCTCTCTCTCTCTCCATACAGTTTAAGGGATGCAACATTTAAAAAAAATGTTGGTAACAGTGGTTGGTAGAAAACGGAATGAGCGGCAGTGAAAGCAGCAACAGATCTTGGACGCCAGACACAGCACTGTATCTATCTATCTACATATCTATCTATCTATCTATATCTATCTATCTATCTATCTATCTATCTATATCACCCTAGAGGGATGCTTCTTTTGGGTCAAAAAAGAAAAAAACAACAACAAATACCATCCATATTCAAGAGGGAGCGAAATAGTTGGCACAGAAAATACACAGGTGTCACTTGTAGTGATTGCAGTATTTTCTCTCTTCCTCTTATCTCTCTCTCTCATCTCTCTCTCTCTCTCTCTTCTTTCTGTCTCTCTATCTCTGTCTTTTCTGTCTCTCTCTCTTGTCTCTCTCTCTTATCTCTCTCCTGTCATCGCGTGCCGGCCAGAATTTCTTTAAGAAGTTCTACTGGACAGTCTGTGATCTGTTACAAGTGGTGTTTTGTCCATTCTTGGTGTCTCTTTAGTCTGTGTATAACATTGCTTGATTTGTGTCTGTGATTCTATCTCTGTTGTGTCTCTCTCTCTGTGTCTCTCTCTCCCTCTCCTTCCCCCCTCTTCTCTCGTTCTCTCTCTCTCCTCTCTCTCTCACGTTCTCTCTCTGTGTCTCTTTCTTCTACCCCTCTATCTCCCTCCTTTCCCCCTCTCTCTCTTTCCTCTCTCTCACGTTCTCTCTCTCTCTGTCTCTTCCTCCTACCCCTCTCTCTCCTTCCTCTCCCCACCCACCCCTCTCTCTCCCCTCTTTTCCTCCCTCTCTCCCTCTCATTTCCCTCTCTCTCCCTTCCCTCTCTTCTCTTCCACCCTCTCTCTCTCCCCCCCTCCTCTTCTCTCCTACCCCTCTCTCCCTCCCTCTCTCCTCCTCCTCCCTCCTCTCTCTCCCCTCTCCCTCCCCATCTCTCCCTCCCCCTTTCTCCTTCCCCCCTCTCCTCCTCCCTCTCTCTTACTCCCATCCATCCCATCCTCTCTCTCTATTAGAACTTCATCCTGTCTATAAAATACTTCCTATCTAGCGGCCAGTATTGTTGAGAGAAGAGAGGGGAGAGAGGGGAGAGAGGGAGAGAGGAGAGGGGGAGAGGAAGAGGGGGAGAGAGGGAGAGAGGGGAGAGGGGGAGAGGAGAGAGGGGGGAGTGGGGAGGGGGAAAGGGGGGGATGAATCTTCCCATTGATTATGCGGGGGAAGATGTTTGGCTCTGTTGGGGGGAAGGGAGGGCAGGGGGGGGGGGGGGGGGGGGGGGCTAATCGAAACCTAGTTTTGTGGCATATAGGCTGAGACAGACAGGGAAACCGATTTCGTATCTCACAGTATCTACTGATCGACCCCGTACCTAAGATTTGTATCTGTTTGAAAACCAAACCCGCAACAACCACCACCAACAACAATGGAGGACGGGATAGCCTAGTGGTTAAAACATTGCGCTCGCAATCTGACGACCCGGGTTCGATTCCCGTTCAAAGGGGCATAATTTCCCCTGGAGTTCACATCAGTGCAGACTCCACTCTCCCCAAAAGTACTTCGGATGAGACTATAAACCGAGGCCCCGTGTGCAAACGCACGCACAACATCTTGCGCACACGTTAAATCCTATTCCGCTTTTCGCAAGAGTAGGCCATTGCGTGCCGGTGAGAACAGATGACATAATTGACAAAAACCTCATACACACGGAGACTGGAGGTAAAATAAAAACACATAAGCGCTTATTCCATTATCCTCGATATAAAAGACTAAAATAAAATGAAATAAATAAAATAAACAACAACAACAACAACAATAACAACAAAATCAAACCCATCCATATTCCAGAAAAAAATAATGGTAGGTGGTGGTGCTAGGATGATTCCACAACTTCTCCTGCCCCCGCGCCCCCCCCCCCCCCCCCGCCCCCCCCCCCCAAAAAAAAAAGAAAAAAAAAAAAGTCAACCGTCACGACACGTCACGTCACGTTCTGGGTTCGATTCGAAGCCTCGCCCTTAGTTTTGATTAGAAAATAAATCGAACTTGAATGTCAAAAAGTCCTTCGGATGAAGACTATAAACCGAAGCCCCCCCCCCCCCCCCCACCCCCACCCCCGAGCACCCAACGACACGCGCAGAACGTTTTTCGCGCACGTTTAAAACCCGTTCCACCTTTCGGGAAGAGTAGGCCATTGTGTTCCGGTAGGAACGGATGACAGATATTTTAAAAAAACCACAACCAAGCCTGCACACTAGGTGTCATGTTTTAGAGACATTATCCCCGAAGTCGGAATGCGGCTACCTCAGTGGTATAGAGACAGCAGGTGGACAAAAAACTCGGAACAGTCTTAGGTTCAATTCTACCCCAACACACACACACACACACACACACTCTCTCTCTCTGTCTCTCTCTTTTATATATATCCCTAAGGGCGGGAACTGGATTTAAAAAAAGCACATAGGTGCTTATTCATTATCCTCGAAATAAAATAATTTGCCATTGTCGTATAGGTAAAAACGGTCGAACATGAAAAATCTCACCTCTCGCCTGAGAAAGTAAACCAAGAACCCCCCCCAAAAAAAAACAACAACAAAAAACCCAAAAAAACCCACCCCCCAAAACCCAAACAAAACCAAAAACCAAACAAACAAAACCACACACAGAAAAAAAACCAACAACAAAAAAACCAACAACAAACAAGCAAACAGACCAACCACAAAACAACAGCTACAACAATCCCATATTCACGTTTATAGTCTGTCTCTTCTTCCAAATGGTTCACTCTATTGATTAGACGTAACTGATGTTTCGAAACATAAGGGGTTTGGGGTTCGCCTCTGTGGCAATGAAGATGAAGGCACCCTTCATCTGCAAACTGGAAACTAAAGTGTGAAATATCTTGGATTTTTTGCTGTTTGTGTTGTTGTTTTTCTTGCCAATTGGGACCAGTCGTTTTTGCCCTACACCCACATACATACATACATACATACATCGTCCATCCATCCATCCATCCATGCATGCATGCATACATACATACATACATACATATTCCCAAAATGAAGACATTCTCTACTTTGTACATACATACATACATTCATACATACATACACACACATACATACATTCATACACACATACATACATACATACACTCACACATACATACATACTTACATACATACACACAAATATACATACATACGTACTTACATACATACATACATACATACATACAGACAAACACACATACATGCATGCATACACACATACACACATGCATACATACATACAGACAGACAGATAGACAGTCATGCATACATGCATGCATACACACACATACATACAAACATACATACACATAAATACATACATACACACATGTATATACATACATACATACATCTTCCCAAAATGAAGCCATTCTCTAGTTTGTACATACATACATCCATACATACATACATACATACACACATACATACATTCATACATACATATATACATGCATACATGCATACATACATTCATACATACATATATACGTACACACATACATACATACATACATTCATACATACATCTTCCCAAAATGAAGCCCTTCTCTAGTTTGTACATACATACATACACACATAAATACGTACATACATACGCACATACATACCACATACATACATAAATACATACATGCAGATATACATATATACATATAGCCATACATACACACATACATACACACATACACACATACATACGTACATACATCTCCCAAAATGAAGCCATTCTCTAGTTTGTACACACATGCATGCATACACACATACATACAAAATACATACAACATACATACACACACACAACAACATCCATCCTCCATCCTCCATCCATACAACTCCATGCATACAACCCCTCCCAAAATGAACCATTCTCTACCTTCTGTTTGCCATTTTAACGCTCATCGTTGTGGTATTTTGGCACTGAATCATACTTGTTCACTTTTTTTCATTTACCTTGCACCAAATGAGTCTCATGAGAGGACCGAAACAGTAGTAAGCCATATCGTCGATCTAGCAAACCAGACCGACACTTAAGAAGAAGAAAAGAAGGACCCTTCTACCAATTTCTCCTGTTACTGACATCACACATATTGTTTTAATTGAAGTATATTCTTTTTGGTAATAAAACAACAAACAAACAACTAAACAACAACGCAAGAAAAGGATTGAAATATCAGAGCTATCTAATATTTCCTTTTACAAAAAACTTCTTCTGAAATCTGCGTGTTATTCGTTTTGAATGCTTTCTCCTCTCTTTCTTCCTTCCCATCTCTCACCTCTTGCCACTCAACCTCACTTTCAGTCTACTTCTCACTCAATCTACTTCACTTTTCACCACTACCCTTCTCCAATTCCTTCTTTCACTCTCACTCTCTCTCTCTCTCTTTGGGTGTGAGTGCGTTTTGGCGTCGTCCGCTAGTGTGTGTGGGTGGTTGTTCAGCAGTGTTGAAAGAAATGCATGGAAAACGCTGGAAATGAAATTCCAATCTGGTGAAAAAGAAAGAAGAAGAAAAAGAAGAAGAAGAAAAAAAAAAAGACAACACAACCAACCAACAACAACAAACGTGGCAGTGCAGCAGCGAAAAAGGAAAGAAGAAGTGAAGGAAGAGAGGTATGAAGGAGAGGAGGAGAGGATGGAATGAGGAGAAAGGAAAGAAGAGAGGAGGAGAGGAGGAGAGAGAGAAGAAAAGAAGAAGAAAAGAAAAGAAGAAGAAAAGAACAACAACAACAACAACAACAAACATAGCAGTAGCAGCAGAAGCAAAGAAGAAGAAGAAGAAGAAGAAGAAGAAGAAGAAGAAGAAGAAGAAGAAAAAAAAGAAGAAGAAGAACAAGAAAAAATCAGAAGAAAGAAGAAAAAAGAAGAAGGAAAGAGGAGAAGGAAGAAGGAGAGGAAGGAAGGAGAGGAAGAAGAAGAAGAAAAGAAAACAACAACAACAAAAACAACAAACATAGCAGTACAGCAGAAACAACAAAACAACAAGAGAAGAAGAGGAAAGAAGAAGAAAAGAAGAAGAAGAAGAAGAAGAAGAAGAAGAAGAAGAAAAAGAAAAGAAAAGAAGAAAAAAAAAGAACAACAACAGTAACAGCAAAAGAAGAAAAAGAAGAAAAAGAAGAGAGAGAGAAGAAGGAAGGAAGACAGAAGAAAGAAGAAGAAGAAGAAGAACAACAACAACAACAACAACAATACAACAACAACAACAACGAGAACTAGAACAAG